>JBBMOI010000005.1:31967500-32067500 GCA_038088405.1 Porites divaricata
GTTGCTACTTTCATTATCGAAAGTTTAAGGTATTACCAACATCCTGTTAGTTTACTAAACGTTTTTAAAGTTTACTAAAAAGAGTTCTAAGTGATTGAAAACCGATGCTGACGTTATTATCGGCGCCATTTTCCAACATTATTTTCTTTTAGCGCGAAGCGTTTTCAGCGAAAAAAGCTCAAAATTTTGGGGAAAATGGAAAGATAGTTATGTTGACTAACTGATTTATACATCTTTGCCCATTTTTCTCTAACTGGCAAATGAAATCCCAGCAATAAAAAACAAAAATAACGATTTAGACGTTTGACCGCGGTGGTACGGGGCGGTGGCGTGAAACCGCCCACTCTCTCCCGCGCGTTTTTCGCATCACTCTACAGTGAACGACTGACTGCACTACAAGCAGAAAATACTTTTAATCCGATTTTAAAAATTACTGTAAATAACCTTATTCCTACCTCTAAAGATCTTCTTGCTGGAATTTTTAACTATCTTATTAATAAGTAGGTTGATTGTCCGGGTGAACGTAGTCCTGAATAGGAATGTTGTTGTTGACCGTGACTGACGTTCAACCGGACGATCGATCATACTATTAAACCTACTCATGAAATAACTCCCAAGTTCAAACCTTTCACAGTTTTATCTTATTAATGTTACACGTTATACCAGTATATGGACTGTCTGCAATATACAAATTCGTGAGAATGATCGAACTCAGTGTTAATCTCTAGAACCGTATTCTCGTCTACTTATACAAAATGCGTTTGAATATTGAATAGTTAATTTACTCTTACAAGTATAAATATTTAGACGCCTTTTCACAGTCTTGCTTTCAGTTTGTCTCAACAGTCTTTTAGCACGGCTGAAGTAAATTCCCCTTCTAAATCAAAAGGGTTCTACAATCGTACTAGTCTGCGAAAACAGCCAACGTTTTCATGGCGCCTCTACTTCGTGGTGTTAGAGTTGTGCTAGCTTACATTCGAGCCCCCTTTGCACGGAAGTAGTGCGATGTCTAAAACGAGATTTATTGATGGTTCGTCTTATCTTGAAACTGATTGTATTACCTTTTTTAAAAGTTTCTTAAACCAGTCTGGTAGTGCTTCTTCATCATTATTATCACCCTCCATGCTTGACGTTTTGATTCCAGGTTTTTTCTACGAACAAGGAATCATTGAATTTATTATATACAGCTCCCTCTTTGAGCGGTCAAGATGAGTAAAGCTCGGCAATTTCAGATTGCTTATCTAATTTGTGTGGGAGCTACATAACAAGTTATTGAATTAAGCAAATAACGGAAAATTGAAAGAAATTGAAATTACTGGGGTCGCATGTGACCTCTGATTACCGCAAAGTCCTTGATATTTTCCTCTGGGATTGTAGCTTGGTTGCCTTTTTTTGTACCTTTTCCTGGAAATTCATCAAAACAAACAAAAAGGCCAAAAAGCAAACGATTAAAACATAGCACCTTTATTACTTGTAGTATAATTTTATTTAGCAGTACGAAACAACTTACCTTGGCATTCGATGACTATGAGAAGAAATGGCAGCAAAATCAACGCAATCTTCATGATTTTGAAATCACTTTTAAAAAAGAAATCAAAATTTGATTACTACATGGCTCAGTCACTTTCAAACGTGCCCATTCCTTTGGGCATTTGAGGGGGGATCCCAGGGGCAGTGTGCTCGTGGGCCCAGATGGTACTCCCTCTAATGGCCTATACGGGAGGGCTCCGACCGAAAGGGATACCGCTTTTTCACGTTTTAGGTTTATGAAAGGGTAGGGATTTTGTTAGTTGAACTGAGTATATTAGAGAGTAGCGAAATTTGTCATTTCGGTCCGTAAATGCTCCAAAAATGGCTAACAGGTTCATTTTAGGGATGTGAAATAACATGGAAACTTCCTAGTTTAGTGATTTACTCATATTAAAAAGACGATAAATTTACGGCAGTTAAAAGGTATGCAAAGTTCTTAAGTAGGTACGTTTTTTGTCCAAAATGGTTCATAAACGGGTAAGTGGTTGAACCTCTGGGGGAACCTCCCCGTATAAAACATTGTTGAGTAGTCTCCCCCGGGCACTTTGCACTACTTTTAAAAAGAAAACTATCGGGCATATAACAAAGAAAAAAACATGCTTATTTAAGAAAGATTCGTCAGTTCAAAAATTTGTGTTTTATTAAAACGTTGTCGCCCTCACCGAATACCAAGCTAAATAAGTGGAGCGAAAGTGTAAACACACGGCCACTGAAGACTAAGGCGGTGGAGGGCTTAACGAAGCTTTGCAATAAATTTGACGAGAAGTTTCATTTCATCAATTGCTACTGGCCATGGGCGACAAGGAGAAAAGTGGAAATCACAAAGTTTCTTGTGGAATGTTCAGATGGCCAATTTAGCCCTCGAAGAAAGAAGCCTTGGTTGTCCTTTTTTTAACAGAAATTTCATAACGCAAAAAAAGTACCAGGAGCCAGCTTCTGGGGCCAAAGAAAACGAGCTGGTGTGATTGCACTAGTGCGTTTCAGCCAAGCAAGTTACGCACGGGCCATTCAATTGTAAAATATTTTGAATTAAAAAAGGTGAAAGTTAATTGTAATATAACAGAATGAGTTTCCCATCTTTTGTAGAACAAGAAGACGCCGGAAGGCGTTTTACGCGGGATGTGTTGGTGTAAGAAAGAATTACCGGTATGTTGAATGGCGATGGAAAGTTGAGTAGTGTCTGCAACAAATGTGTGCAGGAGAGATGGATATGTTCTGTTAAGGACCAATACACTAGAAGATGAGTTACACACAATGGTTCCTTTGCTACTCAAAACAAAACTTACATCAATATTACCACCATATATGTTAGGAGTATGGCGTAGTTCACTAAAATTTGCATTCCTTTACTTATGTCCTCAAAATATGCTCTTCCACACTCAACAATAGCATGTTAAGTATCATACTTCCGATAACTACAGGGCTGCAAGGCTGTGCTCCAGGGAACATTTCAGGGAGCCTTTCGGGCTCCCTAAGCATTTTTAGCTTGGGAGCTTGGGTGCCCGGGCCTCCAAGTTGGTCACCCAAATTAATAAATCAATGAGCTGTTAGTTAATTATTAAAAGTTAAACAAACTATTTTCTTAACAAGTCAAGCACAATTTTGTGAATATTTCTTTTCGTGAAAAATCACATCCCTTTGACCTCCTGAGCGTGCGAAAAAAAAACCCGCATGTTGTCATATGAAAGTAAGTTTTTGCGCCAAATGAGAAACATAGGCAACGCCGCCGAATATTTCATGTTTTTTAATGGAAAAGTAAGATTCTGGTCTGTTTATGTATTTTTTATAAAAAAAATTGGGGGTCAAAAAGAAGGGCACTATTCTTTTTACAAATAATCATTTTGATTTAGGTTGAAAAGAAAATTCTTTTTACAAATAATCATTTTGATTTAGGTTGAAAAGAAAATTCGCTTATTAGGATTGACTGAGATCCCGTGGAGCTTTTCAGGAAAACTGTTATGATTTCAACGAAACCGCGGCGCCCCCGAGGGGGTTACTTGGGTTAATTTTTGCTGGGTATGTGCCGCTGGCCTCTCAGAGCCCCTACCCCATTATAGTCTATTCTCTGGCCAATTGTAGACCCCATATTAGTCACTCTTGGGCAAAAATGTCAATCCTTTAAATAGGTCCAGTCAAAAAATGAATTGACTCATTTTTTAATAAATTGAATGAAGAACATTTTACTTTTCACCTACTGTACAAATATTCTGGTACGTTTGCTAACCGTTAATATGAACAACTCTCTACCCCAAAAATCCGAAAATGTGCGACCCCACTCTAATAACTCTTTTGAAAATGCAACCCTGTTATAGTCAGTCCAGTCGTGAAAATGCGACCCCATCCAGCGGCACATCCCTATTAGCCTCTTATAAGGAAGTGCCCCCCCCCCCCCGGGCCGCCCCAAAACTATTATCTCTTTTGAATAGATCATCTTGTTGTAAAGTCGTCGTTTAACCGCAGAAAGGAAGTATTTTCTTTCTATATTATCTGTGAAATGTTCAGGACAAATGTGGATTCGGTTAGCTTTTGCGTATTTATTTTTATTACGTGATACGTAATGCCTTGTCACGACACGAAAGACAATGCGGGATTTTATAGATTTACAATAATAGTCGTCTCTTTTCTTTTTTATACATCGTATTGTACTGGAATAACAATCTTAGTTATGTTTTAGCCTCGCAGACACAGCAGTAAAAAAAAGGTAAAAATATTAAAAATTAACACTCCCGTGTTTATTCAGCGATGTTTCAAAATACAAAACTATTGTTTTGCATCGCCGCCCGTCCTTTACGCCTGTCAAAGCAAAAGTAACAGTTTCTTTTGAAAAACTAACTAATGAACCATCCTAATTTGAAGCAAAAATTTCAATGTTATGAAAAGTTGTTACTATCGAAAATTGTGTAGCTTGTCACGTTCATAGTCAAGGGATTATGTTACATGTGAATTCACGTGAAACGACCTTTGAACATCAACGCGTGCCCGCTGCCCGATTTAAGAACATTTTCTTAAAGCTTTTTGATAGATATGCTACTTATTGCTACTTACAAGTCGACCACAAGAGTTTCTTAGCGAGCGGAGCGTTCTTTTTAGGCCGCGAAGCCACCGAGCGAGCTACCATTTCGCAAGTAATAAATTCTAGACATTCTTAGCTTTTTGACTATAAATCAACAGAAACAAGAAACCAACACCAGCAAGTCGCCCGGCTGGGCCACCTAGACAATATTTTCAGTCGCCCGAGGCCAAGTCTTGCGCCGTTAGATCTAGAGCACAGCCTCGAGTCTTCGTCCTCCTTTAAGGCTGTCATCTTATTTTTCCCTTCTTTGCTCACGCAGTATCCTTTTTCGGCTTGTGCAATCCAACCTGACTTGCACGTGATTCGAAGTTGCAGCCAATAAAAATCACACAATTTTTTCGGGACGGGTTCGGGATACGGGAAAGTTAAAAAAACAAGGGAATTTGTGACTCCCAAGACGACGAAAGGAATGTGCTACCGAATTTAAGACGCTGGCTGACTACGTCATCCCGCGTAATAATATATATTGATTTTAGCAAAGCTAAAAGCGGAGCTCACATTCGAAAACAAGTTATTATTATAATTTATATTGGTAAACCAAACGACAAAAAAGCAATGAGCATGAAGACATATTTGAGAAATATTCCTTTTAAAGCAAATCATGAGAAATACGAAAACAAATAACCACTTATATAAGAGTAGTATTAAAATAACACAACCGAAACTCATGCATGGATAAAACTGGATAGGATCAGTAAAGTTAGTAAATATTAAAGGCGGATTGGAATTGAGATGTCGGTCATTCAATATTTATAAGTTGATCATGACTGGGACTTGCAATTATAACGCTAAGGAGACAACTATGGAATAACATAAAATTACGTATAAAATAACTTTTCCGGCTCTTTCCCTATCGCCTTGGCAGGCTACCACCGAGTTACAAGCACTGTTTTTTATTGATAGTTTGGAGTACAATTGCTTTTGTTAGACTTGTTACAGTCCTAAAGTTGAACGTTTATGATTAAGAAGCAACTTATTTTCTATGTCGAGTGGTCAGTGTAAAATGTCTCAAGAACTGTAGACTTAAACTATTACATGGAATAGAAATGTACTTTACCAATCGGAGAAACTTCGACGTTATTACAATCGTACATAAAAAGAACGTAATATTTGTACCTTCAGTAATCTCCGCATGAGTGTTCTAAGTGGCTTTTTTTTCTTCACCCTCAAATCGAACTTTCTATAACAAATACGTTGTATGGGAGCAACAAGCACCTATTTATGTCAAATTATAGTGAAAGAAGGTGTCAGGTTACCAGTCGAATGACCCTATGGGAAATGAAAGAATAATAACAGAGTGACCTCGCTGACCTGTCACCAGGAACGGATAAAAGATTAATCAGTTGTACCTTTTGTTACTACAGTTTGTGTTAAATAAAATTATAGTAAGTCTTCACGCTTAGGTTATGGACGTCTAATTTCCCTGAAGGCCACCCAAGCAAAAATTTTGACTATGAACTAAATGAGCCTCCACTGGCTTTTGTAGATCGTTAGTCAATCAAAAACAACAAAATTCCTCCAAAGTTCAGGGGTCGGATGCCTCGTACAGTTATAGTAAGAAAAAAGGCCAACACGGTGTCGCGGTTTATTGAAATGTGTCACCTACAGTTGTTTCCGATGGTCATTTATGGCAGCAAGTACTAATTTCAATTTTACCGGCATTAAATATATCAGTACTTGAGTTCGTTTCATTACTTTACTACTGGTACGGAAAATATACCGTTGGTACTGTCTTTATAGCTGTTTCGCCTTCTTTTCTGTTTTATCATTTTCAGTTTCTTCTAGAATTTCAACAAAAAAATCAGAAATCGAAACAAAAGAACAATTATAGACCCTGGTCCAAGTAACAATGTCACAAAAATTACCGGTGAGTCAACTTTCGAATTAATAGTTTGAATATATCTGTGTAACTGGGGGGGGGGGAGCCGGTATGGACCAATTTGGAGGAAAAGAGGAAAATGCATTAAACGAACTTTTTTATGGGGAACAATTCAGTTTTTCTTCAACAAGGGACAACACACGATCTTCTTTAACTGCTTTTTAATTCCTTGCAGAGTTCTCTACTCAAAAATAAAATTCTCTCTTCTCAGTCTAATCTCTAAGTATCGTTACCGCACCTTGATTCTATACTTGACCAGCAAGCCATGCATGGTGTCCATGACCAGCAAGCCCATTCACTTGACTCTTAGATTGGTCAGCTAAGACTTATCTTCCTTATTGGCATAAAATACTTTAAGTTGTTTCATTTCTAAATTTCGCTACGAAGCCATGGAATTCCATGGAATCAAGTCAAGTTTATCGATCGTGACCCTCACCGATACACACGTAGGGTCAAAGAGGCTATCCAAATAAGACTTCATTCTTATAACATCAATAGAGACAACGGAATCGAAATTCCTGAAGCATGGATGCCTACGATCAGAAACCATAACAGCCGTTCAACTACAAGCGGACCCGTGAGGGAACATCATCTGCTAATCGGAATAATAAGGATCAAAATACACCAATCACAGCGAACCAACGTGCATAAATAGCTACACGTAAACAATCGACCTCATCGCCTGATGAAGACTAGCAGTATTGCAGTCGAAACGTCGCGATCAATATCTCAAAGCGATTCTATTGTGAGACAAACGAATAAACGTTCATTCCTAGAACAATCTTAATGAGCAAAACTTCGATGGTGAGGCTAACTGGTCGGGTGTTGCAAACTTTCATTGTATGCAAAGGAGTCTTGTGATGAGCATGCGGTTAATTTTCGGTTATGATTGAAATTACGCGCCATGTTCACCACGTTTCCTTGATTTTTGTTTATTTACACACGCTTTCTAATCAATTCAGAAAAAAAGCGTGGAGACGATATAAAAAGTAAATATCCTGAAGAATCCTCGACCGTCGATAAAGTTTGGATTGAAAAACTTTAAGCGAGGAAATCCTGTTTGTGTAGACTGCGGAAAAGTCTCTTTTTTTCAGTCACAGTAGGTGGAGAGCATAATTCTACTTTTTCGCTCGCCCCGCGTGGCTCTGAGGAAAGAAGAACGACTGCTCGAGGTCTAATGGCCCCCTCATTTCTTATCGTATCTCCAAGCAAGCGAGACTCACCGCTACTAAGAGCGTTCTTATTCAGTCTCATTTTCTGTACCAACACTGCTATGAGTCCCACGGGACTGGCACTCGATTAGGGAGCTTAAGTAACGGCGACGGCAACGAGAACGCAAAAAAAGTAATAGGCTTAGATTAGCAAAACAACAACTTTGCACGTGCAGCACGCTTATTTGTAAATTTCTTTGCCGTCCTTGCACGACTACAACGTGCCTAATTTCACGCTTTATCGGGAACGGGAACACAAGACAGCAACTTTCTTTTTCTTTTCCTGAACTTTGATAGAATCCTTAAGAATTCAACTCCAAGAACGGATTATTTCAGGAATTGAAGAGCTCCCTATCAAGAGAGCTTGAGCAACGACAATAGTATGCAAGGGCGGCGAAAATGTCACTGAAAAAGTGAATTTGCGCATTTTCAAAATTCATCGCTCTTATTCCATCCAATTCAATTTGCCGCGGATAAATGTAGCCGTTTTTCTGGAGTTGAATTCTAAAGGATTGTATTTAAGTTCAGAAAAAGAAAAAGGAAGTGGTTGTCCGGTGTCCAAGTTCTCCATAAAACGTGAATTTAAGACGTTTTCACGTTGTAGTCGTGCAACGACGACAAAATTTACAAAAACGCGTGCTGCACGTGCAGAGTTGTTGTTCTACTTATCTAAGCCTACTGCTCTTTTGCCGTTCTCGTTGCCGTCGCCGTCGTCGTTGTTTAAGATCCTCTCTGAATAACCCGTGTGTTGGCCCCCTTATCAAAATAGGCAAGGCCTGGTGCACTTGCATCCTGGTTCTTCAATTCCTGAAATAATCCGTTCTTCGCCCCATACAAACTGCATTTCTTGTAAGTAGTCAGCTGTTGTAGTTACGAAGTCAGGTCTACAACTTGCATTAGCCGCAGTTGTGGCAGAACTAGAGAACAGCAACTGCAGAACCACAGCACTGCACAATGAAATGTCTAAACCTTGCACTAAATCCCAGGAGCCCAAAAAACTGCGAACTTCTGAAGGTGTTTGGGGAGGACTTTCTTCCTTGATGGCCGTCACTTTTTCCTCCTCCGCTGGTGCAATTCCATGCCTACGTAAGCAATAGTACCATAAGAAAATACTTTGCTCCTACGGAAGCTGCACTTTTCTGTATTCACGGTCAGCTGTTTTAATTTTTACAAAGACGTCCAACACTTTCTCTAGGTTTGTCATTTTCCTCTGTGGTCCTGACCATGTAGATCAACAAGTCACTTGCGATCTCAGTACTTGCCACTCCTAAGAGACCTGCCATAGATCTGTTGCTACTTTAACACCGAACTTGATTTAACCTTTTTAACGAAAACTTCCATCGTGCTTGGCAAAGGTTGTGATATCTCTCGAGTCAGAATACAACTCCATCTGAGGAAAGCCGCTGCGCAAAAACCAACCTGGAAGAGAATGCACTACCATTAAAACTCTCAAGTTCTTCATCTACAGTTGCTACATGGGTATACCAGGCGTCGTATGATGGCTTCACTAGCTTTTCCGGCATGTCTACACACAGTCTTATATCCCTTGCCTGAAGGATTTGGTGCGACGGCCCCAGGACTTAGCCATGGAGTTAATTATTTTCTTTTACTTTAAGGAGAACTTAAAACACAAATTTCATGAAGGTTTAGAGTCAGGTCATGCAAGATCAGGCACGGACTACAGGACTACAGGGGCGTAGCTACCTGTACCCACGGTACGCACGTGTGTACCTGGAAATGTAGTGCACAAAAAGATATAAAATGAATAAATAATAAAAAAATAAAAAGTTAATTCTAAAAAGAAAGCAAAAGATCTAAAGATAATTATCTTAAGAGCACAAATCTGCTTCCCCCACTCCTACCACACGCGCGCTCGAGGGACTTCGAAAAGAAAATAGCCGGGGCCTGTGGACAGGCTGGCGCGCGCTGCATCTGCCTAAAAATAAAGTAACGAATCCAGAAAAGTATGGAACCTTATTGCATGACAGTAGCCTGTGTACAGACCCCCCGCTACACGGGCTATATGATAAATGATTGACATGCATCAGTAAATAGACCCAAACACCCGACAAAGTATTTTATAAGCAGAAAAAACTGTTAGGCTTACAACGTAACCAAATCTTTAATCAAGAAAGTTTTTTTTTTTTTTTGGGGGGGGGGGGGGTGGGTGCATAGTGCTTTGGAGAATTGTGCGTACCTCTCAAAAAATCCTGGCTACGCCCCTGGACTCTCTGACGGAAACGTGGCTGATTATAGGTGGTGAGTGTAATAAGAGGAAAATACTAGCGAGCAACAACTATAAACTGTTTAAATCTTTATTGGAGGCCAATAAAGACTGATAGAAAGAAAGGCTGAAGTCAGTGTCTTAGACTGCCACACCAGGACTGATGAGCCACAGCCGGAGATGCACAACAAGACGTAACCAGATTGACATTTTGGACGCTACCTGGTACGACAGGAGCAACTGCTGGTACAAATATTTTCCAGAGTAAAAGCTAGATAATGCAGATTGGAGACTGTTAGTTCCGATTAGGCTGTTATAAACTAACTGTTCCAGACGGCAAACGAAAAGAAAGCAAGTGCGGAAAGTTTGGAGAAGAAGAGATCGATAGAGCTCTTCGCCCTTTCTTTTGAACTGAGGGATAAGCGAAGCATGGTAACGAGTTTTTGGGGCTGCAGTCCAATATACTATCACTCATTGAGGCTCCGGTGTAAAACACCGTAAGTCATTAGTCGGACCCAAATTCGAATGCGCCCGATATGAAAACGACGGTTGTCGCTGTTGCCGAAGTTCATTCTGAGCCTGCGTCCTCAGTACCCAGAGTTCACATTGTGGTGATTTTGTAGCTCTTACTGGATGATTAGAGGCCTCACTAAATTCAAGTTTAGTACGAATATTTAACAATTATTCCTCGAACCCGAATGGGCTCCGAGTCAATAGCCTTAGCCTGCGTAGCAAGCATTTCCGTTTGGTTTTGGAGCAAAGAAAGACCGAGGATCGGTATTCTAGGTTTTGGCCGCGCGAGAAATGAAACAAGAGCCAAAAAAATGAAAGTGGGGGGAGGGGGAAGGGAAGGAACCATTCCCACCCCCACCGTCACCCCCACCCCCAACCCCTCCCAGCTCTTTTATTGGCGCCACTTTAGACTCTCGTTCCTCGTTCTTGGTCCTAAACCGCACGGAAACGCTTGCTACGCAGGCTACAATAGCCTATGAAGCTGAACTGCCGAATGGGCTATTGACTCAGAAGCCATAAGGGCGAGAGGAATAATTGTTTAAGTAAAATCCAACTAGTTGGTCAAAAATATCAAGACAAAACAACTTAAGTTAGTTAAAGCTAGACTTAAAGCCACTGTTTTGGGTTTCAAAGCCGGCGCTTTTCACTACAACTGGGCTATAACAAATAGGGCCTAGTAGTAGCTCAACCAATCAGAACGCAGCATTGATAATAGACCACTAGTTGGATTTTACTAATTCAAATTATTATAATGACCAACTTGGAGACTGGATTTCATGACCATTTGACTCGTCCAGGCGCTGACCGTGACGCGAAACAGTCACTAAACCCCACCCCCAGGTTCATGAGCATTGTTGCAATAAACAACGGACATTTTGGTATAAATATAAGAAGGCTGTACACGTAACATGGTAATTTACTTGATGAGAGCGTTTCTCATGCGATAGAATAACAAGTAGCAAGTCTGATTCTGCGTAGAAATTAAGTGACTTAGGCGGGAGACATCAAATATGACACTGCAGAGCGGGGTTGCAGCTGTGGACAGTCTGTTTCTGATCTCCATTTGACTTCGATTTTCTCTCTTTTCTAAACAACGTATCCACGAGATCACCATAGTCGTACTTTGATTCTCTCTCATTTTACACCTATCTTTTTCTTTTTCAGGATTTCCGCGCGGCGCGCCCGATCAACCGATCACGTGAAACTGAAATGAAAGGATCGGCCTTATATGTGAAAACTAGTTCAATTCAAGTTTGACAATATAAATGTTATTTGGAAGAAAAGTTTAAAAACTGTTCACTGTGCTTTGTTTGTGTTGTGGTTATACCGCCGGCTGCCGGTTAAGGTTTTCAAAACACCAAAAGCTTCAAAATTCCCTGTCTCCTAACCCTAAATCCCTAAAAGTAAGGTAAAAACCCGCATACAAGAACCTAGGATTTTCGAGGTCAGGCTGAACAGGTTCTTATATTTTGGGGTAGTTTTTTCACAATTCAGGATGATTAGGTTCTTAACAGATTCTTATTCTTCAGAGGCTGTCGTAGTGTATAGCCATTGGCAGAAATATTGTCCTAAATAATACATACTAGGGGTACCTTCCGGCAAGTGCCAACGAGGCGAATTCGTTTATCATTTGTGAAATGTGCCTATTCAGATCTTAGCGATATTTTTTTTCATAATTTTAGAGGTTTAAAATGGATTCCACTATTGCTGGTTTTCAGTGTCACGCAATTCAAAATAGATCAAAATAAAAATCAAAACCGTCCAACAGATAAAGTCCAGAATCTGGGAAATGAAAGGAGGTACATATACAAAGACCCTCGCCAAGATTCAGCTCAGAGGAATATTTCGTATAAGAGATATCCGAAGAAATGTTTTACCCAAATTTATAGAGATTTGTGTGGAGACGCCATGCTGGTGCTCACCTGGATGAGCTCCAACATGGCGGACGGAAACCAACAGAAACATCTGTTACCGAGTTTTGCTACAAAAGCGTGAAATTATTCCTCGAGAAACTCATAAACATTAAAGTAATACTTTTTCTAATACATGAACTGTTTAAATACCAAAATTTCCTGAAATAAGTCATTTTTTTAACCTACATGACAGCTCTCTTGGCCGTCATGTAAATATCGCGTCACGCAAAAACTTAGAAATTCAAGCGTCCTCTATCACAAAACCAAAAACCCTTTCAAAGCGAAAATTTGTATGAAAATTAGTTTTCAGCTGCTCTAATGCATCGTGAAAGTAAAATCTCGGTAGGATCGATAGTTTTTTAGTTTGAATTTTAGTGACGTCATGTGAAAACCAACAATAGAGAAGGATGGCACCCAACTTCAAAACAACATCGTCATCAGGAATAAGAAATGTTAAAATGTTTCGCGTGGTAATATGCGTAAGAAAAAATTGGTGTAAAGTAAAATGTGTGAAAAGCGCAAGAATGGGGCGGAATGTATCAGAGGTATAAAAATATAAACTTGAATAAAATCCAAAGATCTAATGAGCGACTGTCACAGGACAAAGAGTCTCTTCAGGCAAAATGATAGTCTTCAAAACAAAAGGTCCGCAAATTCGGTGCATTCCTCACGGCAGTTTTGGGCTGTCTCAATGTAAATCGAGCGACAAAAAACATGCTGGTTGACAAAATCTCTCGAATAAATTCTAAAATAAAAGGTCCGCAAATACGTTGCATTCCTCACGGGAGGTGAGGACTGGCTCAATGTAAATCGACCGGCGAAGAACGCGCTGGTTCTGATAAAAGTTTTGAGAATATAACCCTATGCCTTCATCATCATCATCATCATCATTTATTAGCCTTTTTTTTTTACAACAAATTTAACAGGATACAGCAGGTTGTTAGGCGAGGAGACCTCAAGAAACCACCAGGCTTATAAAGAGAGGCCACCTCGACATCACAATATTATAAGAAATAAGGGCTGCGAAGAAGTGCGGCTAAACTAGTTTAGTAACTATTTTAATAAATACTCTAGCACTCTGTTCTTAAAGACAGGAAGACAGTTCCAGCCTTGATCAACTACCGCTTAAAATTCAATTCATAAAGGAAAAGAGAACACTGAAAACCCTGGTTCTGAGTCGAGAAGCGAACACGCTACCTCAATGTAAATCGAGCTGCAAAGAACAAGCTGGTTCTGACAAAAATTTGAGCGTAAAACCCTATTTTTTTAAAGCTGTTGCTTTAAACGCAATTTATAAAGCAAACCAGAGCACTAATTGCCCTTTCAAACTAGAAAGCTTTAATTAGGTCCTCTTGAACAGACAACGAACAGCTGCACACTGAATCACCCGATTTCGGACCACGAGTTGTGAATACAAGACCATGACGCCACTACCCAAATATGGGGTCTTACTTACACCCAAATATGGTCAAAAATGCAAATTTTAGAGGGTTACGCAGAATTTGAGAGTTTTTGCCTACATTGCGCGGCGTTATAATTCTGCCGCCGAGTCAGCCTCGCTTCTTGGCTCGGTTGCCTCGTTGGCAATTAATGGTTTATGGAAACATATTTCTGGTGGAAATCCAACCAAATGTAAATCAAGAGAAAACATATACACAATAACTTTTTGTGAGAAGTTTCTCCCACAATTAATATCCGGAAAAATCTAAATTGGAGTGAATCTTTTGCATAAGATCCTCTTTTTCTTTGCGCGGCTGAACAGGTTCTCATATTGTTGGGTATTTGAATATCCGGAGAATCAAATCTAGAGTTGGGGCAAGTCAGTGCAGATCGGACTGTTCCTTACCTAACCAGCAACCGGTATAAATGAAAAACACTTTGATTAAATTTGTTTTTTTTATTGTTGTTCATGGGTAATTTATCCACCACCATAAAGCTTATAATTCAAGTGTAGTAAGCCCTAAAACGTTGCCAGGAAAGTTCTATGAACACTGTCCCTTTCAAGTGTGTAAAATTTGAATCTCGAAATTAAATCCACTAAAGCTATGGTTATCACTCTTTCATTACTGGGGCGAGTCACAAAATCACTCAGTCACTACCATCTAATGAGTTCAGGCAAATGCTAATATTCAAGTACTACACGACTTTCAAAGGACCTTATAATATGGTCAAAAAACTATAATTAGCTAAAAAATATTTAGTCAAAATACAAAATATATATAATTAAGCTATACAGAATTCACCTCTGGAAATTATAGGGAAGTAACCATGGAGATCACAGCTAATGTTTACAAACTAGAGACAAGTGAAGAACGTCTTTAGATATGAAGAAGTCTTACAAGCAACAGGAGTTTAATAATAATATTGCTTAGAGTGCCACAGAAAACCTTTCAACAGCACACTTTGACAAATCCACTTAAAAATGAAAGAGGGCTACATACATTACTCCTTGTGGCTATTTTTTAGCTTGGGTATGTTGTGGTTCAATTTTATCCTAGGTTTCATTTTTCCTTTCTTTTGTTTTTGGAAATGGTTATGCAAGATAACGAGCTTGAAAGAAAGCGAAATTAAACTACAGCAGATAGTCACGGATAATGCCATACACTGAACTCAAAACTACACTTAGACAAGATTCTCAACGGAATCACGGATGAAACGTGCTGCTAAACAGCTTCAGCATATAAAATGATTGAATTTCCCCCATGTAGGATAGGTTAAAGATGAAATTGTGGGTGGCCTAGGAAGCTGAAATGACCCACTTTCAAAGATCACTATCACAGAGTAGACACCTGATGTAGAACTCACAACATGTGAAGATTATAAGGTTGTGAACTAAGGTACTTACAGTCATCCACGATCTCATCAAATTTTAAGGGCCATCAAAGATCAAAATAGAAAATTTTTATCACAAACCCTAAACCACCTTGTAGACTAGATGCAGCCATGGAACATCTGGCAGTTGAATGATTTCATGGAGGGGCAGATTTGTTGTTCAGAAAATGTGCTTTATGTTTCCTTGAAGATTTTCTTCATACAAAGATACCGGTACTACAATGATCTAAGTCACTACAGTCACAATAACCACAATCTATCCAAAGTTTATTAGAGTTTTTTCCCTTTATTTAACAAAAATTCTCATACCATGTTTAATATGTTAATTCAAGGGTAACATTGTTATGATTTCGACAGTCTGAATACTAAAATGAAGAAAACTGGGTAAAAATTTTTGATAAATAAAAGTTTACTAAAGCAAGCTTTCACGTTTGCATAATAGCTTTAAAAGGGGGTTCTAATTTCCTTCTTATAAAATATACTATACTCTAATAAGGAACTAAAACTAGAAATTACACAATCCTAATTCTGTCAGTGTATATTAACTCGTGGTTTTAAATATTCCTCTGTATTTTGTAAGAAGATGCTATCCCTATGTACCTCTCTAAAACGTAAGAAATCACTGCTCAAATGTCTCCAGATTGAATATTTATTCTAAACTCTAAACACAGAAATTGAAAATTCACACCCCTGCATCTTGAATATTATCGTGTTTTTTAACCAGCAATTGTTATTCTCACACTTCCTCTTTAGATGCCAAAGAGATGGTGTATTTCTTAATGATGTCTGGATACGTATATGCGAACTAAAATCAGCTGAAATGCAACATGCATAAGTATAAATATATACATATTAAATATATTGCTTTTAAGCTTTCTGCTTTAATATCCCAATTTAGTGGACACCTTAAAATTTTTAAACGTTTATAATATGCATGCATCTGGGGAGACAAAAAAATAGAAAATATGAAGTTTTTCTCGAGGGCATTCGCAAACAACTTTCCATAAGACGGGCTGTCTCTTCACCTTAGACAGTCAGGCTCTTTAGTGATAGGCTCAACCTACAAAAGGTCTCTTTAGTAATCCATTTGCCAATATTTCAATTGTTACAAACTGACACCCTTACTAAAAGCCGTTGAAGCTTCACATTCTTAAGGATATTTTTTATAGAATTTGGACTACCAACAAAAAAGACATAACTAAAGATCGGTACCATACTATTGTTTTCCAAGGTCAAGTGTACATCTTAAGAAACATATAAAACCCACAAATTACCCAATGGCTGACATGGCCTCACTTTTGAAAAGACTTTACGGCGGCCATCTCAGTCAGAAAAACTTACTCATTTTTTTCACCTCGGTCGGAGGATGACGACAAATTCTACTTCAAATAGAATTTAAACTCATTAGCAATGAACTGCTTTTAAACAGCCATTGAGTTAGAAGCTTTCCGGCGTTACGCGTCAATTCGCAGAAAAACACTGTAGCAATTAAACACGTCCGATGGTTCCGTGCAAATTTTTCCTTTCGAATGTAATGATAAATCACAAACAGTCAATATTCGCATGTCAAACCACAGCTTGCTAGCACGAGAAAGTTCCAAGAAACCTCAATAATTTTTGCATAATCAAAAGAAACCACCTTTCCCCTCCTCGAGGTATGCGACAGCAGAGAGGAATTGGCTGCAGAGGCAATTATGAAGTAATTTCCTTGCGCACGTGTGCCGCCATAGAAGGTCGATTTTTGGGTGAGTAAATTTTATGCACAGAAAGTCTGGCGCCTACCAAAGAATAGGTAATTGACCTGAGGGCATACTATACGTCCTTGAGAAAGGGAGCCGATAGAACAAATACTGACGCTTTGTCTAGAACTGATCTAATATTTATGCGTATGACACATTTGCGTTCCTCGTTGAAGTGCTTGCACCTCAGAAACGATCACATATACGCTGTAGCGCACCGAGACGCTAAAACTCGCGCACGTCAGAACTTCTAAAACAACGTGAGCTAAATCGCGAAACTATTACCTTCAATTAGCAAAATAATAATGCCCGTCTGTTTCGATGCCTTCAGCAAGCTTATCACGAGAAGCATCTTTCATTTTCGTCATAGTTTAGCTGAACTTGTAAGTCAACAAAAATTAGATAAATCCTGTTCCTCTTTTGTTTGCACTCCTATCGAATGACCTCGGGCGCCATCTTTGAAAAACACCGTGCCTGAACCTATCAAAAGTTGGCGGTCGGAACCACAAAGGGAGATATAGTGTACTGGGGTAGTGTAATTCCACGCAATATTTATGTCCAAAAATTCACGGTTACAGATAGCTTTTCCCCGAAAAACAACACATCTCTTGACGTGTATGGATTTTTTTTACCTTACAGTATCTTTATCGTTCAATACTGCGTCATTTTCAGGCGATAATAAGCTATAAATGTTTGACATCTTTGTTGTGACTTTTGCCCTCCTCACCCCTAGTATTATTTGTCATTCTACCCCTACCACCTAAGACGATAATTATTTATCAGAGGAAAATTCAATTAAATCTTTCGTTCGTTAACTGAAACCAGAGTGGATTTGGTGTTTTGGGACAAAACAATCCGAGAGCATCCAGTTGGAAAAATTTTGATTTTTTATATTGATTCCCTTTTCGTGAATCCCACAAGATACATTTTGTAAGTTTTTAATAGCTGGCTTCCCGTCTCCTCCCCTGTTAGGTACCAAAGAGTCCCGCCTCAATGTACTCCCACGAAATTAGAACGTAAACTGGCGTAGAATTTGGCTAGACAGCATGTCTCTGACATTGAAGTAAGTCCTTTCTATTTCATCACGTATGTGAAAGGCATAACGATGGGCAACGCGCCTTGTTCTAAGCGCGAACAAGTGGAAGTAACTCCTGACGTTTTAGTCTGTAAATTGAAAAGAGCCGCTTACAAAGGCTCAAAGAAGGATCTTCGTGAATTGTTGAAAGCTGGCGCTCCGATCGATGGTTGCCACAGATTTGGGAAAACAGCTCTTCACGAGGCGGTCAGACATGGGCAGTTTAGATGTGTTGAGATCTTACTGACTTATAGAGCAAATGTAAATATAGCGACTTATGACGGGCTAACTCCTTTACATGAAGCAGCCGAACAAGGATTTGTGGACTGTTTGATTGCACTTATAAACCACGGCGCGGATGTGAACGCCTCGACGAGAAGTCAATGGACTGCTTTACATTACGCGGCGAGAAATGGACACAAAGACTGCTTAGAAGTGCTGTTACAACATGGGGCTAATGTAAATGCCACCGCAAATGGTGGTTGGAGACCTCTACACACGGCAGTACGCCATGGACATACAATGTGTGTGGAGCTTCTACTACTTTATAACGCAGAAGTTGATCCTCCTTTGGTACCGTCTTGGAGGGTAAGTTAGTTGGAAGCTTGCGATACGCACGTTTTGATGCGTCTTAGCGTATCTATTGAACAACCGTGATATTTTTCTTTTGGCGGAAAGTTTCTTGCAGCGCATTTCATTTGCCTGCGTCTCTCATGTTTATTAGCTCGCTTAATTTTTTTTTTGTGTTCGAACTTCGCAGCTGGGGGGAGCGAGAGGCCATGAAAGCCCTAAATTTGACGACGCGAACATGTCTCTCGGCGATGTCCGCCTGGTTTTACGGATCGGTACCTGATAATAACAGGGCGAGATTTTATATTGCCCCATTGATCTTGAAGGGAAAAACTCTTGCATCCCACTGTTTGAACTGACAAACCAACAACCATATGACAGGCTCTAGCTGTTCCGTGATTAAGCTATGAACTCGTACGTAATCAAGTAACCCTATAATTTTAATTGCAGTTACAGAACTTCTGTTTATGTTTTAAAAAGGTCGTTCACTCCGCAGGAGTCGTGAAAATGTTCAGGTATTTGGTCTTCTCGGCAAGCAAAAAACATGAGAAAACATTTTTCTGTTTCAGAAAATCTTACAAATTGGCCTTGCGAGTGTAATTAATTTTTTTCATTGAATGGTTTGGCGTTTCCTTTGGCCCGTGTTGAAATTTATGCCCTTTCTAAATAGGGAATACTTTTTTGTTTTTAAGAAGCTGTTGGATTTTCACTTATCCGTATTCTGAGTCTAGAAGTCTTAAAGACACCTATCCTGTCTCCGCAAAGTCTAACTGTATTGGGGTTTATTGTATTTTGTGACAGGTTGTACTAAATATAATCCGTCATTCCTGCGTCCTGTGAAACACTTATAATAGGCTTTGGATTATTTTCTCTCGACTCATTCACGTCGGAGAATTTATGGATCTGCGTTTATACTGACAAAAAATCTTGTGGGATAATCAAGGTTTTCGTTAAATTCATTTTGTCTGCCAAAGACCCGTATTCGCGCGCTCTTTCGGAGACGGCGGCTGTCTGTTTCTTTTGCTCGCAATTTATGCTTTTTCCTGCAGTATTTGGCACTTTCTGTCATGTTTTTTGATTAATGGCCACGGGCCAATTGTATTCGGTTGAATGTCGAGCGCCTTTGGACGCACAACATATGCTTCTGATTTGGAGCGCAGAAATGGAAATTTGAAATCAGCTGATATACATGCATGTTGTTTTCCTGCACAAATTCGAAGTTCCGATTGTGTAGGTTTTATTCTATCAAATGCCCAAGAATGCTCTATAAAGGTGCGGTTTTATATTACTTCCAATCATTCGCGCTTCTAGAGAATGTAGTCTTGACAAGTGCACTCGAGTGCCCAGATTTGCCGTTTTCGTCCGACGATATTTTCTATTCGCACCACCCAAGTATAAATTACAGAAAGGTCTTGTTTCTTCTCACGCGCACGATTTAGCAGAAATTGATCAAGGCAAAAGAAAAGATTCGAACTTTCCGCATGCATCACGAGAGAACTGAAAGATTGTTATCTCTCAGGAGATAATAAATTTCACTGCCATGGGATATCACTCTTATCACAAAGAGCGTGCAAATTATCCAAAAAATGTAGCCCCCCAGACTGTTGCCTGACCTGGCTATGTGCCTCTTCTATATTACTCATAACTCATGTGCTGGCTCATATTTAGCAAGGAGGTGTTAAGTTATTTCGGATTGAAAGGTAATCAAGATCGGAAAAATTCAGTGTAAGGTTTCTTCCCTGAGGACTTGAAGAAATATGCATGCCTGCTACAAAGCAATCACTATTAAGATTTTAATATTTCAGGGTGCTTAGGAGCTTTCATTATGTTCTTATCTTGAGGCCGATATTGCTTCTGGGCTATAACAAAACTCATTCAAGATTGGCTTGTTTTGAAAGCATCTTTCTTGTTTAAGAATTTTCACGGTATTTAAATGTTACCATGTGCCAGAATAAGCAATGAGTTCAGTCATTCCTTGTTTTTTTTTCTTTCCTTTAAACCAACTGCCATTTTCTAGGGGAATCACTGTCAATTAATTCAAGACATTGTTTCATGTTTTTGCATCAGTTCGCCAACACTTCATGATCTTTTTACTGTTCAAGTAAGGACTTGTAGTCTTCCTTCTGATGTAGTTAACCTGCTAAAACTTCCCTGTGGTGATAACAGTACCCCTATTCGTTTAACACAATGAGTTAATTGCTGCAAACATCCTCTCATGCTAAGAAATTAAATTTGTTTAGAAGTAGGTTTGGCACAGCAGCCTGGTACTGCTGACATACTCTTGTATTTAAGAAGCAGGGGGGTTGGGGTAATGAAACATGCATGTTGAGTTTTCTAGGACACTCTTATCTACTAGGAAGTAAAAAATGGCAAAAAGTGTTTGCTTTTCTGGTAAAGAATAACATGTTTTGACTGAGAGAGTTTGCCAGTCTTGGATAAAATGTACAGCACTTGAATGAAGCTTTTCAGAGACACAATAATGTTATTGGCACACTAACGCAAAACCTATTTGTTTGTCATTGTAGTGGAAATGGTACTAGGAAAAAAAAATGAATTGAATTTTTTTTACTAAGATCACCTGGCAGACTTTTGCAAACAGTCTTTGGTTGATTCGCCTGGATTATTGTGGCTTCTTAGTGCAATGTTTACACCATCATTCTAGAAATTACAGAAAGTTACATTTATTATCTAAATGCTTAGGGGAACTGTGTTTCAAGTCTTCTAGAGCAGCTGTCAGAATGTACATAGAAATGTAACACCACAAAGTGCTGTAGTCTGTTTTGTATCAGTCTCACAAACACTGGTCATATGGGGAACTTATCAGTGTCCTTGAAATCACTGAAGATTGAAGTGGAACAGAAAAAATAAGGCTCTCTGTTGCATTGTTTTGCCAGACTCTGACCAATTTTGGTAGCAAAGTGAACCAGCAGTGTTTTGATAAAAATGTTTTGTAGGGGTACTGTTTTTTTGTTTTTTGTGAAAGAATGAAAACAAACTAAATCATTGCAACCTTTAAGGGACAGTTTTTTATCTGAAAATCTGACAGACCATTTTTTATCAAAGGAGCCTGGTAGTGATAAAAGTTACTGCAATACAAGTAGTACAAAAACAGTTTTAGGTGATTCCTTATCTCCCCATTTTATCCAATCAGGTCTTTTGTTGTCAATATTTTTATTAGTCCTACATGGATTTACCTTTCCTACAGTTTTCATGTGTCAAACTGGTGTTATTTGTAGCTGAATTTGTGAACTTTATGACCAGGGTTGTTACTAAGATTTCAAGTTGCTGGGTAAATACAACAAGTAGGCAGGGAATCAAACAGCTAGGGATTTCTTTTGGTTCTTTGTTTCTTCTATTTTCCAATAAAAGTAGCCGGGGAAAATCCCCAGGCCCCAGCTCGTAATGACAGCTTCATAATACGTGTAAAATTCCTAATTGTTCTTCATGTATTCCAGTGGAATTCTTTTATTTACAAGTTTGGTATTTTCCTAGCATTTCTTCATTATGACAAAATTAAAGAGTTTTAGACTGTCCCAGAACATCAATAATAATATTGAAAGTACTCTGCATTTGAAATAACCAAAAAACATAGTGCTCTGATATAAATATAAATATATGTATAAGTTTTGTTAAAAATGCCTTGTTTCAGGAGAGTGATTATGAGTGCCACTGTTGGGAGCATTTAACTTTGTGGTTACCACAACAATGGAATTAGTTCAAGTGTTTGTTCATCGACGCCCACACAGAAAACACATACAGTGTAGTATAGCAAGAACTTTACTTCTACTCCACCGCATTTTCCTGTTAGAAAGAAAGCTATTTTCAAAAAGCACTGGGATCTGTTTTTGAGAGACCACTTTTATTAGAGGCAGTTGACTTTATGAGAAATAATCATTGCATGCATGTATGTTGTATGAATATGTCTTATAATTAAAACTGCATATGATGGCTGTGCAAAAATCTTATTACAGAGGTTTTCCCTGTTCATTAACAGATAACGTTTTTTGTACTAGGTGTTACAAGAATTAAAGTACCGGTATGTCAAGAAATATACCAAATTTCTTGTTTTGTCAGATTTTATAAACCATAGTGCCACACAAAACTTCAATCTGTAGTTACCTTAAAATGGTGACATCAGGATTTTGTCTGCTATTAAATAAACAATTTAGTTGTAAGGGAATCAAAACAGTTATATAATGGCTTGCTTGAATACATTATAACTACATTAAGGAAAGTGTTTGGCAATGGATTCCAAAATAATTTTTCAGATTGCATACTTTTAGATAATAGTTTACATGGTAGAAACTGTGTTGGTTAGTTATTTTTTGAGATTATGATTTAATTCCAAAATTGAGTGGATTACCTTTTCCTGAGGCTAGTGTTATTTTGTTTATTCAACAAAGCTTATCATTTGTTGGTTGCATGAAATAGTTCAGATGTGGGAAAAACCGTTTTAAGCTGTTTCTCTAAATTTATCAAATCTTTTTAGGTCATTAAGATAAAACAATTATTTCTACACAGTTCCCAGACTGGTTGCTCTTGTGTAACTTTAATTCTAAGCATTTTTGTTATCTTAGGGTAAAACTAATCATTAAGCACAGTTCACCATTTTTGGTTTTTTTTAACCCTTTATACTGTGATGTTGGATACTGGAATTGCCAAATTTCAGCCCTATCTCTTCCTTTTCCAATCAGGTCCTAAGAATTTATCAAATGAGGTCTATAGATCCCAAATTATACCAAGTACTGCCCTGAGCCAGGTGTTTAGTCAGTACAAGAATGAGTTTATCTCATCATAAAGAGTAAAGGTCATGAGGACATAATGAAATATTCACCTGAGGGAAAATGCTTTGATCTTTTATCAAATTCTCAAAACTTATTCTTTATGGTAATATATGAGGATTAGTTGGGAGAATTTGCATGTGGCTGAGGATGTAAAAGATCAAATCATTTTTCCCTCAGGATGCTGAACATTTATTAATTCTCATAAACTTTTTCGCTCAGTTATGCATTGATTAGGTAGTCGCTTGTGGGACCTAATTTATAGGGTTAATTTGTGCGAAAACGATACTGCAGTGGCCCGGGTACATTTTGAATATGATCCTAAAGGTAAAATGGAAGTGGCTTTCATTTATAGCCAAGATGCTCACACTAATTTGAGTGAGAGCCCTTATTTTGGCAAATTTATGATGGATCATCATAATTTGATGTTGGGAATAACATTTTTTTTTATTCACAACAACACATATAGACTGGATATTAATGCACAAAGCTGTGCATTTTAAGTTTAAATAGCAGTGTGCTTTGTATGTATTCATTTAAAGTAAATTAACTTTTGTTTAGTTCAAGTTTTTTTCTGACAACTGAAATAATAAAATTTAGCGGCAAATCTGTTTGAAGACAAAACTGATGAGGTGGGGAGACCCTGGGCAATAGATACCAACATCTGTGTGAGGGGAGGGTTTATAAAGATTTAGATGATCAGGGAGCAGGGTTTCTTACCCAGTGGAGGGTACTTATTGGAGGATTTACAGTTAATCCTTGTAACTCCCATTTTCCATAAAATCCCTTCTTTATTTAATCAGTACCAGATCAAGGCTCCAGTTGAGTACACAATGTGGATTAAATTCCTATGTAAATAGCAAGCTTTCATTTTCTTGATTTACAGTTCAGATGTCTGTTTTGAAACCTATGATTTACTGCCTGGGTCTTTATTATTATGAATGCAACATACCATAGATTTTTTAACCTTTGAATGAGATCAAACCATAGCTCAAACCATTCAAATGAAACCTCTATAGGTGGTTTTCATCCAATCTCAGGAGACACAAATAACAATGGTGAAATTAACAAATGCTGGTGGACAAACAAAACAAGCTAATGAGCGATCTTTTGTTTACTGTCCACCAGCATGGCGGTGATGACGTAACGTGAAAACCACCTATAGCAAAACAATCATATGGTGTTATTTCTTAATATATGAAGTTTCACATATTTTGTTGGTGTGATTTTTACCATTCTTACGATTGCAATGTTTAATCTTTAGTTTGTTTTTGAAATGACTGTTTTTAGATTCTCCAAGTTCCTCTTCACCATGCTGCAGAATATGGTCATCTGGCCTGCTTAGAAGCTCTTCTGAGGCAAGGTGCTGATGTTAATTCTAAGACAGCAGAAGGATGGACAGCTCTGCACTCTGCAGCATTGTATGGAAGGACGTCTTGTGTAGAAGCTCTAATCAGGTGATTATTGGGGCCTTATTTGCACCTTTTTTGATTAGTAGTTTGTTGTATTTAATTCTTTTCTTACATATACCTTATTAGTATAATTACATTGATGATTAACGAAAATAGAGTGCTGTGATTGGCTAGGAGCTTCGCTTTATCCCACTATAATCACCGCACGGTGATTATAGCATTGAAGGCTAGCAGTTTTCAAAATGGCAGCCAGATTTTTTGATGTTTCGGGGTCGGAAATTGATCAATAATTTTATTTTCTCGAATAATCATCTATGTAATTATACTAAAACAATTAGTTGCCTCAGGCGACGTGAATATTGGCGAATAGTCACGTCGCTTTCGGAGACTAATTGTTAAATATCCTAAAAACTTGTTTATTCTGAGTTTACAGTGAGAGCTTCTTACTGAGTCAGGCCCAGCTCTAGAGACATTTTGGCATATAGTGTATCTGAGCTGGAGAAACCTCTGTGGTGTGCCCATGTCAGTGAAATCTTGTCAGTTGTTGTACCACAGGGTTAAATTTGTATTTAACATTTTTCAAAGGGAGTTATTCATTTTTTTACCAATTGAATAGGTGCCCCAAGAATACAACAAGTGAATTGATAACTTTCCAGACTCTCCTCTAAGGTCCTGTCCACTCAAATGCATTTTCAATAGCATGCATTTTTATTATTATTGAAGACACATCAAGATCAATTGAATCATGTCCACACAACTGTTTTGATACGTTTTCGACTGTCCACTCAAAAATGATTAAAAATAATAGAATTGTATGTTTTAATGCGTGGTGAACTCGATGTGCATGCTACAATCACATGCCCCTGCGATATCTTTGGTCATCATTTTGATGTGTATTTAACCATCCACACCACTACAATATGTATGTGTTTTCATTTTGATCCACCTTCAAGAGTGTTTTCAAATCGATGAGTTATCCAGGAAAGCGGTTAGCGTATTAGTGTGAACTGAAGGCGTCGAGATGTATGCATTTTCAAACAAAAACTCATTAGTGTGGACAAGGCCTGAATTACCAGTCCTTATTTCTGCTGGTAAAAGAATGAAAATTAAACTTGGCAAAAGCAAAAGTTATGATGGGTCTTTAAAAGCTTTTCATTCACAACACCTCTTCAATTTCTGTTGGCACAGTGTAGAGTACATTACAAAAGGATTACATTTTATGATATGTACAATTATAACAATATTCTTTTTTGAAAGTTTACTGGTCAGAGTTTTCAGAAGTGTCTGTCACACAAACTGAACACGTAGCAAAATCCTCTTGTGATAAGCTAAGCTTAACAAAGAAATGTGTTGACATTATGAAAAAGTTACACGAGAGTTGCATTAAGAACCACAAAAATTCTACTCTCCAAAAAGGGCAAGGTTATAATCTATCTTTACTACCTTGAACATGCTGGAATGCAGACACGTAAGCTTCTTATCTATATTGTTACAACTTCTGTGGTCATGCAACCATTGTACAGAAATCATGTATTTTGTCTTGCTATCCCTTTTTTGTTTGCTTGTCAACTCCCATACTCAACTTCTCAATAATTTCTCTTGACTTTAACCCTTTAAACCCCAGTATCCACATACAAATTCTCCAAACTGATCTCCATACATTTCCTTATGGAATTAGTTGAGAGAATTTGTTCAAAGATCAAAGTATTTTCTCTTGAGTAATCATTTTATTGATTCTCATAACTTATCTCCTTACAGTGTATGGATAATTGTAAGGGGAAAATTGATCTTGGACACTATGAAAATTTAGGTTTTTGTAGTGGTAGTATATCTTGACTTGTTCACCATTTACTTCTAAGGCAAATTGGCATTATAAACAATTAGAAGCACGTTGATGTGTTGCTTCTGAAAGCACTTCAAACTCTAGAGTTAGTGAATAATGCTCACTGCATGATATGGCCAACTGTATGAAAGCTAGTACTGAGCAGTACTTTTCTTGGGTACTGTTTATTGCAGTTATCTTTTGAGTTGAGTGTGTGTGAAATTGAAAAGAGTTGGGATTTAGATGAAAGCTACTGTGCAGTACTTTCCTGTGTTATTGTTTATTATGCTGTACAAGGCAGTTCTTATTTTTGAATCCATAATTTTTAGAGACTGACAATTCAAGTGAAGGTGTACTTTCCTGTGGTACTGTTTATCATGCTATACAATGTGGTTCTTATTTTTGAATCCATAAATTCAAGTGAAGGTGTACGGTCCTGTGGTACTGTTTATTATGGTATACAATGTGGTTCTTATTTTTGAATCCATAAATTTTAGAGAGTGACAATTCATGTTAAAGTGTACTTCCCGGTGGTACTGATTATTATGTTGGTACAAGGCAGTATTCCAAGGTTTAAAATGCAGTGGCTACAAGTAACGGTCAAATGTATTTTTTTAGATGTTTCCAGTGGCTGATTTAATTCTTGTATTTTGCAGATATGGTGGTGATGTGGATGCTAAAACAGTGTGTGTAACCCAAGGGACATCTTATAATGATACACCTTTACATTTAGCAGCAAGACATAGTCATACAATGTGCATCAAAAGACTTATTCAAGCTAATGCCAATTTATGGACTCAAAATTGCCTTGGATTAACAGCAGAAAGATTTGTGACTGATTCAAGACTTCGAGACTGGATGGAAAATATCCAGCGAAGGCCAAGAACACTTCAACTACAGTGTTCTGCAGCAATCAGGAACTGCCTTAAACCAGACAAAACAAAGAATGCCATGAAACTTCCTCTGCCAATGCATCTTTTGAGACAAGTACTTTTTGAACAAGATATCAAAATTGTATAGCATCAAATTATCATAATATTACTATTATTATTATTATTATTATTATTATTATTATTATTATTATTATTATTATTATTATTATCATTATCATCATAATAGTATTTACAGAATGCCAATGTGGGAGGCTCTGGCATTAATATTATCATCCATAAATTTGAATTCCCAAAATATCAGTACTGACTACTTAAATAGAAGACTTTTTTTTTAAGTTACGTTTTTTATGTGAAACAGGTAAACAGGGTCAAGAGTTTACCATTATAATTGTATTTGCTGGGGGGATTCAATTTGCACATTGGTAGTTTGGGAGGATCCAATAACAGTAAATTGGAAATGGTGTGAAAATTACCACAGTTAATAAAGTCACAACATTGTCTTGGAATGATAATTTGGACCACACAAGTTATAATTATGTAGTCTGCGTCTCAGATGTAATCAAACCCTCACAAGTCGCATTGCGAGGTTTAATTTGTTTGTAGCGCAGGCTAGAGCTATGCAGTTTCAGGGGTAACAAAATGTACTTTCAAGTGTTCTTTTAGACATTTCAGAATGACTATGGTGAGAAAGTTTCAGCATCTGTTGCACCTCAAATTGTTCAAATTTGGATTCTAGTTCAAAACTACTTATAACTAAAAACCTTTAAATCCTAGTATTAGCAAAAGTAAATTCAAAGGTAACTTGAATTGCCACGTAATTATTACATCAAGAAGTTTATTCCGAATTTGCGTGTGATGTAAATCCTATATCATGTTTGGGTCACAAGAGAAGTTATATTCAGTTATGTCTTGTTCTGCATAGCAGCTGTGAGAAATGGGGGTTAAACAGTTACTCTCAGTAGGTAAAATAAAATGTGACAAAAGTTCCAAATTTAATTTGGTCATGTGCTGAAAAGAAGTTAGTACTTTGTGTAAATACTGTCAATGAGATTTGATTTGAATTTTCACACCACAAGATTTCGGTCACAGACATCAAAGTATACAAGCATCTAACATGACCCCATTATTCACTGTGAGAGTGAAACAGTTTAGAAAACACAGAGCATGGTTACAAAAACAGTGGTCTCTACTCAGTCCTCACTGCTAGCAACAGAAATTCCAAACTTATGACACAAATCAATCTTTACATTATAAATCCTATTGTCATGGGGTTCCACATGTAAATTTGTTTGATTTTATGTTTCTCCAGGTTGATTATGGGTTTTTGTTCTTCTGCAAACAAGCTCCAGCAAAACTCAAATGCTTCTTCTAAAGAAGAATACATTCCATAAATAGTCACTGTTTTTTAGGTTCTTAATCACATTTACGCTTGGCCTTTGTGACCCTTTGTCTTTTGTCTGTCGTTTATAAACAATAGCTAAAACAATGTAACTACTGCATCGACCAATCAGAACTCCTGACCATATTCCCAACAGATTCTTCGTCATCAGTATGGAATTTCTTTTGCTGAGATGCAGACGCCCCACTTGGCAAAACTTCTCTAGTGGTGAGAAGTGAGGAGAGATGGCTGTTTTCGCAGCTACATCATTGTTGCAAAACAAGTCATTGTTGAATATTAGCCACTGCAGTCAAGTCTTTAAACCCTCATTTAGAGTTGGTCCCTGGCATTCTTCTGTCATATTCTTGGGGTATGTACAAAGGAAAGGTCTCTAAGACAAATACGTCATTCCATACCCTGTAAGTTATACCTGGAAAAAAATTTTCCACCATATTATGGCATAACATCTTACAATGCATTGGACAGCAATTTTTGGCACTTTACTTTGTGTATGGATGTTTTACTTTTTCAGTTTTGTTTCACAAAAGTGAGAACCACCGAATTCTTGTAACAAGAAGTTAGTTTATAATAATACTCCCTTTTTGGGTGCCCTGTTTTATTTTGTTGAATATCTCATAATCTTCTTAACTTTTGGAAACGGTTGTCATTGACTTTCGAAATGTAAACTAGAAATATTTCTAATGGCAGTCATAAATATAACAACTGATTAATTGGTGATAATTCCTTGGCAAGTATAGTTTTGTCTGATAAGATTCCACCAAGTCCCTCATTTTTTACAAAGATATAGTAGCTCCTGAAGGAAATACGGAAATGGAAATAAAGTAAAAACCTGCGACTAAGAACATGCATTTTCCCAAGGTAGCCTAAACAGGCTTTTACATAAATAGTAATAAGCACGAATTAAGGCTATGTAGGTTCTTAAATAGGTTCTTATTTTCTGAAGAAAGAAATACATCGAAGCTAAGAGTATTGGTTTTATTCAGCTTATTCCTTATATTGTAAAATTTGTACATCATTACATTGCAAAGAGGGTTGTGAATGTAGACTTATTTTATTTGCGCAAGTGTACAGAATTTTTTACACAGATTTTAGAAAATAAGAACCTGTTTCAAACTTTAGGCTTAACAGGCTGTTATAGAGAGTGGGACCTAGCCTAACAGGTTCCTAAAAACTAGATTCTTAGTCGTGGGTTTTACTGTTAGGCACAGTATAAGAGGGTAAGACCATAGTTATTATGAAACCTTTGTTAAGACTTAATAGTCAGGCACTGTAATAGCTATTTCAATTAATAGTCTCACTACACCTGTGGCATTCCATGCTTTCTAATAACAACAAGTCATGCCATTTCTAATGTTTTGCTCCCTGCATCACCAAGAGGAAAAAGTTACCATGTGTTTCCCTGTTTTTACCAGCCTGCATATGAAGCAGGTGCATAAAAGTAATATTAAAAAACGGGGTACGAAGGAGACCCGCGAGGGGGTAGGGAACTTGCCTCGCCCGTTCTTGTGCCTATGTTACCTTCAGGCTTCTGCCAGGTAAGCTGTGGATTTGCTTCCCGCCTTTATTTTTTAAAAGCTGTCGCGTTTAATGCTTAATGACTGGCGTTCATGATCAGGTAAACACTTAATTCAAAGCAAGGCCTCTCCCCCCAACTGTGCTTTCAAGATAAGTTAAAGTTGGCATTTTATACAAATCCTTACGAACATTTGTATTCATATCGTATAATAATATTGCCTCCATTTGTGTGAGAGAGCGGAGGAATAATGAATTGGAACAAATAAAGTAACAGGAAGAATAATCTTTTGACCTCACTTATTGCCCATTTTGAGACTAGTTTGGTGGTGTATCGCACGATGGAACTGTAATGTTTGCAAGGTCGTTTCCGCGCTAAACAATCCCAGAGTGTAACTGGATACCACAATTCTCTAAGCCCTAAAATGGTCATTTACTTTTCATTACCTTTGGAAAGGGGTTATGCCAAGAGGATATTGCTGAGGGTCGGCCAATAGGGGTAGTGGAATACCAAAATACCCGAACTAAACATTCCAATATACCGAAAATTATACTAAAACTCGTGTAAAATACCAAAATTAAAAAAACCTCGGTATACTTTATACCCAAAATTAGTCGTGAGTGAATACTTTATACCCAATTTTAAGCATAAAAATACTGTATACCTGAAATTAAATACCCCCGATTTCACCGACGCAGTTTTCAAGGCTTATGATGTTGTCTTTTTAACTCCTCCTTGGAATTCTCGCCTGCCACCATGAACATGCTCTGTGTGGTAACAGAATCTTGGTGCGGTGCTGTTTTTGACGTAGAAGCAAGGCGAATTTTTCAGACCCCTTTTTAATAGCCGCTGAAATGTTCCTAACAGAACTTGTTGCTCTTTCATTATCCTTGTCCCATTTTAGAGTAAATATTTTTACCGTTAATTCTCAATTATCAGTTAAGAAAAATTTAGGCTTCTAAAATGTCTCGTATTTGTAAGGCCATTTGGCTTCATTTGTAGTTCAATTTTCAGAATCGTTGATAGAAGCAAGCAAACCGTTCCAAATAGCATTTTATCAAAATATGCATTTTTAATTACATAGTGGCCTGAGCAATTAATAAAATCATTTCTCCCAACCTTTTCTCTTTTATAACGTATTGATGTTGTTTGATTAAGAAAATTGTTTTGTTTTTTTTTTTTTTATGTCCCTGACTCTACAGACTTAAAGGGTTAAAGTATATATATGCCACCGAACGTCCCTCTTTATTAATCTCAATGCCTACCCAGGCTGTTAAATATTAAATGCCTAGGCTTGCTGTTCAGAACGCCTTTTTCTGGTCTCGGCTAAGTAAATGCTCGCGTTTATTCCAAGGTTACCAGGGCAAATGATATAATGGCAGATAATATGAATTTAGGTGGAAAATCGCGAGATGTAGATGAAGTTTTCGACGAACTCGATGGTTTCTGGCTGATGTGGGAGAAAGATGACTGCGTAGCAAAACTTACAGCACCACCCACCTCACTTCATCAAACCATGACAGATGACCGTCGGTATGTCAAGTACAACTCATTTCTACCTTCCATTCACACTCGTCCTCTTGTCACTAGAAATCAGTTTGTCTCTCAAGGGTGGCTCGATGACATCATGGGAATCGTTCAACATGAAGGCTTTTTACCGTGTTTTCTCCCTAATCATAACTATGGCAATGGGTCCAGTCACCCATTTATTGAAAGCACCGTCCGCGCTGTTTTTCGTCGGCGATTCACGGCAAAACGTCGATGAGATCTTACCAGAACCAGGGGAAGAGGACTACATTAGGGAGCTTAAGCAGCGACGTTTTTGATCGACGCACGTCAACCGGAAGTGAGCTTTTTTCTCTTTTAATAAGCCTTGACGCTACCATATTTTATTGTCAAGTGTCTTAATTCTTATAGAGACGATCTGCCCAAAAATTTGATCAAAATCACGGCTCAAGAGGGCAAAACGTCCACTTCCGGTTGACGTGCGTCGCTTAAAAACGTCGCTGCTTAAGCTCACTATTGATTTGCTTCAAGAACGTCGACCCTCTTATCAAACAACATTCAAGTTATTTGCTTTAGGAAGCGACACGAAGGATGCGGATAAGGAAAACGGATATTCGTCCCGTCACTTCTGGCGCAGCTTTTTGGGATCACAACTTACAGTTGCATGAACGTTGATTTCAATCAACTTCAGAAATGACCAGGAAAGAATAACCACAAAATATATCGATCCCGCTTGTCCTGATTAACGAAAAAGACCCTTTTTGCTGGTATTCTTTTTATAAACTAAACAAAATATTTAATCGAACAACGTTTAAACTGTTTGCCTTCAGAGCCGGATATTCTGACTTTTTTGTGCCTGTATTTGAGTCAGACCAACCTCGACCGGTAGCTTAAATTTTTTTTGTGTATATGGCTTTTTCAGGGAAATAAAATAGATTTTCGGGGTAGTAGAAATATATAGCAAAAACTTAGATACAGAAGCCAAACGAAAATGTAAAAAGGCAATATGTTAATTAGGGGTGATGAATGGTCCATTAAAATTTTTAACTGCTCGCAAAATTTTACCTTTGCTCGATATGGTCGCAAAATTTAAACGAGTGCTCGCTTGCTCGTGCTCCCCAAATTTTTGCGTTGCTCGCAAGCTCGCAAAGCAAATTTTTTATTTCTGCTCGTGCTCGCAAAAAAATCGCAGTGCTCGGCATTCTCGCGAATGCCAGTGCTCGCAAAGACCATTCGTCACCCCTTTAATTTAATTTGGGTGGGAAAACTGAAACTCTTCAGTTATGCAAAGTAATATTTTAATTCTATTTGAAACAAAACCAAGTTGTGGAAGCTCGACAAGGAATGTCTTGCAGCTTCAAGTTGTGGCATAGATCATTTTACTTAGCGAAGTTTGCCTTTTTTAATTTATTGTTGTTGGTTATTTTTTATATACATTTGCGCTTTGAACTCCATTTGCCAGAAGTAACAAATAGAGAAGATAAAGGGCCAACCAGCTCCACGTGGGCACCTACTGAATAGAATTAAAAAAGAAAAAAAAGAAAAAAATGGAGGCAATATTCTTTTCTTGTGCGTGTAATTGTTACAGCAGGTTCAGAAGAATGCGTGATTATAAAATACTTTTTCAGTCACTTGAATTTTTTGCTGTTGTTGTTGAAAATGGTATTCTTCTTTTGTCTCCTCTTTAATACGGACAGAACCAAGTGTCCGATTTACAGAGGTGTCCGTATTATAGAGGTAGGGAATGTATATGTTTTTTGGCATCTCTGGACCAAACGAACTGTGGAGAACTATAGAGAGGTGTCCGTATTATAGAGGTGTCCGTAAGGAGAGGTTAGACTGTACTCTATCAACTTTAACGCACGCTTGATAGCGGCACAAATATTTCTTTGGGAAAAAAGACGAAAAAAAAGTCCCTACTACTTAATGTACCCATTTATTGACAAAATTGTTTCAACCATGAGAAGAGATGTTCTATCCTGTGTCTCCCATACATGTTATCTTTTTCATTTTTCCTTCTTTTTTTTAATTTCTGAGCTTGGCGGTACAGCCACCCCTTCATGAAAAAGCCTCCTTTGAATCCGTTTTTCAGTCTGTAAAACGACGTTAGCACACCGTCGCCGGTTTCTTGTTAAGCGACTTTCCAGCACATCAGGTCATGCTTTTTAGAAGATGACCACTTGCATTATGGCCGCAAAATTTCCAAAGAGGGTAAAGACATTATTTATTACTTTGATTAAAATCATGTTCTCAGAATTTTTATATTATCTCTTTTCAGTCTAGCCACGCCTACGAATCCATGTAACCAGATTTTTGATGTTCAAGAACTGATTTAAACGGTCAAGGTGTCCCCACACGTTAGGAGAAGTAATCAGCTCCTGAAGGTGTTGACAACACGCCGGCAAATTCTCCACCCTACCAAGGCTACCTCCATTTTAGCAGTGAAATTTTTGAGCGAATGCTGGCTGTCTTAATTTTCTCACGGTTAGCGTGGGTCCGCTAAATTTCAAAGTGGTGGAAAATTCGTGAAGTAATAAGTATCCTTATTTTGCAGTTCGATCAATCGACCGCATCGTTTTTTATATCATTTTTAACTGCACAGGATTCAAGCGACATTTCTGATCCTTTATATTAGGCGTGCAGAGCGAGTGTGAAGCATGAACGAGGAAACTGGCTTAGCTCACTATAACATGTATGAGTTCTATTTCAAGTGACGAGCGAACAGAGCGAAGGGGGCTGGGCTGGGTTATGTCTGCACTAATTTTGTACCCAGATCTCTCTCTGTCTGACATAGAGGAATAGTTAGATTCGACTACAAAGTCGTTAACATACATCCCGCAAAATCGTGCTGAAGCGGTTGGCCGGCCGAAACGGTTTGGTGCAGTAAATCCCAGTCTTCGCATTCAATATTTCTTAGCGTTCAGTGGGTTCCAGTCCTCGCTCTTACTCATTCATGGTTCGAATACCTGATCACACTACACCAAACAATACACCAAAGTGTGGCTCAAAACCTGATATGTGGTGATCCGGTGATCCACTTTCGAGGGATCGGCGAGGCGCAGCTTCGCTCTATTACTAGACTACGAGTAGTCCCCCATTTTTCCTCAGGGATAGTAGAGCGAGCGAAACGCGAGCGCGCGTGAAAATCACCCCACGCCTCTCGCGTGGAAATCGGGCCGGAAACCACTGTTTTCGTGCCAGCGCAAGAGCTATCTGGTATGGTGTGAACGTACATAGCTAAAACATGACTTCCGTTGCGATAACCCCTCGTTTTTGGAAAGCATACTCGCAAAGGTTACAAAGCCGGTCGAGCATAACTTTTTACGATATCCCCTTTTTGGAAAGAATACTCGCTAAGGTTACCATAGTTGCCATGGACTCGAATCCTGTTGGGAACTATAGATTTGCCCAAGGATAAAAAAAAAAAGCAGCAGATAGTTGGCATCCTCCTAAAAATTAGGATTATGTCACCCCTGATAAGCCAATCAATGAGCTCCCTAATCTGAATTGTCATGCGTCTCCACCCCCTAACATTTCAGGCACTTCAGACCATGGGCTCCTGGCCCCAGGTAGATAACCCTGTCCACTAGATAAATCTGTATCCTTTGGATATTGCAATTGGTGTCCCTAAAATATATTCAATGGATTGTGATTTATCCAATGAGTAGCACCGCGCTATCCAACGTTTTAACAAACAGAGCCAGATCTCACTCTTTCCCTGTTACATGACCTCTTAAATTCCTTAAAGTACGGTAAAACGGGCAACAAAAACGAGCAACTTGGCTTGTTTTGCAACATTGTTGTAAAATAAGTTGAAAAGTAATGTTGCCCTTTTTCCCAACGTTGCAATTTTCGTTAATTCTCGTTTTCACATGACGACACATGCCCCGGAAAAATTCAAACTAAGAAACTACTGATTCCCCAGTGTTTCTACTTTCATGAAGTGTTACAGCAGCTAAACGCCTTTGTTTATACGAATTTTTCGTTCGAAAGGGTTGTTCGTCGTTTTGCGATAGAAGAGGCTTGAATTTCCAGGCTTTTGCGTGACGTGGCATCTTTACAAATATTGTCTTCCATTTTTTTGAGATTTTGTAATCTAATCATTTTGTCAGAATAAATATTATTTTATACTCTTTATGAGTTCATCAAGCGACGGATTCATGCATTTGTCAAAAACAGATGTTGTTGGTGTCCGGTGGTCATATTAGTACCCGTCAAGGGGACACCAACATGGCGTCTCCATACTTGGGTACGTTTTCCCCAATATCTCGCATATGAAATATCGCACAGACCTGATTCTTGGCGAGGTGTTTTGTATATTCATCTTCTTTTATTTCCCAAATTCTGGACTTTCTGTATTGACTGGTTTGAAATTTTCATTTTTGAGGCCGTGACAGCGAAAACAGAGAATACTAACCTATGACTGGATAAAATTTCGCGGGAGTCACGCCATATATACACGGTACGTAGTGTGTCACTTGCTGCAAAAACAAGTTTGCCTTGGCCAGTAAACGCGCACCATCAAGTACAGATTTTGTTGCAAAACTTTTCACAACCTGCAACAACCTGATTTGTTGCAAGACAGGTTGAACGTGGGTGGTAAAATGCGCAACAATTCAACCCGTCAAGAGATAAAAATCAGTAACACAAGCCCATCCAATAACGCACTTACAAACCAAAAATCTATAACGTATTTTACAATAACCGAGCGAATCCCCTCGCACTGAACATTTTTTGACGTCATTTCTATGGTCTATAAGATCAAGAGTGTAGGCCATGGAAAATTGTGGTCAGTTTTTTAAATAGACCTTATTCATGATACCCGTATCTTTGCACCTGCTTAAGGACTGGTTGGATGAAAGCAATGTCACGTGGTTTCTCAGGGGGCAAACAAAAAAAAATTGCCATTACAAGAAATCGCGGTCGTGTTTGGTTATTATAGACAACAGAAAATGAACAACTTTTCATGTTAAAGCAGGAGCACATCAAATTTGATGGGCTCCTGGTTAAAGACAATAGTGGCAAATTGTGGGTGAAAACGGGATGATTGTTACTTTTTTGGTTCAATTTTTGAAGCAAGGACCAACTTACAAAAAAGAAGGACCGGATCCTAATAAAGGATCTAATCAGCAATAAGTGAAAATGTAACCAAGGACAAAAAAAGAAAACAATAGAGACCTTGAGATTCTACGACCAGAACGACTACGACTAGAAGATTTGATTTAAAGTTCCTCCGCGTATTTTTTAATAATAGACACCCCGGAAAGCTTCATTGTACATACATGAAGAGTAAAGTTTTTTCTTCCAGTGAAGAAAGTGGGGAGAAGGTTTAAATAATAGAGAGCTTAAGCAAACGACGTTTTTGAGCGACGCACGTCAACCGGAAGTGAGGTTTTCTCCCTTACTATATGCCTTGACGCTAAGAAATTTGTATTGATAAGTTTCTTTTCTCTTATAAGGACGATTTACCTGAGAGTTTCAACCAAACTACCGCCCAATGATGCAAAACGTCCACTTCCGGTTGACGTCCGTCGCTCAAAAACGCTGTTGCTTTAGCTCCCTAATGAGAGAATTACCTCGGGGCCTATTTGAAGGGTGGGAGCTTAAGTCAATTTTTCAGTCAAGTCAATTTTTATTTAGACTCACACACAGAATAATTATCATTAATACAAATCAGTGCTTTAAAATATAAGAAAAAAGAAAAACCGAGAGATTGCGAAGGAAAAGAAAATAACACACTTGGACTGGACAATGGACTTACGGTTAAATAATAGTCACAAACTGTAAATCCTCTATTAAGCCACCCCTTCCCCTTATCATTCTTCACTAATAAATCACAGACTGTAAAACTTTATTTGGACTGATCCGGGATGGTTTATTGACGTGTTGGAAGTTCAGATTTGTGTTTTGATCCTCGGTTGCACGACCTCCGACCTCTTGTGCTAGAGCTTTTTCATATTGCATTCTAGTTCATTAAGGAGAAACGATACCACCATCTTCGCTAAATTAAATAATCCCCCCCTCCCTGATAAGCCCCCCTACGCCCTACCCCCAAATGTGTTTGAAACGAATATTCCTTCCCGCACCGTACTGCCCAGATAAGGAATAATTCCCCTCAATTTTCAATTTATATTGCTGTCAAACAACACCTAAACATTTTCAAGAATGTCTATTGTGTAGTGACCAATAGCAGCAAAGAACAGGACACGCGAGCAAACTACCGCAAGTTGCTGTTTGCATGCAGTTTACAGTGTCACGCCTCATTGGCTCTTTCCTCGTAACGCACATTCCACAAATATTTCTGGTGTTCAAAGGTTTGTGACTTTCACAGTAATAGATCAAACGATAAAATAAAAAATAAACAAAACACACACACACACAAAACAATAACAACAACAAGAACAAATTTACAAGAAAATCCGGCAAGTTAGTCTTCAAAATAAAGCTGGTATGAGAACCGCTCTGCCCCAATTCTTCGGAGGGGCGGGGCCTTTTATTAGGAATGAAAGAATTTTATACAAGAACGCACTTAGACAAAACTAACAAATAAAATTTAAAGTAAATATTTTTAAATCTATTAAGATCGAAACAAAAACAACAGCCGCAGCGACACACAAGGAGTACGTTCAACACAAGTACTAATGTCTGGTTCAATTAGAGTTCAGGATTTGAAATTGGGGATTGTTTCAAAAATGCAAGTTTTTCGGCATTAGCCTTAAATCTTTTAATTTTATTCATAAACCAGTTGTAAAGGTAATTAACGTATTTAAGTCAACACATAATCTAGTGGCGACAAACACCCCTAATGTATTTTCAAAGCTTACAACGTTTTAGTATCTCAAAAATGGTATTACTGCGTACTGAACAATGACTAAAACAGTTAAAAGAGACGTCATTCAACTGAAAGAACGTCAAGTGAATTCAGCTCCATTGAAGACTCTGTTGTATAAACTCCTTCCAAGAAAACCAAACGGAAGACGCAATCGTGCGCGTGTTGTTTACGGATGGGTTTAAAAGGGTTTTTATAAGCCGATCCTGCGGAAATACCCCAGCACGCTTTCATCGCATCCTTGGCGTAAGCACGAGCTAATCAAGCTTATATTGCACGGATGTATTATTCATAGGTTTGCATTATTTCAAGGTGTGGCGGAAAAACGCGATAATATCAAGGTACAAGGTCCCGATCCCGTATTTGGGTTTTTGTCAAACATTCAGCTTTTCCGTTGATCTTGATTGATGACCGCGCGAGCGTGACAGCAGCCCGTTAAAAATAGACAACGTAAAAATTGATAGGGTTTCAGAGCAGAATTCGAAAACTGGATTTCTTTTAATGTTCTCCCTTCCTGGATAGAACAATGCTAATAAATTCCATCACGGCACAGACTTCAAACAGTATTTAGGAGTTTAGTTGTAAATAATACCTAGCCTTTTCTCTTAAGAAATATAAAGAAACTGACTTCTTAAAAATATGTTATCCAGAAAATCTCTCTAAGAGAGACTATGGATGTCGTTAACCACATAAACCAGTTCCTGCATTTTATAATACTTAAAAAGTATTGAACTTTTTAGAGGATCGCAATTATTTGCTGTTCATTTATTTCAAATACTAAATAAATACCAAGTTGCACGATACAATAATACTATATTTGATTTACAATAAAACAAAGATTCAATTCACAGGAAAGAAAACAAATTATCATGTACAAGCTTTTGATTCCATAGCGGAATCTTTATCACGTGATAGAGTTCTGTACAAGTCTTTTCTGTCCTGTGGATTTAAATCTTTTTCTCCACATATCCTTATGAAAGGATTAAGCAACTCTTTCTTCACTAATATTCTAATTTAAATTGAAATTACTTTGTGTTTGGGACAACAATTTCATGATCTCTCAACAGGCTTGCATAAGTTTAGAACAGTCAACTCAGACACAAAAGGGGAGTCTGGATTAAGGTGTCTGCAGTGAGGATTATAAGAAGTTGGCAATTTTTGGTACCAAAAGGCAATATTCATAAGGAGAACTTCGACTGTAGTTTCACTAACTAGATTACAATTATCATACAAAAGACTCCTGAAAAGACAATGCACAAACTAACATCTCAAATCAACAATAGTTTCATCACTAGAAGCTGCACTTTCAAGGTTTGCTTTGTAGAATATTGAGTCTTTGCAGCAATGCACACACTTGCAAAAAATAATTACTAGAAATACAAAATAATGAATAATGCTTTTGTAGTTCTGCCCTTTGGTCATTCAGCGAAATCGGACAACCACAGTTTTCAATTTAGCTTTCACTTCCTTAAGGAAACAAAACTCATTTCCTCATAAAATGCCAGGGAAATCCAGCCATTGATTTGAGTTAAAACACACCAAATTTCTCTGCCTTGCATTAATAAAGATACCTCAAACATTCAAGAAATAATGCCTTAGCTCAGAGTAAGCTGTACAGATTCAACATTTTCTCTAAATCCCCCAAATGGAAGAAACTGCTAAATTACTGCCTTATTTTAAAGTGAATTTCTCAAAGTGAGTTCATACAGTAAATTTACCATCTTAAACAGATTGTAAATCCGACATCAATACTAATACTAGCTCCCCATCAGAGCCGGATAAGAAATCTGCTCTCCTATTCTTTGTACTGACACGACAAAATGTTTGCATTGAACCAGCTAAGGTAGCCCTCGCCCTGTCACCAAGTTGAATTATTGAATTGTGGTTTTTTAGGGTAGATTCACACAAACCCAGATAGTTTTTGGGCTGGCATGAAAACCACACCAGATTGGCTTCTGTTGTCACATAAGAACAGTGATTTTGGTGTGATCTCTGTAACAGAGTGATGGAGTGAAGCTGGCCCATGTTGATCTCCAAAGCTGAGAGTCAGATATTGAATAGGTGTTCACCTATGCTGTGGAGAGTGAACATACCCTTAGGCTGCTTGACAAATAAACTTAACATTAGGGCTCAACAGGGCTGCATTATTGGATCAGTCTAAAATGCCAGCAAGTGGTCGCCTTTAGGACTGTGTTCAATGGCAAAACAGCTGGAAATTCAGTAGAACCCAAAAGATTGATCCAGCTATTGTAAAAGTCTCAGGAGGATGTATGGTGTAAGACAATAAATGGAGAAGGTCCTTTAGGAAACAATAATGCCAGTTTCTAAAGTGCTGTTGTTTTTATTTTGCAACAGCAACTCCAACATTTTCTTACACGTGGAAATAACATTCCTTCCTAGCTGTCAAATTTCGGTGAATACCAGTAAAAGTGAATGTATTTATCTCCCTCTTGTAATCACTAGCAGGTAACCGGCAGTTAGATTCTAAGCATTTCAATAACAACAAGCTGAGTATCATCAGCAAACAGTATGCAAAGTATTCTAGCACACGAAAAACATTTTAAAATGTTAATGTGCAAAGAATGGCCTTTTAAGTTCTCTAGAGAAGTTTTATGTTTTCTTGGGGCTGGTTGTTGCATTGTACTGATCAGTGATCGACATGTACGCCAAAATTAAACGCGCTGCAGCGTGCTTCTTATCACAGGTTTATCACCAGTGCAAGAAAATTGTCTATAATTATTAAAGCTACTTCCTTTGTCCTTTTCTGGACTGTACGGAAATGCAACCCGATACCCATATTTACCCAATAGTATGTATTCTCTTGATCACACCACCATAAATATTTCCTTCAGAGAGGTTACGCCTAAACACATTTTATGAATACTGTTAGACCTGAAACCAAAATTATTTTATTTTTCAATACACTTCAGTGAACAAACATCGCATCATTTCTCAGACAAATTAACTCTCAAGGGTTCCTGACAAGTCTGGCTTCGAGACAACTATTTTTACAAATGAGCTGAAATAATGCTAATTTCATTTCGGAAGACAATAAAGATAATCCGACGCTTTTAAATAAGAATACTGTAGAACAACCGATTGGTGACTAAATAAAAACTAAGCTTTTCAAAAAGCTAGCACCGCTTAGTTAAAGGGCCATCTAATAGCAGTATAACACGTGGAGAAACCACCACATTTCAAGCTTCAATATTCAATTGTTTATTTTTAAATTGTGCAAAAATATTTCACTACAACATTACATGTTTGTCTACACCCAAATAAAAGTGTTTACAGCGATAAAATTTTCGAATAGTCTCGTTGAAATCTTTCTTCAAGTCAGAAAGCGAAACAAAATGTTACTGAACTTTCGAGCACGAGGAGAATATTCAACAGGCATTTCTTTACGACTATTCCCTCTCTAAACACAAACCTCAGTCTAGGTAGAGGCAAACACAAAATGTAGGACACAGAAAATTGTTCAACAAAATTGGAGCTGCAAACACTTGCTTAGGTTTAATCCAAATAACAATTCTCATCCCGTCTTCTCTTGGTCGATCGCTGGAAGGAAGAGAAGAGAAGATACGTAGGGTGTGTCAGAACACAAGAAGCATCTTTGAAGTTAAAAAGAAAATAATATTTTATGTGTGCTGGAGCAATCGTACAGGAGTCGCGCTGAGAAACTCGCGAAAGCGAATAATATCAATCCAAAGGAATTTGAAATTCTTCATAAGCTGATGGGTAGGTTTCGAATCTATAACACGCATCATTGCTCGACACACCCCTTTAAAGTCAAATAACAAGAGGTATTAAAATGTGCAGTGTTCTTCGGTAAACAGGACACAAGTTTTTATCCGAAAAACTCAGACAGTGACTCACTTTCTTTCGTTGGAAGCGTGTTTTTCTCCTGCGTTTCTGCATGCTTCAATTTTGACTTGTCGAATTTGGTTACCTCATCGAGATTTGGCTTGTCCGACATTGTTGGATTGAGCTGAGGAAAAATGGAAAACATATTTCAGAACTACTTCTAAAAGGTCACAAAGATTCCTGTTGCCAACGACAAAGATCCAGGTTATAACGCAGTTACCTTGAAGTGAATAAGCTACTCTGTATTACACCAAGAATGACCTCCACGCACTTTCTCTAAAGCGCTGCCTGTTGGATGCCTGGCTCTCCTTTTTAAATTCAATGAACCTGCCAATCATTCTATGACACGTGATTGCAGCGTTGTCAAAAGGCCAGATGTCAGCTGAGACAAGAAGATGTTTGCCATTCAATCACGGAAATTCGAGTGTTGTCGCTAAAAGGCTCTTTGTTTTTGCTTTACGGCGACTATGTCTTATTTCAAAGACAAGGAATAACAAGATAGATAGTTTTTCTTTGAAATGATACTGCATATTGCTGAAAAATGATCGCATTTCTCATAAAAGACCCAGACGAAGGCGGGACTGCGAGTGACGATTGTCAAAGTAGTTGAGAGAACTTCTTATGTTGTTGAAATCTCTTTGTATCATTTCTCCTTTTAAATCTTTAAAAACTAACCAAGAATTTAGCTTTTTGATGCCTTTGACAATGACTATGGTTTTATGACTATAAAAACGCTTTGATAAGTTCAACACATGGCCTAATTTTACTGATAACATGCCACTAGCTTGCTGATAAAGATGGATTTTCTCTTCTCAAAGGAAACTGTCAACCACGTGGGTTGTTAAGTAAAATTACGTCACCAAGTCAATTCGCAACGGTGTATTGTGGCTAATAGGAATTTTGATATTGATCACGGCATTTGTTAGGCTTGTTCCCGTCAAGGACTGGTCATTTGTGAAATTCCTCAATGTGGCTGTTCGATAGTTTAATGCTCTTGTGATATCAGTAGAAAAAGCATTCTTTCGGGGTTTTGTCGGCGAGAAATTATGAAATTTCAACCAGAAACGCTTCATTATGGAGGTGAGTGTTTTCTTTGCGTGTGCGCACATGACGTCGCGTTTATGCATACAATAATACACGCCATCTTTCTTCATGCCCTCGTTTTCTTTTTTCAAGCTCGAGGGGGAAACTTTTGAGTTTCTCTACTTCTCTTTACTTGGCCATGGTCATGGGAACGTCGATTCTCGACGATGCTGGTCAGGACCGCCTTTCTGAGAGTTGGTTTTGTTAGCTGAGCTCATATAAACGTGTAATTTTTAAACTTAAACCCATCTTCTTTCTCTACAGCTACTCTCGCCGAGTTAGCTCATCGAGAGTATCAAGCAGGAAGCTACGATCGTGCCGAACAAATTTGTATGCAGTTATGGAGACAGCAGCCTGAAAATACTGGAGTTTTGCTGCTTCTGTCATCGATTCACTTTCAATGCCGACGTTTAGATAGGTAAGCTAAACCGTTGTTTTGGTGGTTAGACTCCCAAAAAAAACCTACCAGTAAAACGTTTCTTTTGATTTTAAATGACGTATTTTGACACGAACGCACCTAGACAGAAAACTTAATTAACTGTTTCGTATTTCTGTGCTGTCCTTGTCTCAGATCGGCGCATTTCAGCACTTTGGCCATTAAACAAAACCCTGTTCTCGCAGAGGCGTACTCTAACTTGGGCAACGTCTTCAAAGAGAGAGGTCAGCTGAAGGAAGCTTTGGACAACTACCGCCACGCCGTCAAGCTAAAACCTGATTTCATCGATGGCTACATCAATTTGGCCGCTGCTCTTGTAGCAGCTGGTGATTTAGAAGGAGCAGTGAATGCTTATGCCACGGCCTTGCAATATAACCCGGTGAGAACCATTGCAGTGCATGTGCACTTGTTCATGACCCTGTGTTCTGCTATGTTGTGAAATATCGTGAAAGTTTTTGTTACAAATCTGTCAGGAGGATTGTAACTGGTTTTATTTCATCACTACGCAAGAACTAAACAACATAATTTCCCAATTGTCCCTGATCTTGGAAAATGTGGTAATCGCTTTGAATCGACCTTTTGGAGTGGACGTACACGAAAACAAATTTATGCTGTTGTCATTTCATAGGCGAAAGAGATGATTTTTGTTTTCTTTAAAGATGATTCCATTCTCATTAGATTTCTGAGATTTCATTCGGGAGTCGTTTGCATTGAAGAACGACTTGTGATTGACAAGTGGATGAATGGAATGAATTTTGGTTGTTCGTGTTTTATCGCGAGTTTTCTTTAGTTTTGACAAGAGAACTGATTGACCAGCGGCAGTTTGACTAGCAGCTTAATTTGACGTCTTGTCAATGCGTTGGATGGCCGCTGGGCCGTAGTTTCCTTCTGTTTTGTGAAGTTGTTAAGCTGGCCAATTATGACCTTGATATTGATTTATCAGCTGGCTGTGCCAAATTTTAATAAACTTATGGAAAGCATTTGTCTCTGTAACAATATCGCAGTGAAAAAAAATGTACTGCATTAATGCAATCTAGAAATTTCCAGCGGAAAAGCCAAATTGTTTTTTCTATTTTAAATTCTTGTTTCTCTAACATTATATCTTAATTACATATAAATGCTTAAGGGTCTCATAAGCTGGTTTGTGTATATATTGAAAAGTAATAGGGCAAAGTCTCAAGAAAAACATGTACAGTGTAGTCATATGATAATGTTCTGTCCACACATATGGCTCTTGTTTTGGAAATGGAGACCTTTTGTTGCAGTTTCTTTTCACATACTGTACACTTCAATGGTATAATCTGTTAAAATAAGTCTACAGAGTTGAATGTATGTGAAATGGAAAAAAAATTACAGATACATGAACAAATGGACACTGTAAATAAATTCCTCAAGTTTCAGTTCCTGAAGTCACTAACTTTGAGTGATATGTTTCTAAATGTAGGCAAAATTGCAAAATTAAAGTGTTACTAAGTACAGATTGTTAAAAATTGCTCAATTAACATGTCGCCAACATTTCATGTTTCATTTCTGATTCCCCTCCCCCAGGGAAGATGGATAGACTTGATGATCAGTCAGTAGTGATGAAAATTTTGTTTAATTTTGTAGGATCTGTACTGTGTAAGAAGTGATCTTGGTAATTTGTTGAAAGCTCTTGGAAGACTTGAAGAGGCCAAGGTATTGTGGTAGTTTTCTGAAAACCCGGTGTGACATTTAACTTCAAGGCACAGGACATAGCAGCTACTTGAACTTCATTGGTTGGTCCATGCGAACTTGATTGTGAATGTCCCTTTGTGTTTGTTTTCAGAGCAATCTAGTCTCTCACTTATAAAAAATATTGGTTGGTATGAATGCAAGTTTCTGACTGCATTTCATACTAACTTATTGTCAGCCAGGCTTGAAGAGAAAACTTTTCTTAAGAGCAAATTGCTTAAAGCTTTTCATCATTTTGTTTGTGAGATTTACTTGCCTCAGATCGGCTGATTTGTGTTTGAGTTTGGTGGCACCTTTAAACTTGTCCCTGCTGACCGGTGAGGAGAGTGATTTCATCAACACCATCAATGGTTCTGCTAAAACCATATAGTTTTGTCTTCAATATTTCCAAATAGTGTTGTTTTCCTTTTGCAGTTGATTTTTTAGGATGCATGGTTGTCACCTCTTCATTTTCCAGTGAGAGACTTGATAAAGAAATTTCTCCTTACAATACTGGTGCATTTCTTCCAAAAAAAAAATCAATATTGATATAAGATAATTTCTGAGAATGTCTCATTTGAAGTGAAAGTGTCTGTATAAAGTCAAATGTAAATTTGTCTTGATCAGTAAGGAGAACTTCTGTTGCTATTTTTATAGAAAGCATTCACTAAGGGTGCAGTCTTCAGCTGTGTGTGCTCCATTTGTACAAGTTAATAATGTTACTGTGTATTCCCATAAACATACTGATTTGAGAGAATCTCTGCCACTCTGCATTATGTACTTGTATGGCAATGTGCTTGCAAGACAAGATTATTTTTATTGTGTACATGTAAGTTCCAAACCTGTTTTTGGTTGCAAGTGGTGGCTCATTCCTGTCACTGATATGAATTTGTGTCCGTTGATAAGGTTGTAGGTGACATTTCACTAAATTTCCTATTAGAGCGCACAAAACAGTGCAGAGGTGGTAGAGATACTCTCACATTTTTTATTATTAATTTGAAAGTTCTGTTGGTGCTGGATTGATTTTTGGCAGGATGTTCTTGGCCAATACATTTGTGCATCTCTCAGCATTTTAAAGCTAAAGATGATTAATTTTGAAAACTCAATGATACAAATAACACAAAAGCTTCTTGTTATTCGCTACCAGACGAGAAGCACAGTTGTATTGGTTTTTCTGTCAGAATACTGGTGTTCGACCTCATAATAATGTTGCTTAGATCTCTAACATTCAATCTTCCCTTGTTTTTTTTCCCCTTTTGTTATTTCTCCCAGTAAACGTATACAGGGTACGTACGGCTATCTTGATGGAGTACACCGGCTGAAGGGGAACCAATTGTGGAACGATGAACTTCTCAAAGCACGTCTTTTGTCCTCCCCACACTTGCTTTCCCCCATCTTCCAAGCTTGCCCAATTTGCTATTACAGACTGCTCAAGAGGGAACAGAAATAGCTCAAGTTTCATTTTGCAAGACACTTTTTGTTTTGATGCATGTAGTTTCTCGAGATAATTTTTTTTGAGATATAAATCAGTACAGTTTTCACTTTTTACCCAGGCAGTTTTATGAATGAGGCAATTCTGTTCCCAGTTGAGTTGGCTGCTTGCATCCTGTCTCTTAGTCATGTGGTTGATCTCATACCTTGGAAAGAAACAGAACAGTATTATCTATTCAACACCTTGTCCCTGTTAAACAAATAGAAAGCACAATCATAATGTTGCTAAAATATGACTTCCTAGGGATTGTTTGGAAATGATAATACAATAAGAGGTGGAACATGTGATACATTGATTAACATATATTGTCACACGGCTTGAAATATTTGGGTGGAGAATCTAAGACTTGTCTTGTTTCCTCACATTACTAAGCTTTGTGCTTTTCTAAAATAGTTTCCAATTGCCAGTTAACTGAAAACATGAGATTACTGTTTTCATTTGAGACAAATATGATTTGAATTGAGTGATTAGCAGTAACAATGTTGGTCACTGGCCAGATTGGGATCTGTTTTTGAGGGGGGAGATTAAAGGACAAGCAAGTTACATGTTGACATAGATGTGTGGAATTTTCTCGGTTATACTCAGCACCCGGTTAGAGTTATCACTGAGGCAGCACTACCAGTTTTGCAGTAACAAATATATGTCATCATCTTTCATAACCAAACAGGGAAAAAAAAGCAGAACCATTTTGAAACGGCTATGTAACTCTGCTTCTTCTTTGATCTCTTTCCTTTTGTGCTGAGGCAAGACAATCTTGGTTTCCCTCACAGTGGCTACTGTTTGCTTTCTTCAAAGGGACAAGTTGTTTTGAGAACTAATAGATATTGCATTTCAGCCAAGACAGGAAAAAACAAGGTTGAACTAGAGGAGGAAAATGTCGGAATAGTATTGCGTTGTTGCAAAGGATGAGAACAAAACCATGATCTTCTCTTTTTGCTTTCTGCTGTCGCCGTCTGTGTATTTTTTCTGTGTTTGTGCTTTGATTTTTCTTGCTCTCTGCTCTTCCTTTTGCTGCTTCCCTGCTCTTTCATTGTTTGCTGTCCCGGCCTCTTTTGCTGTCCCCGTTTTGCTGTCATTTTAAATTGAAAGGCGTGCTACTTGAAAGCAATAGAAACTCAGCCCAGCTTTGCTGTTGCATGGAGTAATCTTGGCTGTGTCTTCAATGCCCAAGGAGAGATTTGGTTGGCCATTCATCACTTTGAGAAGGTTAGCTTTTGTGTTGCAAATATATGTTGTAGTTCAGAATTAGATGGTTAAGAAGAATGAAGAGTAGTGCTTTGGTCTTGCCATAGAATTTTATTCATGATTGGTACAGGTTGTTGTTCACCCTCCTCTGGTTGGGTGTGAATTCTGAGGACTGTAGCACGTACTCAACAGTTCTATCTAAGATCTGATACACAGTAGCTTACGATCTCAATTGCTAACAGTCTTGTTCCTTGCATTAGAAGTAACACACAGCACTAAAAATGATGCAGATACATTGCAGTACGTAGAGTTTTAAAGTGTGATTTCATAGAAGAATAAATTTGTGAAATTACGGGATTTGTCAGGATATTCTGAGAGGAAAACATCCAAGAGGCCTACTTGCCAAAAACTAGCATTTCAGGGCAAATTGTTTCTGAGATATTAGCCCAGTTATGCTCTGATGACTCCATACAAATCCTTCTAAATTTGACTCAGTTCATAACTTTAGGAACCGAGTCAAATTTAGAAGGATTTGTTTGGAGTCATTGGAGCTTAACTGGGCTAATATCTCAGAGACTATTAATTTTTGCCACAAAATGCTGGTTTTTGGCAAGTAGGCCTCTGGGATGTTGTTTTTTCAGAATATCCTGACAAGTCCTATAATTTTATAAATTTAATTTTTATGACATCATCACTTTAGAGCTCTATTGAAAAAAATAAATATGTAGCTGGAGATAAAACCAGAACTACCAAGGGATATATCAGAAGTGTTGAATAGTACATATTTCATCTTCAGAGCAAGTTTTAGAGGAATTTATACTGTTTACAAAACTAAAGAGCACTTATCAAGAATGGCAAGATTGCCAGTCAGATTAGTTTCAGAATTAGCTGGCATTGGAAATACTTGTCTTGAAAATTGAATTGGTGGCTTGGTCTGCCTCAGATTTATTTGTCGTCAAAATTCCAAAACAATTTCACAGCTGAATTCTGTAGGACTTTCTACACTGTAGGTACAGGCTTCTGCTTAACACTATCTCTCTGAGAATTTATTTGTTACACATATTATATCAATAAAACCTGATAACAGAAACGTCAGCAAAACTTTTTTTACTAGACGTGATTTTTTTCGTAAGCAAGTGTATGTGAAAATGCCAATTTCTTATAAGAAATATTTCTCAGAAATCAAATTATTTTCTGTTATTGGCGAATGATAGATGTAGCCAAAGGACTTCACAAAGTTTCTAAGCCATCATGAAAAAAACAAAAAAGATATGAAATTAAGTTTGCCATAGTTCAATTTACCTGCACAAACAATAGGGTCACCTTTAATTTAGGTGTGAGTTTTTTAACCTCAGTGGATTCTCAATTTCCTTTGTATCCCAAGTTGTTTTCAAAAAAATCAGTGAATAATATTTGTTCTAGGAGACAAAAGAAAATGGATAGTCAGAATTGGTTAAAATGTTTTAACCTGAATTCCATTTTTATCACACTGTGCGACATAAACATTGCAACTTCCGAGTCCCACACTCACACATCTTCAGATAACCTAATTCATTAAACCGTGCTAGATCTTTTCACCATCAATATGATGCTTCTCAATATTCAATTATGTTGAAAAACTATGTGAAATTTGAAGATAAGTTCTGTAATGAATCTTTCATAAATGTGAAGTTTCTTAGGTAGAAGGAAATCTGAACATTATTTTTGGGGGTTGTTAAAAAAAAGGTTTAAGGTTTGTTTATAGTGGAAAGTACTCTTAGCTTTTCCAGCTAGTTTACAGGCACTCCATTCAAATACTTAGAGACAAATAATTTAAACACAACGTAGCAGGATTAAAAACCTCGACTGGCAGGAGGCAACCAGTTGGCTATTTACAAGCGGAGGCAAGGATGTGAACTTGGGACGACTGATAACAAATCCAGCCAGTGGTCAGACCAGCGGTCAGAGCGGGACTCGAACCTGGGACTGCCAGATTGCGAGACCGACGCACTGACCACTCAGGCACGCTGCCTCTTCCTTCAAGCTGAAATAACTCTTGTTCCTTTTCTACTCTTCATGTAGGCTGTCCAGTTGGATCAGAACTTTCTTGATGCTTACATCAACCTTGGAAATGTGTTGAAAGAAGCAAGAATTTTTGACAGGTTAGCAATTTAATCTTGTACAGGGGTTGCAATAAAAATTGTTGTGAAAAGCATAATCAACTGTATGAACAAGGGACTGTTAGTCCCCTTTCTCTAGGGGGACTGAGGACATACTCCTTCAGAAAATTTTGAAATTTCAAAGCCCTACAATTAAATTTCCAGTGCGCTGGGGACTAAATTGAGTGTGTTTTTCTTTTAGTAAACTGTTGCTTTCTTTTAAGTTTTATCAGCCACACAGTCAACTCTCAAAGGCAATGATCAAATGACAATTATAACTTAATTACATTCATTTGCACTTGAACAAATTCTTCGTAAACCTATGAAGAAAGTGTCACAAATTGCAGACTAAAACTTAATATAAAACAAGTGGGTTGTTATGAAAACACATCATAATTATGTTTCACTCAGATTTTATGACTCTATTAATAATAATAATAATCTCTTTATTCAATACTCGTAAAAATGACCTATGTACAGTGCTTCACTTAAAAAAAAATTAAAACGAAATTCAATTTGTACCTTATCTTCTGTTAGAAAGAAAAGAAAAGATCACAATGTCTCATTCTCTCTTAAAATATATAAAAAATATAACCTTTTATTGATACAAAACTACTATTAAAACCTATTTACAATTAATTTCACTGAAGAAGAAAAAAAAATTCAGACAAAGCAGTATTTAAAAATCATTTCATTTCATTTGATTTTGATTTTAAAAAAATTGATCAAGATATTTATGAGAATTAAAAACTTTCAGGGTAAAACTCTTAAAAACACACAAGTCGGCAGGACAAAAACTCAATGTACAATGAGATAATCTGTGTTAACTCAAACTAAAAATTAACAAAAGTTACAGAGAAAATAATGGAAAGCGTATACACAGAAATACATTCAAAAACACACTAAAATCAAAATCTATATGACTATATACTTTTTGTTTACAACATTGTAAAACCTACTTGCTTGTTGACGTCTCCGAGCAAAGTAGGCAACGCATTTCTTCGGTCGTTGGTGCTTGTTGAAACCCTTGCTTGTACCTTAACCTATTGCCACCTGAACCCTCACGAACAATGGTCTTGTCAGTTTGTTCTCTGTATACATGGACGTCCAGTATCATTGGTGGAATGTTTTTTCCAGAAGGAAAAAATGATTTTCTTTGGAGTTTGCAAGCATGATTTGTTTATTTGGCGGGATTTTTTTTATGTTTAGCCATTATCCAATTTTATGGAGATTGTTTAACATTTACATGAGCAGACCGGTCGGCTCATTTTTTTCAGCAAATGGTAAGCAAAATTCAGAACTGGTAAATTGTGGCCCAGAATCATGTTTATCATTTGTTCAGATTAGTTCAGTTTACCAAAAAAACAGCAGTAAAACCCTGATCCTGGTATCAAAGATGGCTTTGAAGAAATGGAACTCAAATTTCTGTTGGAACATCCTGTCTGGATTCTCACAGCTGTTTCCCTTGTTTATTTTTTAGAGCTGTCGCTGCATATCTACGAGCATTGAACCTGAGTCCCAACCATGCAGTTGTCCATGGAAACTTAGCTTGTGTTTATTATGAACAAGGGTGAGTTAACCAGTTTCATTTGTGTTCATCCTAATCTTACAGATGTGTTGATTAGGTGTCAGTTAAAGATTTGTTTTTAGTGGAAAGTGCACCTACATGTAGCTTTTCCTGCTAGTTTACAAGCACTCCACTCAAATACTTAGAAGCAAATAATTCAAAATTAATATAACATAACAGGATTAAAAACCCCAACTGGCAGGAGGCAACCAGTTGGCTATTTACGAGTGTGGCCAAGGATTTGAACTCGGGACGACCGAGAACAAATCCAGCAAGTGGCCATAGCAGGATTCGAACCCAGGACCGCCAGATTGCGAGTCCTACATGCTGACCACTCCTCGGCCACGCTGCCTCCTAGCAGTAACATTTAAGGTTTGAATACATGTAAGTACTCTTTTAATTCTAGTTACTATTATTTTTTATCAAAATGAACTGTTTTTAATCTAAATGAATTTTTTTAATTGAAATGATATTTTTTTAATCGAAATGAACAGGAGCCTATGAAATGAGATGATTTGTAAATAATGCTTTGACTGAATAGTTTTTTTTCTTCATCAAAATCAATAAATTGTAAACATGTTTTAATAGTTAGTTTCATTATCAATGAAAGGTTATTTTCAACTCTTGAGATATTTCATTCTCTTTTTCAGACTCATTGACTTGGCAGTGGACACATACAGACGGGCAATTGAACTCCAACCAAACTTCCCCGATGCCTATTGTAACTTAGCAAATGCTCTAAAGGAACAAAGCAAAGTTAGTATCCACCAAGAGAGAGCTCTATGATCAAAGATGCATTTTGTTATTGTTCCTTTGTATATTTTCATTTAAGAGTTGTTTGCAAATCAGTATTATACCTGTAATTAGAATGTGTTAGGATGCCCCAATTGACTGTTTGTAGCTTGTGAAACCTGCAAACAAGCCTAAATGTACATTATTTAGATACGAGACCTACATCTGTAACACAAATCCTGTGCTTAAGCGAAAATTGAGCTTTGAGATCATCTTGTAAAGATGCAGGGTTGGCTTATTGAATCATTTAAGTGAGTGTTTGTCTATTTTTTTTTGCAAATAAACAACTATAATTTGTTATTGTCAATGTTCTTAATTACATTTTAAGAACTGGGTAGGTGGTCAGGTGTTGCAATGTAACTACTGTGACTAGAATTTTTTCTGCTTCAAACAAGGTGATCACAAAATATTGTTATTGTGTAGACTTGCTTTGCAAAATAATATTCATGTATGTTTTCATTTATTTAACCTTCGTGGCAACAATTCATATTTTTAGGTATCTGAAGCAGAGGAGTGCTACAACACTGCCTTGAGGTTATCACCTACCCATGCAGATTCCCTCAATAACCTTGCAAACATCAAAAGAGAGCAAGGAAAGATTGAAGAATCTGTCAGGCTCTACTGTAAAGCCTTAGAGGTACAGTCAGCTGTATTATTATTATTATTATTATTACTCTTCAACACTGAATTTGCTTGTTCCAATTTATTCACTTGAGTGGAGTGAGGCACTCTGAGAGTAAAGTGTCTTACTCAAGAACACAACAAAATCACCCTGGCAGTGTGAGAAGGCACAATGCTACCTCTGGTTTCCCCTTGAAATGATGTCTGAAAAGAACAGAAATTCCAAATCCCCTCCCCATGTAATTTCCTGAGTTGGTGCTAATTTAGTTGTCTCGTCCTGTTGCCTCAGATATTTCCTGAATTTGCAGCTGCACACTCAAACCTTGCCAGTGTTCTTCAGCAACAAGGCAAACTTCATGAAGCCCTCCTTCATTACAAAGAGGCCATCAGGTGATTCATTTGTAACATCATTTTATTTTCTCTTCTCAGTTTTCGTAACACAAGGCTACTGTGGAAGACCAAGTCAATAAAACTTGTCTGCATTGTTGCTGGCTTGTAACATTATGCAAGGCTGTGCTCTATGAAAAATAATTGAAGGGAGGCCAGTGCTCTGAACCTGTGAAATTGAACCTTTTTCTGTTCACCAGTGTAAGTTAGGTGCCAGGGGCCACTGGGTGCCGCTCAAGCACAACCTTGGCTTGAGAGAGAGTTGGTGCCAGAAATTGGGACTGCCTAGAAACAATAAAGTTCTGACTGGTTTTCAGTAGGGCTGTAGCTAAGAAACTTAGCCTTTACCCACATCCCGTGCCAAAAAATTAAATTATTTCGACCTTGTTTTCAATTAATTCTCTTGGGGAGCTGTAATACTCTTAAGAAATAAATTTGCATTAGTGGATATGTAATATGTTTTTGGAGGGTGGGGGGAGGGGAGGGAAGGGGAAGAAGGGCAAGTAGGGTGTTTTGTGGGTAGTGCAAAAGTAGCAAATGTATCTGTTTTCCAGTAAAATTTGAGCTGTGGTGGTGGCTGGCTCTTCCCGGTGTTAGACCAGACTTTAACACAGGCCTCTGGATACTGACCTCATGGCCTTGCTTTATGTATCTTGGATGTCATTATTTGAGAGTATTAGTCCTTGACTTTAATGGCTGTTGATATTATTTTATAGAATTCATCCTACATTTGCTGATGCCTATTCCAATATGGGAAATACACTTAAAGAGATGCAAGACATTCAAGGAGCAATTCAGTGCTACACAAGAGCTATACAAATAAACCCAGCTTTTGCTGATGCTCATAGTAATTTGGCTTCAGTACACAAGGTATGTTTCAGACTTTCTGACTCTACAGTTCATTATATTGGTTCATGTACACAGGTGTGGGGTGAGTCATAGTATAATTATTGAAATGAATGGCTGTGCCTTTGAATAAGTTAGGCAAAGACCAAAACTCCATATGAAAATCAAATTGGTTCCCTATGAAATATTACACGTTTAAAAAAGCAAAAGATATAAAATTGATGATAAAAGACTGAAGTTTCTCAGTGTAGAGAACACTCTCGTACAGTTCGAATTCGACTTTTTACTTCTCGATTCACTAAAATAATTACAGCAAAAAAGGAAAATACAGAATTAATGAAACGCGGACCGAAAACCTTCCAAAAAAATAACTTAAAATACAACAAATGACTAAGAAAACGAGCAAAAAATACGGGAAAAACTATACTTACAAGATCCGTACGGCACCTCCGGATACAACTAAGCGACTGATTTACATAGACCAAAAATAAAACTTTATACTAAACTGGACTGAAAACAATAAACCTAATGAACGTACAAAAATTGACAATAGCGATTACATAACGCAACGCCGAGACTAGAATTACAGAAAGATTATGCATATGAAAAATGGCTAACAAAAGACCACTCCAAGCGTGATAACAAAGGCACTAAATTAAACTAACTTTACGCAACGCAAAACATGAGAAAATATAGAACAAAAAAAACACTCGTAGTCTCTCGTGGCTACATGCCCACCCCAATGAACTACCCAAGTCTCTATACAGTTCATTAATAGAGTCACTCCTTAGGCACGAGTGTAAGTCCTTGATCCTTGAATAGATCTGTTAGTAGGGATGAAATAAATTCCTTTCACAGCTTCTGGAGAAAAAAAAAAGGGTTCGTTTTACGAATTCAATGTGCTGCTCTCTGTCCTTCTAAGAAGCATAATTTCGTTACTGGCCTTGTAAGAACCGTAAACTCGTCTGAACCTTTGCTGATCTGACATATCCGTCTTTTCCGCGAAAGACATCAACAACTTTGCCTAAAGGCCATTTTCCACGATGGACATTTTCATCTGCAATCAATACTAGATCTCCGATCTCCAAGCTACGACGAGGCTTCATCCACTTTGCTCTTTTTTGTAGGGTTGGCAAATACTCCTTTAGCCAGCGCTTCCAGAATACGTCTGAGATGTACTGCACCTGTCGCCAACGGCGCTTGCTGTAACAATCTTCCCTGCCAAAGGACCCAACGGGCAAACTTGGATTCGATCTCAATAACAGCAAATGATTCGGTGTAAGAGGTTCTAGGTCCTCAGGGTCGCTGCTCACTGGTGTCAAAGGTCGACTGTTCAAAATACCTGCAATTTCGGCCGTGAGGGTTTGCAGCATTTCATCAGTGACAAGTTGTTGTCCCAGCAAAGCTCTTAGGATTTTGCGAATTGATCTAATTATTCTCTCCCACGCTCCACCCATGTGAGATGCTCCAGGGGGATTAAATTTCCAGATGATATTTTTCTGACGAAGAAAGTCATAAATCGTTGTTTGGTTCCATTTGCTTTACGACTCACGGAGCTCTTTCTCCCCTGCACGAAAGTTTGTACCATTATCACTGAAGATAGTAGTTGGACATCCTCTCAGACTGACAAATCTTCGCAAGGCGTTCACAAAGCCATCGGTCTCAAGGGAATGAACAACTAGCAAGGCAGGTGAATAGGCAACCATAACGTTTCACGCTTGAGCGACCTTGACGTACATAAAGAGGACCAAAATAATCTACCCCCACATGAGTAAACGGCGGTTCTTCGAACGTCAGTCTTTCCTTTGGAAGATCACCCATCAGCTGTTCCCCACGCACGGCACCAAGTTTCTTGCACAGAAAACAGCCACTGATCACACGACGCACAGCTGATCGTCCCTTGATTACCCAATACTGGTGATGCTGCGAGATGATTAAATCTGTCACGTGATCTCGGTAAGGCAGAATGATTGGATGCTTTGCATCGTAGTCGATTAGAGCGTTTTCCAGTCGACCTCCAACTCTTAGAATTCCCATCTCGTCCAACAACGGATGAAGTTTGCGTATATGGCTAGTTATCTTCAGGTTCTTCAGCTCGGAAGTTGCCTGACGCGAGTGCTGTAAGTAACCAATCCTTTGCAAGGCCTGGATGACTTCGGGAAATGAAATTCTGTGTGTGTGCTTGATAATCTCTCTTTCAGCTTCTTTCATTTCGTCTACCGACAGGATTCTTCTATTTTCACTACTCTTAGCCTTGGACCTGATTGGACTCTAAATCTGTGTAACCAGGCCACTGCCCTCTTCAATTTTTCCCATGATGAATGGCGCTCGATCAAACTTGAAATGACGTCTTCTCTTTGATGGCTAGACGATGATTGGCTGTTAGACTGAGCACGTTTGATCTCTGGATCATCATCGGATAACTCCGGTTCCTGAAGTGTAGGATCACGAGGCCAAAATTCATTTTTCTTGGTTAGAAACTGAGGACCATTTAGCCACTTGCTGTTTGCACACATCTCTTCTACTGTGAGACCTCTACTAACCTCATCAGCCGGGTTTAGCTCAGAACCTATATATGTCTCCACTGGTGAGGGGCTGAGTTCTCATGAATAACCGACAGCCTGTTTGCAACAAACGTGTGAAATCTCTTCGACTGATTTCTGATGTACCGCAACACGCAGGTGGAGTCTGACCAATATATTGATTGTGTAATCGGAACGTCCAATTCCTCTCGAACAGACTTGTCCAACTGAACAGCTAAGACTGCCGCCGAAAGTTCCAATCTCGGTACGGTCATAGGTTTCAGGTGTGCTGGGCGAGATTTTCCAATGAGAAATGTGCAATGGATTCTATCTTCAACATCCACCATTCTGAGATACGAGACAGCACCATCTGCTATCTGCGACGCATCTGCGAAGTTGTGCAACTCGGCAAATTTCAAGTCTCCAAAGTGCAACGGCTTAATGCATCTTCCGAGCGAGATCCGAGAGAGACTTGGTAATTGACTCTTCCACTTGTCCCATCTCTCGCCATCTTCATCACTGATTGGGTCGTCCCATCCGATTTTCTCTTTACAAAGATCTTGCAACAACTTCTTTGCCGTTAGAACAACTGGCGCGACCAAACCAAGTGGATCATAAATGGAACTCTTTATGCTGAGTATTCCCCGACGGGTATTTGGTCTGTCTCTTAAGGTAACCTTGAAGGTAAACTCGTCTTTCTCTAAATCCCACTTGAGCCCCAACGTCCGTTGAATCGGTGGGTTTACTTTGTCCAGGTCGAGGCCAAGCACTGACGGGGCTCTCTCAACTTGCGGAATACAGTCTAAGACCTCTGAACTGTTACTTAACCATTTTGTTAATCGAAATCCTCCTTTGGATAGAATGCTTCTTAGCTGATGTATAAATTCCACAGCGTTTGTTGCAGATTTAACCGACTTGAGGCAGTCATCGACGTAAAAGTTCCTTTTGACAGTCCTGACCACTTCTTCTGGGAATTCGCCTTTGTTGTCTTCTGCTGTTCTTTTCAAAGCGAAGTTGCAACAACTCGGTGACGACGTTGCGTCAAACAAATGAACTTCCATACGGTGATCGACTAGTTGCTGGTTCAAGTCACCATTCAGCCACCAGAGAAATCTAAACGCCTCTTGGTCGTCTGGTGGTACTCTAACTTGATGGAACATGCACTCGATGTCGGCTAATAACGCGACTCGTTCTTCACGGAATCTCATCAATACGCCAACTATAGAATTGGTCAAGTCCGGTCCAGTAAGAAGCTGATCGTTGAGGGATGTTCCTCCGTACTTGGCTGCACAGTCGAAGACTACTCTGGTTTTGCCAGGCTTGTTTAGCACAGGGTGGTGAGGTAAATACCACAGTGGCCGCTTGTCGTCTACATGAACCTCGTTAAGCGGTACCTTTCTTGCGTGTCCCTTAGCAATGTACTCTTCCATGGTGGTCTTGTAACTTTCAAACAGTTTCTCATCTTGCAGAAACCTTTTCTTCAGTGCCTGAAGCCTTCGTTCTGCCATGGGCCGATTATAAGGCAAGAATGGTGGGTACTGTCTCCAGGGAAGCGCCACCTGATAATGACCTTGATCAAGTTTCACAGATCGTTCCATTATTGAAAGGGCTTTCTTGTCTTCCACAGACATGCACACGTTAGAGTCACCCGCCAAGCCGTAATTCTCTATGGCCCAGAACCTTTCGACTTGCTGCATGAGACAATCTTCATCCTTTCTCGCAGATTCCACTAAGCGAACAAAGTTAACATTCAAATGGCGTTCTCGACAATCGATGCGTCCCACTGGGCCCATGAGTGTCCAACCGAGAGGTGTTCGTATAGCGTATGGCTCTCCTCTGTTACCACGCCTTTCCTCTAATACCCAGAAGGCCTCTGGCGTGTTTGTGCCTAAGATTAATCGAACTTCTTTCTCGCTAGTACTTATTAACTTTATGCCTTCAAGGTGAGGCCACTTTCTTGTATCTTGTTCTGAAGGAATACTTCGGCGTGAGGCGTTCAGTCTATCCACAGTCCATAGTCTTTTAACTTCAGCCTTGTCAGTACCATCAAGTGGCTCTACGGTTAGGCTGATCTCATGACCAACTCTCGGGCTCTCCTCTCTTTCTTGAGTTGTCAGGAAGAATGTTTTTTCTTGCCCTCGAACACCAAGCTCCCTTGCCAGAGTCTTATCGCATAAGGAGATATCTGAACCGCTGTCTAGAAGTGCGTACGTTTCCACTGTCTTGTTTGAATCGCGACCTCGGACTTTCACAGGGACCACCCTAAGGCAAACCTTTTCCCCTCCTGCTGAGGTACTGTTAGTCTGTCCACTTGTTAATGGCGTTTCACTGCTTACTTGGGTTCCTTGTTTTACTGCTCTGGTTCTGTTTTCAACTGATTGCTATGAGGGGGGAGGGTGAAGTTAAGAATGGTGTCTTCTCTTACAACCCTGGACTTCACATGCACTCCTTGCTAAGCATCCCACCGCAATGTGGCCGTACTTGAAGCAATTATGGGATAACTGAGCTTTTCCTCATCACTTGTAGACGTTCTTCGAAATTCCTCACTATGAATATCTTGCATTTCGCTAAGGGATGAGCTGCATTGCATACTGGGCAGAGTGCATATCTCGTACTTGGGACTTCCTCGTGATCAGGTAAACTCTGTCCTTCTCTGAAATTGATCTCTTGAGTACTGAATGCGTTACCGCGCTCATCGGGCAATGTAGCTCTTTTAGGCTTAGGCTTATGTCTCTGACTATCTGATCTGTTTCGTGCAATGTCAATCACGCAACCAAACACGGGGTTATTTGCAGCTCTCACCTTAATCTTGACAAATTCTGCAATGTGACTAATGTTCGTTCTTTGACCTGCTTCCTGGATTTGATCTGCTACTTCAACAAATTTAGTCCTGAGATGAAACGGCAGCCTCTGAACAATTCTTCTTAGGTTGTCGGCGCTATTGATTTCATCCAGGTAGCCAATAGATTCAAGTGTATTTTCGCAATCCTTCAACTGGTCAGCAAATGCTAATAATCCTATACGATCTGAAGGCTTCATAGGAGGACCTTCTGTTAGCTTGGTCACATACTGCGAGGCAATTCTGAAGGGATGTCCGAACCGCTCTTCAAGTAGCTTTCTTGCAGTTTGATATCCTAGGGAAGGATCCTTATACAAACAACATTTGGTCGTGTCCTTTGCTACACCCGATGTGTACTGAAGAAGGTACATGAGCTTCTCGCTTTCACTGGCTGCATTAGAGACGATGCTTGTTTCAAACGATTTAATAAAATTCCAGTACTCGAGGGAATCACCATTGAAGATTGCCAACTCCTTCTTTGGCAACGCAAAACCCTACCTTATGTTTGACGCCATCTTGTCTATAAATTCCTCAGGCAAAAAATATTCGTTTTCTGATCTGACTGGTACACCTTTGAATTCTAGCGCCCTGGGATTCAACTGTGACTGTGAAACTTTGGATTCAATTGATTTCTTTCCGCCTCTGGGCTCAGGGTCTTCCTGCTTATAGCCGCTTGTAGTTCGTCCTTCAACTCCTTTATCAAACGGATTCAGCTCCTTAAACGCCTCAGGAAAGTTAGGGTCATCGATATCTTCATCTTGGAACAACTGAACTTGCAGGTCTGTTTTGGACTTCATACTGTGCCTCCAAAACCTCTAACTTTAATTTAGTGTCTTCCTCCTGACGTAATAATTCTTGCTTTTGCGTTAACTGTTTCAGCTTTAAGTGAGCCAACGCTTGCTTGGCCTTCAGCTGTCTAATAGATAAATGCGCGGTGCTAACGACATCCTCAGGCGGTGTGTCTATATCCTCGTGAGTTACAACTGGCACCTTTACGCTATGAATCCATTCGTCAATTCTTGATTCGAAACTCATTTTTCGGTTGCAATGTTCTTTAAAATAACGTGCTTCGATTTCCCATTCTTCCAAGTTTCCAGATAAAGTGGCAATGTAATCGTAATGTGCCTTCTCGAAGCGAGCAAAAGCTTCGTCAATGTCCAATAATTTCTCCGAAACTTCATTGACATTGTTTGCGTCATTTAAGAGTTCTTCAGTTTCTCGGTACAACTTGGTTATTTTCCACAGGTACCCAGCTCTTGAATTTTTCAGTCGCAGACTGTCTAAAGCATCTTCAGAATGAAAACGGCGTCTTCTTAGCCACTCTCGATCAACTCCGGAACACATGACATCCACTATCAGATCTTTGAATGCATGTAGAGAACACTCTCGTACAGTTCGAATTCGACTTTTTACTTCTCGATTCACTAAAACAATTACAGCAAAAAAGGAAAATACAGAATAAATGAAACGCGGACCGAAAACCTTCCAAAAAATAACTTAAAATACAACAAAATTAATGACTAAGAAAACGAGCAAAAAATACGGGAAAAACTATACTTACAAGATCTGTACGGCACCTCCGGATACAACTAAGCGACTGATTTACGTAGACCAAAAATAAAACTTTATACTAAACTGGACTGAAAACAATAAACCTAATGAACGTACAAAAATTGACAATAGCGATTACATAACGCAACGCCGAGACTAGAATTACAGAAAGATTATGCATATGAAAAATGGCTAACAAAAGACTACTCCAAGCGTGATAACAAAGGCACTAAATTAAACTAACTTTACGCAACGCAAAACATGAGAAAATATAGAACAAAAAAAACACTCGTAGTCTCTCGTGGCTACACTCAGGTTCTGCTAAAATGTGGTTTGATCATCCCCATCATCCCCAATGTTGTCCATCCATACCCTATCTTGGCATTTTTGTAATGTTTGATGTGTTCTTCTAAAGTTTGAAAAGAGATATTTTACATGTTCCAGATAGTTCTTTGACCAGGATAGTGGTTACACTCTATATGTCCCATACATGTAGTATTATTATTTTTCTAGGACTCTGGGAACATTCCTGAAGCAATCCAATCTTACAGAACAGCATTGAAACTGAAGCCAAACTTTCCTGATGCATACTGCAATCTTGCACATTGTCTACAGGTAATCTTTGTCTTCTTGTATTGTGCTTTCTTTTTTGGAGTTTTCTGAAATTGGTGCCATTAATATTTTGGGATTAAAGAAAACGATGACAAGTGATCTTGCTTTCCTAGTATCTCTTACCCCTTGGCAAATTCCAGCAACAAATAATGTTTAATTGACATTCTCTATTCTTTTATGTGAGGAAATAATATTAAGTCTGTTTTCATCTTTTGCTTACTTTCAGATCATCTGTGACTGGACAGACTATGAATCTCGCATGAAGAAATTAGTGTCCATTGTTGCTGATCAGTTGGAAAATAACAGACTTCCATCTGTGCATCCCCATCACAGCATGCTATATCCACTTACACACAAGATGAGAAGAGATATTGCCAACAGACATGGGAATCTTTGCGTTGAAAAGGTAAATCAAAAATATTTTTTATTACCATTTTGTTCCTTCACTATTAAAGCACTGTTTACTTCCGCTCCACCCTACAATGGAGGCTCAAAATCCGTGGGCAATTATCGAAAACCTTCCTTGAACAGCGGAAACATACATATCAGATAGGCAAGCTGAGAACAAAATTCACTTGCCTTGCAGCCAAATCCACTAGCCCCAAGCTATCGGGCACTACTTTCTTTGCACGCTATGTACGAACCAGTGAAATATTATTTATTGTTTGCTGTGTGTATTTCTCTCATAAGCTCATAAAACCAAAGAAAATAAAATCTTTGTCGGAAAAAAACCTTTCGTAAATTTCTTTCTTAGTGTCATTTTCTTACACGCACCTAACCAAGAATATTTTATTTTTCTCCTTTCAAAAGGTTGCTCTTTTACACAAGCCTCCATACTCGTATCCTAAATCGTTGAGGGAAAGTGGTGGAAGGTTAAGAATTGGTTATGTTTCTAGTGACTTTGGTAATCACCCAACTTCACATCTTATGCAGAGTATTCCAGGATTTCATGACACCAGTAGAGTTGAGGTTTGTAGTAATTTAGTGTTAGGATTGTCAGTATATGCTGCTCAAGGATTTGTGTTGAATGACACAATGTTGTAAATGAGCATTTTGCTTGGACACTATTGCCAGGTTTGCACGCAGCTGCAAAACTTGCAAAAAATCGCAAGCCCGACGATTTTTTTTATCTGCGATTTTTCGCAGTTCTTTGTCATGTAAATGAAATTTTGCAATGTTTCCGATGAAAAATCGGAGATGTAGTGTCGGCCCTCCCAGCTCCTCTAACACTGTTTTACACAGATTCATCAAATTTTCTAATTTGAGCGAATTTTGAGATTTTTCCATTTTTTCACAAATTTTGTAGCTGCCTTTAAACTTGGGCGTATCTGAAACCTTTTCTGCAAAATCTCATCCCTTCATACTTAGCTGCTTGAAACACTCCCACTGCAATCCTCTCACAAAGGCAGCGACATAACATAAACAACAGTCAGGACTACAGCTGTAATAGGACGTCACACTCGACTCCTGATGACCCACCCGCTCGCACTGATCGTATTAAAGGGCTTAAACCATTCACAAAGTAAAAGATTTTATTCATTGTGGTTTGAAATGAAAGCATTGTTTATTGTTTATCTTACGATATGTCTTTGTTTTTGCCTGCTTACAATGCTGATGGTCTTATCCTTTCCTTGTTTTTGTGCAGGATAAAATAATTACTAGACTACGAGTAGTCCCCATTTTTCCTCAGGGATGGTAGAACGAGTGAAACGCATGGGTTAATTTTCATGCACCTCGCGTCTTGCTCGCTCTACTATCCCGGAGGAAAAATGGGGACTACTCGTAGTCTAAATAATTACTGATTCCATAGCTTTTTAGTAATTGAAATAATACCACTAGTCTTGAATGGTGGACATTGTTTAAACTTCACACATTCTCATTTTCTTTATTAATTTAGTTTCTTGTCATTTCTTCAGATCTTCTGCTATGCCCTTACAGCTGATGATCAAACAAGTTTTAGAAAGAAGATTGAGGGAGATGCAGAACACTTCGTAGACCTGTCTTCCATTCCTTGCCACGGAGAAGCTGCAGATCGCATCAATGCTGATGGTATACATGTTTTGGTAAACATGAATGGCTACACTAAAGGAGCAAGAAATGAAATCTTTGCTCTGCGTCCTGCACCAGTACAGGTGATTGTAGTCTCTGTAAATTGTATTGATTATCAGTCAAATCTTTGGGATAGAACTAGGTGTATTGTGAGCAATACACAAGTGGCATCTCTTTGTGCCCATAAATGTGCTCATTCGAAAAAATCTCTCCAAGGTAATGAGGTTTCTGATCTCTGTGTACTTTGTCTGTCTGCAGGTGATGTGGCTTGGTTACCCTGGGACAAGCGGAGCTCCATACATGGACTACATTATCACAGACAAAGTTACTTCTCCTCCTGAACTAGCTGATCAGTACTCAGAGAAGCTGGCTTACATGCCACACACATTCTTCGTAGGTGATCATAAGCAGATGTTTCCACACCTCATCCAATATCTGAGAGCAGCTAACAATCAGGTTATTGTGGAGGTGACACAAAATGGTACAGTTCCTGCTCACACTGCTGCTGTCCTGCTCGACAAAGAGAAGAATGACCCCTCGCTGGCTCCTAAGGTGGGAGCATTGATTGAAGAGAAGAAGAAAGAGTACAGTGGATGCAAAGACAGTGGCGAGAGGATTCCGTCGGCAGTGCCCATTATTACCCGCTCTCATTATGGCTTGCCCGAAGATGCTGTCGTCTATTGTAATTTTAATCAGCTGTATAAGATCGACCCACCAACACTGCGAAGCTGGGTGAACATCCTGAAGAACGTGCCCAACTCTGTACTGTGGTTGCTCAGGTTTCCAGCTGTCGGTGAACCAAACCTCAAAGCTCAGGCCATGGCAATGGGATTGTCACAGGAGCGTATCGTGTTCTCCCCTGTAGCACCAAAAGAAGAACATGTTCGCCGTGGCCAGCTGGCTGATGTTTGCCTTGACACACCCCTGTGCAATGGTCACACAACAGGCATGGATGTTCTGTGGGCTGGTAGTCCCATGGTAACGCTTCCACTCGAGACGTTAGCGTCACGTGTGGCTTCGTCGCAGCTCACCGCTCTTGGTTGTCCAGAGCTAGTGGCCAGAAACCGTGAGGATTACGAGAACATCGCTGTTAGACTTGGAAATGATCATCATTAGTAAGTTTGTTTTTCTGACTTTCATGACATCATCTATGACTTATTGTCTCAGGTAAACTGACGACTGAAGTGATTATTTTTTACTTCTTCTTTGATCAGTAACGTAACCGCTCAGAAGTTTTTCTTAGTGAATATTGTTTTATATGTGAGCTTTTTGTTGTTCTTGTATGAAAAAAAGCCCTCAGTTGTTCTTTGTCATACTTGCTAACAGCTACTTCGAGGCTTTCCAACTCCTTCACTTTTCTATTCTGTTGTTGTTGTTGTTGTCTGTGTGTTTTTTTTTTTTTTTACATTTTTCAAGCAGTCTAGCCTGTGTTCAGCTGCACCCTCACCCCCCAACAAAGTCACTCTCCCTTCCCCTAGGCCACAGGGCGGCTATACACAGGCGAGCCTAGTCCATCATGAAGCAATTTAACCGTGACTAGCTTTTGATTTGCAAAGAACTTTAATTTAACTTTAATTTTTGTCTTTCAGTCTGAAGAAAACAAAGAATAAAGTGTGGAATAATAGACTCCGAAGTCCGCTCTTTAACACAAGGCAGTATGCTCACGATCTTGAAAATCTTTTACTAAAAATCTGGAGAAGATATGAAAGTGGTCACGATGCCGAACACGTTAGCTTGTGAATGCCAAGAAATGAGTTTTTTTTCACCGGTTATCTGGTGAGATGAAACGCGTGAGACGGATCACTTTCAGTTAATAGAAATCGATTCCTCTTTTGTACGTCGAGTAATATTTTTAACGGAGATTATTTTAAATCTCTTACCATGAAACTTGTCAAACAACTTGAACATTAGACTCCAAACGAGAGCCATAACTAAAATGTTGGGGACTTTTTACGGCAATTTGTTGACTTTTAAGACAGGTGGTTATTAAAGTTTTATCATCGTCATCATCATCATCATCATTTTTTCTTTGAGTATCTTAAGCAATGTAAGTGTTGTGTTGTGCAGAAGAAAATGTCATAGATTCCTGTAAGTTGTAAGTTAAGAAATAACTTTGCCATATCGTGAAAAGAAATTTGTAAATATTAAGAATTATGAAAAGCGTTCGGTTCGCTTTTATTACATAACGGTGTTCAGTTAGAGACGCATAAGGAAACAGTGTCTGCTCTCCGGTCACATGCATTGACACGTGCCAGTAAGTTACTGGTAAGGAAAGAAACTAGTCCCTTCAAAATATCATGTAAAGAGAAAAAAGGCCGAAAAGACATAATAATTTTATGTATTAAATGGCTTGAGTTACAGTGTTTTGCTGTTTGTTTTCTTTTAACGAATGCTTTGTTCCAAGGAAGGATTTTTCTTGGGTTTACGCGATGGGTTGCGCGTAGAGTAACTTAAACAAGGACTCTCTTACAGCGGCGTTAAGTCTCGCTTGCTTGGAGATTAGATCGAGAAATGAGGAGGCGATTAATTCTAGACGAATCAGGTCGCAGAGAAGATGAACACATCTTGGTCTGTCCCCGACGTTGCTTACTTCTTAAGAAATCAACCTCATCTCGGCAATAACTGCTAAAAATTGTGTCGGGGACTTTGCAAGACTGTTTGTATTATCATCGTAAAAATGCCATGTTGCACATTCAAATAAGTCGTTTTATAAACGGATACATCTAGTTGCAATTACGTTGAAGACTGTCCAACCTCTTGAGTATGTAAAATCGTGATGCATTTTTTATTGCGAAGAAGGGTTGCAAGGGGGTCTGGGGAAATTCTCCCTTCCAGAAAATTTTGAAATTTCGATGCTCTGAAATGCCAGTTTTAGTGTTCTTAGAGTCCAATTTTTGTCTAAAATGTTCTCAAAATCGATTGTTAATTTTATGCTTATCTCCGTGGCTTTGCGGACAAGTACTCAATTTTGTTTCATACATTCGAGCGGTTTTAAAAAGTTTTTTTGATACCAGTTTCAGTCAAGTAATACGGCTCTATCCGGTGTTCATCGAAGTGCTAAAGGACAAATATTGACCTGCACAGCAGAGATAGCAGAACAGCGGAATATTTTAAGGGATCCGCGTTCCGTTTCTTTGTCTTGGGTGATGTAAGCTCTAACAGACCCAATATTTATTTATCTCTGTTAGCTGAGAAAAAGGTTTCAGATTCAGAACCGACGCTGGTCATTGCTTATATTAAACAAAGGCACAACTTCAATTGGCTTCATAAAGTTTCTACGCTGCTAGAAGTTTTTTTTTGAAGGACAGTAAAGGGCGTAGGGATAAATCGTGAGCCATAAAATGGCCCAACGATTGAGGAGTATTAAAGAAAAAGCACAACAAAGAGACGTAGGTTATTTGTGAGTAAAAGGCCTGAAATGCTTTACTTTGTTTTCCTCCTTAATTTGCTTGTGTAAAAATGCTCGCGTAGAAAATCAACGGGATAAGAGGCCTTGACACCGATTTATGAAAACTTGATGACAATTTAATCCCTTCGTGCAGATAATGAATTATTAGTGAGTTGACAAACTGTTCAAAATAATTCGTATAACATTGCCTGTAATCAATAAACTGATCTGTTTTCGGGACTTTCGAGAAACAGGCCTCTGACTGTCCATACCCGTATTTAGACCTGGCCTCTAAGAAATTATGTCCGTCGTTACTTAGATTAGAACAGCAATGAAAATATTTCTTGAAGTCCATTTTGAATAAGCATTTTTCTCGTTCTTTCTTGCTCATTTGAAATTGAAAAGATAAATAAGTTCATACACTCCAGTAGTTCCCTCAAAAACTATACCTGATTCCAGTGAGACCAAAATGAGCAAAGTCTACACCCGTTTTAAGACCAAAACGGCGCAAAACTTGGACCTATTACTTGGGGTGGCACATACCCAAATGGCTTATATAGGCGAGTACCCCCCCGGGGTAGCGATATCCTCGTGACATAGCCCCATTCATAACGAATCAGATTTAAGCATTTTGTTATTGACACAATTAACTGGTAAATTATAGCCAATTTGCCGTCAAAGCAGACCACACAATTTCAATTGGCCGATAAACCGTTCGACTGTTTTTGATTCACTTGCAAATAGAATCTCCTTTCGGTAAAGTAACAACAGTGCATCCAGTGTGGATATTTTAAATGCTTTTATTTAGTTTTACCAGAAACCCATAAGGGGTTGAAACGGTTAACTCTCATATGTTTGCCTTGTCCGATGTTCGTGAATATTCATTTTCGCAAGTACCATATTTGGAACGAGAAGAAATCCACGCGAAGTTTTCTTCTGGGGATGGTAGCAGTTTTGGGGAAAATTGGCTTACCACCCGGGCTAAAACCAACATTATGAAACTTAATCTTCATAATTTACGGGCCATGTTGCCACATTTGGGCAACTTTTAGGCTTCGCGAAAGTCACGCAACGAGGGCTTCCAAATATGGTCAAAATGAATATGTACGAGCATGGGTTTCTGGTTTTACAGATTACTAAACACTATGGCAACGTTTAGCGTTAACTGGTCTTTTTGCCTGGGTTATGTGTTGCCTCAAGGACTGGTATGCGGTTCCCATTGAAGTCTCCTTAGCTCTAGATAGGATTCTAGGAGAAAGTAAACAGTTAAGAGAAAAGAGTAAAGAGTTCAAAATATTAGTTTTTGTTCTGTTCAAACTCATTACCAAAGTAAAGTATTGTAAAGTATGTTAGTTAAGTTTATCGTTAAATGCCTATCATTACATGTACCAACTCCGTGTTATAGCCAATACCGTACGCATGCGCACAACCATATCACCCGGGCAGTAGCAGCCACCATGGAGTTGGTACGTGTGCTTCAGTGCTTTCTTTGCGTATGTTGGTATATATTAGATTGAGCCCGATGAAGACGGACGCCCATAGCCCCACCCACCCCCGCTGCTCCTTTGCCCATAAGACCGCCTCGCCGGTGGTGAAAACAAAAGATCTCAAAAGACGGTCAGATGCGAGTTTCACGGCTGGAATCCAGTTCATTTTTCCTCGATCAAGTCTCCGTGGGTTTCGTAAAGTATTCTTCAGGTTACCGCTTACTGGAAGTGACCCCGTTTGGGGTGGTGATTGGAAGTGGAGGTTCGAATCTAAGTGATTTTTTTTCTTACCTTTTTTAAAACATTTTTCATCCAGCCATGTTGGCATTCGCTTTTTAGGGTTTCTATTCCACCATCTCCTCCAGTCTCCAGCTTATCATTATGATCAACTTCAGTGTCTGGCTTTGCTTTTTCCTTTCCCTTGGGAGGTTCTATCTGTGAATAGCCGATTATTGATTTAATTACTTATCAATAAGCCAGGTCAAAAAGTCCAACGAGCACTGGGCTCCAGTTTAGACTAACAATACAGCTGGAAGTGTTTATATGAAGTACTAGTTAGTATCTAAAGTATGAATGTGACGGAAAGGTGGCATGATTTTTCTTTTTGTCTTTTTAGGCCATGATCGGGATTAATTCGAACAACTCTAAACCTCAGGTTAGTTTTACTGAATTTCAAGTTAAACGTATTTAGTCTATAGGTATAGCTTCTTTGATAAAAAACACATCTGTGATGTCAATACCTCACAACATCGACACAGCCTTATTACAGTCTGTTAAGCTTTTAATAAGTATTCATCGTTTCTCATAAGTCTCTTTAATCTACATTTGGGTGTATGACGCATAAAAATAACTTTTCATGGAACTGAGAAGTATAATCGAAAACAACCCTAAAGGTACATGTAGAATCGAATGCGATGTAAGTTTGTTTTGAAATGTGGTTCCTTCCATCCCCAGAGACATTTCCATATGATCATTTTGATAGCCTGATCTAAACATAAATTATTTGGCCCAGGCAACTCAGACGATCGAGATGATCCAGAAACTTATTATTTGAATGAAAGCAAGGTTTTTAAAGAACCATACACTGATACATACAGATCCCTGGTAGTGGGAGTGAAGACCAAGTCTTGTGTACAAACAAGTTTGTTCTCTTCATTCACATCAAATTTAAATAACAGTGTTTTAGCTACAATGGGGGACAAAATTCTTGGGACAATTAACACGATCTGCCTTATTTTTTCCTCCCTTCCCCCTCACCCCCAAGCAAAGTTGTAGTTTGTGCACCCCTGTACACGTTACCCTGTCCTAAAAGTGTTTCTTCATCCCAACATTGTTTGGAGGGGTTAGGGGAGGGTACGTTGCGGTGTCCAAGTGGTTAGAGAAGTGCATATTATGCAACATCTGAATATTTGATAAGTTAAGGATGTGGAGGGAAGGTTTTTCAGAACCGTTCCAAGGATTTTTGTCCTCCATTGTCTGAAAAATGTTCCAGGTGGTATACATGAAATTTCGAAGGAATTTTATAGTAAAAGTGGGGAGACCAGTATTCTTTGTTTCCATTTTTAGAAGTAGGCTATGGCAGGTACTTTATGGTGTGCCTGTTTTGAAAATGAGTCGGAGGTGGGGGCATGTAGGGGAACTCCATGGTGTGATATATGATATAAAGAGTCCTGTTGTTTTATTATCTTATTCTTATTTATTTGTTTTTTATGTCTAAAAACCATCATTGTCAATGGAAAAGGGAGTGATTTAAATTCACAGTCTCAGAATGTCTGGTTTTCATGCCTAAAAATCTAGTTATTGTATTCAAAGGGGTAAAAGTGGGTGGGGAGGGGGCATGTTATTCTAAATTCGTTCCCAGGCTTAGCGCGTCATTCTAACAGTTTTTATCGGGAGCGTGATAATCAAAATGGAATGTCTGCAAGCTGGAAGACAACGCGTTGTGTATTTAATTACATATAGTTGAGCGGATGTTGTTAAGTTTCCTTCTAAAGAAAGTTTCTCCAATGCTGTATTACAAGCTTGGCAGAATTTTGGCGTTAGAGTTGTACAGTGGGTAACATGTATTGAGGCTCATCACAACACAGATAATGTTGAAAATGGGCAGGAGATGAATCTATACCATTATCACATGGCTATCAAACTGGAAAAGAGGGTCCGGTGGTTTCAAGTACGAAAGTATTTAGATGAGAACTTCGGGATAAAGGTGAACTTCAGCGATAATCACACCACCTACTACAGCGCGTACCGTTATGTTACGAAAGAAGACAACGAGGCTTTGCACTCGCCTAGCCATCCAGATTTAACGGACGTTCCTCCTCAAACCGAATCTGCTGTCGCTACGAAAAAGAGGAAAGCGAGGGCCAAGCAACAGTGCTGTAAGTCTAAGAAAAGAAGAAGTGAACGCCTGAGCACTTTTGACGTGTGTCAGCTAGTCCAAGCGAAATCCATAAGCTCACGCTTAGAGCTAGTGTCTTTAGCGGCAGCTCAAGTTAGAGAAGGGAAAACCGCGTTGGCCGAATTTATTGCTAACCAGGGAAGTAAAGCGGTCGATGAAGCGATTCAGTTGGCCAAGGAATTTGCCGAGGCCGAAACACGTTTACATCGGTCTAAAAAAAACCGCATTGAACTGCTAGAAGAGGAACTAACCGGGGAGTGCATTGAGGGTTGTGAAGGGAGATGGTGTACAGCTGCGGAAGAGTTACTCCAGCGGCACGACATCGAAAAGCGTTCATTTTGCAATGCAATTTACACCGCGCTAGAAAAAGGTAGAGGAAAGTATCGGAATATTTATATACATGGTCCTGCAAATTGCGGGAAATCGTTTATTGTATCGCCACTAAAAGTTATTTACCAGGCTTTCTCGAATCCCGCCACTGGTTCATTTGCCTGGATAGGTGCTGAAGAGGCCGAGATTATATATCTGAATGATTTTCGGTGGCATCCTAAGATCATTGCCTGGGCCGATTTATTGCAAGCTCTAGAAGGGGATACAGTTCACTTACCGGCGCCCAAAAATTTATGTAGCAAAGATATTGAGCTGTCAAAAGATACCCCGTTTTTTGCCACCTCGGATACCCCGTTGGTGCTAGTGAAAGGAGGTGCAATCGACCGTGTGAATACAGAAATGATGAGCTGCCGGTGGGTTTTTTTCAATTTCTGGAAGCAAATACCACATGCAGAACAGGAGGATATCCCCCCGTGTAGATTTTGCTTCGCAAAATTTATTTTGCGTGATGTGCGTAGCTGATGTGACCCCTTTCTATCTTGCGTGACTTAAACTTGTCATTCGAAAGACAACTGTTCTCACAGTTTTCACGTACAGTTCTCGGGGTAAAAACTATTTTTACGCTGTTTTAACGGCCCGTACAATCCAGTTATGTACTTGTAAGTATTTGTGTTTGAGTTCCCCCTGTAAATGTTGGTTTCAGATAAGGAATTATACACGGACAACGATTTTCGCAACAGTTCTCGCCTTAAACTAATAATAAAAGAAATCAAACATTAATAATCTCCTTTTAAATGTTTAACCCGAGAACTGTTGCAAATCGCAAAACCCATATGCTTTATACATTACTTGTACAACATTCAGTGGCAATGAAACATTTTATTGCTGTTTTTATACAGCTGGATCATACATGAAAATTCTTTAGCGCGATATTTCACATAATGTAGCTGAGAACTGTGCCCGAGAAATGTTATATGTTAAAAAAAACAGCCACTCAATGTAACGCAATTCTGTGCTGTTTTCCAAAAAAAACATTATGATTCAATGTGGGTGGCAACTATTTTCTAAGGTTAAAAGTTCATTCAGTCATTATTACCAATCAAAGTAGCTGTGGTTCGAAAAAATTAGACTTGATTGTTTAACTATAAGAAAAATAGTATAAAGGTGACATTCAATTGCATGATTAATATTTTATTCTTTCGCCCTTGGAGGCGAGAATAGCTGTAATCCTTCTGTTCATACTAGAGATAGTTTTATCTATAGTTTCAACGGGAATATTCTCAAATGCTTGCAAAACTCGAACGTTAAATTCATCAAAGGATTCCCTCACAATGTTTCTGGATATTGCCTCCTGATCTAAGAAGCGCTTAACAACATGGAAAATATTCTCTATGGGATTCAGATCTGGTGACCGAGGTGGGATTTCCTGAAAGCTTCCCTCAATGTCTTCAAGGGCAAGTTTTGCGGCCCGACTGGTCTGTGAGGGGTCGTTGTCCATAACAAATAAACGTCGACCATCTGCTTTTGGACCAGCCTTTGCAAAAGTAAGGTTGAAATGTTCCCGAATAAATCTGGCAAAAAATTCACCGGTCATTTTCGCGTACGGTACTTTCAATATGACTCCTTTTCCGTATGCTATGGCGACTATAACATGCAAACGCCGTCCACCCGCTAAATCTTTACATCCTTTGGTTGTAAGTTGAAGGCCTTCCTCTCGTTTTCGCCACACCCTGGCTCTGTTAGAGGCCGCACCACTTTTCGGGTTATACTTGTGAACAAAGGATACCCCGTCCAGGTAAAAGGAAATTTCATTTTTCCAGAAATCAGGATTTCTAATCAGCTCTTGCTTCATGTTACGTGCAAATTGCAGTCGCACTTTTTTATCATTGTCACTAAGAATACCCTTTCTCCGAGCCGAAAAATAATAGTAGCCAAGTTCATTCAAATAGCGCGAATACGTCCTCCTACTCGCCACTTGAAAACTAAGACCACTCTCTTCCACTAAACTCCTCACAGTAACGTGAACATTATTCTGTCTAAAAGACTTTAAGGTACGAATCAGTAAACGCATCTTTCTTTCGCTTACATTTCGTGGTCTTCCCTGCTTCTTGTCACTTGGCATCCTCCTCAAACTTTCATGTGGGAACTCATTACTGCAAATTCGGTGCGCCGACGATTTTGATATTCCACATTCCTCAGCGATTCTTCGGTAAGAAAATTTACTGTATGTTCTCAGGTACCAGGCAAAAGCCCTTTTCTCTGCTGCGATTTGTTGGATGAAAACCATCCTTGCGTGTACGTGTAATTATTCACAAACCAGACGAGGCCTCAGTAATTTTTCAAGGAAAGTCGAACAACGTCACACTGGATACCGTTTTCAAACTCTGCTAAAGCTCGCGCAAAAATTACTTTTTGTCACGCCATATATCCTTTCACATTGTAAATAACAATTTCTTGTCTTATTATGGTGTTTTTTTTATTTTTCAAAACGTTAGTGGTAGTTTTGTGCGTTAGGTAGTATTCAGACAATGGGGGACAAAATTCTTGGGACAATTAACACGATCTGCCTTATTTTTTCCTCCCTTCCCCCTCACCCCCAAGCAAAGTTGTAGTTTGTGCACCCCTGTACACGTTACCCTGTCCTAAAAGTGTTTCTTCATCCCAACATTGTTTGGAGGGGTTAGGGGAGGGTACGTTGCGGTGTCCAAGTGGTTAGAGAAGTGCATATTATGCAACATCTGAATATTTGATAAGTTAAGGATGTGGAGGGAAGGTTTTTCAGAACCGTTCCAAGGATTTTTGTCCTCCATTGTAGCCTGGCATGTTGCTGGTGTAATTTAACTTTGGTTAGCCATGGCTGTGAAGCAGCGCTGAGATCCTTGTTCTGTACCCATAACAGACTTAACGTATTACAGGAGGTGCGTACGTTTTGAATTTCCTTTCATCCTGATTGTCAAAATTTTCGACAATGGCACTTTTAATAGACCAATCATGGTGCATACTCAAATCCTGGTACACAGGTGGGACCCAGAACGAGGATTTTCATGCTGTTTCACAGATGGACTTAATTAGAGTTTATATAATTCCGTCAGTGGCATGGCTATGTCTGAGCATGAAAATACCAGTGTTCACATTTTACTTATGATGGGATTACATGTACTTGTAAGCAGTAAATATGTGACAAGTTTTCCTTTTTTTCCCAGGAAGTGATCAATACTGCTTGTCAAAGATTTCTGAAAAGAAAGCGACCAAGCAGTGGAAAATGGTATGGAACTCTACAATAATGTGTATGTTACAGGTAAAATTTTGTCATGTTAAAAGTTTTTAACCTAGTTTGATTCTCAATTTCCTTTGTCTCCTTGGGCAAGGGGATAGAGAAAACTAAGAATCATCCAGGATTAAATTAAAGTTAACATGAAATCCAATTAGACCTGTCAATAATAATTTTAAATTTTTAAGCTGAAAATTGTATCATTATCCATGCATGGATGGGACACTAGTCCAAGGCCTAGCATTTGCATCTTCGTGCTTTTGTAGGTACCAAATATTTTAATGTTTTGATGTAATATGCTGTTAACCAGGCAATTCCTCATTGCGACTCAGTACAGATCCATGAGAGGGAAGCCAGTTTATGTCCCAATCTTTTGATAGTTTTCAGAATCCCTCAACTGGGCTTTAGTCAGCACTGGGCTTGTTTATATAAAATAGTGTTTACATCTTTTCATGGTTGAAGTCATGCAACATTATTTTGCAAAACCAGAAAATAATTATGCATCCCTAGAGTTTTTAAGTGGAACACTTTTTCACTGGTTTGGGTCACTGTTAAAAAAATTATCTTTAATTATCTTTATAAAAAATTATCTTTATTGTTTACAGATGAATATAAAAGAGACTTACTATTGTTTGTCATAATTCAAGACTGAAAAAATCATGATTGCAAACTGAATGTTAAAATGTGTCATCCTTGTGTTTTTACTCTGACTAATTATTTTCAAGGCAATCTTTGGAAGAACGACTTCTAGATTGTTACATTGAATCATATGAGGGTGCTCCCAAAGATAAGGTTTGTTTCTTTGTTATATGTTGCTAATTATTAATTTTATCTGTATTAAGCCAATGACACACAACGTGCAAAGAAAGTGGTGTCTGATAGCCTGGGGCTAGTGTATTTTGCTATCAGGCTAGTGAATTCTGTTCTTAAGTCAATTTTTTCAAATTACAGAAGAACTATGATCAATCCTGCTGATCAATTTTTTTTCAGGTTAGTACGTGCTAGGTACAGCTTGCCCAAATGGCAAGCTGTAAAACTGACTTTCTTTGCCCCCTGGACTCACATCTTAATACCATTCAACATTTTCTTCAGGCTCAAGAAAACATGAGTGCATGACTTTGTTGTTCAATAAGTTGCAACATGTGGAATGGCCTATTTCTGTTGAACAAGGGCTGTGCGGCTTGAATTAACTGGGTAACGATCAGTGGTGGGTCACATCCTGTCAAATAAACCTTTGCTTGGACACAACCCTTTTTTGGCTGATGGTCATTAAAAAAGCAGCAGGATTAGTTTGTGAAAAAAGTGATCCCTATTATTACGATGTTATTTCCACTGATAAAAAGGACAGTAGAGTAGGAAATTGTCTCTACGTAAAGTCTTCTTGCTGTAATTATGAAGAGTTTCTGCGTACAAAACTTCAATTGCTTGGTTTTAACTCATAATTATGTAACTCTGATCTCTTTCTATTCACAGCGTTTCTGTCATGGTGTAAGGTTGCTAGAGAAAGTTGTTCTTCAAGACAATCTCTCAACACTTGTTGTAAACTTATACCCGAGAAATGAAGGCTACTCCCTGATGCTTAAAGGTAAGACTAGTATTCCCTCTGTCTTATCTGTCAAGGGCCAAAGATTCATAATCTTTAATGGCCAGCAAAATAATGTTTTCCAGAGATGTACTAATTTAAGATTCTCATAGGCTTTCTAGTCAGTCATCAAGAAAAAGATTAAGAATAAATTCCCTTGATTTCTAAAATAAGAGATTTCAAGGAAAGCACCAGATCAGTCTGATCGCCCACATTAACTGTTTCATTTTTTCATCATTTGGCTTGAATCTTGAGAATTTACTTTACCCAGCCAGTCACATACAGATCTAAAGAAATCTTCCAAAATCTTTAGATAATGAAGTCCTCTACAACATATCTTGCTTGCACTCTGAGAAGAAAAATAACCGCTTTTTGTGTCAAATAATTTGTGTCCATTTCAATAATAATAATTATTGAAATGGACACAATAATCTCTCTCTCTGATTTTTTATTATTTCAACAGATTCTGAAACTGTGCGCCTTCCTTATGAGGTAAATGAGTTTTACAGTTTTAACTGGTTTTGCAAGATGGGTTAGATGATAGTAGCTACTGTGTAACTTACATAGGTCACACTACATGTTCATTCTTCACTTGCTGTCTACATGTACCATCAGATGTACACTTGTGGAATAAGTGGAATAAAAAAGGCCTGCATTTTACCTTTTCTAAAGAAGGAGATGAATGTAGTTCTAAGTCAAAAAACACATAAACTTTACAGATGTAGGTCACAACGTTCCCTGGAACCCCATCATTAGCAGTCACCTTGTTCCGTATTACAGCCACTGTGGTTCATCCTGACAAATTTTCTGAAGAGAAAATCCTCTAAATACAGCCACCCAGCTATAATGTTAACCAGTTCACCTCAGGAGATGTGCCTGAAGAGTACCATTTGCTGTTTACTGTTTGATCCCTTTCTGGCCAGAAAGGAACTCTAGAAACAATGTTCTCTTAACTTTACTATTTCTTTTGCTTTTCTTTCTCACCTTTTTTCTTTAATTTATTATTTATTGAACATCTCCTTTGAAAGGTGTCTACTGTTCACTTGCTAGTAATTGTATTTGTATCTATGGGTCAAAGTTTTATCAGCTCGTGATCAACCATGGCAGATAATTTTATTGATACAAAATAATGTCTCTTGCATAAGATATAAATTCATTACAAGATCAACAACGTTTTTTCGATTGATTCCATTCTAAACAGGAGACTGAATTTCTGGATTATCTTGATGCACAGGAGGTAATCACACTAAGTGAAGGTGTATAATGTATATCATCACTTAATTTTTATGATGCAATTCTCTAATGTTCTTTTTTTAAGGATAAGCAATCTTTTTTTCACAAAATCAATAAGGGTTCACAGCTGAAGGTACAGCATAATGAATACGAGTGTGTTTTACAAAATAAACTGTCTGTTACAAGAGGCACACTTCTCGCACCTGACAGTTGAATTTTTCTACTTAGCTGTCAGGCCTACGAAATGTGCTAAATCAACTCATTTTTGATTATTTGATCTTCTTAACAACCATTTTAAGAAGTATTTCATGTCTCTTTGAAACAGTGTTTCTACTTGAAGATTATAATATAGCAAAACTGCTGTATAAAAAAAAACTATAATAATATTGAAGTCCCTTTAATAATATTTCCTTTTCTTAGCTCTCTCCAGTCCTGGTTGATCTTTTAGAAAAATCCCAGGTCAGTTACAGTTCTTATTTTACCCATCCTCAGAGACCCAGGGGCAGATAGTGGGGACGAGGAAAAGTCTAAATGGGCGGAAAAATATATGGCACGAAGAAAAGTAAAGAACGGCGAGAAGAGCCCCTGGGGACAATGTCTTACCAGACCAGCACCAATCAGAAGCCAGAACGGCGGCGACCGTTTGGAACTGGTCTGGTAAGACATTGTCCCCAGGGGCTCTTCTCGCCGTTCTTTACTTTTCTTCGTGCCATATATTTTTCCTCCCGTTTAGACTTTTCCTCATCCCCACTATCTGCCCCTGGGTCTCCGAGGATGTATTTTACCGTGACTTTGACTTTAATGTATCTTTATAAGTATTATTATTTAGAGGTAATCTATAAACACTGAAAATTATATTCAGATTTTAATTTGGATAATGACAGTAATGGAATTGTGCTGTTCTTACTTACAATGTACACTGTCCTGGAGAACCCTGAAAAGTTTTCTTTTGCTATAAGTGACATTTCCATTGCAGGAATTTGTGTTTTCACCTTTAATATTTTATTAATTTTCTTTTAATGCTGTTCAAGGCCAACATATTTTACAGTGGCTGTGTTATTGTTGAGGTGCGAGACTATCGTCACAGCCCTGCAGGACATTCTTATGAAAGCAGCTATGTGTTACTTCAGCCTACATATCAGGTATTAAAATAGTCCTGTGGCATTTTGCCATCCACTCAAGAAGGGCATTTCTTAATTGGAGTGTGTAATTACATGTATATTATTATATATTGTTTGTCCTCTCCTTAATAATCTACTGTAATGTAATAAATGCCAGTTCTGTGACTCAGTATTAGTGAATTAAATTTTGTATTTTTGTAAAACCAAGAACTTTTCAATGAGAATTTTCCAATATCAACTTAGAGTAATAATTAGGACTGGACATGAAAATGATGAATACAGCTGTATTAAGTAACATCTTTCAATTTTTTATCAAGAAACTCAAGCTTCACCAGCACCATTTTGTTTAATTCCCAGACACTTTTGTGTGACATCAATGCAATGACGAGAGAATCACCTCACTGGACACAGGAGACTAAATTGCTTCTAGAATCACAATTGCTGTTGGCAACAGAAGGACCATTGTGTCTTGATCCCTCAATAGAAGTTGCACAAGTAGCTAACCAGCTGCAGTTTAATAAAAACAAGTTTAATACTCGTGGTATAAGAAGGTATAGTATTAACTTTTACCTCCAACATATGCTATGGTTATAAAGCTAGCACAGATCAAGTTGTAAGCAACAATGCTGCAGCTTATAATGTTAGGACTGTGCTCTCTGACCATGCACTTTTTTGTCTTCATTGTGACTAAATACATAAAATAATGGGACATATCTATGGGTCAGTTTCTCTTTTGTAATGCTTTTCAGTCTTGTGCCTGATAAATCCTAAAAAGGTAGAAAACATAAAAAGGAAACTTGTCAGTCTTCAGCAGGTAATAGTGCTACATTGTTACAATGAGTCCGGGGTGAGTGTTTTGAAGCTTGGCTAGCTCTATCCCTGGTTTAATAGCAAACACAGTGCATAACTCGGTCTAGGAAGCTAAAATTTTTGTTCCATTTTTTTTTGCTTAACTTCTTTCGAATCAGTCACATGATCAGTGGAAAACAGCAGTCTTTTTCCGGCAACAAAATTTGGAAAAGATAGGGAAGTTTGCCACTAAACTCGTAGATGAGACCAATCTGTGTATAGTTTAGGCTTTATTTGACTCCTGTTGAAGACTTAATTACCTTTAATATTACCTTATTATATTATTATGAATGATGTTGGGAGAATTAATTTTCATTCTTGATCTCTTTTGGTAATCACGTTTTTATTGCACAGGAGTATAAGACGACATTCTCGAGCATTCTACAACAGAACCGGGCTGTTTTCAATGAACAACGCACCATCTCACCTTAAAGTTCTTGATTTTCTGTCAAATTACAAAAAGCCTCAGCCACCGGTCAATCTTCGGCTCGCCAAGACACCTCAGACCACTGATACGTGGAGACAGAAGCCAATACATCTGTCACCTCCCTCCAGGGTTGATGTAAGTTTTATTGATAATGTGTAAGTGAAATAAACCCAGAGCCATTCTCCCCCAATTTCTCCGCGCTGTTTAACTAACTTACCAGATTCTGGGTATTTGTATGTATGCCAATTCCTTGTTGACTCTGTTTAAGCTGAAGACAGTGATTAAGGCTTTTTCTGTTTCTAGTACCAGCATTAGGTTAAAGGAAACCAATTTAACTTCGATTATACTTTCAATTACTTTCAAACAATGTATTTTTCTTAAGGTTTTTTGCATGCAAAGTATGCAAACTTTAGAGGTTTTAACTCAGAACTAGAGAAAAGTTAAAGCAAGCATGAAGTTTCTTTTTAAGATGGGAAGCTGTGAGTAATTTGTTGGCTAACCTTCAGTTTCATAGTGATTGCTAATCGGCAGTTTGTTTTCAGGTTGACTTGTATTCCAAAATGATCGAACGTCCAAAAATGACTGCAGATAATACACCTGAGAGAGTACAAGAAGTTACATTAGAAGGAGAAAAGACCAACAACAGAAATTACTTCTGTCGTGTAACAATCCGTCGCCGACCGACAGATCTTCAGTATTTGGGTGAACTGTATCTTGAAGAAGACACCAGTAATTCACAGGGAAACACTACTTCAACTGCTGATACACAAGATTCGACAAGCCGAGCAGGAAAGGCTTGCCAGTTTTTTCTTGGCAGTAAACTTGCAGCGCAGAAGTAAGCGAGCGTTTTTGTCATTTGTTTAACTTTTAGTTGCTTTTCAAGAAACTTTGATCCATGTCGTCTTATTCCTCTAGGTACACAGTACCACCAAGGCAGAATTCTGGGGGGTTCCCCTTGACATTTCAAGGGTTGAATGGAAGCACGCATCGGTATTTTCAAATGGGAAACCGGTCATTGCCATCTGTCATGTGCAACTTGTGTCATTTCAAACTTACTTGTAAGTCGTACTTAAATCATACTAACTTACTATTGCATTTAACACACAGATATCTGCAGCAGTTTCAGGACTTGTACACTGAAGAAGGGCGCAAATCTGTTAAGATATGTACCTATATTCCTGGACAGCAACAAGTGGCATTAGCAGCCGCTGCAGCCAATCAACACTCTTCTCAGTCACAGACTAACACCACACAGACATCAACTATTCCTGCAATTCAAGCATCCTCCAATCCAAACATACAAGAACAAAAACAAACAAAAGTTGCGATTCCTATGCCGGCTGGTTCTAATACTGTGACTGTACTACAGAATAATAATTTAGCCATGGCGTCGCACACAACGTTGCCTGGAAGTACCACAGTAACCCAAGTGCCTGTTGTTCAGAATCTGTCGAGTGTTCGCACGTACGGACAGAAACTGGCCATGTTTCAACAGCGGGGTACGGTAGTTGGCTCTGTTTCAAGTGGTACTGGTGTACCTCTGAGTGCAGCTACTAAGATCTCAACAGCAGGTTGGTCTGATTAATTTGAAATTGACCTGACCCCTTCGTGGACCCTCTCATTTCCATGCGATGTTACAAAAGAACTAGTGATAACTTGTTTTAGAGAATCTTTCGTTGGACAGGTGAACAGCACTCCATAGGAATCCTTTTGGGGTTGTTGTGGCCTATTTTTTTTAATTGAGTATTTTTTTAAACAGGAACAGTGACGCAGTATATTTCCACAGCACAACCTGGAACAGCTATACAAGTCACAAATGTCAAACCTGCAGTACCTGCTTCCTCAGTAATGAAATCTGTTCCAGCCACTGGAAGGAGAATATCACAACCAGCAGAGACCACAACATTAAAGTCACCCACCACGCCCAGTGGGGGTTATACTGGAGTTGTAGGGGCTTATATGCAGGTATCGTCTACGTCTTGTATATTTTTCATTAAGTGCTCAAATATCTAGAGAACCTGCTTCAAGTTTTCTTGAATCGCGGCACTGCAACTGCAAATAAGTTTCTCTCTGTCCTTACCCTTTTACCTTGTTAACATCCAATAAAGGTAAGAGATAAAGAGTCCTTATTTTACGTCGGTTGTTCGAAGCCAACAAACTGACTAACAAACCTGAGCCCGCATGCAGTCCCCCTCTATAACTCCATCATTGGTCCGTTTTACGGTATTTAAAGCTACTTCAAGCTAAACGGAAAGGAAAGAACTCGAAAGAAGGATTTGAGGTCCAACTGGGAATCGAATCCACGCAGAAGGCCGCACACTAACCAATTGTGCTAATCCTGTCTCCTCATACGGTTTTGTATGACGTTTTCTTGAACCTTTTCCGCAGATCTTTTTTATTGGAAGTGATGAGGAGGATTTGTTCTAAAATTAAAACAAGAAATCTTTTAATAGATGATTATTTTACACTATTATTGAACACTATTAAACGTTACTTTCTCTTGTAATTTTTTCGTGGTTCTTTTTCCAGCCCGTTGTTGGTCGTGGTGGAATGAGTGTTACTGTCCCAGCTGGTTCAACCGTAACAGTAGCTGGTGGAACTCCGGGCATTGTTCCTGTTTCTAACAGTGTCGCCATTGCATCCGGTCCATTACCAGCTCAGTTTATCGCCACAGGTTTGAAAAATGCCAACCAAACCATACAGCGTGCTCCAGGAACTCCGCTTACGCTTTTACAGGTACTGTGTCCGGCTAAAATTACTTTCGTTTTACTATTATAATTAAAGTTAATGCATTGCTAGTTATCCTGTAGTTTCCTTCGCAGCCGTTATTAGGGCTGTGAAGGAGACTACAGCCAAACCCTCTATTAAGCAGTCACCCTCGAGAATTTGCAAGGTGACCGCTTGGTAGAGGTTTTCTAGAAGTAGGCCCAAACTGTGGCAGGAATTGACCTAGAGGGCAAAATTTATCACTCTATTACATTTTATTGTTCAAAACAACAATAACGCGAAATATGATAAAAGTCTTCGATTTTCTGAGGAGTTCACGCCGAAACAACAAATTTTACAGTACTTTACCAATCGCATTCAACATGAAGAGAAAAATTCAGTTGTGGTCGACTGTGATTAGACTTCAAGCAGTCTCTTATTTTTCTTTGAAAAGTTCATGCACGCGAAAGTCCCAAGCACGCGAGCCGCAATAAATGAGGGCATAAGCCCGAAGAGAAAAGGAGTACTGTGATTTGGGTTTGCGTTATGTTCTGTTTTATGAGTTGTGAGAGAAACTGGACATGCTTCGCTTATCTTTGTGTAAAAAAATTGGCCATTTATTGATTGTTATATATGTAACAAGGTGACCGTTTAACAGAGTTAAATTACAATATAATTAGCCATTTGGGATATCCAAGCGGTGACCGCGCCTGCTTAATAGAGGTGACTTTTGAATAGAGTTGAATTTACAGTAATTTACAGTAAATATGGGAAGTGTATTTCGGAAAATTAATAGGTGACCACTTAATAGAGGTTTGACTGTAAAGTTATCCCCTTGTCTCTCTGCTTCTTAATAGCAGCTCGCAAAAAGTGAAGTGCCAAAAGCGTGGATTCCCGTACACGAAACGCGCGAAAGGCGTTTTTCAATAGTCTCACTCTGACGCCATACTCTTGGTTCAGAGACCGCGTGCCTTCGAATTGCCAAGGCAAAAGTGCGGCAAGCTTCGGCAATCTTTAAGGCATTTTTGTCAAAGATTTCTTTTCAGTGGTAATACCATTTACCAGGGATGTAGCTTAGCCAACGAAAAGTTGAGAATTTTTTTGGATATTCAAGCTGGCTTTTTTACTGATATACCCCACTTCTTCGTTTTCCAGTGAAGCTTGAGCCGGTAGTAAGCTCTCTTTTAGCCGATGAAATAAGCTGGCAGCTGGCTGTCAGCGACATTCCTGGATGTCGTTTGGAGTAAAATCAAAAGTTGTAACTTTTAGTTGTAACTTTTAATTTTTCATTTTAGGGTTGAGCTTGAGGCTATGAGGCTATTTTAGGAACGCTATCGGCTCTTTTTCTATTAGAAATTTCACAGGAAACGTGGTCAAAATGTGTTTCCCAAAACAGTCCGGATCATTATACCAATACGTTCCTGGGAAACTGTCCACCTACCCCTCCCCTAAGCCAACATTTTTCCTTAAGTCAGAAATGTGTTAATGTTGGCTTAGGGGAGGGATAGGTGGGCAGTTTCCCAGAACCTTATAATGATCCACCGTCTGGCGCCACCTACCCCTCCCCCCTAAGTCAACATTTTTCCTTAAGTCAGAAATGTGTTAATGTTGGCTTAGGGGAGGGGTAGGTGGGCAGTTTCCCAGAACCGTATAATGATCCACCGTCTGGCGCCACCTAGCCCTCCCCTAAGTCAACATTAACACATTTCTGACTTAAGGAAAATGTTGGCTTAGGGGAGGGGTAGGTGGGCAGTTTCCCTATGTTTGTTTGTGTGTGCAGGGTACCTCAACCGTACAAACTCAACAAGCACAGATAGTGCATCAAGCAAGATCACCATCTACAACTTTCACGGTAAATAACTTGCGTATCACTTGATAAATTAGGATGTGGGGGACAAATGCGGTTGACTATTGAGGTCACTTTGACTATTACAATAGATACTACATTGCGAGTATTTTTTTTTCGATACTATTGCGATATAATCTCGTACCGAGATCTCCCACGGCCAAGGGAAAGGGAGAGAGAGATCTGGGTACGAGATTAATTGCGATACTGACGTCTGCGAAGAATCAGAAACTATTAACGATGGAGAAATTGTAGTATTCCCAGTACTCGCAATTACTAGCGAGAGCTTTATTTTAGGTACGTGTTTGAGTTTCTTACCTGGAAGTGGCCTTCTGAGTGCGATTAAACACTAGGGCGGAGAGGATTGGATTCATGCGCCGTCGAAGCCCCTTGTAGGGGAGCGGGGTGGAATTGATCTCCACCCGGATTTCTTAGTGGTTCTTTTGTTTGCCCCTCCCCCCCCCCCCCCCCCCCATTTTTTTCTGTTATCTTGATCTAGGTCTTTCGCCTTCTCGCCTGCGGACTCACATGTCTCGTAACTTATCTCTCGAGTCCCTAGGCCTTTGTTAAGCGAGCGTCCACTGGTAATGTATTTGTTACTAGTCCACAGTTGAGGAAACGATGCGCCTCTTCTAGCAAGAAAAGAGGACTGTAAGATGTTGATTGAACTCTATCGGAACTATTGCACAATGCATCGTTAGTTCATTGTTTGTTGCACCGTTGAATTTTCTCCCGGCACAGTCTCAGATAAAATAATGTAAGAATGCATTGAGCTTGCCTGACAGATGCTGTCCTTTTTAACAGATTCCAGGTAACTTGGTGCCAATAACCCACATACAGCCAGCTGGTGGTGCTACGATAAGTGCACAGATCCAAACAAAAACCTCTCCTCAAGGTACCCCTACTGGGCAACCAACGCCTATACTGCCAAACACTCCACTCTCTCCTCCCTCAGGGATGACTACTGTGACACTAAACACGAGACCCATATTACCACAGCAACAACAACAGCAAAGGAAAATCAGCGCAGGTAAGCTATTAGACCTCCAATTAGTTAGCCATGCTCCTTCGCAAACGTTTCTTGCTACGTAGGAGACTAATGAGTCGTAAAAACAGGTTGTTGTCGTGAATTCCTGTTTCCTTCAGCGACTTGGAGAAAAGAAGGGTGGTGCTGTGGGGAACAGGTTGGGCAGGGGAGGGGCACGGAATTAAAAGAATATTTTCTCCCATTTTACCAACTGAGTCACTAAGGTGAATTTGCTGGCTTTTAAAAGATGAAGTTTTGTTTGTGTTTGTTAGCAACCGGATCTTCACCAACTGCCATAGCTGCTCTAACATCAACTGTAAATCGCACCACAACAAACCTCCAACCTCTGGTACCAATCGGAACACAGTTACAACGGCCTCAGTTCCAAGTTCGAATGGTTCAGTTCCCACAACAAAGTGGCCCCGCCCAGATTCAACAGACCATTGTACAATCACCAAGAGGTGCTACTGCACCGGTTCAGATTCACACTCAACAGGCTCAAGTCGTTCAAGGCCTACAACAGGTTTGTCAAAGGACAATGGGACTGCTGATGTCGAACGATCGATACGTTCATTTTTCGGTGGAATTAATCAAATAAGAGAACTCATCTTGTGAAATACTTACAGACTTAACCGTTCAGTCATATACAGTAGAACCCTTATTTCTCAACCCCCCGTGACCTCTAGAACCCCCGCTTTCTTGAACAGAACCTTTTAATATATTGAACCTAAACTAACTTCACTTTTCCAGTCAAACACTTTTTTTTCCCCCTCCTCAACCCGTTTTTCTAATCTTCCGATAATTTGGACGAATTTCCTTTTCCCTATAAACGAGGTTCAAAATGAACGGGATTCCATGAAATCTGATTTTAACCTTCAGACTTAAAATATTAGATCTCTGGGATGTGCTTGAAAGTAGCGTTTTTGAATTGTCATACCGTAAGTTTTCCTCCATGTATTCAAGGAACAAAGCCAGCCAGCAAGTTAAAAGCTTCACATTAACCTACGATCAGGCTTTTTTCTTTTTCGGGGAGAAGGACCGCCTGATCGCAGGTTAGCTTCACAACACCAAAACTTACCCATCCCAGCAAGCTTTTCTAGCTTTGGTATGGAAATACTATAGTCTGTTCTCCAGACCGTAGCAAATAAATCCGCCGCGCTCGGCTATCTCTAAAGAGAAAGTAGACGGTCTGTGACTAGACTTGTAATAAATTGTTATAGTGACTTGCCATAATAAACCTTTTGTAACCTTTGACAACTCTTCTTTTAGTATGTATCGAGTAGTTGTCCTCTAAAATGCTAAGTTGGAAAGATGGAAAGGTTTCCTTTTCCGCCAGATTTCCGCGGGGGTTTGTAAAAATCAGACTGAATTACACTAAAAGGGATAATTTTACTGATATGTACTCTTTTTTCCCGGCACTCTTATAGATTCAAGGCAAACACTTAGGTACTGTTAAAGTAACTCAACAAACACAGGGAGCCCAAACAACAGCGAGAGCACAGGGAAGGTCACCTGCACAGAGAAGAAAATCACAGAATAAATAAAGACCGAATACTCAATAATGTATTGAAAGTTTAAGTAAAACCAGATATCAAGATCGTCATGTATAGCTGGCGGACAAATGAGATTCCTCGGCGGTTATTTATTCAAATACAAGTTCGTTTGATTGTCAACCATTGCACCTGTTATTGGGGGACAGTTGTTCTGTTCTAATTGGTCTTAACAACTGCAGCGAAAGGGGATGTGTAACGAGGATTTGCAATTGAAGTAACTATACAGCCTATATATGTTGCCTCAACGGAGATCAGCAATAAGACGATTCGATGCTGGCCGCAATTCTAAAATAACTACAAATAAACAAAGGAAGACAATAGTCGTAGTATTCTTCTACGTATTTCCTATTTCACAGGTTAAATAAAATCACTCTATCATTCGTATTGCATGAACAGGGTTATTAGGGCCATTTATACCAGGAAAAATAAGACGCGTCTTATTTTCCTCGTGTAAATGGCCTTATTGTGAATTACTCCAGACACTTGAGCCTTTCTGTTCATACCCTGTGAAATAGTCTGTAAGTTGGTTATATTGAAATATTTAGCTGTATCAGATAAATATTATGATGGCAGTCTTTATTTAGAATAATATGGAAAAGCTCACTAAAACACTTCGAAGACTCGCACAGTTGATTATTTTATTCACAATTTCGCTGGTAGGTATTTTTTTAATAACTGAGAGATGTGAACACGTCTAGAGTCATCTATTGATAAAGATCTGTAAGCCCTGAAAGGTGATTTGCATTAGTTAAATCTTTCATAGTTGCAATGGCCTGTATGCTTGTTCCGCGTACGTGGTGCATGCTTAAGTGGAAAAGGACCGTGTGTATGACTTGAAGATATGTATACTTTCCATGTCAGTTGCAAAAATTTTAAGTGACGTGAAGACCGTGAACTGTTTACAGATGATTTTCGACTTGACAAACAGCGTTTTAGAGTGGACAAGTGCATCTTCTTGGCTAGACTTAATGAGGTGCATTTTCCACTCTACAACTCTGTCTACTGTAACTCTGTAACTAACGCCCGGGGTATTTTTAATTTCCACTCGTATTATGTCGAAACACTGCGCACATTCCGCGACTCGGAATTTCCTATGAAGTATTCTATATTTACGACGTAGCTTTTTAATGAGTACATCTCCGTGTTTTCCCTTTCAGTTTCGGCTGGCTTCTCTTCGGGAGTTTTTTACGTACTATTTTAGAATATGTATTTTATTGGCGTTCGAGTCCGAAGCTAAAATCAGGCCATCCGGTGTTGTAGTTATTCGTGTGAGTACTTTAAACTTATTCTCAGTTTTTCCAGTAAAACAACCCTCCAATGTATACTGGTCAACACGACCATTGTTTTTTTCACATACAAGAAGATTATGGTGATCGCCACATTTTTGGACACACAATCCCCATGGAGCCCACAACTGCCCATCACCCTTGCCTGGTTCTCCTATCTTGTACAAAAACTTCCCAGTATTATCAAACACTTTCAAGCAATCATTCCCCCAGTCAGAAACAATGAACTTGTTCTCATGGTAAATACATTCAATGGGAAAGTTTAGGTTTTCTGGTCCACTGTCTCCAAATTTAAACAAAGGTTCACCATCCTGTGATAAAACTTGGATTCTGTTGTTACGGGCGTCAGTCACGACAACGCGACCTTCATCATCCACACAAACACTGACAGGATTCTTAAACTCTCCCTCTCTTGTCCCCGGTTTTCCAAAGCTTTTCACAAAGTTTCCAGTTTGAACATTAAATTGTTGAATGCGATGATTTAATTCATCCGCCACAAGAATGTTATCATCATTAAGGTAAGTAACGTCCTCTGGACCTTTTAGCTGTCCGTCCTTGTTTCCATGGCAACTTGCTTTTCTTAGACAGTTTCCTTCCATGTCAATTATGAGAACACAGTGTTTTTCACTGTTAACAACAGCAATTTGCCCTTTGCTGTTTACAGCCAACCCTCTTGGTCCTGCAAAAGTTTCGTTTTTTAATTCCAACTCTCCCAAAACCTGAATGAGCCGTTGTTTCACCGGGACGGTGTTGGTTGACAGAACCTTCCCATTTATTATGACTGTGATGTTAAAAGTACCAGGAACTTTAGGTACAAATTTCACCAGTGTAGCATGTTCTTTCTCGTACCCTCTCAAACTTCCTACCTTCTCAGCGGGTTCCACGAGAACCTCACATTGGAATTTGCATTTAACTCCTTGCGCTTGTTCTTTAGGGATTCTTGGGTTAACTTCGAACTCTGATTCTACACCAGCGTGGATATCTTGATTCAGTCCCTTGATGATCGGTTCACGTGTTGCTACAAAACCAACGCTTAATTTTTCTAGTTCCGAATTCGGGAAGAACTTCACAAAGGAATTGGCCGGAAGTTCTGGGACGGGAGCGTTTTCTAGTTCGTTGTAACGCTGCTGTAGTTTTGCTTTGCTTTGCATTATGTCCGAACTGGAGCTTTTTTGCACGAGTTGTTCAGCAAACTCGACTGCTTGATTGACCTGCTTTATCAAGGACTGTACTTGTGTGTTTGCCGAATTTAACATTTCCAATCGAGACTCGCGCGTGTTCTCGAGATGGGTGATAATCTCGCGTTCATTTTCACGAATCTTGGCAATGACTTGTTCCGCTGTCTGGGAAACTTCATGTTTTACATTAGTAATATTTGTATGCAGCTCAAGCTCTGTTTGTTCAAGCTTGAAAATCGCATCGCTGTAAAGTTTGGTCTTTTCTTTTAACTTTTCGGCTCTCTCTCGGATGTTGACTTTCTCGCTGTCCGCCACTTTATCCAGTAGTTCCACATCATGGCCCTCGTGTGACTTGTGATCCGTAGCGATGCAAATTTGGCAAACACACAGTTTGCATTTCAGGCAGAAAAATCTTACAATCTCTCGTTCGTGATACTGCTGCGAGCAAAATGACTGCCTCTTCATCAGGGCCTCGTAATCTTCAGCTTGGAACTGTTTGACTGGGGTCACCTTGTGTCCTTCTGTGAGGTTTTTGAACAGTTGATGTGCGTTTACACAGTCACTACACATGAATTTAGCGCATTCGAAGCAGTAACTTATCTCTGCGCTCTCTTTCTTGCAAATGCCACAACTGATTTCGTTGCCATCGCCACTCTGTCGAACAGCGAGAAGACTGAGCAACCTTTTATGATGAAAACTGGACGGTAGTTTGTCGAAACAGTTTGCTTCGGGAAGATCGACTTCAGCTTGACACTCGGGGCAGCGAAACTTTCCATTCCTTTGGCTGATCAGTGCGTGCTTCCTCAAACAGTCACAGCAGAATGTGTGTAGGCAGGTTATTGTCTTGGGATCGGTAAAACTATCCAGACAGATTGCACAAGTAACCTGTTCTTTGAGGTTTATCAACAGAGATTCCATTTTAAGTGATTGCTCAACAGCGGCACGCCCTTTCTTGTTCTTTGAGATTTCGGGAAACTTGAACCACTTATAGTGTCACAAAACATTTTGCTACCAGATTTGAAATAATCTACCCTCTGACCTTAGAAGCGGAAGTTAAAGAGGGATTTATTCCCGTATTGTTTAGCTGGGAATATTGACAGTAAGACAATAGACAAATATAAAATCTTGCTATAGAAGTGCGCGTTTTTAATGGATTTTTTTTATATTACTTTGAGGGTGGACAAACTTTGAGCGTTTCAGTAAAGAAGAATTAAACGCCAACCTGTGACAAACATCTGAGGTTACAAGTAGTCAGCGGCTATTCTACTGCTGTGTGGTAAGCTCAGTTTTGGCAGTAAACATTGAAGACGAGAAATCAAGCAAGAGGAATGGGGTGGAGTAGCAAACAAAAACCTAGTTTAGACTTCAATGTTTCTAGCATAACTCTTAATTCAATCTGTTTTTCAACCCTGGAGAGGAAGTTTATAAAGTAAGGTTTTATTTTCAGAATCAAATTTAGGTGAACGAAAGACGAATGTTAGAGATTTGGGGAGGGTCGCGCGTTGTACGTCTTATTCGGGAATGAGAGAGGGGAGGGCAAAGAATCACAGTTTTGTTTCAAAAACAACAAATAAACAAACAACAAACAAATCAAGCTTCCCCATCATAAATAAAAATGTACCTTCCATAACTAGGTAACTCTTTTAAACACAAGCGAGACCTTTTGAGGGCGGATCTTGGAAGTACACTGATAAGAGTAGGCAATTTTAAATTAAAAGAATAGTAAAACTACAGAATAGTTAGCAGGAAATGTTTCACGTTTTTTCTCATTCAGTTTAATATTTTGTTTAAAATACATTTTCCACGGGTATAATTATCTATCAATGTCATCACAAGCTGTCTGGATCAGATCTCTGACTTCTTTGCCTCTTCTTACCGACTTTTTAAAACATTCCTGTAACTTGTCATCTGTCAAAGGAGATCCACCTTAAAGAAGAAAAAAAGAGAGCAGTAACTAAGCAACAAGAAAATTTCCCGACCTCAGCTTCCTCCGTCAGAGTTCACACCGCCTTCGCACAAAAAAAGGTTGACACGACACTCTGGTTGAATTACCGTAAATTCTGAAAATAAGCCCCTCCAAATATAAGCCCCCAAAACTCGTAACGCAAAAAACCCTCCGTTAAATCGCCCCTCCAAATATAGGGCCCCCGGGGGCTTGTACTTGGAAAATTGCCCTCAAATTCAAAGTAAAACAAAGCAAAAACGGTAAATTTACTTCCAACTATAAGACTAGCCCAATAGATTTTGAAACGTAAATTTCCCTCCGTAGATAACCCCCTCCGAATATAAGCCCCTCAAAAAGGGCCTTTGAAAAATATAAGCCCCGGGGCTTATTTTCGGAATTTTACGGTAGGCGGTAAATAGAGTGAACTGAGAATAAAAGAAGGATGGGTATAAAGGAAATAAACATAAATCAGTTATTCTGCAAAAGGATTCAGAAGAACATTGATTATGGGAGAACATGTTTCGCGCGAAGAAACTCGCCTTAATTTACAGACAGGGTTGCTATTTCTAACGGGCCACTGAGAACATAAACTAGGCCACAATTGTAGATCACTGCCACACTCGCGAACAAGACTTCAACAATAACACTTCCAAGTCTCAAGACTCCGGTCTTCACACGCAGGGAAAGCGGAGTCCCGGATGTACACAAGATAAAGAAAAATTATTACTCTCCACAGTGAACATATCGTAAGCGGATTAAAAAGCAGACTTTTCGAGGACTGGCCCTTTGTAGAAGTGAATTCGCTCTGATAACTTCCATGATCTTTGGAATCTCCTTATGTTGGTCAGGAAATTGACCTTATTACATAAACTCAACTGATAACTTGTTTTTAACTTCCACATCGACTCAACACGACAGTTTCTAAAATAACCTCTTCTTTTAGACTTTCGTAAAGTCAAAACTTATACCACCTTAGAAAACAGATGTATTGTTGCGGTTGTATTGGAATTATCTCGGTGTAACAGACTCTAAGTTTATCTTTGATTTAATAGCTACTTGCTAGGTTCTATTGTGTTGACTTTCTTGCGTTCTTACACTGAGATGAGTGGTTCTTTACTTCATAAATTTATTCTATTTTAAAGCCAAAAATTACCTGGCTTATGAACAGCTGCAATTTTATCATCATCTGTCACAACTACAGTGACGACACCAGAGACTAGATTTTCTTCTTCATCAGTTGGATCGGTAAATAGCACAGAGCTGTAAATAAATAAGATGATTTATGTCAACTTTTTTTATAGTGGCTAATCTTAATCCCCCAGCACCGTTATGAAATTAAAGAGACCATAAAGGCTTTTGTTCTTGGGCCATCGAAGTTTAACGAGGAATAAAACACAAACAGCGGTGATAAACATATCAAACTTACGCATTTTAATAACTTGACGTTTCGTATGCTACGCAACATACATTTTCAAAAGTGGAATAAAGACCGTTACAATTTTATGAAAAATATATATGAAATGTAAATAAGGGGTCTGGAAACGAGATTAAGAAACATCTGTTTCTTAACAGTAAAACAATAAAAGCTTAAGCTAATTAGTAAAGTATCAGCTTCTCACTGCTGACGTTTACATTAAGGGCCGGCTTAAGTTCTTGGATAAGCAAAGTTTCTTTTATTTTACAATGATAATCTGTTTTACCGGAAGCTAGAATATCAAGAGACCATAGAACATGCGCAGAGTGGAGAAGAGGAAACAGTGCTACGTAGCGTTAGGTTGCAGAACGGGAACAAAGAAGGCGTAGGTTCGATTCCCAGAGCCGAACTAATATTGAGGGTCTTGAAATAACTGAAAACGCAAGTGAAGGTACTGCGGCCTCAATACCCCTGCAAACAGCTCGACCTCCACAAGGCTGGAAAGACAAAGAAATTGCGGTCCCTTCTCCAGTGGGAGACGTCAAAACAGGGACATCTGCTATAGTACTTTTACGCTAACTTACTACACTGTTACTTGAATAAGGAAGTTTTATTTCGATAAGCGATTGACGATCTAGAGAAAACTATATTGTTGGTGGCGTAAGCTGTGAGATTCCAAAAGTGAATGTTAAAAACTGGCTCGAATCACAAGACTTGTTTTTAGGCTATCTGATTGGTTTATTGGTAATTCGAACTTTCTTAGGGGATATGGGTGCTCCTTTAAAGAATAAGCTTTTAGATGTTAGGATGGTGTACTTAGAAGGTATGGCTTATTTGAAGATACGGTAGTCGGTCACCATTAAAGAACAATATCTAGCTACATGTACATATGGAATAACTCACTCATCGAATATCCCGAAAGTAGATGCAACTGGATGCTGTCTCAGGTTCAGTGAAACTTCTTTTTTCTCTGATGGTTCTGGAGTTTGCGTTTCCTCATCTATCTTTACGGAATGAAGTCGTGCTTGAAAACAGGAGGAAGAAGATTTGTAAGAAGCAGGCCGATTAGCATGTTGAACGCTCTCAAGAATTGTCTGCATTCCGTCCAACATGTTGCAACATGGATCTGCAACATGTTGAACAATGTAAGTCAATCGAAAAGGGCTGAGTTTGTTTCCTGTATTCACTCAAAACGTCAACAAGGTTAACAGATGCTGAACCATATTTTTGTGCCATAGCCTTAACATAAGTTTCTATATATCTTATAAAGACACTGCAAAACTTTACGTCAATTTTTTAGACCGAAATAACGCCAAATCTAAATGTTAGTGCAAGAATGAGTTCATCTAAATCAGAGATTTTGAAGCTGTTCAAAAACTCACAGTCGCGTATTATCAGGTCGAAAAACTCTTAGTTTCACCTCGAGTTTTAAACCTGATAATACACTCCTGTTCATTTTAAAACAGTACATATAGAGGATATTACACGGTGGCGCGAAGATATGAATTTTATTTTCGAGTGGCAAAACAATATTTTAGGAACGAGCGCAGCGAGTGAGTAAAATATTGTTTTTGCCACGAGAAAATAAAATTCATATCTTCAAGCCGCCGTGTAATGTTCTTTTTATTATATAGACAAAAAGACATCGATAAAGTAATAGAGGGAAATGACCGAAATTACGTCATCAATAAACTCACTAGTGAGATTATGGAAAATAAACCACTCGGGTCCCGGATGTAGCGTTTATGAATTTTACGAGTGGTATATTTCCCAGTAAAACACTCGTGTCTATATAATAAAATAAAATAAAGAGCAATCCACAATGACTGTTAATTATTGCTACTCACTGTTTTGAAGAGCCGCAACTGCTGCTATTAGACATGCATCTGTGATGTTACCATCATAACTTAAGCACATTATGTCCACATAGAGGACCCAACATAACTAGACATAAAAGGAAATAAAATAATTATCAACATCTCAGGAATAAGGACTTCTTTACGTTGAAAAAGCTCACATACAGTTAATTAAAGCCATGGGTGGACTTTGTATATATGCACCTGCATGTATGACATACATGAATGTAGAGTTTCCGTAAAAAAAATTTGCTCAGTAGAAACAACAACATTTTGAAACCTTCAAAATACAGTCACAAAACTCTAGCACTTAGCTTTCCATCTAGATAACTGGCATTCCACTTGGATAATTAGATACAAAATAATAATCCAAACAGAACTTAACAGGATTAAGAACTCCAACAGGCAGAAGGCAACCAGTTGGCTATTTATAAACATAGCAGGGATTTGAATTCAGGATGACTGAAAAACAAATCCTAGAGGTCTGAATGGAACTTGAACACAAGACAACTGAATTGCAAGTCAGGTGACACTCTGACCACTTGGCTGCACTGTCTACTGGTACATTTTGACAAATTTATCTACAGGTAGACTTAGGCCTGGTTCAAAAGTTAAATTTCACTGGCAATCCTACTGAAAATAAGCACTAAAGAATAAAAGATATTCCTCATTAGTATAAGATTCAACCAAATTTAAAGAACACAATCCTATAAGTAACTATATATAATATACACCATATTGAAAATGGTTACTTCAAATACAGTGTATTTTCTTTAATCTAATTAATAATACCAAAATGTACAAAGACCTTACCTTGCCTTCTACAATACACAAATCCTCAAGATTGACTGGCTCACAGCTGGTGATCCAAAAGAAAATTATGCAAAGCAAACTGATTAGCAGAGGACTGTACACAGCAGCTATGCAAGAGATAATTCAAACACACGTCTAACACTCTGCAATGTAACAAGACAGACTGCAAAAATCTTCCAAAATCTTTATTGCAGGCTCTTATAGCAGTTGGTTATCAAGACTACCTTACCAAATTCTAGGAAGAAAGTTTCAAATGAATTTATAATACACTTAGTGGCAAATTTGCCTTCGTTCTGCCTGTAATTGCATTTAAAATCAATTGCCTATTAGCAAGGCAAATAAAGACACAATATGTTTGGAACAATGTTAGACTGTGGAGTATGTTCCCCAATAATAATTCCATTATCTACATAAGACAGATTCTACATTTCTTACTTTGAAATAACATCTGCAACAAACTGGCTGAGAACTTGTGCCTGTTCACTTGGAGGTCCAGGACGAAATCGTGATGAACAAAGAGGAGGCAGATCTACATTGGGAACTGATTTAAAAAAAATGGATCAGTATAAATTTAATGTCCTGTGTGATCAATTGTGCCAAGTTTAAAAATAATGATTAGTACTATATTCAATTCAATTATAATAAATCAGATACCATTCAGATTAAATTAATTAGTTTACTATAATAATTTATTACCTTAACTTTAACTGACCTATAAATCCAAGTTTAGGTTTCTCCTGATATGGCACAGCAAATTCCTGGCAATAACATCAAAATGGTATAATTAACCAAGTTTCATCTGTTAATATTTTGTAATATTTATTTCTAAAAGATTTAAGTACAATGAGGAGTATAACATTTTGACAGGATTGTAAATCTGTATGACCACAATTTTGACAATCATGCACGGAGTCAGATCACATTTTATATTGTAGTTGAACATCGCTGTCTTCTTCTGCATGGCCAATACAATGCATGTCTATTCAGTGGTGACCATAACTTCCTCAATAATTATATCCACCACACACAGGCGTCACAATAGTGATGAAACTCACTTGAGCACCATGACAGCAGATCAGACCTGATTCCTAACCGAACAAAACTGATTAACCTAAGGACACAAGTTTTATAAATCCCTGTGATGATGACTAACTGCTTTTACTCCACAAACGACTGTTGTATTTCCAAGTTTCACCAAAGCTGATCCCTCTGCTGTTGATATTGAACCTGTGAAAAAAGCAGTTAAAAAAGGATGTTACCTATAGGAAAAAAAACAAGCTTTACAATAAATAAAAGATAAAAAGAAAGATCAGTTTGTTCCATGACATAAATCCAAGGAACTTGCCATGTTAAAGAGTCTGGACAAACAGGAGGCCCTGGTCTGTAGATGAGTGCATATTTGAGGGGCGGGGAGATGGGGAGAACCTTATAGTATAGGAAACTGCCAGAGACTGGTAATCATGGTCACCCTTACATGTAGTAACAACTCATTTTGTGTGCTCTCATCGAATATAAGTTTTTTAAGATACAGTACATCCCAGATGGAGGTGCCAGATGTGAGTCAATGCTAATTATGAAGCACCCCCAGCTCTACGGTTAGATACATTATAACAGCAAATTTTGCCATAGTTGGAGCACTGAGCATAATGATAGATAGATAGAGAGATATTCTGTTTATTTCACCCACTTGCAGCAATAACTGAATTGTTGGGGAAGGTCATTGTCACATACATTTAACTATTTGCATACATTCACTGAAATTTATAAGTTACAAAGTCATTAATTCTTCTGGTATGACCATGTTGGCATCTTGGAAGTTGCACCCTTATACTGTAATGAAACTCAATAGCGGCAGGAGAGGGGATGATGTTCTTAAGGGGGGACATTTGGCGTGCAGTAGCCATAAACCGCTTACAAGCTCCTACTCTCCTGTCAGTAAGAGACTCCATGCCGGTCAAGACCAAGGCTTCTGTATAGTCTACCCGGCCAAATATTATTTTGAGAGCTTTCCGCTTTACAGACTCAATTAACTCGTCCAGATATAAAGGGATCGCAGCCAAACTGGCGAGGCATACTCAACAATGGATCTAACAATACTACAGTAGACTAACATGAGATCGTTAGTGCTCAGACCAATTCTCTTGAGGGTCCGCAGCACAAACAAATGCTTAGTCACTTTTTTATGGATACTGTCAAAATGTTTGTTCCAAGAGAGGTCATTAGTGATAATACCCCCCAAGAGTTTATAACTAGATACTCTTTCAATGACTATACCATTAAGCTGAATCGGTGTTATAACAGTGGGCTGATACTTCCAAAAATTGATGACCATATCTTTACATTTTTTCTCATTAAGCCGTATGTTATGCACGGAAGCGTAGGTGTTAATATTTGTGGTGTTAATATTTGCCAGCATATAATGGGCACGTTGTTAAGCATAAAGTGATGAATGATAAAGAGAAAATCAATAATTATTATTTCGGTATAAAAGTAATGAGACATTTAACTTTCAAGTGCTTTTAGTTAGAAATTAACTTATTCAAAGGTTTGGTTGCTACTTTCAGGGCCTAGTTGCCCCTTAGCATCATTTTGCCAGGCTGCAAACTGATTTTCAGAGAGTGCATCCTAACGATGGAGAGTTCTATTGACATAAGACATTTTGAGCGTTTTTGAGCATGATTTATTTGACATTTATTTCTTGTAAATTTGTAATTGATACAATGAAACATTGTGTTTCTTGTTTATGGAGGTTTTTATTCTGCAGGCATAGAAAAAACATCAAATACATATCAGTGGAGCATAATGCTACTTTTCAAACATAATTTTAGTCATAATGCTGATGTTTTGAGGGTGGCGCTCAAAAGCATGATGTTCAAATTTTCGAGTATAATGTAAGCTTATCTCACCCTCCCCAGCTCAAAGATGGAACGTTGATTGCTGTACGTCTTACCAACATTTAGGATCGTTTTTCTGAATTCCAAAAGTGCACGGCCATCTGGTCGAACATCCTGTTTCTGCAAGATCAGAAAATTGAAGTTTGATCATGACAAAATTGTACTTTCCCCAGTCCCGATCAAGTCACTTTAATTAGTTGTAATTTACAACTTGATCTTACCAAAAACTGCCTGTAATATTCCAAAGGCTGTGCAGTTCTGTAGATGGAAACAGTAAAGAGAGATAACTGACAAGAAGTAAAACACCACTGACCAAGTACACGTGTTTTGAAAAAAACATATTCACTCACTTGAAATCGGCCGCCATTTTTCTTTGGTACAGTGATTGGTGATAGCCGCTGACTATGCAATGGGCTCATTTAGACACTCGATGGGGTGGGGCGGCACCCACGGGCAAAGTTGGCGTGTTCCAGGGTTCAAGATAGGGATGAAAAGTCGTTCACGTCTTATTTCGCTCTGCTTGTTTTAATACGTCCCCACTATACTATCCGAGAGTCTGCTAAGCTTTCCAAAACGACTGCCGCCCGATGGCAGAAGCTAGGCAAAGTTGAAAGGTGTTCGGCGCGGAAAGGTAAGGTAAAGCTTTTATGCGGCACAAACCTCGGGGTATAGTATAGCATGGTGGTTTGTGCAATGTTCTGAATGTTTTCAGCTTCCAACTGGCCATGACCTAGTCTGCCTCACGGCCATTATTTGTGTTGTTTATATGCAACGCTCTTCCCACAATCTGTTCAATGGGGAGGAGCGTTGGGTAACAACACAAATTACGGCTGTGAAGCAGACTAACCACGAACAATTTGATCTAGTGTAGTGGAAACTCAAAGGTGTGAGGATTCTAAAGACCTAGTGGCACGTACACCGCCATCAATATGTACCCCAAAAAAACAAAACAACAACAACAACAACAACAAAAACAAAACTGAATGCAGGGCTGGCACTACGGCAA
>JBBMOI010000005.1:32072500-32272500 GCA_038088405.1 Porites divaricata
AAATCGTTTTTGTTAGTTCAAATCCATAATCTGGAATTTTTAAGCTTTTAAAAAATATATGGTTTATATGGGTTTTTATAAAAACAACTAACGCTACAGTGATCTGCATGTGGACGGTCCTGAAGGGTGGCTGATACCTTAAGGAATAGAAAACGTTTTCCACGTTTGCATAGCCTGATATAAACATGAGAGGGGCTGGGAGAATTTGAGAAAGTTATGCAAACCTGAGACGAAGTCGAGGGTTGCATAACTGTCAAGAATTCTTCCAACCCCTCGAGTGTTTATATCAGGCTATGAAAACACTGCAAAAAAGTTTTCTATTGCTTTTATAAAATAGCTCTCCTAAGAAAAAAGGCGAAACTCTTTGTTATGGCACTGATTAAAAGAGAAATTCTTACCAGGTACAAAGTCTTGTACACAAAGGCTTGCATGCATAATCAGTTCTTGTTTTGCAAAAAGATGCTTTACAAAATACGGATTTTTCTCGCTTAAAATGTCAGCTTAAGCGAAAAAAAGTTGACACAACTTGTTTGTAAAGATTTTCCAAGTTTCAGCCGACGAAGGAATGGGTAAATAAAGTAAACTTGTCGAGTTTTGATCACTAACACTTTTTCAAATTCGTGCTTGCATGATTAGCGCGCAAAAAGTAAAACATCTCATGTCACAAACATGTTTACATACTCTCATGCAAACACTCCTCTCAGCCAATCAGAGCGCGTACTATCTTAGTTATTTTATAAAATACAATGTATATGTCACAAATATCACTGGTGTAGTGACCAATAAAAAACATGGGCACATTTACAAACGTACAAACACAAGAAGCCACAAAGATACATAATTATGCTCAGACCAAGCTACTTTTTTTTTCAAAATAGCTCAATAAAGTTTAGGACACACAAACAAACCTCAAAACTGCAAACTCATTAATTACCATTAATGCTGCTTGTGGTTTAGATTGCTCATGTCTGAATGGCCTTTTTAACTCGTGGGTACACGCGAGCGTACCACGAGTTATTGCAGGGGGACAAGGATATGCAAATGAGTCACTCGCTCACTCGTAGTAGATGGTTTCGTAATTAATCGTAATTAATCGGGTCCGAACTCGAGAGTGCGAAGACCTATCGTTTCCGAAGAAACACGCACTTCGATCGCCGCGTGGGCTGCTCAGAGTTTTTCTTCGTTGCGACTTTTCCACGCACGGTTAGGCATCTTACTAAGTTTAAGACACACGGGAGTCTTTCAAGTCAATACGATGGCTCACTCGGGGATTGAATTTCAAGAGCCTTTGACTCGTCCAGGCGTTAAACTTGACAAGAAGATGAGCATTTGCTCGTCGACTCCCCAAGATCACGGGGGGTATACAAATTCCAGCTTGCTGGAGAGTGATCTTAGAGAGAGAAAATCACCTGCATGAACCAAATGAGCAGTTTGTTGAGCGTTTATCCTTATATGAGCGAAAACAGATTTTGTTATTGAACAACCTGACGACTGAAAGTACGATGTACGCTTTGAAGATGTTTAACTGAAGAACTTTCGTGTCTAACCAAGACGAGAAACAATGGTTGGAGGAGTTAAGCTTCAATGAATCAGGTAAATCGGAACGATCAAGAACTAAATCAAAGTTAACTTCTAAATATGGAGTTACCTGCCGTGACAGAGAACCATCAAGGTTGCAATGTAAGAAAGTCATCAAGGTGTTCAAGAAAAGTAAGTCATGTAGAAGATGTATTAAGCATTTTATTATGTATAATACACCGCATTCTTCTGCATCGAGAAGCTTTCTGTCGATTGATTTTCGAAGGTACGTTGCGACTAGATTGTGTAAAAGTAGCCCTGTTGGACTAATAATATAATAAGCTTATTTATATTGTAAGAACGAGAACTAAAAAACCTAAAAATGCAAATAAATCGATTCGTGTTGTAGACTGTAGTGACCAAAATAATTGTTTTTTAATAAAGTCCAATAAACAGCAAGAAAAGTATTGTGTTTCCAAAGCAAAGATATTTACTTCAGGTGACATTGAGTTGAACTCAGGTCCTGTCAATGCTTATATGTTGCTGCAATCTAGGTTAGCTCAACATGCCTTGTCAATATTAGATGTTGCAATTGGTGGTGCAGGGGACTGCTTTTTCAGAGTAATATCACATCAACTCTATGGTGAATCAAGCTACCATATGAATATTTGTAATGTTGGTGTTAATTATATGAGAAATAACCCTGAAAGATTCATTGAAAGTAATACAGAGGATTCATGGGCAAGATATTTAGCAAATATGTCACAGCAAGGAACATGGGCTGATGCACTCGTAATACAAGCAGTAGGTGATGCATTCCATATGACAATCAATATAGTAGAATCTAACCAAGGGTTTACACCATGTACTGTTATTAGTCCAGTAGCTATACCAGGACATGAACCAACTGTAATAAATATTGGACACATAGATGAGCTTCACTATGTATCAATTCCCTATAACCAACAGATGGTAGAAATCAATGTAAGTTGTACCAGTCAGTTTGCACAGGCAACTGGAGATGAAACAGTGGTGCATACCTTATCTAAACAAAAGGAAAGAGGTTGCAAGCGAGAATGGATAAGAAAGAAGAGAGCAAGTAAGGAATACAGAGATAAAGAGAAAAAGGCCAGAGACAATGACAAAATAGGAGAATCCCAAAGACAGACATTTAAGAAACAAAAGGCATTGAACCCCACTCATGTCAGAGAGCTGAATAAAAAGGTATTTTTAAAAAGAAAACAAAACAATCCTGAACATGTCAGAGAGTTAAAAAGACAGGCATTTATTAGAAAAAAGAAGGAGAACCCAAATCACACAAAAAAGATAAACAACAATGGGCAAAAAAGAAAGAGAGATCAGAGCAGGCAATTTTACTTCCATGAACTTTTTGCTACTAAGGAAGTTATCAGCTGGATTTTTCACTCTACGGAAAATATTTCAGCTATAGAAGACATTATCACTGCTCATCCTGCTGATGCATTCATCAGACTACAACTTGACCTCTGTGTGAACTCGATCATTTTTGGATATTTTAAAAACTTGGTCACCATAGCTCCAAACAGATTAAACTGTAAAGATTTTACTGTGTTCACATTTATAACTAGGTATACCTATCGATAGAGTGCCAACGAGCAAATCATGAGTGTTTTGCTTAGGAATAAACTTGATTCCTTTTTTCCCCAATAGACCGTTTCTTGGTCCCTTCCTGTTGCAAGGATCATTTTCTTTTATGCATGTAGCATGGCATGACATTTTCTCACTTTCAGATCACTTTCCACAAGCTGGAATTTGTATTTCCCCCGTGATCTTGCGGAGCCAAGAGCAAATGCTCATCTTCTCGTCAAGTCTGAGTATTAACAATAGCATCAGTAGTAACACCACAATATTCAAAGTTAACGTCTAAAATATATGCTCATCATTCTCCTTATGCTTCGACGGCGTGACGTGAGGAACTAACGTATCATCTTTCTTAAAATACCCGGATCTACAATCCAGTCCTCCCCCGGTCCCCTAGCGAATAAAACAAATATAACTACCGGTGTATAAACAAACAGTGGCTTAATTATTACAAGAACAGTATTTTTTGCCAATTTCACTATTTTCTAAACAACGTACCCATGAGTTGACGATAGTCTTTCTTTGATTTAACAATGGAATAACATCATACTTCTGGTATTCATGGTTTTGTTGGTGTCACAGTAACACAAACATTAATTTCCTATTAATAAAGTAACCTACATCCTGGCTGGTTGTTGACCATGGTTGGTGGAGCGCTCATTGAATCCACGTCCATGGTGTTTGGGTCCACAGGACAAGGAGAACCACCATCTTCAGAGATGTAACTTTTGGGTGATTCTACAAAAAAGGAACAAACTTGCTGCTATTTTAGAGGAAAAGTGACTTTTCCTCAACCCATTCTTCTCATGTGCAAAGCAATTTTCCCCAAACTCACACAAGTGACTCTGCTTGCAGGCTAATTCAATCTTTAATCTGTGACCATTTCTTTGGGCTTTTTTAAGTCTCGTATGGTTTTACTGCATCTTCTACCTGTTAAGTCTTAACAGGTAAAAGATTCACTCTCAGAGTGAATGAAGGAGCCATGTAATGGAGTGGTAAAATTTGAGTCTGTGCTCCAAATCCTATGGTGTGACCATTCAAATGAAACCTGCTCAGTAGTACGTTCACATGGTCAATGAACTTAGTATGTAGCTGCTGTAATGTTTGAGTCTGTGCTTCAAATCCTATGACAAATGTGACCATTCAAATGAAACCTCTTCAGCAGTACTTTCACATGGTACAATGAACTTAGTGTGTAGATCTAACTTTTGAGTCTGTGCTCCAAGGTCAGCACTTTTTAACATCTGTCAAAAGGCCCTTGGACACCTTATGAAGTTTACACAATGTAGTATTCTTTATTGTTTTGAATTAGCCGGTTAAGCACTGCGTTTTACAGATTAGGGTTAAGCACTACCTTTACTGATTAGGGTTAAGCACTTCCTTTACTGATTAGGGTTAAGCACTGTTTCGAAACTGGTTAGGTTCCTTTTTCGGGTTGGGGTTGATGGTATGTGTACTTTAATCTACCTTGTGTAAACTTCATAAGGTGTCCAAGGGCCTTTCGAGGGATGTTAACGAGTGCTGACCGTGCTCCAAATCCTATGGTGTGACCATTCAAATGAAACCTCTTCAGCAGTACTTTCACATAGTATTATGTGCTTAGTATGCAGCTGTAACTTTTGAGTCTGTGCTCCAAATCATATGATGTGACCATTCAAATGAAAAAACCTCTTCAGCAACATTTTCAAATGAAACTACATAATCTATTTACTCTTAGTTCTGAGTCTGTGGAAAAAATCCAATGGTGTGACCAGTCAAATGAAACCTCTTCATCAGAAATATAAAATGGTAGAGTAGTACTTACATTATTCATTTTTTCAGTGCCTAATCATTTCAAGCAACAGATACCCCACTGCTAAAAGGAGTGCAAAACCACTCCCTAAAGTGTATGCTCCACAAAAATTAATGGTTAGAGTTAAAAAGGTCATGATGTAGCCTGAGTTAAAAGCCAACATTTTGCAACGTGGTTTCCCATCAAAATGACATCTGAGAATCGAGTGCAGACTTCCATACTGATGACACGTCACTACCCAGATCTTGATGGTGTTTCTGATTGGTTGGAAATTTGCTTCATCCAACGGAATTTCTGCACTCGTTTCTCAGATGTAACTTTGCAGGGAAAACACTGGCGGTGTTTCAACATGTCTGCTATTTTCTCAGGCTACTTCTGATGGAATCTTGCAAGGAATATACTTTACCTGGAACATACATGGCTGGGCTCTGATTTGGTTGAGGGTGATGAGATGTTTTAAATGGAAAACAAGCATTGTATGGCATTGGTGGTTCTTCAGCACTTCTGAATGGTAATGGTGGAGGAAGCTTGGGGTATGCACTGTTCGGTCTTGGAACCAGGACTGGTGGTAAAACTAAAGAAGACAAGAATATGCCAAAAAATGTTAAATTGAGTTGGTATTTCCATTCCATCAAGCAAAATAGAATGCTGTTTGCTGTTCATTTCACTATACACACAAAAATCAGGGCTGATTGGCATTATCCCAGTAAGAGGGGGGACTCTCTCTTAACGCACACCTCTACTAAGACGGACACCCTAAATTGGTCCCTGCCGTTCTATATTCCTTTAGGTTGACTCTTTATAAGGGGGTGTTTACATGACACCGGGGCGACTTTCGCCCCGCAGCGAGTTCACTCCAGTTCCCTCTCATGGCTCTATATTTGTTTACATGATACCACCACAAATTTCATGCTGGCGCAAGTCACCCTGGCGTGAGTTCATCCCGGTTCTTGTACCGGGGCGAGAATTTCACTCCGGTGCGAAATCTCGCAACGGTATCATGTAAACACGAAATGACCACAAATGACCACCCATTTCGGTGTGAAATCGGTCTGCTGGTAGACTGGAACGGGTAGCGCATGTGTAATATTCGCGATTTTGAATCACATGTGCATTTTATCAACATGAAGTGTACCTTCAAATAACGACATGTGAAATGACCCAGTCATCATGTAAACGCAATACGAAATCAACAAGTCATGTTGGTATGAAACTCGCACCGGTGCGAGTTTTGTCATGTAAACACCCCCTAAGACGGATACAGTCACGGACAGCTCACTAAGACGGACACCCAGAGTTGGTCCCTGCCTTTCTATATTCCATTAGCTGACTCGAATCTATAAGACCAACATTTTTGTAAGATGGACACATTTATTAGTGCTAGTCCTAAAGGTGTCCATCTTGGAGGAGGTTGACTGTACATAGTCATTAACTGAGGCATGTAACTACTATAACTACTATGACTACCATAACCAGGACCACCCAGACAAAGTTGACAAATCAGATTACAGAAAAACAACAATACATTCTGAGAAAGTTAGTTCTCCTAATCAACCAATTACAACCTGCAGATGCAACCTTTTGAATCTGCTAAAGAAGGCCTTCATTTCCTGAGGGGTCTGTTAGAGTGAAAGACTGAGGTGAAAAACGTAGATATTAGTTATATTTTTTATGTTATTGGAAAGCGCAGCAATGTTAGCAAAGAAATTGCTGGTAGATAAAACAAAGAAATGTCTCCCAGGTGTTATATGTAAAGGATTGAATAGAAAAACATTGTCTGGTGAAGCATTTTGCTTTCTAGAAAAATGTTTCCTATTAATAGTTATTTAAATATTGTGTTTGGAGTAACACATTCTTTTTTAACAACTGCGACAATCTATCAATTAAATACATAAAACAAACTGAATCTATTTAACCGTACATTTCCTGTAATTGCAACAATATTCTGAGAAACGTAACGCCTTAAAAAGCCACAAAATCCTGACAATTTCTCCGCCATAATATTTTCTCATCCTGTTTGGGGATATTTCCTTATTAAAGTGCCTGCATGTCGTGCATAATTACACGAAAACCAAGGACCTCCATTCGAGGAAAATTATATCAGTGCCAAACTTACATGCGTCATTTCAGTCATCACAAAAAATAAACCGCATTCTCATCACGAGACTCATTTCCATACAATGAAAGTTGTCACGATTCTTATCCCCAGTTTCCACGGTAGGTCCGACCGAAAAAAAACGACTGCATTTTAAGAGTCTCGCTCTGCTTACGCAAGCTTGACTAATAAGAGGCAAACTATCCCGTATAAACGACACATTTCGTTTGAAATTTAGCTAAGTCAAAGAACAGCCCCTGACACCTGTTCTTTGGTAAGGTGCGTCTTAGCTAAGTCGCGTCCTTGATGTGCCATTTATACCAGATAGTTTGTCTTAATTAGGACACTTCTAATGAAAGATGTCTTATTTTTCCTCGTATAAATAGCCCTATTGACATCGATTTCTCGAGCCCTCTGTTTTTCGAAATTCCCAATAATTGGAACTCAACCTGACTTCCCTTCACCAGTCAAACATTGTAATTTTACCCCTGATTTTTCACACCTCCCCGATAATTCGAACCAATTTGCTTTTCTCATGGTACCGGTAATTCGAAAAATCGGGATTCCACGTCAGTCGCTTAGCTTGGTGTCCCTAGATTTTCTCAGATATTAGATGTTTTCAGATCAGGGCTATTAGTCTGAACACTCACCGGGACTTTCGACGCGTCTGTAGTGATACGGATTTATGCAGACTTCCTTTTGTTTCAGCCCAAACGCATACTCGCAACAATCCAACGGTTTTAACTCGTGGTGGCTTTGAAGATCAGGCCATCGCCATACTCGACAGTAAATTACATGAGGCAAACCTTTCCTATGCAGAATTTGAATACGCCCGTCTAAACTCCGAGGAATGGTTACGCATTTTGACTGCTGCCCAGGGCTGGATAATGCCTTCTCCAGCTCCTCTAGGGCACCCTTTTTCTTTTTCAGTTTCTTAGATAAATATCCAATGGCAATTTCTGCCCATTTCTCTTCCTCATCGCCTTGTTTCCAACCAAGAAGCCTTTTAACAGCGGGATGAGTGAATGAAAACAAAGACGCCATGTTCGCCATTTTGTTTTACGTGCACTGTTTTGTGTACTCAACGCTCTGATCGAAAGAATTACCCACTAGATGATTTCTTTGTGTTTTGTTGGTGATATATTCACTAAGAAGAATAGGAAGTATGGGGCACTTTGCCTGAAAATCCCTTTGTCGTTGCGTCTGTCATGGTGTATCAACTACAAGAGGGAGGGGTGGGAAGGTAGCATGTTACGTCACCTGAAAGCAAAGGCAAGGCGAAGTGCTGATGAGTGTATCCGCTGAACGACAATAGCGTAGGCGCATCAAAATATAGTTGCTTTGAATACCGTAGCTTCCTACAAAAAATGTTCTCCATGACAAAAATTGGACGTTTTCTACGCGGGTTTTCAGTTGCAGATTTTTCAGCGGTAGGTTTTCTTGACAATACTCAACGCCAAAAATCACTGTTCCTATATAAATCTGATTCTCACTGGGAAAGCAATGCATTTCTATAGTTTGATTTCCAAACTCATGGTTTTACTTATCAAGGAAGAAATGCATCGTAGCAATGTTCAGCTACTTTAAAACGTTCTCTCGTAGTTAGTTTTGCTTGATCTCGTCAATAAGTCGTTTGTACGGCGCTGGTAACTGTTGGCCACGATTCAGTGAGAGAATGACTGAAGAACTGACAATATGACTAACAATAGACAACTGTTTAACTGTGACAATAGACGGATCGAAACGCACCAATTACTGATTACGAGTCTTCATAGCCAATAACATCACGGCTTAACTGACAGACGAACAATAACATCGTGACATAATTGACCAATCAGATCAATAACCAGAGTATAATACCATCAACTGACGTGATACAACTCACTGAAGATGACTACCGCACAGGTTGTCAAAACGTCAGTCACCGTCAACAACAACAGTCCTATTCAGGACTACGTTCACCCGGACGGTCAAACTCAACATACTTTTGATAGTCTAAACTCTTGTAAGTGGCCAACCAATATGCCAAAAGGTTTGACACAACTTACTCAAGGTATTATAATTATTACATACCATTTCCAAAAAACAGATAGCAACAAAAGAAATTCATCCTCTACTTATTTGGTAAATATGATGGATATCGGGAAACAGTTGATTTTCACCTGATTTGTTCAGACATGAATACAACCTCAGTTGACTCCCGATAATTCGAACCCTCAAGGGAAAAAAAAATTCGAGTTATCGGGGGTAAAACTATATAGAAAACGGTCTGATGGGAAATGAAAATTGCTTCGAGTTAGTGGGAGTTTCGAGTTCTGATTGGCTTAAATCCCCCACCAATTCTTGTAGACCATGAGCAGTCATCTTTCTTTCCTCTGAGCCAAGAGCAGCGATTGAAAAAGTACTATTATGCAATTTCATGAAAAAAAGGAGGAGAGATTAGGACGGTTCATCACGGCTCTCCCCTCACGCATGCTCTCAATCTTCTGTGACTCAAAATAAAAATAAGAGAGTGCTGACAGTCTACTATTCTTGGTAACCAACAAGCATTGACCAAATTTGGAAGATGTTTGCCCATTTCAAAACAACTGGTGTCAGGGATGGCAAAAGGCACAGAAGCTAAACTGTTTTGGAAGAGATGGAGAAAATGGTGCAAGATTTTGTACTTTAAGAGAATAAAATAACAGGCCAACTACGTCCTTAAAACTTAGCAAGAAGGGCACAAATATCACATGGTAGAGAGGTCTTGTACCACCCTCAAGTTGTCATTATCATACTCGACCACAACCATCAGTTTCAATTATAATTATTTTTAAAACACTAGACTTTAGCAGTTACCTCTGAATTAAGATATATGCAACTTGCCCCACACCATCAAGTGGTTGCCTCCTAGAGATGTCAACATTATTTACTGATGAAAATGTTAAACTATGACTCAAAAAGGTAGTAACTGTTGTTCTCCTTAGGTTTCTATTTATAGTACTGTGAGTGGAAAATCTTGATATGGTTTTGGACAGGGGCTCCCTTGAGAGAAGGTGCTCAGTTATGAACAGAAGAGGTTTTATTTTTTAGATTTTCAATCATATTTTACAAAATTTAAAAAATTAACGATTTTGAATTTAGCATTTTTAAGAGGTAAGGGTTCTGAGATTTGTATTAAATGATAACTACCTAGTTTGAAACAATGAATAAAAGTTATGAAATATAATTTAAAACCATTATTGTTACACATTCACTGCTATACAAGAAACATTCCTACTGAATTTTACATTACACTGGTTATACAGGACAGATGCTAAATGGAAAATAAACGTTAACAAATGTACAGGTTCATTAACAGAACAATACTAAACAATGATTTTTGCTTAAATGTGGGATATTATTATTGGAAAATAGCAACTTATGAGCTAACCATGCATAATTTTACCCACATACTGTAACACAACTTGATCATCACTTTTTCAAGTAGCTCACAACTTTTGCACATCTTTAAAAAAACATACTTGATTACAACCTTTTCAAGCAGTTAGTAACTTTAACCCAGCTTTGATAAAAAAGGCTTCAAATCAAGCAAAACTTGATCCCAAAATTTCTAAGCAGCTTCTGTGTAAAACTTTTATCAAGCTTAGCTAAAAACTGAAAAGTCTCCTATTTGAGTCAAGCAGTCCGAGTTAAGAGTACCCAACAGAAAACAAAATATTAAGAAACATCAAAGCCTTTATAGTCCATTTAAGAAACAGAAGATATTGGGTTTCTTGGTGGACCCATTTGGCTAAGGACTTTATCTAACCAATGTAAGGGGCCATGAAGGTGAATTTCAATCCAGCATGGAGTACTTGTTACGTCTTGTCGATGGTATTCGGCTCCCCAGCCTTTGACAAAACTCAAGCGGATTGAACACATCTTTGTTAACTCATAAACCGCCTCATATCCATAATTGACTGACTGAGAAAGCAGCTGAGCAAATTCTTGGTTGTTGAAAATTTTCAGTGTGCAGCCTGACGGAATCTTGCAAACTGTTGTTGGGTGAAAACCATGACTGTGATTACAATTCCTACTCTGCACAAATATGGCCGAGTCACTAAGGCATTCAGCATAAACCTCTCCTCCAACATAATACAGATGCACACCTTTCCCAATGTGTCGTCTTGTGCTTTCAATGGTTGAATTACGATTGACATTTGATAACAGTCCCAAGCAGAATCTTTCTGAGTTTGCAGTGTTGGGGTCAGTAAATCCATCAACAACGACGCTAGTGCAGTTGGCATGGAACTGTTCACCAACTCTGTTATTCAATTCATAGTAGGATATAGAACACCATGAGGAGGGTTCCTGGTAGTTGATTGCAGTTGCATGAGAAAAATCTACAAAAAAATAAACATAGCACTATTTAGATGAGTCCAACTAACAACAGCTCTGGTGACCTCAACAAAGAGTTATTGAGGATACTACACAGCCCGCAACAGCAAAGCAGTTCCTCAAATTCTAACATCCTTAGCAAGAAAAGACACCTAAAATAACTAACACACAATGGCCATACTCACAAGGCTTACACAGCTGGGATCTCAATAGAACCCGGCACCTGGCAATTATTGATCGCTGCCTATTTGGAATTTGTAGCAGCTTACTTTGCATATTTCTATTTGCTGCTTTTCCCTCCCTAGATTACGGCCCCTCTCTTTGTCACAGCTGCCTAGTCAAGGTTGAGCAGATGCTAACTTCAAATCCAATCAAGAACCCTGCTTACAGTGTAGAATATAATAATTACTTTCCTCAAGTCAAGGTAGATGACCACTTGAATTATCATAATTATTATGTTCTACTTCAATCCTAAGTTCTGAGAAGGTCAGTTGCCTCCTTTCTAAATCATTAAAAAAATTGTTCAAGACTTAACTAAACATTGATTCACACCCACCTTGTTGATGTGACACAGCTGGCGGTGAATTCACACTGTCAACATCCATAGAATTAGGGTCAACTGGGCGGGGTGAGCCACCATCTTCAGACATATAGCCAGTGGGTGTGTCTGAACAAAAAAAGGACCTTATTACAGAGGAACATTCATATGAGCAAGTAAGTCAGGTGAATGCAAAGCCAAGATGGCCTACATGACTGGTCAAGACATGCATCACACTTTGCCATCATGATGCAAGCATTGCAGTAGCTAAGAGTATTATTGCTCCCTCCTGGATGATACCCTATGAAGTCCATCACTGGGTTTTTCTCAACAACACTAGCAAGTACTCACATTATAATCCTATATTTATGCACTACTGGACACCAGTTTAACGTTAAAAAAGTAAAAAGTAGTCATATTATAATCCTTGATATATTTACTATTGGACACCAGTTTGACAATAAAAAAAGAGTTTACAAGAGTTTTTTCCCACTTAGTATGCTTCAAAACTGGCCAATGCTGCACTGACTTTTATTGAACAATCTTAAAAGTTAAAGTACATCAAACTTTCAATCTTCCTGTTGTTAAACATACCACTTACAATATGTGCATGCTAAATCTAATGAATATCTTCTGTTCTCTTTTATGCTAAACCTTTGGCTTTTAAAGCTGAATTAGACCATTCATTGAAAAAATGTTTGCAGGAATGTAATAGTATTCTGCAATTGCTATCTTTTTTGATAAATATTTCTTTCTCTGTAAACCTTAGCCTGAATTTAAGCCTTTTCCTAAAGCCAAAACTCCCAAGAGACATCTTAATCAACAAGCTGCTAATGCAATCCAGTGACATCAACTACCATTTGCCTAATTCATGGAAAATAGTATAACTTTACATGACTTTCAATCATAAACAAAGAAATAAATTTCTCCAGGATTAGGTCTACAGCCTAGAGAGTCATTTGTATTGTTTCACTCATAACTTGTATTAAAATGTTCAAACTGTCAAATGTATGGCTAGATGGATCTTTTGCTTGTACAGCTCCTTAATTTAGCATTAGCTTCTTGTCAAGTCAGATGTCTCTCTTTGCAGTTTTGGGACACAGGGAAATGAGGAGACAGCTGAAATTTAGGCTATGTAAACCTCAAATGAACCAAGATTAATACTTAGGGTCAGCTTGCACCTATAGTGGTCATGGCTTACAAATGCACAAGTGATCAACAGTACATTACTATAAAAAATTATCAACCAAAGCATATATGTTCCAGTCCATAATTTCTTTCTTTGCATTAAAACAAAGAAGTCTTGAATTTTAAAACATGTTTTAGTGGAACAACAGTGTACATTATTCAAGGGAAGAGAGCATGGAAAAAGACTGGCTACTCTAATTTAATATTATGTAAATATGGCTGGATAATGATTAGTTATATCGATCAATGATCCTCAAATTAAGTGGAGCCACAACAAACTTGTGGTTTTTTCCTCAAGAACAGGTAGTTAATAATAATTATTATCCAAACATGACCCAAACAATGATAGAAAACTGCAACACTATGATTTTCCATAAGATTCTCTGTAAACTCTTGTCTTTATGATTTGCCAGTTCTATATTAACTCCTTCACAAACAATAACGATATTGCTGAAAGTCAAGTAGTGACTTGAATTTGGATGACAGTTACTTTGAAAACTCCTGACCCACACCAATATATCTGCATTTTCAGTGCTGTACCAAAATATCTTGACCTTCAAAAAAGGCCAAAATAAAGATTGTCAAAAAATGTTTTGCCCAGTAGGCATAACGAAGACGAACTACACATTCCATTAGTCTTAATTCTTAGGAGGAAACAGACACCAATATCAAAGTAAAGACGCTAGAGTGAGGAAAGACTTCAAATGAGTGGAGGTTACAGATAATTTGCCTTTGCCCAATTACAACCTCAAAGATTTTGGTCAAGGCAAAGCAGCAAAAACTTTGTTCCTCCAAGATAAAATGGTTATGTGACCATTCAAGTTTTTCATGACAACAACAATATTATTAATACATTTAGCGGTGCCATTTTTAAAACTTCAGCAATTAATAATACACTATTACCAATACAGCATGGAATATGGGGATTTTTGCTAAGCCATGATTTTATGCATTTAAAAATGGGAACCATGGGGATATATTTAAAAAATACACGATGAAGATATTCTATACCTACCTGGCATGTCAAAGCTGCTTGCAGGACTGTGTTCAAGCTGAGTTGGTCGATTTGAAAAGGGATATGAAGCATTGTACGGCATTGGTGGATCATCGACACTTCTAAATGGAGAAGGCAATGGCGGTGCCGGTCTTGGATACTCGCTTTGTCTTGGTACGAGTACTGGCGGCAAAACTATGAAGAAAGAACGGGAAATATTCATTGGCTTTTAGTCTTTCTCTATGTTGTAAAGTCAGGTAGTATGCATGCATGTTGCATGGTTCTCGTACTAAGTGGTTCTCGTGATCTCCGACATTTTCTATTAAACAAAAAAGCCTAATGAAAATTAAAAAAAGAAAGGAATAAACAATAAAATGGCGTACTAAAATCTTAAAGCACTTAAGTGGTTCCTTCTTTTACAGTCTTTTCTTATAATTCATCACAAAAAAGCCTCTTCAACTAACAAATATCAAATTCTGACCTACCGGGACTTTCGACGCGTCTGTAGTGATACGGATTAATGCAGACTTCTTTTTGTTTCAGGCCAAAAGCATACTCGCAACAATCCAATGGTTTTAACTCGTGGTGGCTTTGAAGATCGGGCCATCGCCATACTCGACAGTAAATTACATGCGGCAAACCTTTCCTATGCGAGACCTGAAGGCGCCCGTCTAAACTACGAGTGATTGTCACACATTTTGACGGCTGTCCCGGCTTTGACAGTGCATTTTCCAGCTCCTCAAGGGCACCTTTCTTCTTCTTTAGCTTCTTCACTAAAGACTCGATAGCTTTTTCCGCCCATTTTTCCTCTTCGTCGCCCTGTTTCCAACCAAGCAGTCTTTTCACGGCAGGAGGGGTGAAAGAGAAGAGTGAAGCCATAGTCGTCATCTTGGTCAGATTTACTTTCTTTTCCCAAATAAACTTAATTTCTCGCCTGTTTGGCTCCGCAACACGCTGTTTTTCTACAAATGACGAAAAAACAGTAGTAAATTACGGCTTAAACGTGATAATCGCCAGAGTTTTAATGCAAACACGACGAGCAAAGCTCCGCCAAACCTCTCACTCCGAACTATCGAATGTTCACTGGCGCCGGAATGGCGTCGCCTGTAGAAGAATAAACAACCTCGCCAATGTGGCGACAACTCCTGGCTTAACTTGCCTCCTCACCCGTTAACGACACTTCGATCAACGAGCTCCGAAAGAGCGTAGAACAAAACACAAACGTTAGCGAAGACCGTAAAGAATTGTTCTCGCGCTAAATTTGTGTTCCTTGTTTGTGAGCGAGGCCTTCACTGTAGTGACGTCATATCTGCTGGCGACATGATGTCTGAAAAGTCTGACAACGTGACAGGCTTTCAACAGAGATATTGTAATTTTGTCAAAGGGGTTAGGGGTAAGACGATTTTCTCTCTGCACGGAAAGCTAAATCGACGATTGACAGTTTTTAAAAACAAACACTTAAGAAGACCAAAAATTATAAAAACTAACATTTGCTTTTTCAATTATTGAGTCTTCTCATATATTGTACAACAAGGACACAATTTTCAATGGCATCGCTCTACCCCCTCCCATAAGTATAGATATTTTGTTCGTGCTTTTTTGTGGGTAGACTCCCAACCCCCCGGTGCGTATCACGACAGCGCTTTTTTGGAGCTCAAACTGGTCCATTTGAATAACGATGATAATTTTGTTGCACTCATTCAAATTTCCTTTTTAATTGATGCAGTAGTTTCAAAGCACCAGAAAATTGCGCGACTTTGTAAAGTTATTGTTCACGAAAATAAAAAATGTCTAGGATTTTTCGGAAGTGGACACTCCGCGGCAGTGTAATGCTATTTGATTGCTTCCGGTGTTATGTCCTCTGTCTGATTAATAAGGACAAAGGACAAATTCTTAACGGTTAACGCAATTTAACTTCGGAAATTGCTTTTGCTACCTCGAAGAAAGAAAAAGAAACGAAGAAAAAAAACATCAAAGAAAGAAGTTTGCGGCGCCTGATTAATCTTAAAATTTCACAAAACTCTAAAGCACTCAATGAAACGCGACCAATATACTACAATGCACTAATTTATGTTATCTAAGATTGTGGGTCATTTGTAATAAGTATTGTGAGGTGTGTAACAAGTGTTTACCTTGGAGATTAATATTCTGAAACAGCATTCACTGAGTAGATTGTCGGCTGAACATTCCGGTGGGGGAACATTTTTGCCCTATTTTTCTGGAGGTAAATTTCCTGGGGTTTTGAAAGGTCGACCTAATCACTAAAGACTCTACATACCGTTTACTACGGCCATCGTTTTTAGTCATGATGAGTTACTTTTTAAAGCATTAAGTTTCTTTTGTCCTTTACATTAGAGAATCAATATCCCTCAGATTTACCTTAGAAAATTTGCATACGTCCTCGTGTTGGTTTAGCTTGTTAATTGTTGAATAACATGTGTTTTACTTTTGTCTATAAACAGTTAGGCCACAATAATGCAAAAATACGTAGCCCTGAAGCATCTTCCCATCTCAACCGATCACGCCGATCTAGAATGAACCAGCCAAACTCTTGAAGCTTTCTCTTTTTCTGCATATATTGTCGGAACTGTGAGACCATAGTGTACCATTACTATGAGACCACAGCCCTACCAGCCTAGTGACTCATTAGCGAGCTTTTTGATCTCGAGGAACATACCGTCAGTGAATGACTTCAGATTCGTCTTATTTATCTATCCATTTATTTATTTACGAACTTGCAGACTTAATTATATTTTCAGCCCGATTAGCGTCATTAGCGTCTAAATAGTTATTCCCAGAGTAACGGTTACCTAACTAACATTTAACTTTCAGGGGCTGTATCACGAGGTGAGGATATGCTGCTATTTTGGGTCAATTCTGTGCTAATGTCATTAATAAGAACCTTTACCAATACACAAAAAGCATCCTTTCCATTAGCATACAGGTCTATAAGTGTATCAATGGCTTGGCTCCTGTTTATCTATTAGACGACTTCCACTCCTCGGAGCAGATCCATAACTACGACACTAGGAAAAAAGACCTTATCCGCTTGCCCCTTGCCAGGACTACTAAATTTCAAACATCTTTCAAGTACAATGCCGTCAAATCCTGGAACACTCTTCCTCGTAACTTACGCCATGATCAATCTCTCACTAGTTTTAAACTGAAAGTCAAGAAATATCTAAATTGTTTTAGTTAGTTTTCCACCTTCAAGAGCTCTTCGAATGACTTTTTGCTTTTATTTCTATATTTTATTATTTATTCGTTTTCTTTTGCACAGATCTCCATTTAAACCAGCTTTGCTGAACTGGAATTTCTGTATAAATAATGTTTATAAATAAATAAATATAGTATGAAAATAACAAAACTGGACCATTATTTTATAACTTTGGAATTCAGTTGATTAAGACACGATTTTAGCTTTTTAAAGAGACACCATATACCGTAACAAAGCCCCCTTGAAGAGTTTGAACAGCATTCGGCTCCTAGGTTGAAAAGTTGATGTTCAGATCTCTGTAGACCCAAATATGATGTGCGGAAAATTTTCGAAAGAGGGTCACTGACGTAAAACGACCAACCATTACCAGTCCGATACTTAGCTATAGCAGCGACAAACTTCAAATCCGACGTCCAAGGCATACATGACTGGCAGTTTAGCGGCGGGGGCTAGGACACACGATTTGCTGTAGTCTGATGCTATGGATAATTATGACAAAGGTGGACATGGATTGAAACTTGAAAAAGTTGGGCTGTTTCAGCTGTTATTTGTTCAAGTTTTAATGCCATTCTGCAACAATCACCAAAACATTATCATCGGATCATGACAGTGCTCTCCGATAAAAAAGTTTGATCTCTTTTTCATAACTCTTTAGGATCATTTTTTGTATCGGTAAATGCACTAAGTAATGACGTTAGCGAGCAATAATATCCTGGTGACATATATAGCTCCTTCAACAGGTTTAAAGAGGAGAAGAATATTACGCATATATTTTTCTTTCGTTTATTTAACAGATGGTGCAGGCTGCTCCTCAATATCAATGTAATACCGACTAAGCGGTGAATTGAGGTCAAAGGTCCACAGGAAGAAACATGATTAACAAATAATAATAATAACTGATAACAAATGGTAATAATAACCATCATCATCGTAAAAATATTTTAGCGATAAGTCTCAAAGAAGGACTATTTCCACTGCCATAGCTCAAAAAAAGGTTCTCATCCATATAAGACCTCCATCCTCCCCTCCCCTCCCCTTCTCACGCTCCCCCCGAGAGAGGGACTGACGACAAGATTTCAATACCAGAACTAAGACGGGACCTTTGAGGGAATAAGACTATGGAAACGACCACATAAGTTTTGTTTTACTTTACAGTTCTACCGATACGATATCGAGCATTTTAGCTATTTTTATTTGGAAAGACTGAGCAATTTAAGAATAGAGCGTTTAAAGTGGAGCCTTTTAGGGGGGAGTGTCACGATGGCCGAGCTCATCCGGACAAACAAACTACCAAGTTCACCCCCCCGTCTCATACCAACAGTCCATTGTTTCCCGCCAAAATGCAGACTCCAGACAAAAGGAAAGAAAATATTAATAATAATAATAATAATAATAATAATAATAATAATGATTATGATGATGGTGGTAATAAAACAAGTTCTCAAAGAAGCATTTTTTTTATTCTCAGAGATTTATCTTTTCAAACAATTGATTCACTTTAATAGTAAACCAGAGCCGATTTCATGACGCAAAGATTAAAATATGCCATTTTTATTTAAATACTTGTTATTATTCCACTATTATGTCATTTTACCATACAAGGTCAAGAGAAGAAGTAAAATACAAGGCCGTAATACACTGTAGTGTCCTCGTGTCCTGCGGCTGACAGAATCAGGATGTTTTGGATACTCTTACTAGAAAATAGAAACCAAAAACAACATTTTTGTTTTGAATTTATGGTAAAATAATTAACCTCTCATTTAATGGTTTGGTATATAATATGCGTGAACATTTTGCTCATTGTGAATGGATTCTCACAGACGGAATCAGGATGTTTCTGAATACTCTTACAAAAAAAATTGAAGCAAATTGTCAAATAGCAATTTTTTTTGTAGTGGAATAATAAACCTCTTATTTGATGGTTTAGCATATAATACGAGCAGACATTTTGCTCATTGCTTGTATTTTTCCTCACCTCTGCGGGACTCGGAAAAATACTACGCAACTCGCAAAATATTTGCACGTATTATATGCTTAACCATCTAATAAGGTGTATATATTTCATTACCATGAAATATTCAAATAAGTTTCCTTGCATTTTTAGTTAATACTCCAGTAATTGTGAAAACTGACAAGGAAGCAAGGTAACTTTGGGAGAGAGAAATCTATCGGCATATGACACGTGTGGGCAGCCAAGAATTTTTAATTTCGAAAATAAAGAATTTAGAAAGTGCCTTTACTGACTTTGGATGCAAAACCATCCCTAAAACTGAAAGGTAAAGTGAATTTAAAACACCAAATTAACTGAAACTTAGAGAGAATCTTCCCTTTGCTAGCGCTAACATCTCGCGTCACTCGTCGTGTCAATACCCTAGAGGGTCCCTAAATTCTAAAGGTGGTTATTGAATAATTGAGAACCCTTAGAGATACAATTCCAGAAATTTCAAGCCAGGAGGGACTAGCACCACGTCATTTTTATCGCTAGGGAGTTCCACTACACGAGGTGTGCGCAAGAGTGACCAACATCAATTTTCTTCTAACACACAAATACAAAATCAAGAGACAAAGTTATGAGAATTGATATAATGGTCGCCAAAGGGGGAAATTATTTGATCTTTTATCAATTTTTTTTGACTAATTGCTGTATGAAGATCAGTCTGGAAAATTTGAATGTGGATCATGGTCAACAATGTTTCATGTTGTACACAGGAGAAAAAAAAAACGGAAACTACGACTTAGGCCGGTTAATTAACTGGAGTTTAACCAGTGTTTAACAAAACCGCTTTCTAAGTCATTTTCAGTCAGTACCCAACGCTTTTATATAAACACCATTTGTCGTGAACAGTTTCGTTAAAACATATGGTGCAGACAAGAAAAGCACTTATCTTCTTAAATTAACCCACTAAGGAGGAGATCTGAAGGTCCAAAGATTTCTTAAACCGCGTTCTAAGTTAGACTTCGTTTAAATCAGGGGCACCCAACGTCATTTTTCGGAAAATATCTGTCCGGAAAACGATTTGAGATCTAAAATTTGGGAACATTTGTCGTAAAATTTCTTGCTTGCCTACCTCTCCTAGGATTTTCCAACATCTAAAAAATGGTATAATTGCCCATTTTTAACGGATTTTACCCTAAAAAAGTCACCTAGAATTTTCGGGAACCTTTTTTCTGGCTGAAATTTTCGAAAAGGTAAGTTTTGATCCCTATGATTTTTGGATCACTAGACTTTCAGCTAGGAAATCCGAACAGATGAAAAATTTTTAGGGGATAAAAATATGCCCATATCTACCGTTTTAATACTAAAATACGTTCAACAATGCTATGTTTAAGTGGTTTTGAACTATATTCTCGATGGGCGCCCCTGTTTAAATAACCAACCCTTAGTATCTGGTAACGCATAATGGAAAGAACTAAAAGTCATTATACGTTATTATAATAAAAGTCATTTGCGGCTGAAATAATTTCTGGAATCGCCTGCACTATGAAGTTCCAGTAGAACAAGGTCAATATAATTTGCATGTTCTGGCAAACGAACCTATATCTGAGGTAAATAATCTCTTTAAATTTATAAATCGGATTACGACAATGCCGGTTTATCGTCTCACAGACAGATAATTCGCTTAAATTAGGTTTATAAGTGAGTTCAAAAACCTCGCCTGTCTGATCTTATAATTAACCCACTGATAGTGTGAACTCGAGTGGGTAACAAGAGAAGAGTTATGTTGGTTTATAAGATGGCGGAGATACCACGTACGGGTGCTGACTAGTCGGTATTTTCAATGAGGAATTCTGTATAATAAGGCAAAAAAGGCTTCGCCTCAATTTTCCTAAAACAATATCTCTCTATTCAAGACACAATAATTCATCTGCTAAAAATATTCGAAAAAAGGTAGCTTGTCTTTGGCAGAAATTGGTTACTTTTGAAAAACCTATTGAGATTTAAGCTTCATTGGTTCAATTCTCCATGCTCCGACAACATATCGCAAGCTTATAAGAATAAGATCTTTGCCCATCTGAAGCCAACTCCAGAATGGAATCATCTTTGAACCTTCCAAAAACAAAACATAAAATAAATAATTATTAGTTAAGAGTTTGTAAATAAAACCGGAAAGCAGCTGAATGTTGTCTTTTTACAATCCCAAATGAGAGAAGTACATGAGTAATTCAAACTTGAAAGAGGCGGGTTATCTTTGAGTAACAATTCATTCAAGGTATTTCTCCGTTTCCGATTGGCTCAAATCCCCCAGCTGTTTCTTCACAGCCAGCTGGCGTTGACCTATGTTTGTTTACGTCAGACCTGAAATTTTTCACCACAAGACAAGTGTTGGAATTCCCACCGAAGTTAATTTGAAAAAAAAAATACTACTGCAGAAACAGAAGAAATGCAAAGAATTTGGTACCCAAACGAGGTTAATGGTGAAATAAGCAAGTCTGACGTCATCATATAAATGGGCAATTGCTATATTTGTACCAATGACGTCATTGTACGAAATATCGACAGAAACAGCTGGAGAAAAGTGTGAAAAATTTCAAACGCTTTGCGGCGAATAGTTAGCTGAACTACTGCAACTAAGGGTAGGAAATTCACATCGATTGAGGCGAGCAATGTTTTTCGTATAAAATATATGAAAAAGAATGCAACAATCATTGAATTCGGCTTTCATGTGATATGAAGAACTACTTCTTAGATAACACACTCTTCCTCTTTGATGTGCCTAATGGGCCCTTCGCAGAATAGAGTCACGTGGTACAAAAACACCTCACTGGATGGCAAACAACGCTAAGAGGGGCAAGAAAACTGAGGAGATTACATCATTCAAAACCCTCAGTAATATCCTTTTCCTTCAATATGTCGATTGCAATCCAGCCAGATATTTTTGTACCACGTGACCGTATTCTGCAAAGGGCCCGTTCTCCAAAATCAGAATCTAACTGGTTCATAATTTGCTGTTAGGATTAAGTTTTACTTACTGCCACACACAAAGAAACAAGTTACAAATTATTTTTTGACTTGTCCCTTGCTAACCTACTTGTTTTTTGTACCTTTGATGCCTGAAATTTACGGGAGGCTTACTAAACTGTAATGTTTCTCGGGTGTATAGCAGGGAGTATTCTAGCAGAATTAGGAATTTCATTCGAGACAGGTCTTCCATCTTTAAAAGCATATATGAATTCGCAAAATAAATTATGTTGTGTACAAACCATCTATTTCTGTCCAGTTGATAGCTACTTCTGCAAGGGCAATTTTCAATCGCTGAGCAATGTAAAGCAGCTCCACATCAAAAGCCCTGCAAAGGAAGAAAACGTGGATGGTTAGCTAATAGATCTAACAGACAAATACACGTGAAAACAACAAGGACTTGGGTTTTTTAAAATATATACAGTAAAGTGGACATAAACACATAAGTTCTTTCTACACTTCTGGAGTGACTGGAACAGTCTACACTTCTGACTGAGTTTGTTGCGGGAAAAAACCCTTCCAAGGTTTTGAGTCTTTTTACATTGACCAGCTAGCGAAAATCCATGGATACTGTTGGAAAAAGCGCCTTTACAATCAGCAAAGTTACTAAGTTGGAGAGTGATGCCCCAAAAAAACTATTGAAGATATGGCTCTGCAAAGTCTCGAAATTTTACGTACGTTTGTATGGTGACAGCACAAGCTTGCGCCACACGAATCTCTTTACATCTTAAAATATACAAAATTTTATGGAGCAATAACTTTACTCGTTACTGAAACATCACCCTCAAACGTGGCAAGTTAAATAATTTTAAGGCGTTCTTTTCAGCAGTGTCGAGTGCTAGCTGTCCTTCGTCAAAGCAAATCAAGGAATTGTGGACTCAGCTTCTAGAACGACAGGGGGAGCTCTGCTTTAGCTTATAGACAAGAAAAAGGAAGAAAAGATGATTATAATGAAAATAAGTGGTGATACTTTGCCCAAAGAAAAAGAAAACTACCTGTCACTAAATCTGGCTGCACAGCGTCCAAAGAAAGTGGTGTCTGATAGCCCGGGGCTAGTGGCGGGATTTTGCTATCGGGCAAGTGAATTCTGTTTTTAACTTGCCCGACATGCTAGCTACAGCTTGCCCAAATGGCAAGCTGTAAAACTGACGGCTTTCTTTGCACCCTGCTGCTGCATATCCTGTAAATTGAGATGGGTCATTAATAACTCTAGTGAAAGTGTTCGGTTCGCCTACGTTGTAGGACATCAATTTTGTGCTGAACTGGCTACACATAAAAAGACTTAAGAAACTACGGCATGAACACTATATGGCGGACACAGTTTTGTTACAAACCATATCTTTCATTGCATTATATGTCCCTTGCACAAATTAAACCAGTGTAACTGTTGTATGTAAAATACATTCTAAGGTTAGGTTAAAGCAGTTTTCCTCACCCTTAAGCTTTAGCTTTTTGCTCGGGTTCTAAGAGTGATAACCTGGTCAAATACTGGTTTATCCTGGGGAGAGATTTTACCGAAAATATATCTACTGGCTAAGATTCTTGACAGCGGTTTATTAGAACTTACCACCGTTCAACATGGAGTGCAGTAAAGGTTAACAGTGCTGCAGGTCTCGTAAAAAGTTTAAATCCACACTGAAACAAAATGATGATCAAGAGCTAAGCAAACCAGTTTTTAACAACACACCCTAAGGTCATTGTCCCACAGCAAACTTCACAAACAAAGACAGCATGATAATATATAAACATTTTGATTGAAGCGGAAGTCAAACCCACCACTCGGTAACGCTTGCTTCTTCCAACATAGTGACAAATCAATCAATCAATCAATCAATAAATATTAAATAAAGTTCTAAATGCAAAAATGACTTGGTTATTAAGGTGAAATCCCTCACTCACGATAATAGTCTCTCACCTGTGTGTCTCTAATTCCTCGAACACAAAGAAACCACACAAGGAAGTGAAAGCCATACATCAGGATGTTCCTCAAAAAAGAGCGCTACAATGAAAAACATTTCCTTCTACACAGTATTCCTTACATTTCTTGGGGATAAAAGAGCAAGAAAAATATGCAGACGTGCGTGGAAAGAGAAAAAGGTCAGGCATGTCAGAAGCCCTATCTGACATTCAGAGTAAAGAGCAACAATCAGCACAGAGAAAATGCATGAAAAAATGTTATGAACTACCATCAATACCCAGTTCACAAGTTGAAAGAGTAGAAACCGTAAAATTCCGAAGTTAAGCCCCGGGACTTATATTTTTCAAAGGTCTAATATTCGGAGGGGCTTATCTACGGAGGGAAATTTGTGTTTCAAAATCGATTGGGCTAGCCTTACAGTTTGAAGTAAATTTACCTTTTTTGCTTTGTTTTACTTTGTATTTGAGGGCAATTTTCAAAGTACAAGCCCCCCCACGGGGGTGGGGGGCTTATATTTGGAGGGGCTTATACATGGAGGGGCTTATTTTCGGAATTTTACGGTATTTCATCCTTTCTTATCTTTACTTGAAGCTTGAATTCGTTTTTCATTTATTATTAACAAAATACTTGTTATCAGTTCATTACTTACTTTTGCTACTGCTTCATCTTGAAGATGTGCTCGTGAACCACAAACTATAACAAATTTATTCCCCTGAATAAAGAAAAATCAATAATGACTAATCCATTAATAAAGGCAATAGAAATGAGTGTGTAATCATACAAATGACTACACAAAATCAAGAGACTGATTGTTTAATCGTGAGTGTGAGAAACGAGGTCATTGGACAACACAAATACCAATATTATTAATCAAAACTAAAACAAAAACTAGGATCAATAATTCAAACTAAAAATGAAGGGTCAAGATATTACAAGAGTTATTTCTAGATGTAAAAGACAGAAAAAAAGAAACCATTAAACACCAAAAGTCCAAAACTGTCCAGCTATTAGAGTGCACATGATGATGCATAATTATTGTCCCAATAGCTTAGGCATGACACATACTGGGCTGCTGATATCGCTGATATCGCTAGAGAGTTTTGTTTTAATTATGGTTAAAGGGGCAATTACCACTGAGAATTTCTCTTGCATTCAGTTCAGTTTTTAAGAGACTATGATAGAAACATCCCTAAGGCACACTACTCCCTTGTCCCTCATCCCTAATTCTTTGCACACGGTACCAAACCAATACACCTTTTCAAGAGAGATTTGTTCCCTTATAATGACATTTTTATCATTAAGGCACAGATGTCTCTCCTGCAATGTCCCATGCAGCAAGGAGCAAGAATAGATGGTTGGATTTGCAGGCTAAATCATCTCATGAATCCAATTCACCAAGCTTAGCAAATAATAACTGATCCCCTCCAATTTTTTTGCATTTTCATTGATTCTACTAGTTCATGAGTTGTAACCTCAGAGTCAACAGTAAGCTCTTGGTTACACTTAATTAATTAAAATTTACACATTAATATTAAATGAGCATACCTTCCTGCCATTAACATCATCTAAGGCTTGCTCTAGTCTTGCCAAGTCAGCAAACTTACTGGCCCCATCAGCATCAGCCATAAGAATTCTTCTGCCTCTTGAGCTGAGCACACCCTACATAAAAGCAACAAAAATATAAGGGTGGTGTGTATGGGTTAGCTATACCTGCACAGAAAGACCAGGCCAATTGCAAATTGAGCAGCAGCAAGTAGGATCAGCTCAGTCTGTAGAGCGCTTGACTGCAGACCGGAAGGTCATGGGTTTGATTCCCTTTGCACTGCAAGCGGCTAGACCTTTGCGTGTCTTGGATGACCACGCAAAATGGCGGTCCCGTTTCCAGTTGACAGACATAAAAATAGTGTCCCCAATTAGTACTTTTGTGCCATAAAATACATTGACACTCAATAAAGTGCTTTCTTTAAATCAGAAATTCTAAGTTTACATGTAAAACACAAATATTGCTCTAGTTATTATTTTCAAGGATGAGCTCTAGTAAGAAAATTTGGGCTAATTATATTAGAGTCAGCCAGAGTAGCCAGCATCAAGTGTGTCCTTGTCACCCAAAAAAACAAATCAGTCACATAGGGCAATCAGTAAAGTAGGAAGGGGGGCGTGGGTACTAGAGCCAGCCCTGATTCCTCACAAACCTCCTATACATTAGGCCAGCTTATGACCAATAATTTACAAAGAAACATAATTACTGGTTGATAGAGGACAGGGGCCTCTCGCACTGTAACACCGTGATGGACCAGATAAGAATTTAATAGTGTACAAGCATAGCACTGGACTATAACTACTGGGAAGTATGTCTTGGCATTTTGCACAAGCTGTAGTCATTTAGTAACAATAATTTAGATGTAGCAATACTAGTTCATTTTACATCTTTACCCACTGAGAGCTAATCAAAGCCCTTCCTCTTCTCTCAACATATCTTACCATCCTTACTGCACCCCCTTTGCCTCGGTTCTGCTCAAAAGTCAAAAGTCGCATTTTATGGACACCACATCTCTTCACATACTCTAATGCCACCTACAGGGTAAAATAGGATAAAATAGAACTTTAAATAAAATGACAAAATTTTTTATAAAGTCTATTATACTGGAAGTCATGATATGCAGACAAGGCTGTGCTCTAAGGAAAATTAAGGGAAGCCCAGTGCTCTGAAACTGTAAAATCTCAGGGGGTGCCCAGCATATGATTTGTATGAAAAAAACTAGGATTTCTTAGTCACCCAAGAGGAAAAGGTAGGAGCCCTGTCTGTGTACAGATCAGCTTCCAAAACATTCTCCACTTTGTGCTAAAACAAACTGGGAAAAAAAACCTTCAATTCACAGCATAATGATTTCAAACCACCCTGGCACCTGAGGTCTGCTCTTAAAAGTGTAATAAACCCTACATCCATGAATTGAAGACAATAAACACCGTCAAAGCTCTCTTAAAAAACAAAGTCATAAGTGGGCAGTTCTACTCATTACATCCTTGAAATAATACTATTTTGAACTCTGTGCTAGTAGAAACTATTCCCATACTAAGCAGCTGACTCCGACTGCAGACCTTTTTTCCTGCTTCCTGAAGATATGCTCCAACTGCTTAATCTTGTACTTTTATCATGATATCTAAGCAAACTGGCTTGACTGATTCTTTGAGCTGTGCAGAATACCTTTTTCTGTGGTCCTTTAGACTGACTCAAAAATAAATTCTCTCATTTTCATTGGCTGCAAAGTAGGACTCAAATCAGCTATCACTTGAGAGCAGACACCTGTAACAGCTAGCCTTATTCTCTTTCACTCACCTTAGAAGTTGCATCTTTACTACCGTCATCTACAACTAGAATTTCGTATGTAAAAGATGGCTTATTTTTCTGAAAAAAAAAAAAGGATGCCAAGCAATCAAGTTAATTATTTACTAGGGTAACCCATAAAAAATAATGACCAACAAAAATATAACATTTATAAAAATATTATCATTAAAAAGGGGTTATAGGTGTGGAAATTTATAAAAACTACAACTTATTGTGTTGCAAAGAAAAAGCCAATCAGGTGTGAGAAAACTCAACTGCAAATAGCAATGGGAATTAGGTAACAAACATGGTTTTGTAATCAGCTGCTTTCTCGTCAAGAGCTTTTGGCTTTTTGTTGTGGCTTTGTAATCTACTTCTAAGTCAAGAGCTTTTTTGTGACTTGCCAATAAACAATCCTGAAATATTTCAGGTGTTAACAGTTTTCCAAGTTTGAATTTAAACACCAATATTATTGTATCATTACACTCTGGGTATCAAAATCTTTTCTTGCATGCAGCGAGATGCTTCAGTGTGGTGACACTCATGAGAAAAAAATGTTCTGGGCCAGAGGATGTATGTGCAAGTCACTAAAGACTTTGCCAAAACCAGAAGCAGTGCATAGAAAGTCTGTGGCGCATGGGGTAACCGTAAAACTATAATCTTCATCATCGTCATGGTCCTTTGCGCTAATGGGTGCATAAGACTGCAAATAGTAAAATCATGTCTCCTATAGTCCTTGGTAAAGAGGAGAAATAGAGTGAATGTGGGAAGGTATGCTGAAAATCACATTTATTATATAGACACGAGTGTTTTACTGGAAAATATACCACTCGTAAAATTCATAAAAGCTACATCCGGGACCCGAGTGGTTTATATTCCATAATCTCATTCATGAGTTTATTGATGACGTAATTTCGGTCATTTCCCTCTATTACTTTATCGATGTCTTTTTGTCTATATAATAAAAACAACATTACACGGCGGCTTGAAGATATGAATTTTATTTTCTCGTGGCAAAAACGATATTTTACAAACGAGCGCAGCGAGTTCGTAAAATATTGTTTTGCCACTCGAAAATAAAATTAATATCTTCGCGCCACCGTGTAATATCCTCTATATAATGGAAGTTGATGCTAAGATTTCGCTGATCTAAGGTCTAATCAAGACAATGACTATTTCAAGAAATAAAGCACTTTAATGTGATCAGAGCTTTCATTAAGGGAAGTTTCAACTTGTCAGCACCTGTTACAACTGAACTCATTTGATATTACGGGTGCATGATCCAAGTGGAAAGCAAAAGATGACACAATAAATTTTTTGTAAGATGTTATGGGTGAATCTTCATTAACTTAGCTAAAACTGCTTTGAAACTCAATGACAGCTCTGATCATACTTAACTACTAACAGGCTGTCCACACTTGGTGTCCTAGAACCAGTACCTGGGTACCAGCAGACAATGGTTTTGTGTTCACACCCTGATTCTTTCACCTCTCATTTCCAGTTTAGATAGTAGCTAGGCCCCAGCGCAAACTCTCTCACTCACTTGCTTTGCCACCAAAAACACAAAAAAATTGCTAGCTCGCACTTTGTGCTCAGGAAAATTTTGAGTCAACTTGTAGGCAAGTCTAACACCCTGAGTACCCGATATGTGACTGTGTACATGTTGTGGTTCAATTTTATCCTTGGTTTAAATTTCATTTTCTTTTGTTTTGAACTCATTATCATACATTATCATACCCAAAAATAAAAGAAAATAAATTTTAAACCAAGGAGAAAATTGAATCACAACATACATAGTTACACCATTTTGCATTTTTAGATCCCATTTTGGAATGCAAGCTTAGCAGCGAGTACAAATCAGTGGACTGCACCAGAACTTATGAAAATTGTGTACACACAGAAACCCAGTACCCACTTGTGCCTGAGTGTACTCAGGCACCAGTACTGGGCTGGGACTGAATTCTAACAGAGGGGTGTTGACATTAGTGCCCACCGTGTACTGTACTCAGGCACAGTGCCCAGGGATGACCAAATGTGAACACTGCCTAAGAAACAAAACAATCATTTTTACCTCTTCATTTTCCAGATATTCTAAAGTTTCATTCAACATTATTGGAACTGTACAAAAGAAAAAAAGATCTTCAATACAGTGTAACTACCAACAGAGGATGAAAAAATTGAATTGTGGTTGGCGAGGGTACAAGGACTGGGTAAAGAGAAAGCCTTCTTCCTAGATACATTATAAATTGAACTTCTGTAGCATAACTTTACGCCTTGGATGTTGAGTCCTCATCCACAATTTCACATGCAAAATAAACACCCTGGCCTTGCATTCTGCATCATTTTAGGATCATAGAATAGAAAGCTCACTTAGATTTCAGTGATTATGTTACTTCTTCATCCTGTGTCCCAGACACATAAAAATCACCAAAGACATAAAATACTTTTGATTGATTGATCTGAAGATCTTTTTGTAAAATATCCTGTTTGTGTGACTTCTGCGGCTGTTTTTGTGGCTGTTGTTTAATGGTGCATATTTCTTTTAGTCTCAATTGTTGTGCTTGACAATAGAAGTCCTGAGTATATTTTTATTTCAGTAAACTGTAAACAGAGTTTTAGAGTCCGCCTTTTAGATTAACTGTATGGTTACATAACGACCCAGGGACTTGTGTGTTTGAACTGGGACTCCATGGTTCTGGACTGGAACTCTGGGACTGATTTTTCACAAGATGAGTCCCAGGACTCACAATAACTATTTGTAACAAAATCACTGGATTTAGACCTTCTTTAAGTCTTGGATTTTTCATACAAAAGTTTTGAAGTCTAGTAAAACTCTACATACAATATTGGTTATTACTGTTTACACTAAAGTTTTTTGTGTGTTAGCAGAAATTCATTTTTGTATGTAGCCATGCAGCAAGCATCTGTTTGAAGATTTGAATGATTGAAATTTTCAAAACGTTTCAGTTTTTCAACATATATTGAAGCTTCAGTTAAAACTTGAACTCCAATTTTCTAGGTACATGATAAGTATTGTCTCAGGTCTGATAAGAGGTACGATTCTTGAAGTTAGGACTGTATGAAAATCATATATGTAAACTGCGGGGTGAAGAATATGAGAGCAGATCATCACAGTTCTAGACGCAACTTTTGCCGTTGGGAAAGGAAAGCCTGATTCAGGCTTTTATGGGATTGGAACCTGAGTTAACAAGCCAACTGCGAGCAGGTTGTTGAATTGGTTCATTAAAAACCCATGAAAGTAAGATGATGAAGTTATGACTATATGAAAATCATGAGATAAGATTCTTGCTATGAAATTTTAAAAACACGGGGTCTTGCATCCTCTGATTTAGATCTTTACTCACTAGCCCAAATTTCCATTTTTTTTTTACTTTTTAGTTTTAAATTTATTACTATTACCATTATCATTATTATTATTATTATTATTATTATCATTATTATTATTATTTTATATTTTATGAAGCTTTTCACACCACCGTGCAAAACATATACCGGGCAAACACCAATTCCAATATGTCCTTCCGCTTTTAGCTCATTTGTCTTCCAAAGAAATTGTGACATCCACTTAACAAATGCATCATTCAAATGAACAGCTAAACAAATTAATTAAACAATAGCTAAGTAATTAGCTTGTAACTACTACGCATACGTACGTCTCTCCTCCTCGTTATATGAAGGTACGATCACAGAAAGATCGATCGAACCTTCTTCTTCCATGAAAGGAAACGGATATGTTGCATTGTTTTTGTTTGGATCCTTGTAATACTTTTCGCTCTCGAATCTAGAAAACATTGGTACGGGATTCCAAGTAGTCAAGTGAACACCAATTAGAATCTGCAAAAAGATCAAATTTTACAAAAAAATAAGATTGCACCCCTAGGGAAATATATTTTTTCTTGCTATAAAGTTAAAGTCTCATTAAAGATTCTCACCGTTACTAAGATTACTGGAATTAAAAGAAGCAAGGCGTAAAAAAGAGTCGTCAAAGATAAACCGTGGAAAACAGAGAGGACATCCATACTATATCGAGGGCCCCTATATCGATAGGGAAGAAGAAAGGATCATGTCTTCACTTAGTAACCGAGCCACATGTTGGGTCCTGAAAAGACTGAGCATGAGCACTGTCAGTTGATCATGTAACGTAAGAAGCTTAAGTAAGAATCTCTTTCGGTTATTTACCTCAATCCAGGCCCCTACGCGCCCACCAAGAAAGCACGTAGGTGCCAACAGCGGCAAAAATATTTTTCCGCAGCTATAGAGTGTTTTCACATGACGTCACGGCGGCCATATTGGTGTCCCAAAATAATGAAACGGCGGCCATGTTGGTGTCCCAAACCAATCCTCTGGTAACCTGAGATCAGGCGTTATTTTTTTTTTCTTTTTTTTTTTTTGCTACTTTGCTTCTTTGGCTCGAGAGAGAAAAAAATTACGCCTGATACATTTATTTAACAAGCCGTCAACCGCCCCCTAATTTACATAATGTAACGTCTGCTTGACCTGTCATGTTATTAGACAATAAGCGTTTACCATAAGGGAATCAAATTTTGACGCGAATAATGTCTCTTTTGAAATCAATTTTAGGGATAAGAGAATTTTTAAGTTCGCCCATGTTCAGATGGCGCTTCCTAAAAAAGAAATTTTAAATGTGTTGTTTTTGAAAGTGAAAAAAAAATCAGGGCTTTGTGATGAAATACTGCTAGCTGGAGCTGCCGTACTTTAATTTAACAGCTACAAATAATAAAGAATTTACTGGTTAAAGCTCGTTGACTTCGTTCTGTACCGAAAGCAGTGAAAAAAAAATTAGGCTGAAGCACCATATTTCACGAACTGACAGATGGTGTGAAAGCGAAGATCGCTCAGAATAATTCGCAGGTTTCTGAAGGAAGAATTACAGTCAAGCCAGGTCAAGATTCCGTTCATGAATTGACTATTTGAAAAGTGAACCCGTTTGTCGCTTCTGTAACTTGTAGCCGGTATCAAATTGCATTCAAATGATCGGGGAATTTTTAGTATACGATGAGATGGAAAATATTTCAATGGATGAAATTTCTATTTAGGCATTCTTCAAATTCAGGAAAACTGAGCCGGCAGAAATTTCATAACGAACTCGCGTGTGTATTCACTGCCGCATTACGCAAGCAAAAATGCAGACAAATCAATTAACAACAACTAAGTGGGGCCCCCCAACTAACGGATGGCGGCATTTTGGCCAATCGAAACGGCACAAATCATTCGTATTGTTTCCTATCCAATGAGGAAAAAGTCCAGATTCTGGCTTTTTTACATGTGATCCGACAAGCAAATGTATCATGCCCTCTTCCCATGAGAGACATAAAAGGCTAATAGGGAGAGGGCATGATCTCAGGCTAATCCTCTGGGAGTTGTACTCTTTTCTTATGCAAACGCTTTCTTTTGTTCCAATAAATTTGCATAGATGCTGACCACGTGAGTGAAAACACTCTATATATATATTTGTAATACAAAACGTACGATCTATAAAAGATCAGCAAAAATATACAAAGTAGACACGTTCAATTCTCGAAAGCTGATCCTATTACGTAAAAACGATTTATCTTTTTGGAAATGATTACCGCCTCATCTCCAGCATTAGCATTAAGATAGTCTTGGCCTCAAATCGCTAAAAAATAAGGATGTTCAAAATCATTTAAGGACTCATTAATTTCTCGAACAGGAAAAAGGCCATTAGAAGGTAAAGGATGTCTGGAATTTATACGAAGTTAAAAAATCCCATAAATCCTCAAAATCCACGGGCCCTCTCCCCCCTGGTAAAAAATAAAATTTAAAAATTGATAAGAAAGTTGCAAACTGACGAAAAATCTAGGACAATGGCTGAACTCCGAGGCCTTTTAAAAAATAATGCCCGAGTGCGCCTTCACCTTTCAGCAAGTCATTATTTTGGTCACTGACTTGGAACAGTAGCTTTTTATTCGTAATGATGACCTTCTGTTCCACTTCATCCACCTGTTCTACTATTTATCTAACAACTAGGTCAGATTTCAAATGACGAAGCGGAGAAGGGTGTTTCTCTTCGATACCATTTTTGCCTCTCCTTTCTCCTCCAACCCCTGTCCCCCTTCCTTTAAATAAACGCCTTATAATAAGAGCTAATCACGCTGGCGCAAACTAGCCAACTAAAAAAAGCTCATTGATTGTGTTGTTTGGATAGTGTGTTTGCTTGGCAACCTCAGTCGTGTTGGTAGCTAAGGCCTGGGTCGACTATCTTCGTTTGCCTGCGAGCAGACCCGAGCAGGCTGTACCTTCGTGCAAGGGTTCACTTTTTCTTGAAGGCTACCGGCCTTTTGTCACTTAACCATGGTAAAGGAATGTTCATAAAGCGCGTTTTCGTACGTCTGATCAGAAATGTGTCAATATCTACGTACGCTGCCTTCAAGTTAGATCTTGCCATATGGATAACTTTGTTTCTATTTACATGATGCATTAGTAGATTTTTATTCTTGAAATCCGTCGCAGTTACGTCATTGGACAGGAAAATCAAAACAAACGGTCGAGGACCTGTAGTAACACCGGTGCATTCTGTTATAGGTTTAGAGTCTAATTTAAACATTGAGGGTTGAGATTCTGTCAAATCAGAGATATCTGGTTAAGTGTGTGAACTATTTAAACTATTGTGCCTCTTCAAACAAAAGTTACTGAGCTATTTACCCGACAGGATATATGCTCAGTCTTATGCATGCGTGGTTTTAAATGACAAAAGTTACTTACTGCGATAAATTCAACAAGCGAAAAATTGCAGCTGTTTGTTACCCTTCAACGAGCCTATCAAAATTGGCTTTGCCACTTTTTACGTAAGAGAGATGGCTGCTATAGCCGTTGGTTCCGATATACAAGAGGCACAAGAAGGTACATTAACTTGATCAAGTTTGCGCAACAACACAAGTGCCTGTGCCGGCTGTATGACTTGCAAGTGTTTAGCCAGGTACCTGCTGGCTCTCGGCTGGCTAAATTTTCACTAATTGTTGAAGTTTTCAGGCGAACGGTGTTGGTCGTCTAACGTTTGAATGGATTGAAAAGACACTTCATTTAATTATTCCTCGACGGGAGATTGGAGTCGAAGACTCGGAGCGTTACTGAGGAGTTAAGAATAGAAAGCGCACCGTGTGAAAATCGTGGCGACCAAAAGTGGCTTAACCATGCAAAGTAAATACTAAGAACGTAGTGTGAGTGTAATGTATATAGGAAAACGAGCGCGCTTCGATCGAAGGTTTATAAACCTTAATTCGGAAGGTTAAAGTGTCCCTAGCAGAACGTTTAACCTTGCTATCAAGACAAGAACTCATTTACGAAAACCTTAAGAGACTTGTTTGTTTGTCTTAGTGGCCAAGTAAAGCCGGCCGGCTGGAGGATGCCGATTTCATCTTTTCATGGACTGAGAAAAAACTCAATTCCTACAAAACCATGGAACAGCACAAGCAGTTCCCCTCAGCGGAGCAGTCCCACAAGAACAAGAAAACGGTCAATCTTTGGTGTGCCACAGTTGTGGACTTCAAATGAATTTCAGGACGCGTTTGAGGATGACCAGGATATTGAAAGATATTACAACAAGTGTAGTGGTTCGCCAGTTGTTAATCATACGCCAAAAAGCCGTGAAAAAACTTTAAGAAAACCATCGTTGAATTCTCAACCAAATAGCGCCCGTATAAAGAGAGTAGGTCTGAAAAGGCGCGAAACGTTTCCAAAGTTTTCGGGGGAGTGTTCCCGTCGCAGTGAAGCAGCAAAAGTTTTAAGAAGAAGTCAAACAGATCCGACAATTTTTCCTGCCGATAAAAAACCCAGAAAAGACAGCTATAAACCTCTAAGAAGGCCGTCATTGTTGTGGACTGTCAGTAAGAAAGAAGAAAATTCTTCAACCAAATTTCGCAGACGAAAAGTAAGTTTATACTCATTCTCGATCATTCACTATACATACAATATATTCCAGTATAACTTGTACACTACACGAAATTTTTACGTGATTTATTAACGCCAGTCATCCTGACCCCAATCTCTCAACTTGCAAACTGACAGCATCCGGACTATTTAATTTTTTCCATGGCTTTGAATTTCTAAATTTAATCCCAAAACTCGTAAACAGAGCGATAAAAATACCGGCTTAATGTGACATAAACACTAATATTATTGATTGAAATGATGAGACTGCTTTGCTTTGTCAACTTGCAGTTGATTTCAGAACTACTGCATGATTCTGATTATTGCAACGCGTCAGAGATGATTCAGAATTTGGACTTACTATGTGATGAAAAAGACTGAAATCATGTAACCGAAATAAATACAAAAGGTTGATTCTCAGACATTAATTGAAGAACCAAAGAATTATTTATAACCACACAATCCTTTCAGCGGAAGATGTAAAACAATATATATGGACAACACATGTGGAATTTCTTTTGTTAGCCAATCGGTGGTTCACGAGAAATAATGGAACCTGGGAGCAACAAAAAAATTGTCCTAGGGATAATGGAATAATGCCCTTTTTTGGTGGTGGTTGGGGGGGGGGGGGAGGGGGTGAAAAGGATAATATAGAATAACGATTTCATTGCTCGAATACTGAGTAGAGTTTATCCAATGCAATAATAACTTTTTGTCTTTATCTGAATCAAGAGAGAAAGGAATAACGAAAAATTTCCAGCTAAAATAATGAACTTATAAAAATCCCATTATAGCTCTTCAGCCCTTGCTACTCTTATGTCAAATTTATTCAGCAAAATTGTGATGTTTGTTGTCAAGTATTTTACTGAGAAAGAAGGGCTGAGCTAAGGCTTAAAAAAAATGCCTCTTTAATGTTATATTTTTCAATGTGACCTTAGAGTTTCACCGGACTGGAATGTCTTAATTCGACAAAATAGAGGAAATGTAAACAAAATTTCATAATTTTCATTGCAGCTGCGTCCATTTTCAGGTGAGATTTTATTAAAGAAGCCAGGAGAAGCAAAACAACTTTTCTAATTATAATGCATTATGATGCTTTTTAGCACGCGATCGTCCAGTACTAAATAATAATAAGGCAAAATTCACGCTTTTTTCGGACAATCTTCAATCATTGAATAAAAAAACTTCCGCTCTGGACTTTTATTAATTGAAATTACAAATTGACGCTTGCATTAGGGTAACTGCCAGTTGTTTCTGACAACTGTTTCCCACGCAGGCACTGAATCACAACATACATTGCTCAAACCATTTGTAACATTAGCTAACATTCTACCTCCTGCGAGTTTCACTTTTAATATTTTTCAGTTCGCTGCCTTTTTGCATTAAATCAAGCTCTTCTGTTGACATTTTAAAGAAAGGCTAAAGGCATATTGTTTTAAATAGTGTTTTTTAATAAGTTTTTTTTTTTACTTTTTAATTTTCAATCATAGCGTAAAGTGTCTTTGAATGCCTGCAGAAAATGCGCTATGTAATTTATTGTTATTATTATTATTATTATTATTCGATTATTAATTTTATTATTGCATTTTTTTTACATACACAGTGCAGGTCAAACTAGTATACAGTAGAAAACCACAGAGCTGTTCTTTAAACTGTTATGTTTTTAAACCGATTCAGTGATCAGAATTAACGTACCCATTCCGTCTTCAGGAAATTTTGCCGAACCAAGCCCAAATCGCAGTTTGTCTGTTCTTGGTATTAAGAGACAAAGAAATAGTGAAATATTGGCAATTTTGTCAGGGCCATAGCTAGAAAAAAATTATGACCGAGGCAATGTCCATGGTTAAATTCGTTTCCCATGTATTTAGGGTTTTAATGATGACACTGTAAAACAACACTGGCAAGGCACGCGCACGCGCGCGAAATGACTGACGCAAGTGCCTCGGTTTGTCTCATTCTGGCCACGGCCCTGTTTGTCCGTCAAGCCACGGAGCCGGCCTGTGTACAGCGCTCTGTCACCTAAAAAACTCAGGTGGACACGCGCTACCTCGCCCGGGTTATGTTTAGTATTTACGGTATGTAGATGGCCCCACTTGCCCGACAATACACTGTATAAGGTCTATATATAAGTGGCTCTGTTGATAGTTCGAACATTTTACAAATGGCGGCAAATGGATACTTTATTGCAGTAAATTAAATTGCACCTTGAGGATAGTTTATAAAATTGAGTGAAGAATGAGAGACCGTGGTCATGATAGCATGATCAAAGGGGTTTACCTTGGTGTAAGAACCTGTGAACTTTTTCTTTGTTTTGTAATTTTTCCCATCAGTCTCGTCCCCAGGACGAGGCGGTGGTTGAGCCCGCGTGATAAACTCAGCTGGTAATCGACGAGTTCGACAGTCGTTTGACAGTCGACGAGGCCAGGGGGCATTTGAGCGTGACAGCACTGAACAATATCACGAAGGTAAACAGCATTGCTGCAGGGAAGTTACTGGTATTTTAGAGGAAGGCAATTTATTTAGGATTTAGGTGGGATAACTGTTTAGTTGAATTTTGAACTCTGCTCCTTTGCGAGGACATTGTGAGTTTGGTTGTAATTTAGCTTATTTCGTGCATGAAGGGAGAGACTCGTAAGAAGCTCGTGTCATATTTTTTTCAGCTTTGCGTGTTATTAAAAGATAGTTGTGCAGAACATTTGAGAGATAGTGAGCTTATTAAGAAGTAACAAGTTTACAATATCATCCATTAGTTTTCAAGAGAAGATTACTCGGCAGGGATCCTGGTTCTTTTAATAATCTTCCGTTGTTGTGAGTCGTTTTGAGAGCAACCTTCCGATAGTGCGATGAACCGTAAACTATCCTGACAATGAAGTTTTGGTTTTATTAGTCGTGTGTTGTTATGAATGTATCTGCGTTAACATTTTCGAGAATGTACTGTATACGTTCAGAAAGTATTAACATATAAAGCCTACTGTGAAAAACAATGACAGTTTGAGTAATATACTACGAAATATTAGCGCGACCATAGATGCCACCGCGATGTTTAATTTCATGGTAATTTGTCGCCTTCGCTCGAGCTTGCAAGCTAACAAAGTTACATCATCCAAGTAATGGACCAGAAGCGAATAATTTTAAGTAAAAGGATGTTTTACGTTTGATACTGAACTTGCTCTCTGTAAATCGTGTTTTGTCCGGCCCAATATATTGCGCGCAATTTTTGTGAACTAAAGAGGAAACCGTGAATTTGGCAATTTAAAGGGTCCACATCGTTGTTAAAGTTATTTCTTAATACGTTTCACTTGTTGTGTTTTAGGTTAGTTAATTTAGTTTAGTATTTGCCTGGCAAGTGTCTGTTTAGACTTAAAATAAAAATTTTATTGTTTTTCGCACGCCTGAATAAACGATACGCAGCAAAAGTCGATGTTGCTATAGCGAGAAGATCCATGTTGACTTTTCAAAGTCATGTTTATTCCGTATTCACCGTAGGTTTCAATTTTCATTCAATTTCTAATGTATTATAAATTATGAAGGATTAGCATTTGGGTACTAACTTATCTTTGTAAATCTTATTTTTATAGATCAACAAAAGCCATTCTCCGCCGTCTTCCAGTTCCCCAGACGGAAGTGCAGATAGTAGTTTTTCAAGAAAACGACCGAGGCAGGGCGATAAAGTAGTTTGCATTTTGAATAAAACACCACAGCTCGGCATTTTAAAGTACATCGGCACGACTCATTTTGCAGATGGCGAATGGTGTGGCATTTTATTAGACGAACCGTGTGGGAAAAACGACGGATCTGTTCGTGGAGTTCGATATTTTCGTTGTAGAAACAAGTACGGAATATTTGTCCATTCGCACAAGGTAAAACGCGCCGATGAAACAACTCTCTCAAGGTTAAATTTGTTGGATGGATTTCCTAGTCCCTCATCAACAGAAAAACCGGTTGAAAAAGGTCTAGATACCACTATATCTAGGATGTCTTCAAGCAATGTGGATAAAGTCAGTGGCGGAAACAATATTTATAAGCACCCCGACGTGAAATCTTTGAGGTTAACCAAGAAAAATCGGTCAGTTTCTTTGGATAGAATTCTATTCCAGAAAACCAAACAGCTGGCGAAAAATTTGAATATTTTTATACAGAATGCTACTGATAAGGGTGATAAGAACAGCTGGGATCCAAATCGAATTAACCGTTCTGTTTCATTGCCTAAAATCACCAAGAATGGCAACTACAGTTCTCCTTTAGAAAAAGTTGAAAATATTGTTAAGGAAGAACGAAGCACTGCTAATGGAGAGCAGAAAGGTTTTAATAGAACCACAAACAGTACTTGTAATTCTGGCTGTGGAAAAGAAGATATAATCAACAGTTCAAGAAAACCTAGTGAGTGTCGGGATTGTTCAAAACATTGTAATTCTAGCAGGGGCCAAAATGTTCCCAGAAGTGCGACTGCTGTGCCCAAAGTGGGTCCTGCTGTTTCTTTGGACACCCATTTGTTGATGGAAAATGGACAGTTCACTTGCTCAGCAACTGACGTCAATGATGAATTAAGCTGTCAGTCACATTTTGGAAACAAGGATGATCCATTTTTACAAGGACGACATTGTAGCTGCCCCAGTCTTCATAGTGATGACCATTTTTCTGAGGCTATAAAAACATGCCTAAGCCTGGGACGAGCAGAAAGGCCGGTCATTCAGGAAACAAATGGAGAAACTGAAGCTACTTCAGAAGTTTCTGGTTTCTCTTTTAATCATAAAGTTCAACTGCACTCCCAGTCTGAAGCTCTGGGAAAATTGTTTCAGAAAACTGAAATCTGTAGGAGTAAATCTTCCAGTTCAAGAGATGCTGACTTGGGGAGGAAGGGTAGCTGGCCATGGCTGACTTCAACTCCTAAAAGCTCACTCAGAAGTTATGGTAGCAGTGATGATATTAATAGTGGAGACATGACTGGCAATGATAATGTTTTGGATGAAGGTTGTAGACCAATACTGGCGCATGCAAGACTAATATCAAGTCATTTAGCTGATAAGAGCTTTCGGTTTGATAAATCTGGAACCTTTTCAGGAACTGGTGATATTGTTTTAGAGAGTAAAGAAACAGGGCCAGTGTCCTCTGGGAAAGACAGTGTTGATTCAAATTATGCTAACAGCCTCTCCGGGTCTCAAGGCTCACTTTCATCTACAGGAACATGTGATAGTAAAGGAAAGAAAATACCTGCAAAGAATAGAATTCCTGTTAATTCTGCAAAAATTCCTGGTTCAAAACCTAGTGGCATATGTGCACCAAAATCAGTACCAAAGCAATCTAAATTAGAACAAATTCGACAACAGCAACATAATCGTAAGAGTGCTTTACCATCAGCAGTCAATAAAACACAGCTGGCAGATCAGGCTACTGCCAATCCAGGAAAGAAAACTGATAGTAAAATGACAAAAAGACACACACTGGTCACAGTACAAGATGCAAAAACATCTGTACCTCAGCCATCTGTGTGCAAGAGACCTGTTAGTGATGGAGTGGCAAGTTTTGCAGGGAATCCAGATAAAGAACTTGATGCTAAGTCAAAACTACCGGTCAAGAAAATGTCAATGCCTCAGTTTTCAAAGCCATCAACTGGACTTAAAGAGGAGAAGAATTCCAAAGCTACTAGCTTGATTCACAAGAGACACAGTGTTGCCACAAGTCGACCCCCTACAGCACCTCTTGTGAAAAGAAACTCCTCTGTGGCAAGGTCCAATTCCAAGACCCGAAAGCTGAGTGACATTAATGTTATTCAGAAATCTGAAAGCAGTGATCAAGGATCAGGTGTTGTCAGACAGAAGGTAGCAGGCTCACAGCAAACACCTTCAACACCTGTGGGTCTGAAGGGTGTGGCAGCATCTGGTCCCAAGTCTCAGACGTCACATGCTATCCACTCAAGCAACCTCCCTAAAGGTAACTTATGAGACAATTCTTTCTGAATTGTTCATTGATATCTGTCTGTTAGTAAGTTTAATTTTTCACCTGTAGGAGATGCCCCTACAAAATTCTACTCACTGATCTCTACACATTTTCGTACAGTCTGAATTAGCTGCGAGAATTTGATATACCGGTAGAGGATATTACATGGCCGCTTGGGGATACTAATTTTATCTTCAAGTGCTGAAAGTATCTCTCACAAGTGAGCGAAGTTCTGTTTATTTTATAGATACTGATGAAATTCCTACATAAAACACAACTTTTTTTTATTCATTTTCAACACAGCAAAATAGTGCAATTAAAGTGGTCACCTATCGCAAAATACCTGTTACAAAAATGTTATGAAACTCGGATATAAAGTTATAAAGGAGAAATAAGACAGTAATACTTACATTTCTGTTCCAAACAGTCAAAATTAATGTTAGTAACCATGGCGACACCAATATCCTCACACGTGAAAGATAAAAATAGCATCTTCACGGTGCGTGATGAAGATATGATTTTTTAAAACTGTGAAAGGTTTGAACCCAGGAGTCATTTCAAAAGTAGGTTGAGTTTGATCGTCCGGGTTAACGTAGTCCTGAATAGGACTATTAACCGACACATACCGACCGATTACTAGACTAGTCTTCGTACAACCCGACCTCTCACAAGGCTACTACTATCCGGACTTTGACGAGGCGAGCGCAACTAGTTTGCGATTCACCTAACAGCCTACAAGACGAGACTGATTATCTTTACAATGTTTTTAGTAAGAACAATTACAACACGGACTTTGTTAGACGGAACACCCACAGCAACACTGACACTCAGACGAACGTCAACTCTGGCCCTGTTACGACAGCTACTGTACTGTACATCAGAGGTACCTCTGAAACTATTGCACGTATATTACAACCTTACAATATACGTGTTGCACACAAACCCATAACCACTTTATGACGCCTGCTTACTAATGTCAAGGACAAAGACAAACCGGAGGACAGACAGGGAGCAGTATACAAGATCAAATGCTGCGACTGCCAGGCTTCTTACATTGGTGAAACCGGCAGAAACCTTAGTACGCGACTGACCGAACACAAACGAGCAACGAGGAATGGTGACGTCAACAATCACATTTCAACAATCACATTGCTGAGCATCATTTACAGACGAAACATCAAATTGACTGGGACTCTGCGACATGTATAACGTATTCTACAGACTACCATCAACATCTTACTTTGGAAAGCTGGTTCACTAACTTAGAACAGACGCCACTGAATCGTAGCCAACAGTTACCAGCGCCGTACAAACGACTTATTGACGGGATGAAGCGAAACTAACTACGAGAGATCGACTGGGTAACTGACAATTTGACTAACAATAGACGACTGCTTAACTGTGACAATAGACGGATTGAAACGCGCCAATTACTGATTACGAGTCTTCATAGCCAATAACACCACGGCTTCACTGACAGATGACCAATAACATCTTGACTTTATTGACCAATCAGATCAATAACTAGAGTATATAATACCATCTACTGACGTGATACAACTCACTTTGACTCTGAAGATGACTACCACACAGGTTGTCGAAACGTCAGTCACTGTCAACAACAACAGTCCTATTCAGGACTACGTTAACCCGGACGATCAAACTCAACCTACTTTTGATATGATTTTTTAGTAAAAGGAAAAATCCTGGTATTTCATCAGTATCTATATAATAAAATAGAGTAGGAGATTTTTCTTTTGGTGATTATTTTAGTTATTCCCGTAACCTTTTCTCTTGATTGTGTATTGATAATGTTAGAAGAAAATTGGTGTTTGTCCCTATATAGGGTTAAGCAATAAGCAATTATTGGATGAGGTTGTCAGTGGCGAGCAGATTGATATTTGCCTCAGCCTTCAGCTTCGGCAAATAATTGATCTGCGAGACACTACACTGAGGAATAATATCTTCAGAAAGTGGTTAGTGCGCGCTGCCTTCCAGGAGTAATAACAGAGACCACATAAACGAGCAAGGAGCAAGTGTGGTTTCACTTGCGCATGAGCAGAATAGAATTTGCAGCCAAAAACAGTTGAATGACATTGCGTATGAGCACACCATTATTTGTAGGCAGTTATTTGCAGGTCTCATGGTGGGCTTTCAGCCAATGAAAAGGAAGAAACATTTGCATCGAATGATAATATGATTTGTTTGCAAATGGACAGGTCTTGTTGGCTGGTTCTGGCATATAATGAAAAGTGACCAGTCAGGTCACAGTTTGCATGCACATGAATCAAGTGTCTGTAGTGACTTAGAAAATTTATGTTACAAATTATGTAATCACTGGATTGGTTCAATTTGTATCCTTGTTTTAAATGCCATTTGCCTTTGTTTTTGGATATGGTAATATATTATGATAATAAGTTTGCAACAAAGGAAGACTGGTAAGGATAAAATTTAACCAAAAAATAACAGTCAGCCTGTTAACCCTTGTGATAGGGATGAGCTTATGACACACATGAATACTGGTATAAACAGCAAATAACATCCCTAAATTATTCCAGGATTAAGGAGATTTAACCCTTTAAGCCCTTGGGAAGTATAGTTGTAAAGCTGAAACTTAAAGGAATTGACGGAAGGGCACCACCAGGAGTGGAGCCTGCGGCTTAATTTGACTCAACATGGGGAAACTCACCAGGTCCAGACATAGTGAGGATTGAGAGATTGAGAGCTCTTTCTTCATTCTATGGGTGGTGGCGTTAACTGTCAAAATTCAAATTCCCATTTGCTGTCCCTCTACGTTTCCTATAAAAGTAGTAGTGAGAAGTTGCTAAAGTATCAATTAATTGTATCTTGTGTGATTATCTACTTAATTCTCATCACAAATCTGTTTTATAAAGCATTGATATCCCAAGGAGAATTTTGATACTAATCACTCTCACTCTCACATGAGCAAGATGACACAAAGACTTTGTTTTTCCTTCTATACCCTCTAAGTTAATCAAAAATGCTTGTTTTTTCAGCTCACCCATAATATGAAGTTTTCCATCTATTTACTTATAGCAAATTGCTCATAAACCCCTGTTATTTATAAGCTTTAATGGTTACCCCTGTGATTGATAAAAATTGCTTTTGATCAAAGCTTAATGTATGCAACCTTAACTTTTTCCAAAAAAGTGAAATGTTGATTGCTATTTTCAAGTAGAAGTGTGAAAAACTGATGAACAAACAAACCATACTTTTGTTACACAAAAGACCATAACTAATATGTCTATTCTTTGGATGTTAATAGATAATTATTGTAACAAAATGCAGACAGAAAAACAAAAATATCATGACCACAATGACCAAAAAATGAAATTTATTTTATCATATATCATGGCTGGAATTGTTTTTAGTTGGCTCTTTGTTCACAAAATTTTGTGTTTCTTATGTCAGCCTTAAAATTAATAAAGTGCCAAGTTGCCTATGCCAAAAAACATTGTGTCCATAATTAAAAGCATCCTAAACATTTGAAAGAATTCCAAAATGTAGAGCAATAAATAATTTATTGCTCTACATTTTATTATATCACATGACATATGAATTCTTTCTGTATGTACCAGTTTCTTTTCTCCTACATAACATATGTATTGTTTTGTAAAAAAAATTATTGGTACTATTTACTAAAAATGTATTACAAAATTAATTTGCTTAATTATAATAGAGAAGTCACTTGAAGAGAAATTTATGAGCTAATGTAGCAACAATGTCTCTTAAATCTGGTTTACCATGCAAAGCATACTTTTGTTACAGTAAACTTCTGTCAAATATTTGAAGTTTGAATGGAGATAGCAATATAATGCCTCTCAATTTGGAGAGAGTTTATGTCTCGTGAAATTGACTATTAAAATTTTAATTTATTTAGGCTGAAAATGCTACTTTGTTAGTTTATTGAGATATCTTTGCTTTCAAATCCTGCCTAATTAATATATGTTCAAAAATAGTTCATTCTTCTCAGTAAGGTTTGTCAGCTGAGATTCAGTTCACCAAAGACATAGTAATAACAAGGTTATTTTAAAATTTATAAATGTGGTAATGAAAGGTTTGTTTTAACCCACTCACACATTATGAGTAATGCTTTTGGTGGTTTAGCAAGACTAAGTCGTCCAATGCAAAAGTATGATATGTTGTACTTGGGCACAGAAGTCTCACATCCACTATTACTAGTCACTTACTTGAATATTGAAAATTTGCTTGGATGATACCACTTATAGAAATATTATGTGCCAAATTAAGCCAGGTCTCAAAAACTGAAGTACCTATTGGAAAATAATGCTATAACACAGCTTGTGAATTTGTAATTGACTACAGATATTGCTACAGGCAGTCTTTGCAATTTCTTTAAATGTTTTATTTATAAGTGGTTTTAATTTCATCCATAATTGATGTTTTTCTATTATATAAGCTTTGAAAATCATATACTTTAAGCTTTTGTTCCTCCATGGAGAGAGTTACAAATTAAAATTGTGATTTAGTCTACTTTTTTCTGTGATGAATTAAGTGGGACATGAAAGATCTAGGTTGTTGTCGTTTTCTGCTTCGATACTTTTGCAAAAGGAAAGAAGCAAAGTCTGAGACAAGTAAAGTTTACAATGAGCTGGACGATACAGTGTCAGGTAACAAATATGTGGGTGAAGGCTAGTGAAATGTTAAACAAGTTCTAATTTGTATTACTGGTACTCATGGTAAATGGGTTGATTTGGTAATAACATTTTTGCTTCTTATTAAACCTAATGGTTGTCTCACTGTATTATAGAGAATTGTGATTTCAAGATTGTTTAATTAATGCAAAACATTAAAGATAGCTTTGTGTGAAAAATTCTCTAAAAAATTATGCTTGATGGTTGTTGCATGTCAGTTAATAAATAGGCAGTAGTGATGGAAATAGAGTTTTTGTTTATCTCCTACAGCCTTGTAAAAAATATATAAAAGCAAAGAAAAGTGAGTTGTTTGTTTAATGAAGCAATTTCTTTGAACACGTACCATATAATTGAAATATTTTTGTCAATGTATTTAAGTGGCATCATGATGAAGAGAACATAATTTGTGCAACATATGCAGTTATTATTTTGATGCTTGGTGCATGACTCCATTGTTGTTTACACTGAATTTTTCATTCCAGTCTTTATAATGTTTTCATTGTGGTTTCTTTTGTGGGGGAAGGGGAGGGTAGTCCTTGAAAAGTTTAAAAGTCCATTGAGATGTGTGAAAAATCTTAGTAGCAACTGCAAGAAATACTTTACCAAATTCTTATGTGCTGCTGGATATGTTAGCTGGAAAAAGTAAATAACAGAGGCTATCATTTTGAAGCTGAATTATTAATGGCATACAGTAGTTAAAACTGAATTTTAGTGATGTAAAGTTTTCTGTAAAGTAGTCATATGTTTGCAGTCTCAGAGGTAGATTTCACAATAACCTTTCCTGCATGGTATTTCGTTCAGAAGAACACATTACTACAGTATTTTACCCAAATTTATTTATGAAATCTAAATTTGAAAAAAATTGTTTGGCTGGGAAGTGGAAATAAATAAACACATGTAAAGATTTTGTGCCTTTCAGCTGCTTTGTTGAGGAAGATTTAATCAGTCTGTCATCCAGTAAATACAGGCCTAATAGTATCTCTAGTTAGTAAGACATGAGTTACTTAATGCAACCGTTACTTAATTGATGCTGAATTAATGTTCTTTCATGCATCGCAATGCAAAATGTCGGAGGTGTATTCTTTGTCTTTAAATGCTATGAATGCTGACCATGAGAATTGTCACAAAAATGTTGTTGTTAGGATTAAAATAATCAGAAAATGAATTGCAAACAAAATACTTTGCCAAGCAGACTAGAGTAACATGACTTAAATGTTAAATTTTTCAGCCAAAGGACCCCTTGCAAAAGAAGCCAAAAACCGACCTGCACCTATTTCTTCTAACAAAAAACCTGCGTCACAAACAGGGAAACAAACTGCAAAACAGCCTCCTCCAAGTCAAAGACCAGGATCCTCCAAATTGCCCAAAAAACTGTCTGCAGCACCCAGCAATGCTAGTGACAGTGCATCTGTAACAAGCAGCATTAAAGACCAGGATAACTTAGATGATCTACATGATGCTGATATTGACACTGTGTCTGTAAGCACTGACACATCAGATCATGATACAAGGTTGCCATCTTACGGACATCTCCAACAAGACGAAACTGATGGAAAAGGTGAATCTCCTATTGAAATACCTAGCTGTAGGATAATGCCACCTGATATCCTCAGTGAGACACCTTGTCTAAGCAAGCATTCCATCGGCATTCAGGTTGAAGACGATAGCGACTCAAAGACTATCCAAGCTCTCAAAGAAAAAGGACGACATCTTCATGAGCTGGTAAAACAGAGGACAGAACTTTGTTGGCAGCTTCAAGATCAAATTGATGAGGATAGCCTTGATTTTATTTCAGCTTCTGTCATGATTCTTTCTGTTGTTCATAAGGTGAGAGGGAATGTTTTGTTTTTGCCTTCTACAATGTAAGATCCTGACCACAAGCACAATAGCCTGCGTTGCAGATGTAATCAAACCCTGGTTAGTATCATGTGCGAAGCGGCGCAAAGAACCTTGTTGTGAGCCCCAGTGCACTCAATGAATGACTGTAATTGTGTCAACCTCATTCCCAGGTTTTCTTTCCTACCCCCCCCCCCCCCTCTCTCTGTTGCCCTGTGGGACGGGTTGAAGAGACCCTGGGAATGAGGTTGGAGGTGTGTTTCCAATTTCCTTTCATCCTGATTGGCAAATCGACAAATGGTTTTTTTAACCCTTTAAGTCCCAATAGTGTCCAAGATCAATTTCCTCCTTACAATTATCCATACACTGTAAAGAGATAAGTTATGAGAATCAATAAAATGATCACCCAAGAGAAAATACTTTGATCTTTGAACAAATACTCTCAACTAATTCTTTAAGGAAATGTATGGAGATCAGTTTGGAGAATTTGTATGTGGATACTGGGCCTTAAAGGGTTAACAGACCAATCATGACGAGTACTCAAATCCTGGCACACAGGTCAGGACCCAGAACAGTGATTTTGGCCCTGTTTTGCAGATGTTACTAAACCAAGGTTTGATAATGTCTGCACCACAGGCCATAAGCAGATGTAAAATGTATCCACAGTTTCCCTCAGGGCTTTTTGGGGATAATTTACAACACTGGTTGGGGACTTTGCCAGACTGCTTAAGGTGTAGTTTACAAGTAATGAAGGAATGAGTGATGATTCCCCGATACATGAGTGTGAAAGTGAGATAGACCACTACACTGGGCACTATGTACCCTACTCTTTACGAAGAGTGTGTGGGTTCTTTAACGCCCCACAGATTAATTACATATGCAAGCGCTTGTGAGACGGGGCCTACGGTTTATCATCCTTATCCAAGAACACTAGAATTAAGTCTAACCGTTTGCACATGTTATTACAAAGGCAGCACTTTTTCCTCAGTTATTTAAAGACCCAGAGTGTTGGTCCGGTCGGGGTTTGAACCTACGGCCTCCTGCTCACCATACCGGCGCTTATCCCATTGAGCTAACCAGGCGGCAGTTAAAACATGTACAACTGACCTAATATTTTTTGTCTACATCATAATCTTCATGGTGGTCATCATCATGATTTGTCCGCTGTGGTTGTCATCATGATGACTTCATTAAGGAGTGGTCATATTATAGGGGGAGGGCTAGAAAATTTAGGGGGAGGGCTAAGATTAGTTGGTTCTGATTTGGGGAGTGAGTTTACCCAACAGGATGGCAGGAAGAAGAGGACAGTAAAATGCTGTGTGACAAATGTGACAGGGCTATTACTTGTGTGTTTTGTCGTGATCTTCACTTAACATTATTGTTCTCTGGTCTTTTACAGAAGGATCTGTTTAAGGGAAGGTGAAGTTTGGTGGAAAGCATTTTCAAACAAAATTATTGTCACACTTGTCACACAAGGTTTGCTGTCGTCCTTCCTCTCCCTTCCTGTTGCATAAGTTCACTAATATAAATGTCATAGTCACCTACATTAAAATAAAAATTGATATGTACATCCTGTATCTGACAATTGGTATTAATTTTTTCTTGTTTGAAAACTCAGTTGCAGTGGAGTCAAAGGTGTTCAGACCAACTGCAAAGGAAAATACAGTCCACCATGGAGGAGTTAAGTGTTATTCAAGAAAAACTTGGTAAGCTTAGCTTTTTTTTGTTAAATAGCAATAAAATAAGCAGTACCATGTAAAAGTGCTTCTGACAAGGTTTCACTATGATTGGTTGCACCCTTAGGATTTGGTCCTCAGACTTAATGGTTGGAAATGTTATCTAAATAAAATAATTATCAAAAAGTACCATGCAGTAAAACTGCCATGGAGGATTTTGTTTAGTGTGATTCTCTAATGATCCTGCAGGTCACTCACTGTTAATCACTCCCTTCTCTATCTAATGGACAATAGCCAAAGCAGTATACCTGTTCTCTCTGTTGTGGTTAAATTGTATCCTTGGTTTGAAGTTTATTTTCTTTTGTTTGAAACTTTTTATCATACATAATGGTAAACCAAAAACAAAGGAGAAAAATAAGCCAAGGGTAGAATTGAAATACATCATCTCCCCATCAGCTTTAAAGAGTTGAAAAGGTTCATGTTTTTGTCTTTACAGCTGAAGAGGAGGCCAACAGTGTTAAGCTACAAGAGGAGATGATGTATCAGAGCAGTGAGCATGCTGTTGCTATAGAAACACTTAAGGCTGATTATGAAAATGTGTTGGAAAGGACAAGCAATGAACTAAAGATGAAACATGAGGGAGAAATTGCACTCGGTAAGACATTGGATTTGGAATTTATCTTCAAAGTTATCAATGGAGCTGAAATTAAGGAATAAGAACCTTGTTGTTATGAGAGCAGCTATCCATAAACGACCACCTACTGAGGATGTGTAGTTTGGTAGCAGGGCTGTGCTGTAGTAGAGCCCAGTGGCCCCTAGCGCCTACCGTAATGTCACTCACTTTATTTCAAGGAAATGTAATACTGTCACTTTTCAGAGATCCTTTTTTAATAGATCCACCAGAATCTGGAACACGTTAGCAAATGATCTTCAACTTTCATGCAACCTTCAGATCAGCCAATTCAATTCCATCATGTACAAGTACTACGTGGATGCCTTAGAACGTAACTACGACCCAGAGAACCCACGATCCTGGAAAACAATCTGTCCGTCATGTAACGTTTCACGTAACGTGTCTGTCCGTCTCCGTTGTTGTTTTTAATTGTCTCGTGTTAGTTTTACTGTTTCTTACATATCTTTTAAGCTCTGGGACCACTGTAATTGGCTCAACGCTGTTGTGGCACCCCTGCCTATTGTTTCATTGTTGTCTATTGTTTCATTGTTCATAAGGCGAAGCTAATAAAATACAATAAAATAAAATAAATAAACTTTTGCTCTTGAAATCTCAGCTTTTTCATACAAATCATATTCTGGCAGCCTGGATTTTACAGGTTCAGAGCACTGGGCTCCCTTCAGTTTAACTTAGGGCACAACCTTGGTTAGTTTTTTAAAGGGAGGTGTTTGTTGCCTGAGGTTCCAATATTAACCCTTCAAGTCCACATACAAATTCTCCAGACTGATCTCTGTACTTGTACTTGAAAACGAAGTTGAGAGAATTTGTTTAAAGATCAAAGCAATTTCCTTCGGGGATATTTTCGTCAATTTATTATTGTAACCCCTCTATTTGATGTATATTGTTAGGAGAAATTTGATGTTGTTTACGCATGAGACCATGTTACAGGGTTAAGGTTCTTTGCCTGGGAAAGTATTTTGGGTATTTTGAACCTGAGTAACTAGTTGCTTATGAGAGGTGATTTCTGTAAATAGAGGTTTGACTGATATTATTGTTCCAGTTATTGATGTATTGGTAAATTTAGAACTCGATTGGTGCTTGTATCAGGAGTGCAGAGGAATTGAATTGTTACACTCAGACCACTCTTTTTGATCATTCCCATAATCAGTGTTAGCACCTTTGAATTATAGACAGTTCCCAGTGTTGAGGTCCAAAAGGTACCAATCTTTGTACAATGTCTAAATCTATAACACTAATAGTACTCTGGTAATGTTTTGGTTTAGCTATTGAAACACACAAGGCACAAGTGCATGAAATGAGACAGCATCATGAGAAAGAGGTATTATGTTTATGATTATGATTATTTAGTGTTAAAAAACAAACTAAAAATAGATTTTATCGGATAAAATGATCGTCAGTTGCCACTTCAGTGTCCTCTTCATTTGTAGACTGAAAATTCAGCTTTCATTTTTGTGTGATAAAAAGGTTATTTGCTCAAGAACTTATTTCAATAGCTAAAGAATACGAATAACAAAAACAAGATTTCGTAGTTGCAGCGCGAAGGAACTGTAAAGGTGAAGAGTAGATAGGTGATATTTGCATCCGATTTTTCATACACCAAAGAATTCTTAGCATTAAATTTGTCAGAATTTCATTCTAAGCGTAATTTCCTCCTGCATTGCCATCGTAGCTGCCTAGAGGGTTGATAAATGTATGATCTTTTTGTAGATGTCCGAGCTGAAGAAGTCTCATGAAGAGGTTATAGCGTCCGTTAAGGAGGCACACAGAGATGAAATTGTGGAACTGGAGAGCAAACATTCCAGTGCAACTGACGGTAAGTAGAGGGGACCGAGATCTGGTGTGTACTTAGTGCGGCTAGCATGGGAAGTGTTTGTTGAATTAGTTATGACTCAGAAGAAACCTTTTTGATCCCGTGCATCATTGTCAAATAGCGAGTAATCCAAAGGAAGATCCTTCTCGTCATCTCTTAAGTTTCTGTACAACACCCCCCCCCCCCCCCCTCATACTTTATTTTGTACTTATAATTGACGTAGATTTATCCGGTAGGCAGTGTTGAATTTTGAGCATTAAGTAATAGTAGCTTAAACTCAGGGACAATTCTGGACTTAAATCTGCTTTTTAGAACTTGTTGAAGAACACCAAGTGGAAATTGAAACCATCAAAGCGGATTACGACGAACAGCAGTCAGAATTCAAGGTGAGTCTCACTAGAGTAGAATACAAACTGGGACCAGTTCTGTAATCTATGTTACCAAGACATTCTACATTTTATGACGAGGGTCGATTTGCAGACAAGGTCGATGTAGAAAACCAATCTGTTAGGATCGCCTAGCATAGCTACCATGCAAAGAAGACACGGAAAAGAAATTAAGGTGCGTTCCGGATCAAATGGGAATCGACTGGAAGTTTAGGTTTCAAGGAAAATGGAAAACTTGAGACCCGGAACAACAGCAAAAAACTTTCAGCATATTAAGACTTTGCTTTATATCTCTGGTTAGATGGTGCAGAGTTGAATGCTCTAACGCCTATCACCCAATCATCTTTTCCCCTGCTTAGTAGTTAGCTAAAGCGTCAGCGAGGTGGGCTAAATTTTACGACTCGTGTGTCACCTATTCGTCTGCCTGTTATGTCCCTCTCTCTTCAATGATTCTAATGATTAGGCGGGATGAAAATATGGAATGTGTAAGGTTTAGCAATGAAATTGTATGTTCCTAATATAAAAAGGCATCATTGCTTAAAGAGATAATGGAGAGGGAGAAAACTGCTGTTTTATGTGCGACAATGATTTGAATTCCTTTATAGGAAAAATATGACAAAGTAGTGAGTGAGTGCAGCATGTTGAACAAGAAATTTCAGCAAGCGCAGGATCAGAGTCAGAAGGACATTGAAACAAGGATTCAGGTTATTATGTTTATGATGGTGTCAACTGTCAAAGCACTTTTGAGTCTTAGGTTGATTTTGTCAAGAGCAGTTATCTCGTTAAACTACAAGTTTTTTTTCTCTCTCGCGCGCGCTTTTAAGAATAGTCTTTTGTTATCGGTTCATTTAGCAGCGCGCGTTCAGTTTAATTTTCACGCGCAAGGCTTTTGGTAATGTGGCACAAGAGAAAAAGGAATTGTGTTGAAAAAATGGGAGAAAGGTTGAGTTGTGGTTTTGTTTGGAAAACTTAACTTTGTTTGGACATTGTTTGTTTACGAATTCATTAAGGATGCTTTTCAGCGCCATGCACGGTAGCGCCATTGTTTATTTTATTTGAAGTCACTGATCGTCTTTTTAGTCGCTTGTTCTGGTTAATTAATAATGTACCACTGACGCTGTTGTTTGTAAGAATGCCATGATCCTATGTTGAAAATCTTCCAAATACGCTGCAACTACGATTCTGTTTTTTTTTAGGAAGAGATTAAGAAGTATGAATCTTTGCCGGCAGAACTTGAGAGCCTCAAAGCCGTGCTTGAAATGAAGAACGAGGAAATAAAACGGCTGAGAAAGGAAAAGATGGAGAAACACTTGGAGGTATTTACTATGTACTTCCCGGCATTTCCTTATGTTGAAGGTTATTTCCTTGCCTTTTCACTGCAAATAGTGTTCTAAATCATACTCCAAGCAAAATTCAAAATTCTTGTAAATGCTGAAAAGCAAGTACTAAGAGCGCCGTTTGAAATACACCTCTTAAGTTTGCATGTTTTTTCCAATGTAAAATTGGGGAAAATTGTAAAATGAGATTGGAAGTTGAGATATGATCACTTTCTGGGCTCATAAGGTTAAGATGCTACTTAGGAATGAACGTTGTCCTATAATTAATATTAACAACTTTTCGGTTTTTAGCTTGAGAAACTAGAAGATATCAAGACGCAGACTCAAAAACTGCAACAAGAAAACGAGTCATTATCATTCGTCGTTGAAACAAAGTCGAAATTTGAAAGGTGAGTGTATTTTGTTGAAGGGTCTGTGTATTTTACTAACCTCGTCCGTCACTAGGGACTCTAAGATCCAACGACGTGGACGGTAACGAGAACGTCAAAAAAACCATAGGTTTTGTAAGCAAATCAACAACTTTCCACGTGCATCGCTCTGTACATTTCTTTGCCCGTTTTTGCACGATGACGACGTGAAAATGCCTAATTTCGCGTTTTATGGGGGACGTAAACAAGCAGCGACGAAATTTTTTTTCTCTTTCTGTACTTGTATGTGGTCCCAAAGATTCGACTCCGGGAGGGTTCGCCTACATTTGACAAAGTAAGTGGGTAGGAATAATTGCGATAAAGACTGAAAGAACGCAAATTCACTTTTTGAGCGACGTTCTCATTGCCGTCACGTCGTTGAATCTTAGAGTCCCTATTGAAATCAAGACGAACACAAGGAGTCTCGTAACAATTAGATATTTGCAGGGGCAGCAATCGTTTCTAGACTAGTCTGTCGCATTTGATTTCAATTTAAGAATCTCGAATTCTTAACTCGGTAAATAGAAACCATAAGGGCCTGTTATTTAAATGAAGTTTAGCCAGTGTTAAACAAAACCGCGTTCAGAGTCATTTTCAGTTTGCCCAACGCTTTAATGTAAGCACCATCCATCGCGAACAGTCATTATTTCATGAAAGCATATGGCTTAGACTAGAAAAGCATTTGTCTTCTTCAAATAACCCACTGAGGAAGAGATCTGTAGGTCTGAAAGATTTCCTAAACCACGGTCTAAGTTAGACTTCGTGTAAATAACCCACCTTAAGATTTGAAACGACGACTACGGGTACGAGATTTTCTTAATACTTAAAGTAGTGCGCGCGTGTGAACCAGCGTAATTTTGGCGGGAAAAAGTGATAGCCGTCGTCATTCTTCTACTAGTTCTAGCGAAAATGTCGTTGAGACGTAAACAAGATGTCAAATGTTAGACGTTTTATCACAATTTTGCGACCGGGAGAGGGCTCAACCTCCTTCAAGAATACAAATAACAGTTCTAACCCTTCTGGTAACAACTTCCCGGTGGTGATTTTTTAAGAATACGCAAAAAACCTTAAGTTAAATCTCGTCCTCGGAGATGACCTTGTCCTCGAATCTAAATGTTTCTAATAACGTAATTTGGTACCGCAGAAGCCAGTGGGATTCTAACGAGGGCCTTTCGAGGGCTAGTCTCCCTTAACCGTTTTTGTCTCGTCACGCAACGCTCCTCCCCGCTCATGGAGGAGCGCTGGATTGCGAGACAAAAATGGCTGCGATGAAGACTGTTCGAGCGCTAGACTTTTGTCAGAACTAATCGTGACCCCTATTTGGTACCAAAAGATTCAGTCTTTGATAAGACTTGATAAGAACGTTTGAGGTTCATGGCCGGCAGGTGATGTGCGGCGCAAACTGAAGACCCGCGCCCAATACGTCAGCTTTGTCGTCTATCTCTGAGACGTGCAAATAGCGTTTTGATGAAGCACCACATGCTGAATACTTTTAAAGTTAAACTGAAACTTTTTTCCATGTTTTTTTACTTATATTTCAGGCAGCTTTCTGTTGAACGTGACTCATTAAGGAACAGTTTAGAACGAGAGAGCGCAAAGAGTAAAAGACTTTCATTAGAAAATGAAGAACTGCAATGGCGCTTAATAAATAGTACCAGTCCTCCAGGTACCCCATCTGATGAAGGCCGTCCTCTGTCGGCTTCCAGCCGAAACAGCTTTCGTCTCTCAGCAACTTTTCCTGACGTTGAAGCCATAGATGAGTAAAGAAAGACCGATTTTGAGAAGTCTGCCTTTTCGAGCGTGTTTTTTACAAAATGCTGTGACATTTATACATCCTGATCAATATGTATAACCTTTTCTCAACTCAGAAACAATTGTGCGTACCTTTATAAGGTTACGGGTGCTGCATTATATAATGCGCTGTAGTAATTCAATGTTTACGTGCTTGCTTTGCGTAAGTGAATCTTGCCTTCAGGCCTCGAATTAACCTTTCTCCTCAGTACACATGCAGTCATTTATAAACTGCGTACCTTGTCATACTGAAATTAAGCAACACGGGTTACTCCGGTTACTGTAGTCCCTCTGTCAAACCGGCATGACTTCAAACTTAGATAGAACGGCATGTTAAATGAAATTATTGATAGGAAATTGTATTTTTATAGGGGAAACAAGTCGTACCAATTTGGCAAAGTAACATTTCGTTCAGTTAGTTGGCAGCATCCCCGTATTGCTTTTATGTCGACAGTAAAATCATCGAAAAACGAAACGTCCACGCAGAAATAAAAAATCCATTGTTTACACCAACGGACGCTCTTAGAAACGCAAACCGCAACGAACAGAAAGACCAGCCAAATAAATGGATGATTAGGAAGAATTTTATGTGAAATTAGTAAAGGATGAGAAATATTATTAAGAATGAATGAGACTGAATGATTTTCTGAATTTTTTTTTAGTGAGTGAGTGAATTTATGTATATAAGGAGAATACAACTCCATTCAGTTAGAATATGCTTGACACAAGTGAAAATGGGGGCTTTAAATTAACTAATTTTAGCGGAATTTTAATGGTTGCTAAAGGTAGCTTTTCCGCATATTTAATGAAAATACTTAGAATTGTCTTAATGAAATTCATTTATATTGCGCATCATAGATCTTTCTTCTGGAGTCAGTTGAAATTTATTTTGTTAAAGCTTTTTGCCTATAAAGATTATATTTTTTCCCTAATTTAAATTTTTGCGGTGTTTTATCGCTGCCGAAGGAAATTTATTTTAGAATTTGAATTATGCCCCTGTTAAAATAATAATTGTATTATGAAGTGAAATAAAGAATGCATTTTTTTCCAAGTTATTGATATTAACGGAACTGTCTGCAATTGGTGCTTATAGTGTACCTGTACTGGCTAGAGAATATATTACATGAATATATTATTTTAATATCTGTATGTAAACTGAAATAAATTGAGTTCGCGGACCAGCCCATTCCGAAAACACTCAGTGTTATTTTTTAGTGTACCCTGCTAGCAGAGGCTTTTCCCTTGTGTTTCTCAGCGTTGTACTGCCATTCTCTCCGCGGTTTTGGCTGCTCGCGTTTTGTTTTGAAACAACCAAAACAAAACGCGAGCAACCAAAACCGCGAAGAGAATGGCAGTACAACGCTGAGAAACACAAGGGAAAAGCCTCTGCTAGCATGCAGGGTATTTTTAGTGTGGGCCTACCACGAACAGTGTGTGCATTTGTAAGTTTAACCCGGGATAACATGATTGAACATTATATTAACACGTTCCTCGAAACGGCGCGGCCAAATGTTACCGGCCAAACTGTTTCTTAGGGGGTGTTTACATGAGAAAACTCGCACCGGCGCGAGTTTCACACCAGGATGACTTTTTGATTTCGTATCGCGTTTACATGATGACTGGGTCATTTCATATCTCGTTATTTGAAGGTACACTTCATGTTGATAAAATACACGTGTGATTCAAAATCGCAAACATTACGCATGCGCTACTCGTTCCAGTCTACCGGCAGACCGATTTTCCACCGGAACGGGTGGAAGTTTCGCGTTTACATGATACCGTTACGAAATCTCGTACCGGAGTGAAATTCTCGTCCCGGTGCGACAACCGGGGTGAACTCACGCCGGGGCGACTCGCGCCGGCATGACATTTGTGGTGGTATCATGTAAACAAATATAGAGCCATGAGAGGGAACCGGAGTGAACTCGCCCCGGCGCGAAAGTCGCCCCGGTGTCATGTAAACACCCCATTACAGCTGCTTCGAAAAATTTCGGATCAAACGATATTCTAATCGTCCCTCATTGGATTATCTACTCGACCTAACAAAATCGACCAATCACAAAATAAGGAAAAGAAAATGGACATAAAATAAAGAAAAACAGCAAATTCAGATGACCTCTTAGGAAACATGCAATTAAAACTGTCTTTCTATGATTGGCGTTTGGCGGGCCGCTAGCTTTGTTGTTCGGTATATGCAGAGTATAAATAAGGTTTCAGATACAAACGACTCTTCACTCAGTTTGTTGCTCAATTGTACTGAGAAAAGTTATCAGCTCAGTCAAATGGATTGTGCTCAGTTGAAATCTATCGTTTCCCTTGTGGATTCCCGTAATACGCCTGTCAGAAGGTCGCGTATGCTGCCATCAAATCAAGTTCCTGTTGGTGCACCATCCTTGGCCTCAGTCTCCAGCAAGTCTCTAACGGACTTCTCCATCTGCAGTATCCTTGGCCTAGAACGTGAAATCACCAACCAATCTCCCTCAAGTTCCGGTAAGTTAAAAGATACTCAAGCCCTTAATTAGTCGAAAAATAATATACGAAACAACTTAAAGGAGCTGTGTCACGGCAGTCCAGTTCATTTTGTTTAATTTTGCCAATTACTCGCCCTCAATCACTATGGAACTTAAAGTAAGCAAAGAAATTACATGTAAATGACAAAATAAGAGTTCCAAGACAAACAAATATCTCTCCTGAGCATTATTTTTGAAGTTGCAAGCAGCAGGGATCAACTTTGAAAAACTGTTGGGCTGAACAGTTTTCAAAAACCCTAATTTTAATCCGTTTCAATCTTCCTCAATTTTGCCCATCCGTGGCATCTGTTGTTTCTGTTATGTTATTTTAACCTTCCTTTAAAGTCTTAAGCGGTTATTTTTATGTTTCTCTTAATTTAGCGGGCATTTTGTAGTTTCCTAATTTGGCTGAATTTCGTGACACAGCTCCTTTAATATCTATCCAAACCGAAAATTGTCCTTAGGAAGAAACATGAAAACATGTGTCTTTGTTAATGTTGACTTACACGGCATTTAAGTAGATTAAGAGGAAATAATACGCGACATGTGAAAAATTAAAAGCCTTGTCTATTCTTCTTTCATTTACAGAAGGCAACAGTGCTACCAGTCCGCCGTTATCGCCTTACTCCGATTGCACAAGTTCCGGTCCCAACCACAGGGAAACCAGTCCACCGTTAACTCCTTACTCTGATATCACGAGTTCCAGCAGCTGTTGTGACAGTGAGCGCGATCAAGCTTCGACTCTAACCGAACATTCAACAAAGAAAAAGCGACAGCGCACGACCTTCTCACCAATCGAAGTTTGGGAGCTGGAACGAGCATTCAGACGACGGCCATATTTGCTAGAAGAAGATGAGGAGGAACTGGTACAAAGACTGGGAATCACGGCTAAAAGTCTGAGGGTGAGTTTCCTATCTTGAGCGTAAATTTCTAGAAACAAAGAGCATTGTAACCTAAAATAAAATGCAATTTCACCTCGATTTTGTTCTTGACTGAGTTATTTTCAGTTTTGCCGGGAAGTACTGTAAATGTTTATTGATTCAAAGCTTGGCAATTGTAATGTGATTTTTCACCCCACTGTGAGAAAATGTTTAGAATTCAAGTATGTTTTTGCAAGACGGTAGTTTTATGTAATCTTGCAAAGTCTTACTTACTGTTAGTCATCGTTCTTTTCCAAACCATTCATGTTTTTTTAGCAATTTTAATCAGTTGAAATTCTTAATTAATTCTACACTTCATAAGGCAATTTGAACGCTATTTTGCTGTCAGAAATTGTTTTGGAATTGATACAAATTATTATAGCGTCTGTGTGTTGTGCATATTTTCCCTGTTATTCCCCTAATTGGGTAAATAAGTCAGATTTTTGTTTTCTTTCTTGCAGTATTGGTTTCAAAACCGACGAGCCAAATCAAGGAAACTGGAGAGAACGATTTCATCCGTCTGTCAGACCGGCCCGTCAAACCAGTTTGTTAGCCGACCCTATTCAGTTCATTGGAAACAAGGCGCACCAGTGTTCAGTTCAGCGATGGACAGCCACTTTAGACATATAAACCAGAGAACAGTTGTCAGTCGACAACTCCCAGTCAAGTCAAACCGTGTACCCAAGTTCCACTCTGACCAGTTCACAGTCAGACCTGTTGAGCCCGCAAGACTGCCGTACAGCCGTGCTTCGTACAGATATCAACCATACTGAACTTAAGACTTTTGTATTGAGTAAGATTGTATTGATTGTACTAAGAATGTCTGCGGGGGGGGGCTATTTTTAGTAGTGATCTCATGAATTTATTTGTTAATCGTTCATTTTCTTTTATAATTTGTTGAACGGATGAAGAGGGGAAGGAACACTTTGGAAACAAGGCAGTGCTGCCTTGAGTGCGAAAATTGTAGCGTGCCATTTTTATTTTATTTATATCACAAAACGTCTAGTTAAAGGTTATAGTACAAAAAACTAGTTTAGTAAAAAAACCCATGACTTTGCTAGGAGAGAATGCTTACACTCTGAAATGGACTGATTCCACTTGCAATCCTTAGAATCTGTTATCAGCTAGTAGTTACCTCGAAATTAGCAAAAGTAAATAAATGAATAATAAAATAAAGGAAGAAAGAAACAAAGAAAATTTTACTACAGCATTACCTGTTTTAACAGGTACTTAAAAGTACCGCTCTCGTAAGAAGTTGTCCATCCGAGCGAGCCAGACATTCTGCCAAAAGGTAATAAAAATGTTTACCATCAGTGATGGCTGGCAAAGAGTAACTATAATTAATAATTGATACAACAATACATGCATGGTGCTAATTGGCTCGAAATATTTCTAAATAGTACCGGTAATTACTGTATTTAGATCGAGACTGACTTCAGTTACCAAACTGTTGAGAACACCACCGAGTGAAACCAGATTTCAAAATACTGATCGTTTCACTGGTATTATTTGCTGCCAAACTTTAAGTACGTAATTGAAAAAAGAAAACAAAAACGTAAAAGGAAAAAACATACTACACTTTACAAAGCAATATCGTTATTGAAGTACAATTATATTGTGACCAATCTGTATGTACACCTCATTCCTAAATGGTCGTGGTAATATAACTTTTCTCTAATTTAATTATATTTACGCTAATTAGCCCTCTTTGACTCGATTGTGAATTCAGAATTAGAAACTGTTATATTGAAATGCATTGAGGACCACAATTCGAACCACAAATTTATTTATAAGAGAAAAGAAAAACTTAACCTAGCTTACTACCATTCTTGAATAATGTGTAATCATGATTTTGATTTTGATTATTATTATTATTCATAGCATTGTTTACTAGCAGGAGTTAGCCGTCCGGCCAACTGACAGTCTGCGCGTAAGTAAATTCACGCTAGAGAGTGATCTTCATTATATGTAACATGTCAGGCAATTTACTTCGAATGACAGTACAACCCGACACTTTGATCCATGAAAAAAAGATAGAATATAGAAGTGAATGGCTTTGAGAGAAGTTACCGGTGCTCAAAATCGAGACGTTCATTGTTACAATAGAAAATGCTGCTACAACTTTTCTAAATAAGAGCTGATGATTAAAAGAGTGATAGGGTTAAGCTGAGGTTCATCTGATCCGATTCAGCTTTTGCCAAGGGCTAGCAAATTCTGCTATCCTCTCACTGGTAAAACAAATAATTTAAACACGTTCGACAGGGGTAAAAACAAAACTGGCTGCCGCAAACTGGATGCGCTGTAAACTTTTTAAAAGGCAATCAGTAATTGGATACAAGATTATATCATTAAAGTCTAAGCGAGATAGGACCAGACATTCAACTAAATGTTTTCTAAGATGGTAGTTTGTAAAGTTCTTGATTTTCCTCAGCGCAGCTAGGACACCAGAGCAAGATGAGGCGAGATGCTTGACATGATCATCCCACTTCAAGGTGTCAGTAATATGAACCCCAAGTAATTAAATGGATTGAAGGGAGCAACAAGTGACAACTTAGCTTTCAGAATTTTGAACGATAGTTTCTTTCGATTTAACGACCGAGTTAAAAAGGAAATCGAATTTACAATGAGAAGCCTGTCCTGGCATTGATGAAAGCGGAACGACATCCTAGGGCCGACGAGAAAGAATAACACCTCTGCAGGCGGTGTAGTTTATGAAGAAAACGCATAAAAAAAATCCATAGTACATTAAATTTAATCAGATGGCTTACAGGATAGGCTTTTAAGGCGCTTAAGGGTCGGCGGATGTTTAGGAAGGCATAGAAATTCAGCGATCGAAAAATGCATGGAAATAAACTTAATTTTTGAAAAGTGCCGCATAATAGTTCAAACCATTATGAATTGATCGGAACCTAAACGGCCAATCAACATGCATGAGAGCGCATATATATAGTTGGCAAGAGATGAGCGCAATTATAAGGAAAGGTTTAGGGCGTAACTTGAAAAATTGGAGGGCTGCTTATCATACTTGCTTACTGCGGGACTAACACAGCTATCAGATGTGAGTTTAAATCCATTACATTTCGTCTTTTCAACAGATCGGATATCAAGCTAAAATGTTGCAAAGGAGAAAAGTGGCGAGTATAGCAAGTACCGTAAATCCTCTATTAAGCCCCCCGGGGGGCTTATTTATTTCAAGCCCATTTGAGGGGGGGCTTAATAGAGACGGGGGGCTTATTTGAGAGGGGGGGCTTATTTAATTTAGAAACGACGATGGTATCAGTTCTCCATAAAGAACTAGAATACAAAGTGGAAAAGCTCAAGTACAAGAAGTTTTAAGTCATGCAGCCGAGGATCAGAATGAAATCCGAACTTCCAGTTGGTAATAAACCATCCTGGATCAGTCCACACGAAGTTTTGCGGTCGTGATTGATTAATACAGCCTATCATTTATTAGTGAAGAATAATTGGGGGTGGGGAGGGGGGCTTAATAGAGAGGGGTGGCTTATTAACTTTCTTCCCCTGAAAAGGGGGGGCTTATTAGAGGGAGGGGGCTTATTTGAGAGGGGGGGCTTATTAACTTTCTTCCCCTGAAAAGGGGGGGCTTATTAGAGGGAGGGGGCTTATTTGAGAAGGGGGGCTTAATAACTTTCTTCCCCTGAAAAGGGGGGGCTTATTAGAGGGAGGGGGCTTATTTGAGAGGGGGGGCTTATTAACTTTCTTCCCCTGAAAAGGGGGGGCTTATTAGAGGGAGGGGGCTTATTTGAGAGGGGGGGCTTATTAACTTTCTTCCCCTGAAAAGGGGGGGTTATTAGAGGGAGGGGGCTTATTTGAGAGGGGGGGCTTAATAGAGGATTTACGGTATAAATCTTTTGTTCAGTTCTAAATTGTGCTCGGACATCTCGGACGTGTTAGAGCAAGATTAGCAATCGCGCTAAAAAACGCAACTTCAATGTAGAGTGTAGATCTTAAATTTAGATTAGAGATAATTTGGGCTTTTACTAGCTAGAAGTAGAGTAACTGGACTTTCATTGTATAAGCTATTGACATACTTTGCTTCACTTGTTTATAACATACAAGAAGGTGTAACGAAAACAAAACGAAGGTTTTTGCGAGTGGCAGATCAGCTAGACCAAGTGAGTGCTTTCACAGCTCTCGAATTGAGCGTTTCTCATGTTCTCAAGAACATTCTCTCTAGACATTTTTACAAAACCCAATAACTTGCTTATACAGGAGCCTCCTGGCTTATATCTAAAGATATAATTTTATTTGTGAAAAACCAAGAAAACCTCCAAAACATAACAGTTACTATAATTAATCTGATAATAAAAAAGTTAATAACTTTACTTAACCTCTTGGACTAAACTTCCACTAAATAACCGTTAATTAAGCGTCAAAAGCTCTAAAATTTAACCGTCAACCATCCAAATTGGGAAAAATATAACCGTCAACCGCGTCAATGCTACCCACCACTTTCAGTAAGACCCTCCTAATACGCACCTTATTGAGCGATTCATCTCATTTAAAGTAATTAATCGGTTGAAGTTAAGTTACAGTGTTGAAAGGTCTTTTATTCGGATATTACGATTGTCATCCAGTATACCGCGGCGGACGTCTTATTATTTCACGCCATTTAAAAGAACTGACTGTGCGCGCCGTCTAATTAATGTTAACCGTTATAGAAATCGGCAAACATGCAGGTCAATAAACAAATTGTTTGTTGGGCCGATAGCTTTGTTGTTTGTTGATTGACAGATGCTGACAGATGCTAGAGTACCGACGCCGCATAAATATGGCTTTGGTTCAACTAGACTCTTCACTCAGTTTGTTAGTTTCAGATCCAGCTAATCAAATCTGTTGAAATGGAGTGTCATCAAATGAAATCCGTTAATTCACTTGTGGATTCTCTTGTGCGTTCTACGCATGTCACTAGGTCTCGTATTCAAAACAAGTCACCCACAGACTTCTCCATCTGCAGTATCCTGGGTCTGGAAAGTAACGTCACTCAATTTTCTTCTAGTTCTGGTTAGTATAACGCAACTCCGACGTCATTTGTATATGCAGTTATTCTATCAGGCTTTTTCTACACATAGGTTAATGTAAAATTCACTTAATTAATCGAAAGTCTGTTTTTTGTTGTTTTGACATACTTGTTTGAAAGTTTAATCGACTTTTGTTACTTAAAAAAGTCTCCTAGTCCATATAAACTATAGGAACTATAAATTTCCCAGCCGCTACGAAAACAGAAACAACGAGAACACAGTGTGTTTACCTGAGAAAGATCTTATAGTACATAAACAAGGTATTAAGGACGAGTTTACAAGTGTTTACTTTTCCTCAACAGAATGCTACGGTAATACCAGTCCGCCGTTATCGCCTTACTCCGACTGTGCGGCAAGCCCTCTTCCAAGCCACAAGGAAACCAGTCCAGCGTTAACTCCTTACTCTGACATCGAAAGTACCAGCGGCGATTGTGACAGTGAGAAGAGGAAACGACAGCGTACGACCTTCTCACCGATCGAAGTTTGGGAGCTGGAACGAGCATTCAGACGGCGGCCATATTTGCTAAAAGAAGATGAGGAGGAACTGGTACAAAGACTGGGGATTACGGCTAAAAGTCTTAAGGTGAGTTTCTATCATTCATGAGCGTAAATTATAAACAATTATTGGATGAGGTTTTTTGTGATATCCAGCCAGAATAATCAAGGTCGAGTTAGGGCTTATCAGCCGAAGCTGAAGGCTGAGGCTGATACCCTTACTGAGACCTTAATTAGGCCTGTTTCAAACGTCGTGCTACTGCCGTGCCGAACTCAATTCATAAATTACAAATGCATTAGAATACATTTTAAAGTTTCCTGAACCGTTTCTTTATTATTGTGTTTTGCTTTCGGCAACAGCCGTTCTATTCGATTGAATTAAACTCGACGTCTGAAACCAAGTCGTGCTAGTGTCGTGCTGCAGTCGAGCTACAGTCGAGCCAGCTTAGCACGGCAGTAGCACGACGTTTGAAACAGGCCTTATCTAATAATTTTATTATTTTTTCGATGCCCTGCTCGGTGAACGAAGCAAACCTGGAAGTCATGTTTTTGCTTCTTTACTGACGGCAAGCAACACAAAGCGCGCGAACTTGACATGATTACCATTAGAAATCATCCACCGCGTCATAAATGACATGATTATTCTTGACTTATTGAGTGCCCTTGACGTGATAATCTGCAGCTAGATGGCGTCCCAGGCGCTGATTTCGAAAATTCACTGTACGCTTTCGGCCAATAAGAAAAGAGATAGTGAGTTCAATGTATAACAACAGGAAATAGAGCGTATTTGCACTCTAAGGGGAATGGAATTTCAGTTGGATTTTGTTTCTGGTAATTTTCAGTTTTGCCGGGAACGGTACGTTGTAAACGCTCGGTGCGGGAGTAAACTATGATTATCGATTCAAGTCTCGGCAATTGTAACGTGATTTTTCAGTCAGAAAATCCTTTAAGGCAAGTATGTATTTGCCGGACCGTGATTATTTGTAATCTTGCAAAGTTATACACCAGGGGCACCGAACGAGGATATGGTTCAAAACCACTTAACATAGCATTGTTAAATGTATTTTAGTATTTAAATGGTAGATATAATTATCTGTTCGGATTTCCTAGTTGAAAGTCTAGTGATCCGAAAATTATAGGGATCAAAACTTACCTTTTCAAAAATTTCAGCCAGAAACAGGCTCCCGAAAATTCTAGGTGGCCTTTTTTAGGGTAAAAATCAGTTAAAAATGGGTAATTATATCATTTTTTAGATGTTCGAAAATCCTACAAATGTTTCGAAAATTCTAGATCTCAAATCGTCTTCCGAACAGATATTTTCCGAAAATTGCCGTTGGGTGCCCCTGATACACGTCAAGTCATGCATGTTAGTCATCGCTATCTCCTCAATCGGCTCTTGGTATTTCCTTTATATGATGTGAAATTTCTATTATATTAATGTTATAATTCATAAGGCAATTAATAAATGAACTCTATTTTGCCGTCAGAAAATTTTTTGGAATCCATACAAATTATTATTGTCCTGTACTGTGTGTTGTGTAGATTTTGCCTAATATTGCTTTTATTTAGTTCATAACTCATATTTTTGTTCTCTTTCTTGTAGCATTGGTTTCAAAATCGACGAGCCAAATCAAGGAAATTGGAGAGAACGATCTCATCCGTCGGTCAGACTGGCAGCCCGTCAAACCAGTTTATTAGCCGACCGTATCCAGGTCACTGGAAACAAGGCGAACGAGTGTCCTGTCCAGCGATGGAAAGCTACTTTAGACATATAAACCAGAGAACAGTTGTCAGTCGTCAACTCTCAGTCAAGTCAGACCGTGTACCCAAGTTCCACTCTGACCAGTTCACAATCAGACCTGTTGAGCCCGCAAGACTGCCGTACAGCCGTGCCCCATATAGATACCAACCATACTAATTTGTACAGACTTGACTAGTGTACTGAATTAGATTTGTGTCGAAAGAGCAAAGAAGAGTTTACACGGATGTAGTAATTATGATGTCTAGTGTAATAGGAGAAAAAATTAAAAAAGTTTAGTTCATTGCTTTGTAAATAGTTTCGAATAGTTCTAGCACTGAAGCTTCTAGTGTTGTAAATACCGTAAATCCTCTATTAAGCCCCCCGGGGGGCTTATTTTTTTCAAGCCCTTTTGAGTGGGGGGCTTAATAGAGAGGGGGGGCTTAAAAGAGAGGGGGGGCTTATTTAATTTAGCGAAACGTATCACCTGTAGCAAAAATACCGTGATATGAGACAGAGTAGACTTACGCGTAATTCACTTGTGGGAGCCTAAAAGTAACAGGAGCACGGTTTCTCGAGGACTGACTTGTGGTTCCTCGGCGGTACACTGCTTTGTCTAACGACCAGAAAATGGTGGCAATTCTCCACAGAGAGCTAGAGCGCAAAGTTGAGAAAGTTAAGCATATGAAGTTGGAGGTCATGTCGCCGAAGACCAAAAACAATATGAACTTCCAGCCTGAATAAATCATAACTGATCAGTCCACGTTAATCGTGATTGGGGGAGGGGGAGGGGGGGCTTAATAGAGAGGGGGGGCTTATTTGAGATGGGGGGCTTAATAGAGGATTTACGGTAAAACAGTTTGTACTAGTGTCTGTGATAACATGCATGCTGTTTAATCGCCGTTGTTTAATCGGAGAAGGGAGGGGAAGGGTTAGACTGGCTGCTCAGGGGGTGGGGGAGGGGGGAACATTCAAGAGAAGTTTAGGTAAAGTTGTGCCCTCGAGGCCTTTAAACCTTGATCCTGTTTTCAAAAGACAAGTTTACGATTTCGCTACTCTGTTTTAGACAAGAGAACCAATTTCCCGACCATGATTTATTTTGTTTCGCACAAAAATTTAAGCGTTCAGTCTTATAGTAACATCATGGAATTCGATTTTTTAAAAGATACATTGTTCGTTCTTCTTATGTAGACCGAGCATCGTCAATCTTTACACTCTTTTTGGATTCCGGTCCGAAAAGACACCTTGTTTAAGACGCAAAATAGTGAAAGTGTATCCCTGAAAACCATACCCTGTTAAGTGGCACATAACAGTCTAAGTCAATTTGGTACTGTTGTAGTTTTCCGGAGAGTCTTGCGGGAGGTGCTGTTGCGGTAATTTAGAAGGGAGCAACAAATGACAACTTGGCTGTCAGAGATTTGAATGATATTTGCTTTAGATTTAACGACCGAATTGAAAGAGAAATTGAATCAGTTACGATAAGCTGCAGTCTGTACTGGGATGAAAGCAGAACCGCGGCACCCCAGCCGTCCGACGAGATCGGAATGAATGACATTTCTGTTACAGTGTCAATGAAATCATCACGAGAAAGCGCATAAAAATTGCATAGCACGTTTATAAAAAAATCGAAAAACGCATTGGAAAAAACGTAATTATCAAAAAGTGCCGCATCATAGTTCCAACCAAACAACACGAGTTGATAGGAACCTAAACGGCCAATCAACATTAGGGGGCATTAAGACGGCGAAAGATGAGTGCAATTGATGAGGAGAGGTTTAGGGCGCAACTTGCAAAATTTGGAGGGATGCTTATCAGTTTTATTGTGGAACTATCACAGCTAAGAGATTTGTTTTAAATCTGTTTTTTCATTTTGTTTTACAGATCCAATAATTGCCAACCTACAATGTTGCAAAGGAGACGAAAGTATAGCTTGTTCTAGGTTCTCAGATAGTGAAGAAGACAGGAAATTGAAAGGCACGCGAAAATGTGAGCTCGTGAGATGGGAAAAGGGGACTGTGGTGGGTTAGAGGGAGAAAAATAAGAGATGAGATTTCCTCCCGTTTTATTTTCGTATTCGCGCTTTCTCAATTTCGCGGACCCGACTACGTCTTGGACCAAGTGAATCTTTTGTCCAATTCTCACTTGTGCGGGTGTGAGGGTCTTAGTGCGAGATCAGCAGTTGCGCTAAAGAAACATAACTTCAGAATTTGTGTAGATCTTTAATTTTAAGAAGGTACTAATTTGGGCTTTTTTTCTTGGAAAAATTAGAAGTTGAGTAACCGGCCTGACTTTCATTTTACGCTATCAACATCCTTGGTCTCTCTCGGTTTACAAAAGATGACAGCTTTGTAAAAAGTGTAACGGAGAACGAAGGTTTTCGCGGGTTGTAACGCAGTTGAATGGTTCGAGAATTGAGCGTTTGAGGACTTGTTAGGTCAACAGAAATAAGTTATCGCTTATTGAGCGATTCCTCCCAATTTAAGTAATTAATTGTTTGACGTTGGCTAAGAAAAAATGACGCGTGCCAATTTTGAAAGATCCTTTATTCGGATCTCCCCGTTATTTCATATTTTTAGCCCAAACTGAAAAAATTTGTTTTGGAAACCGGGCACCCCCTTGTCTAAGGTTCGGGATGACCGGGTCCCCAGTTATCTCAAGGTCTGGATCCAGCACTGAACTGTTGTAGAACTCGGCAAACATGCAGGTAAATAAACGATTTGTTTGTCGGTCCGCTTCCTTTGTTGTTCGACGGATGTCAGAGTACCGACGACGGATAAATATGGTTTCGGTCACTCTGAGTTTGTTAGTATCAAATCCATATCCAGCTTTGTTGAAATGGAGTGTCATCAGATGAAATCCGTTATTTCACTAGTGGATTCTCTTGTGCGTTCTGCGCATGTCAGAAGGTCATGTATTCGCAACAAGTCACCCACGGACTTCTCCATCTGTAGTATCCTGGGTCGAGAAAGTAATGTCACTCAACCCTCTAAGAGTTCTGGTTCGTACTGTATAATTCCATTTTCTGTTTTGTTTAAACGTGGTCGTGAAATCTTATCGATTTACCTTCATTAAAAAAAACTCCAGCATTCGCCAGCTAATCCCACAAGCTACGCAGGCTACCGTCTGACACGAGACAAATATTATTCTTTCAAACACTTTTATTTTACTCGAACACCCCATTCTCTCCATGAGCAGAGTTCAAACTTCTCTTAACTTATACAAGAAATTCCATACGTGTTTTAGAATAACTGAAGCTGTAAAAACTCTGAAAATACCTTGTCCCTCACTCTCAAAATTTCTCTCCGTTACATTTATCATATAAACCGAAATTAATTTACAAGACATCCAGAGTGGCCATAAGTATTAAATAAATAAAGATGAAAACCACAATTGATGACAGCATAAACTAATTTCTTTCAAACTTTATACACTAAGTTCTATTTGAACTTAATGGCAAAAAAATTGCAGGAAAGAAATATTTTTTTCAAAAACCCGTTTTATTTGGTCTTATAAGGTGAGCCCTTCTTGGGGTTGTCAGGAAAGGTTTGTTTGAGAGGAGTGAATCCCAATAACATGATATGCCTGTCATAAGCTCGGGAATCTCTGAACATGACATCTGTACCATGGAGACGATCCAACACGCCAAGGACACCATAGTTCTGAGTAAATCTACAAAAACAAGAAGAATTCCGTCTTAAAAGACTCTCTACAAAGTTCAATTCGTCGTTGAAAGCTTGGACTTCTGCGCACTTAACCGAAACAATTCTGTATTCTGGCCACTGCTTGTTTTCCAGTATTTTTAAGCCGCGAAGCTATAGGTTATTAGGTAATGTGGCGTGGCATGACGACATGATCTAAGCTTTGGAGTCGAGAATGCAAATATCCCTAAGTTAAATGAACTGTGACAACATACTTGAGATGGTGGAAATCATGAGCTTCAGGTGACGGCATAAGAGGCAAATGGTAGCCACTGTGGGTGTTGATTGTCGTCATAAGCGCCAAACAAAACCACATCCAGGCCGTAGCAATGTGTGAACCCATTATCAGCGGACCGAGGATGATTGGGCCAAGATTTGATACAGCGTGCTCAAGAGGATGTGCGTAGATTGCAACAATACCAATTGGAGCTGTCCATTCATGATGAATTTTGTGAACAAACCGGTAAATGCGTGGATGATGAAAAAGCCTAGGAGAACCCAAAAAAACTCATTTTAAAACAAAGTCTTGAACTTTTCTTTAACAGCAAAATCATGGGTTGTAAACTTGAATCAATAAAGACTTCAACAGGGCTTTCAAGAGTAATATTTTGTGGTATGCATCCCGTAAGACGCAAAGAACGATCAATCGATCAGAAGATGTTTTTGCAGAACATCCTATTTGTGTGATTTCTGTGGCTGTTCTTGTGGCTGTTGTTAAACAATGCTTCTTTCTTTTAGTCTTTTTTGTGAGTTACAATCGGAGGAGTATATTTTTATTTCAGTAAACTGTGGTACAGAGTTTTGGAGTCTGTCTTCAGATTAACTGTGTGATTACAATAGACCCAGGGACTCATTGTTTTTTGAACTGGGACTCATGATTTTTAACAAGATGAGTCCCTGCAGGACTCACCATAATCACTACCCTAATCTGGATTTGGGAAATGTGTGATACTATCCTGACATGTACCCAACAATTTTACCACAAGAAAAAGTAGTGAAATACCAGGGCTTGAGAAGATAGTCTTGTCTGGGAAGAGTAACTCTTACAGCTCACTTGATAAAAGGAAAAGTCATCCTCTAACTGAATCATTAACTGAGACAAACATGTAGTTGCCCTGGGCAAGCAAAATAAGGGAGCTACAAGTGCAAAGGACAAGCTGGAATTCACTACAAGTTTTTTTCTACCTCTAAAATACATATTCAGCAGTGCTAATAAACATGTTAGTACATTAAAATCTTCACCTGTGGGAGTAGTAGAAACCAACTTCTTCCACCAATGTGAAAATACCAATTTCAAACAACACCCAGTGGAAACCTGGTAGCTCAGTAGAGAAAGAGCAACCTCTCTTGACAAGAAAAGGATGGAGTACTGCAGACACAAGGCTGCCAACCACTATCTGGTTAAACAACACCAGCTTCAATGCACGCCAAAGCTTCTTAAGGTTGAGCTAAAGAAGAAAAGAGACTCTTTTCTAAAAATCAAGGATATAGTCGGTCTGGGTGAACTGTCCTATTTGCAGGTTGCCAAATTAAAACTGTTTTTTGCCATTGAATAATTCTTAAATATTGTTATCATGAAAGATATTATTCATCATGGTAAGTGTATAAAGGGTTTCATTTATCATTTGTCTCAGCATCGTCTCTTAGTTATAGATCATAATGTTTTGACCATTATACTACAGGTCTTATCACGTGATGGTGATGATTAATTACTGATAGTCCCACTCAGTTAATTAGACACCACCACCTGATGAAGATACACAAAATCCAATCAAAATGTTGCAATAAATAACTAATAGACTATAATGGGACAAACGCTCGTCAAACCCTTTAAAAATAATGCTGTTGCTGTTAACATGTCACATGTTCTAGTATCAGTAGTCTTGGATGGAGTGGAAGAAATAAAAAAAATAAATATCCCACAAGTTTCTTAGAAAAATTGTTTAGTCATGACATTGCAAGCGTTTCCTCCCTCCCCTGCTCCAAGCTTTTGTGACCCACTAAGTGGTGATGGGTCTTCACCTCTTGCAATTTCTATATAGAAACATCTATCATTAAATGGAGAAAGCTGGACTTGCTAAATAATTAATTTAGCCTTTTAAGTTTCAACTGATTTTTCTCTCAAACTTCTAAAGTTACCGTTTCCTTAACTCTGTGTACTTATTGTATTATGCAATAATATTTATTTACAGTTAACTGTCAGTGATCGTCAGTTGTTTGTCTGTCATGCCAAGATTAGCAATTGCTACCTGTGGGTCAGTACAATTACTTGAGTTAAATTCTTGAAATAAAGTTTTGTTGTTGTTAAGAGCATGCTTTCAGGCTAGATTAGGTCTTAAGATATGTGATGGTTTGACTTTTCGCCAGACATTGAAAACTGGCCATCCAGAAGACACGACTGTTTCCCCATAAAATTATAAGAGATAAAGTGACTTTTCCTAGTATTTCTTCCAAAAATAGGCATCCACAGGATGGCTGGACACCCTTCTCACTAAAACCTTGGTGATGGTAGAACTTTTCCATGGCACGTACATGTGGAGTTTCAAAACTTCATGACCAAAAGTATGTTTTGAGGTTTGAACTTTGTAACTTACAGGTTGATTTGTTCCATCTTGAATTTTATACTGCAAAGCCCACTTTGGTCTACCAGTAAGGTCCATGAAGAGATAAAAACCACCAAACAGCCAATAAAACAAAAATGTCACCACATTTGTTCCTAAAAGCAAACAATTTGAAAGAAAATTGTGTTACTGAAGCATGTTGGTGTCTGCAGGTATATCATAAACAAGAGGGATGCTTTAATATTTTTTATTTTGATAATAACAATTTATTCTTAACGAATCAGCTCTTTGCCAAGAGCTTAACCCATTCGCTCCTGGAGATTTTGCCGAAAAATGTGTTTTGAAGCTAGTCGAGTGGTTTTCTGGTCACTGTCATGCTATAAAGAGCTAAAACTTACCGCAAACCCGTTTACCGGTCGTACACTTCACGGCCTTCTGATCCAGATGCAAAATATCAGCTTGCGAAGTTCGGGCATGCGCAGAAAGCAAATTTTTACTTTTCCCTTTCTCTCTTCCCCTCTTTTTTCGCTTTTCTTGCTCATTTTTTTTCCCTCTTGCTGGGAATTTAGTAGGCTTCATTTTGATGGGAAGAGTTTTTAGGAAAGCTTTTAGGATCTTAGGATTAGGTGAAAGGAAAGGTAGGTGGGTAATGAACAAGATTTTCATGGAAATTTACAGGTCAACCTTGCATGGGTTTTTGCAGATCTCTTCACTCTGCACAAGTTAGCGGACAAAGTTGACCTTGACCATTAAAACTGATGACGTCACGAGGGTTAGAAAGGACGTGGATCTGCACGGGCGGTTACGGGGCGAATGGGTTAATCACTGGTAGAGGTATAGAATGGTAAATTCAATACTTTGCAAGACCCCGGTTTCAAAATTTAAGACTGAGACTTATGAAAATTTGAGACTCCGAGAGCCATGAAAAACGCTTCTGAGATTTCGAGATCTGCCCAAAACTTTTCCGAGACCCACGTTTTTGGAGGAACCATTCTATACCCTTCCCTGTCTTGTCTAATACTGAAGATTTTTATGTCACCATCAACTAAAAAGGGAACTAAACAGAGTTCAGCTAGAGTGATGATTGCTGCATGTAATACAACCTACCCACAACTGAAAGTAAAAATTCATCTCCACCAAATAATGCATGCACTTTCTTCCAGCAACCTTGCCAGAAGTCACCAGATGCACCCCAGAATCTCTCCACTTGCCTGAGAAAGAATCCAAGAAAATTATACCCTCAAAATAAAGATAACACTGACATCAATTTCCAATAAACTAGCTGTAATGATTGCTGTGTTGCAAAAAAAAAAAGAAAAGGCTTCTGCAAATATCATTCTGGCTTTGTCTTAAATGATTACAAACTAAAAAATATACTTATTTATTGTCTCTAACCATGTGATTGTGTTCCTTGCTGCAGCAAAACAAATAAGTGCTGTGCCAACAACAAATGCAGTTTTCTTCAAAGCTGCAATTATGTTCTGCTTACCATCCTAAAAATGACAAAAAAGTGTCAAGTTTGAGGTTTAAGAATATTGACACTTTAGTAAGTATTTATCACATTTGCACTTTTTAGACCAAACGATTTATGAAAGATGAATGTGTAATCGAGGTGTTGAAAGTCTGACACTGTAACAACTTCCTGTGAATGACCTTATCATTCACCTGATTTTCCATCAGATGAAATTCTATAAGCTTATTAGCTGGGGTTACACTGTAACCAGCATTTGTTCTTGTATGAAGTCCATTGTTTCCAGTCTGTGGAAATCTAAAAAGCTCAAGTAAGGAATTGTTCATTTTTGGAAGACAACACCCATGCAAGTGAGATTGGTTTCTGTTTTTTGGGTAACTATGAGGGATATTAGGGTCATAAAAAATAGTCAGAAGCTGGAAAACTCGAGCAAAAATCAGCTGCCTATTTTAACAGGAAAACCACCATTTTCAAAACTTTCTAACAGCCCTGTTGGTAGTAAAGGTGCAAAGATTTTCTCACATGAATTATGAGAAAAAAGTGAGAGAAATACTTTACTCCACCATTTTAAACCCCAAGTTGTTTCATCAACAAACATGAAAAGTACAAATTCTAATGAACATGAAACTGCTCATACTGTTGATGGCATTTTCTTGTCCCTTGGCTTTGCCCATTCTGGTTCAGGCATTACTGGATAATCCACTTCTGTCATGCTAAGAAAAACGATTAGAAATATTATTCAGGCAATATTATTGGCAATATAAAATATAATCATCTCCACTTTGTTGCAGTTAAAAATATGGATACCTTACCAGCAGGAGTATAAATACAGGAGGGTATTTGTCCGAGTTTGTCTGTTTTAGTTCAACAAGTTGCAACTCACAACTAATTGAACAGAACAGAATCAGTCCCTTAGTGTTTCCCTCTAAAACATTGATATGTTTGATGTGTTTAATGAACAAAATCAATGCAGCATGATAAACTGCATGTTCAACCATGCTTTATTGAACAGAACTATCCAAAACAATTTGTTTGGTCAAGTGACTGTTGAACCATGTGACTTTGGCTGATGATAAATTCACTGTATGGTGGGGTTTTATTGGAAGTTGGAGTAGGTAACAATACTGTATTGTTTCAATACAAGTTCATTTACATGACAATGGATCATGTAATTAACTAGAATTTGCAAGTCATTCAAGTTCACTCAAGGTTACCATGTCTTTTTCCTTCAAAAATACAATCATAAATTGTATAAAAACATTTCTCATGATGCACTGTATTCATAATTGAATTTGGCAGGATAAAAAATAATAATAACCCAACCGTGAACGACCTTAGACGACATAACATTTATCTCGTTGTCTTGGAAAACTTTAGAGAAAATTTATCTACGCCAATTATGCATGTGCTACGCCCCCAGAAACACCCCAAGCAGTTTCAACAGACTTCCTCTCATTTAAAAACCCAACTAACTCTATCATATAGCGACGTTAAATACCGAAAAATTCGAAGTCGCTATATCGATAAACTATTGAGCTTTGCGTCGATTCAGTAATAAATTCCTCGATCTGCGTCGGAAATTCGTAAACGTCAGATGTTTTACGTAATATTTCTTTTATTCCAGCTTTCATCTTTTCCCCAAAAATAAATAACCACATAACAAACGTAGGTACCTGATATTTTATAAATAATATAGTGTTACTCCTGGATAAGTCCTATAACTTACACCGCACTTTTTAGCACATGATTTCATATGTTTGGACAACGATCAAAACAAGACATGTTGCCGCCATTTCCAAACTAAACTAACTTTCTCGATCCTCAAGCCCACAAGAAAAAGCATACAGACGATTACGGAAGGATATTTAGAGAAAAATATAATGTTAAAAGTATCTCTTTACTTTTTTGCCTTTTAAAATGCGAAAAACAAGTCTTAATGAATGAACTGCAGATCGCGGAAGGACAGGTGATATGGATTGGCTGTCTGTTGTTAGAAACGCGCGTTTCTTGCTACAGAGTAAGAGAACTAGACAATTCAACTTACTTTCCTTGGGCCTAAAGACCACTTTTCTCTTCCACCGTCCTCTTTTCTTCGAAAATTTCACCGATATTACCACAACCTTGAATATCACGGCCGACACTCGACGCACAAACCTTTCTCGTTCACTTCAGGGCGCCTTCTCTGTGGTTTGTTGACATCGGTCATGTGACATAATTTGGGTCCAAAGTCTCAGGAGGGATCGGCCCCAGAATTGTTCCAAGATAGCTCAAGATGGTGGTTTGTTATGACTGTGCACGATTTTAATTAACTTCGATTCTTACGCTAAGATAACGGCACAAAGATTTGCAAATCAATTAAATTTTTTTGTTCTCGTGACGCAAACAATAAATTCAATGACGCCACACAAGTTAAACCACATTATCGCGTTCATCCGATGAGATCTATGAGGCATGGGCATCAAAGAATTTCGCGGGAAAGGGGCCTGAGGCGAGTTTCTCAACCTAAAACGGGCTTCAGCAAGTTTCAAAACTATTCTGATGTAGCTAAATGTCGTGGGTCGTGGGTCGTGGGTCGTGGGTCGTGGGTCGTGGGTCGTGGGTGTGGGTGTGGGTAAATGTCGTGGGTAAATAAAAAGCAAAGAAAAAATAAAATGTAAAATTCAGGAAACGAAATCTCCGCGTATACACCAGTACCATTCCCCTTTCCCGCGGCCAACAAAGCAAATAAGCGAATCCTTAAGTACAATACATACAGCAAAAATTTTGTACTCGAAACAAAACAAAAAAGAATAAAGAAAATTATATTTCCGTACGGGCGTCAAACTGCCCTGTTTCACTTAGGGCCCGGACGCACTGGGCAAATTTTTGCTTATTTTGCGAAAAAATCTGTCATCAATTCCCTGAGACAAGTGCGCCCGGTGATTTCTAGATCTACCAAATTTTGTCAAGGCTTACCAAACTTCAAAGACGCCGTCGTCCTGCTTCGGAGCAGGACAAATTTTTGTCAGATTTGTCAATTTACACGCCATGATTTGAAGGAACATGTGGAACGCTTGTGGTTACGATTGACAAATTAAAAATTTGGCAGAGACAAATTTTGTCCAGATTTTTGGAAGGGCCAAACAAATTTTGTCAGTCCATGCAGTGCGTCCGAACCCTTAGTGAGCAGTTTTCAGCTTGTCAGAGCTGTTTCTCAGGTATACGCAGCGCCTGTTTGGCTCGGCTAGTCGAATAATGTTGACACGTGTCGATCAAATGTTCGTTTCATACTGAGAGGACGGTATGGTACGTGACACACATATTAATTTTCAGTCGTTGTTGTTTTATATTCTGGTCGGCAAGATTTTCCATCCAATGCAAGATCATTTTCTTTGACCCCTTTTGAAACGTAAGGCTCTTCTTGCGACTAAATAAGGGTTTCAGGTCGTTTAATTTATTCTCCAAAGTGCCTCCTGGATCTGAATAACTAAAAGCGATTTTCTTTTGTCCGCGAATGCGGTGATGGTTTCCTGCAATGTGTCATGCTGTGTCCAGTTCGCTTTAGTGTTTTTTTGAGGAATGTTGAATTCTCTCAGATGGTGATTTACAGACTCTTCTGTTAGACGGATTAAAAAGACAAATGTCCAAAGCCTGTATTGATCGTTCGGATTCAATGACATTTCAACATAAACGCCGTCCACGTGTTCCAAAATACGAAAAACGCTGTAGCTATGTGGCCGGTAGGCGGTCAAGGTTTTCAAAATACTAAATGGCCGGCAGTTCTATTTTCTCAGTAAATTTCACAAAATCGAAAGATTCCAGCTAATGTAAACTATCATATGTAGATTTAGAAAAGTCAAGCGATCCTGAAATGCTTTTCTTTCGATTTTGTGAAATTTACTGAGAATATAGAACTGCCGGCCATTTGGGTGCGGACAAAACCTGGGCCACCCTATGGGCCACCCTATTGGCTACCCCCAGAAAAACAAAAAATAAAAATATATTAAAATAAGAGGAAGTATAATAGAACTCGGTTTTCACATGACGTCACTAAAATTCAAACTAAAAAACTATCGATCCTACCGAGATTTTACTTGCACGATGCATTAGAGCAGCTGAAAACTTATTTTCATACAAATTTTCTCTTCAAAAGAGTTCTTGGTTTTGTGATAGAGCACGCTTGAATTTCTAAGCTTTTGCGTGACGTGACATTTACATGACGGCCAAGAGAGCTGTCATGTAGGTTAAAAAAAGGACTTATTTTAGGAAATTTTGCTATCTAAACAGTTCATGTATTAGAAAAAGTATTACTTTAATGTTCATGAGTTTCTCGAAGAACAAATTCACGCTTTTGTAGCAAAACTCGGTAACGGATGTTTCTGTTGGTTTCCGTCCGCCATGTTGGAGCTCATCCAGGTGAGCACCAGCATGGCGTCTCCATACAAATCTCTATACGTTTGGGTAAAATATTTCTTCGGATATCTCGAATACGAATTATTCCTCTGATCTGAATCTTGGCGAGGGTCTTTGTATATGTACCTCCTTTCATTTCCCAGATTATTGACTTTATCTATTGAAGGGTTTTGATTTTTGATTTGATCTATTTTGAATGGCGTGACACTGAAAACCAGCAATAAATAAAATAAAATAAAATAAAATAAAATATCAAATACTAATAAATAAAAAAAAAGCTAATCATTAAAGTTAACATTATCTAATTTTATTAAAGAAGGTTAGGGTTAGGTCAGGGTCAGCGGCACCCCTATACCCAAACATTGGCCAAGTATGAGAAGAGGAGGAGGAGGAGGAGGGGGTGTTTCGATCAATCGATCACCTGACCTTTCTTTCTTCGAGAGTGGTGTGTTTGCATAAAAAAAAAAGAGCTAGCACTCGTGTTTGTCACGTAAACCCCTGTGTAGCGAGAGAGAGACAATTTTTTTGTTTGTGAGATCCCAAACAACACTAGCACGTGGTAGTCTCCTCACGCAGCAATTAATTTTGGCGTCACACAATGATCCTCCTCGAAATGCTGCCTCTTGTTTTCTAGAGCTAGAAGCATACTTGCGTCCGGTTGCCAGTTTTTTGGAAGAGTCAACTGGGGGCGACCCCCAACCTTCCCCAACCCCCCAAAAAAGAGCGTTGGGACCACAGAACAAGCAACAAGTTTTCCTTTCCTTTTGTTTTTCTCTTGGGGCCTGTCCTATACAATACGTGTATAATAACCCCTTCGTCACTCACATGAGCTCTGTCAGATTTATTTCCCACTCATTGGTACCATGGACAAAAACCAGATCACGGCAAATTTGAGCACGTACAGCGCCCTATGTGGTATGATGTCTAAAAGCACCGTACTGGTAAATCCTTCTTTTTTTTTTTGCTTGATTATGGCTTTGAATTCATGGGAACAACAAGAAAACAACAAAAAAAATGCATGTTTTTTTAGGAACTTTCAGCAATAAGAACTATTATATGTGAGCGCAGCGTTGCAATGTATGTCATCCATGCATGGTACTTCCGATAAAGAGCAGAATGCAAGGATTAACTGGACACGTAAAAGCACCGTATGTGATCAACCTGTCACAGTCATTAACTGGGAGAAGCAATGAAACGCAGCAATAAAATTAGATTTATTTTTAATTTTTTGCACTAGTGAGCAGCATACGTGTACGCGAGCTGTTTACTAGTGTAATTGATAAAGGTTAGCTTCTGGCATAGTAGTGTAGGTGATGGACTGCAGATTCTACGCTCGTTGTGTGACGACAAAAATTAGATATTTTTTATGATTAACCTTTTTTTATAGATTAAGATGTAATTAGCTTTTAATTATTTTATTTTATAATAATAATAATTATTTTTTCTTACTTAAATTATTTTTCCCTTTATTTTGATATTTTTTATGTATGTTTTTTATTTTTTGTTTTTCTGGGGGTAGCCCATAGTGTGGCCCATAGGGTGGCCCATGGGCCTAGGCCCAGGTTTTGTCCACACCCCGGAAAAGTGTCACAAAACTTGAGATCTGTAAAGCATCTTTGCTCCTAAACCGCACTGAAACGCTTGCTACGCAGGCTAAAATAGGACAAGAGATTTTGTCTTATCTTTTTTCGATTTTTGAGACAAGTCACCCTCTTCTTTGCTTTCCTTTTTTCCCCTAATGACGGTTTACTATTCTATGTAGCCCAATCAGCTGGGTTTAGATTGAGGTCGTTCTCATACTATGCTTATGTGAACCTCCATGCTCTTTTTTGTTTTGTTTCGTGTACAAAATTTTTGCTGTATTAAATTGTACTTGCTTTGCTGACTTCCGAAAAGGGGAATGGTACTGGTGTGTACGCGGAGATTTCGTTTCCTGAATTTTACAATTTTTTTTCTATTTATTTTCTTTTTCTTTTATTTTTTCTTTACTTTTTATTTACCCACCACATTTACCCAGACCCACACCCACGACCCACGACCCACGACCTCTACCCACGACCCACGACATTTAGCTACACTCTTCTGAAAAAAGTATTGAAACATTACTTGTAATTATTTTGGTTATTTGTTTTCTGTCCAGAGTGGCTCCCGGTTTCTTCAAGGCCCTAGCCTCATAAATGGGTAACCGAGTTCAGTGATTGTGTGAACAAACACTTCCAGACGAGGAACAGCCGTATGGAGGGCTATTTTCGGGACCTGAGATTTGACAAAATATTCGGGAAAATGCAAAATATGTTAACGAGAAACGGGATGCGAGACTTTTTTCCATTCTCTCGGGAGTTCGGGAAATCTTCACGACCAACCGACCTGTTGGTCCCCGGGGGGGGGGGGGGGTACTCCTGGGAATTCTTGTGCCGCTCGGCCTCCAAATCCTGACCCGATTTCAGACCAAAAAATGTTAATGTCCACACCCGTTTTCAGACCTGGCCTTTAGGCAGAAATTATGTTACTTAGATTAGCGCGCAAACAAACAAATTCTTCAGATCCATTTCGAATTCGTATACATTTTTTTCTTTCTTGCTCATTTGGAATTGAAACGATTAATACGTTCATACGCTCCCGTAGTTCCCTCGAAAACCATACCCGATTCCAGACCAAAATGGGCACAGTATATACCCGTTTTCAGACCAAAACGGAGCAAAAAACCCTACCCGATGGTTCATTGGTGTCTCAGTATCAAAGCAAACAAGAAAGGATGGTTAATGATTATCTAGTTGAAGCTGTTAAGTTCAATATCAACCGGACGAGCACACAGAAAACCCACTGTTTCGACCTCATCTTGATTAGTCCGGGAACTATGAAAAACAGGACCATTTAGACAAGGTCGGATACGCAGTTTCCACTGATCTCGACGTCTACGCTTTGTGGAGACAAATCTCACACTTATCCGCCCCTCCCCCAAGTCGTTTGTTTGTAATCTCCCAGATTCTGGGAGACACGTGACCAGACCTAACCAGGGTCTCTCGACGGGTAGGAGAGAGAACCTGGGAACGAGGTTGTTGCCGCCTGTGAAATCGTTCAAAAATTTGTTGCGATTTTGGCTTTTTCGCCTGCTTGAAGCCTATATTAGACTCTAAGGAAAAAATTAACGTATTATTTTCCAAGATGGCTGGCACAAAAGACGACGTTCAAGGCGTTGTAGAACTGTTGGCAAAAACGAAAGTTGAGCAAGTGAACGTCGTTAGTTTCAAAGGAAAAAGTTTTAAGTTAGACTCTGAAGATGACGGTAAGAAATTAGCCTTTAGTACCCTAAAGGTGCGTGGAAAATCAGTTTTAATAACCTTCTGTAAAAGAGGTTGTCGCCAGGGGTTTTAAGTCTGTATAAAAGTTGGCTGTAGATGTCAATTAAGCTGTATTAAGAATTTGGATCCAATACATGCATGCATGTGCTTATCAGCTTGGTTCAGTATTGGTTGAGTATCATAAGTATTCATGTGATATTTGGTTCAAACCATGGCCAATTTTCTTACATGTTTTGCCACTTTTTTTAACTTGGTTACCACATGACTCGAGTTAATAAACCCTTCCACAGCGAAAATACATCAGCACTACTAGAAAGAGTGCCTGGTGGTAGGGGGAGGGAGGGGGAGTTTTTGCCCCACACCACACTACTGTCTGATAGGATTTGTGATTTTCCAGAACCATACTTGTAGCTTTGTGGTTTTTTAACTAATCACTCTTGAACTTGGCAAGTGTTAATACTGTTAGTATGGCGTTAAAAAAAAAAAAAACTCATACATGTAAGGGTTTATCAGTCTACCTAAATTGTTGAATGATCAGACATATTTGAGGAACAACCTGAATATGCAGTGGAATGGTCTGGCTTGGAAGGATCTGACCATGGAGTGAAGTTAACAGATACCTCATCAACTACTACATCAGCTGGCTGTCACCGGCAGCCGGCACTTTGACTACACTTGCTGGTGACTTCTCATCAAAGAAATAGAAAATGTGAAGCTGAAGTCGCTGTTATGTTGTAGTAAACATTTCATATCAGACAATAAAGCAGCCAAGAAATGTTTTTAAAAATTTTTGGAAGTGTTTTAAAATGAGTAGAAGGAGTAGAAAAAGGTTTAGAAATTTAGAGTGTGCTGCAAAAGTTGAAAAGGAGAATTCTTGTTCACTGTGATTGACTAATTTTTTATTCTTTTATGCATTTGTTCAAGCATGAAACAGTTTCAATACCATCTTGATGTTTCTACACTTGTAACCAACATTTTTTTTGTACAAAAACCTTTTTAGTGCCGTTTGTGAAGACTTTTCTCTTGTTCAAGTTAAAGTTAGTTTGTATTCATATTGCTTGCAGACAGAATGGAGTTCCCATGTTTCTGCTTCGGTTTGTAAGTGGAGAAATAATAATAATAATTAATCGCGTTGTTGACTATTGATGGGCTGTGATCAGTCATTGACAGCTGGGAAAAACAGCCTACAGATTTAGGCTAAAAACTGTGATTTTATTTTGAACCCTGTACATATTCCTCACTGTTGTAAGCTTGAGTAAAAAAATTCCAAAACCCTTCATTTCACATCAAATTTGTCCCTTTCAGTGTTTTACCATTGTTGTTGTGCGTGTCTTTTATTGCTGGGGTAGTTTCAATCCATATTATTTTTTTGTGTTCTTTGCAAACATTTCTTGAATGTCTTACATTGTTCTTTGAAGGCTACCCTAAAATGGCCATTGACAATAGGTACAAATTATGTAAGTTTGACATAGCTGATTCATAATAATTTATTATACATAGTTTTGTTTAATTTACAGCTGCAGAGGTTGTAAATGCAATCAAGGCCAGTAAAGATGTTCAGGCATTATGTTTGGAAGGTAACACCATAGGTGTGGATGCTGGTAAGGCCATTGGAGAAGCACTTTCAACAAGAAAAGAACTGGAGGTGAGCTGTTAATATTGGCCTTCATATGAATACTGAGATCTTACTAAAAAATTATTGGTAGGGCTTCTTGGGGAAGCAGCTCTCACATTGTGCTTAATGATTGATTTAATTTGATAGAGGAATGACTTGTCTGAACTCTTGCCCACTGAGCAAGTAAGCTTTAAAAGCTACCGTAAAATTCCGAAAATAAGTCCCTCCAAATATAAGCTCCCCAAACCGGTAACGCAAAAAACCCTTCGTTAAATTGCCCCTCTAAACATAAACCCCCAGGGTCTTGTACTTGGAAGATTGCCCTCAAATACAAAGTTAAACAAAACAAAAACAATAAATTTACCTCCTCCCTTAAGGCTAGCCCAATCAATTTTGAAATGCAAATTTCCCTCTGTAGATAAGCTCCTCCAAAAATAAGCCCCTCAAAAAGGGCCTTTGAAAAAATAATATAAACCCTGGGGCTTATTTTTGGAATTTTACGGTACTTGCGTAGCAAGGAAATCTAGTTGTCCAAGACTACCTTTAGTTAGTAACCCCAATGATGACAGTGGTCAAATATCCTTGAAAAAGAACTGAATGTGGCATTACATGTGATTTACATTTCAGAGAGCACTGTGGAGTGATATCTTTACTGGAAGGTTAAGATCTGAAATTCCACTGGCATTGGTATGTATAAATACAGTGTACTGGCGACAATTAAATCACAGATGTAAGTAATATGCCAGAAAACCCTGTCTCTCCCAAGAATGCTTCAAATTAGAGTTTAAGAAAATTGTAAATTCATTTTGTAAAATTATATATTTCTACTGCAAAACATTGATGGGTGCGGCCCTCATACAGGGCTTTTTTCAAATGGTTTTTGGACGAAATTGTGCATGGGGCCATACAAGTCATATGATAAAGTTCTTTTCTCTATTTTGTGTTTTAGGGACATCTTAGCGATGGTGTCATAACAGCTAATGCTCAACTTGTTGAATTAGACCTTAGTGACAATGCATTTGGTCCTGATGGGGTAAAGGCATGTGTAAAGCTGCTAACAAGCAAAGCCTGTTACTCATTAAAAACACTGAAGTTAAATAATAACGGCCTTGGTGTTGGTGGAGGCAAGGTTAGTGTTTATTAGAGAATGTTATAATAGGAAGTGGAAGTGAAATTGTCAGTGTAGTGGAAGTTACTTGTCAGTGCTTCAAAACAATATCATTGAGGTGTTGGAAATAACAGAATTTGTGCTGAAGCTGGAATTTTTTTCCCAACAGGATCTGTGTCAAGGTCATGTGACATATGTAACAATTCATAATACTATTTACATGTACGCATTCATGATGACATTTTAAAATTTAAAACTTCTATAAAGGCTTTCTTATTTAAAGAACATTTTAATTAAAGTTCTGTTAGAATGATGTATATAGTTTAACTATTGCGATAAGAATTTTAACTTCTAATCTTTACTCTTACTTTTAATTTCAATTTTTAGATAAGAATTTTTAACTTTTTTAACTTGTATTTTTATATATTTGTGCTTTATTATTGATGTAAAATTTTCAGACACATTACAAAAATACCTATTTTTCCTGTCATTTAGGCAAAAATGGAAATCATAGCCAAATGAATGACTGTTTTCCCCCCTCTCCTTATCCCAATTTGTTTTAGGGTAACATTAGAATTACAAATGTATACCCATTACACAGTGTACACATAAGTTTTTAGACCAAAACAACATTGAATAGGAGGCAGGAAGGAGGCTTACTTTTTTTGTTTAGAATATGGTAGTATTACACAGAAAAGATTATGGAACTGTCTCAACATTTAGGCCTGTGGTTGTGGTTATTTTGGTTCCATCAATTAACAATGTTTCCCTCTGCTTTGCCTTCAATGACTCTCAGATATAAGATTATTTTGTTTCCATGAGGTTACCAAACTGCCTTTTGTAAAGAGAATTTCACTACATTGAGTTATTTACATGTACAGCTGCTGTAGGTCTTTCCAGCAAGATCAGTCTATCGTAATTCCCTTTAAGTATACTTGGCAGTTGATGGGCTTTTAACTAAAAACTCTTGAGAAATGCCTATTTACTTCATCTTCGAAATGACTGGTCTTGCCAGGTCTGACTTTTGGTCAGCACCCTAAGATACAGTGTACATGTACAGTTACAATTGATTTAAGTTAAATGTTTAACTTTTTATCTCCCCTTACTGATATGACAACTATTGAATAGTGTGAAAGATACATGTATGTTTATGGTTTACTACTTAGCAATTAGTTGCCGAAGGCGACGTGAATATCGGCGAATAGTCACCGAGACGAAGTTGAGGTGACTATTCACCGATATTCACGTCGCCTGAGCCGGCTAATTGTTTTAGTATAATTACATCAATTTGATGATTATTCGAGAAAATAAAAGTATTGATCAATTTCCGACTCTGAAACATCAAAACATCTGGCTGCCATTTTGAAAACTGCTAGCCTTCAATGTTATAATCACTGTGTGGTAATTATAGCGGGATAAAGCTAAGCTCCTAGCCAATCACAGCACTCTATTTTCGATAATCATCAATGTAATTATACTAAATGTATTTAAGGACATGTAAATGACACTTGTAAAAACCTGAATTTTGTCTGAGAGAATAAATTATTTGGTCATTTTTGCAGATTCTCTCCAAGGCTCTGATTGACTGCCACAAGACCAGCTCAGAAGCCGGCACCCCTCTGCAGCTTCAAGTGTTCATATCTGGTAGAAATCGACTAGAAAATCCTGGCGCCACATCATTAGCAGAGGCTTTTCAGGTAATTCATGGGACAGCTGATATCATGTCAATGTCAGCCATTGCTTTATGTTACTAATATCATGTACTGGTATCTTTGAATCAAATCCACTCTAAATGTATAAACTTCACATTTCTAATCATCATAGAACTTTGCTACATTTTGTATCTCTTATTTTTCTTTTCTTAATTGCTCGATTAAACTTGCTATTGGTTAATTTTAATACTTCAATTTGTTTGTTTGTTTGTTTGTTTTCAGACAATAGGGAGTCTAGAAGAGGTTCAAATGCCACAAAATGGAATCCTTCATGAAGGAATAGCAGCTTTGGCAGAAGCATTCAAATCCAATCCCAATCTCAAGGTCTGTAAACTGTCTATTACTTTACCATCTTTCACTGTGTTTTGTGTTCCTGTATGTGCACCTTATGGAGATGAGAAGCAATGGCCAAGTGGTTGATGACTTGAACTTTAGACCTGTAAGTCTGTGTTCAAGCCTTACCATGGCATTGTTTCTTTAGACAAGAAAATTTGACCCCACTAGTCTAGGTGTGTTAATGGGTAGCACAAGCAACATACTGCTGGAGGTAACGGCATGCGGAGTAGCAGCACTCCTAAGTGCGTCATGCTACAGAAACCATGTTAAGCTGCGACCATGAGGGTCTCCTTATCTCATGTGTGCCTTAGTTTTTATCCTTACCTACACTGTATTTACCCATACAAGCAAGGTGCCCACCTGAATTCTTCCATAATCAGAGTGAAACAGAGTACTTTTTTAAACACCAAAAATTGCCTCACATACACTGATCATGTACAGTTTCACTCGCTCTTTTTGGACAGCTTCTTGTTTCTCTGTATTGTTCTAAATTCCTGCCACATGGTCTATGTTGCTTAAGACCATTGTTCTCAAACTGTTTGCTTGCCTTAAAGGAAGCACTGATTGCAAATTGTCTGTTGTGTCTTTTTATTAATAGATCTTGAATTTAAATGACAACACATTTACTTCAAAGGGAGCAACAGCAATGGCAAAGGTATAGTTACCTTTTCATCAAATAATAATTATTTGCTATTATACTTATAATTATTAATACTATTAAAGGAGCAATTATTTCATTCTATAGTGTACATGTATATGCCACACCATTTTTAAAGCGTTTGCAAAAATTTAAGTCAACATTGCAGAAAAGTAACAGGTTAAATTTGCATGTCCCCGGCGCCCCCCACCCCCATGGGTTATTGGGTGGAGACGTGTGGCACTTTAGACTACTGCCAATGGGATTATATTTTGATGGTCAGATCTTTGAGACGCTGACATAAAAAGTTCCTCGTGATCTTACTTACCACTTTCCATAACTGACTCTGGAGTTAAAATATATCTTTGTAGGTATATGGAAAGAAATCATGTTAATTTGTAACAAGCACTTGTTTTGTAGGTGCTACCAAGCCTTAAAAATCTTGAGGTCATTAACTTTGGAGACTGCCTAGTCAAAACAGAAGGCGCCAAAGCATTGGCTAAGAGTTTACGAAGTTCAGTGAATAATTTGAAAGAGCTAAACTTGTCTTTTGATGAGATAAACAAAGAAGGAGCATTAGCTATTGTTGAGGCTTTGGAGAGTAAAGATTCTTTGAAGAAACTGGAATTGAATGGTGGGTATACAAAGCTGGTGGTTTGTTCAGCTGCGGCCATAGCACAGATTGTCCCGATTGTCTGCCGTTATGGAGAAGACATAATGGCGCCCCGAATGTAGTCGTCTACGTTAGCGTTCTTGAATGTATAGCTTGCTTATTAAAAGAGTGGTGGCCTGGATAGAAAGTGCCTGCACAAGCGCTTGTGGGATTGTTGTGGGAAGCCGGGGGGGGGGGGGGGGGTAGTTGCTGTGCTGTAAAATTTTCAATGCGGTAGTAACAGGAGAGTTAAAGTTTGTCCTGATGTTTGTTTTGCTCTTTCTTCACTGATTTCAGGTAACCAGATACACAAATTTGAAATAGACAGAAACACGCTGCTTCGAGCTGACATTGATTCTATCAAACATGGGTGAAGCCAAAATAATATTACAGTGGAGTTCAAAATCCTTGTTCTCCTAAACATTCCCATAAATAGTGTACACATGTACCTTCTCTATATTCCAGACTATTACTTTTTCTAGTGGGTTGCGATCAGGCTAGATACGTGTTTGTTCCCAGGCTATCTTGGATTTGTTGTTTTACTTGTTACTTGGTTATAGTTGGAGCGTTTTCAAAAAAGGTCTGTTTTTAATTATTTTACACTTGACGCAATGCTTCAGTGCGTTAAAAGATATGGTTTTCAAACGAAACGTACTGCATGGTGTGTACCATTTCTACGATTAACCGCCTCTGAGAAAATCAAAGTCAAGAGTTATTCATTATTTGGTTTTATTTTACAGGAAATGCTATTGGGGAAGATGGAATTGAAGAAGTTAAGGGCTGGCTGGAGTCAAATGGTCGTCTTGATGCTCTTGGTTCGCTTAGTGATGACGAGGGAGAGGTTGACGATGATGAAGATGAGGAAGGAGATGAAGAACTGGGTCAGGGCGGCGACAGTGATGATGGAGAAGCGGGTGATGAACTGAATCTTAGCGTGACAGGTGTCAGCCTTAAACCAGAGTCACCCCTGCTTGGAACTGATGAAGAAATAGAACAAGAACTTATCAAGGTAGGTCTGGAAACTAAAGTATATCCAGCGATCATTGTTAAGGAAATTGTTGTTTCGCTTTGTAGCGTTTTCCTACATGCACTACAGCCAAAGTTATGGATGATAAAAAACGACAGAGTGAGACCTTGATAAATGGGTGCGAGCCTCCTTAACAAGTTAAGCTTCCAAGTCGTCAACCGTGTTGCAAAGTGGAAATATCGAGCCGGCAGACAGCTCACACTTCTCTAAGTATCCACCTTATTAGAAGCCTTAACTGAGACTAGATTGCGATTACCGTGACGGAGACTATGCTGGATGACTTTTCTAGTCACTTGAATCTCGAACATTTTGTTTACCGTCCAATACAGATGTTGTTTATCAGTTTATGCTCCATATTGTGTTGCACAGGTTAGGTAACCATCATGCCATCTGAATGGCATACCCCCGAGACCCCGAGGGCACGAACTTAGAAATTTCCATAAAATGTTTGATTTTCTGCATGTGACGTGGTGCCATTCTTGACAAACCAGAAAAACAATTCCTTCACAAATTGCACTCATAGTGTTATGTTTCTAGGGAGCTGAAGAACTGTTTTGTTGCGTAAAAGTTTGGCAACTCTCGCTCTAAAGTAACGCTTACATTGAGCATATCAAGCGCTAATTAGTTTTCTGTTACGTTTGTCACAGGGACGTAAATCGCTGAGGGAAGATTCCAATAAAGACTGACAAAGACAACGTGATATACACTACACGTACAAGTCCATGTAATATTGCGGTCTCCTTCAGTTCAGTTCCATTTTGCCTAGACGAGCTTTGTATTAATTTTACTTTCAGTTAATGAAAAAATATAAGTTTAGGATCAAAAAATGGCATCACGTCACTTCAGACCAGGAGTAATTTAACTGTCAACATCGTGGATAGAATAGTTAGGTTGTTTCCTTTTTTAGATTTTAGCCTGTGTATTTTTTCGTAGTTTTTTTATTTTCATCAAATATTCTAAGCTTAGCTTTCAAATTTCTTATTTTAAAAGTCTTCGACTAGCAGCGCTAAAGTTGACTCGGCTGAGAAGGTTACTCTCTTTCCCGGGACAACTCTTTTCTACATTATAAATAGGGCCTAAAAAAGTTGATAGTTTTCTGAGATTTCTAAGAAAAAACAAAGCAATCGCTCGGTGGAATTCGAAATGTAAGGCCCAGTTCAGACGCGGAACTTTTCATGAGCCGAATGTAATACATTGGATTAAGTAAACGAAAAGTTCGACGTCAGAATCAATTAGAAATGCCCTGGCCGAGAATTTCGACAAGGATAGACTTTGGAACGGCTTTGATTCAGACGCCGAACTTTTCGTGTATCGAACCTAATGCTTATATTTTTATAACGTTGCATTTTTCCCCTTTTGAATATTTAGTTCGGCAGGAATTACGATCGGTGTCTGAATCAACCCAAGCGGTCTAAATAATTTGAGTCGGCCTTAATTCGAATTACTCTAGGTTTGGCTCATGACAAGTTCGGCGTAATAAAAATATGAAATGTTAATGATATATGAAATGAATCATATATGAACTGCGGAAATGAAATGAAATGAAGGTATGATCGTCGCAGTGAAACGCAATTTAAGCAATTCTGAAAAAAATTCAGGACTTCAACGGGGTTTGAACCCGTGACCTCGCGATACCGGTGCGATGCTCTACCAACTGAGCTATGAAGCCACTGACGTTGGGAGCAGGTCAATTATGGGTTCATATGTTCCCGTGAAAGAAATGAGTGTTAATGATATATGAAATGAATCATATATGAACTGCGGAAATGAAATGAAATGAAGGTATGATCGTCGCAGTGAAACGCAATTTAAGCAATTGCGTAAAGAAGCCTGAAAAAAATTCAGGACTTCAACGGGGTTTTTGTTTGTGAATTTTTTTCAGGCTTCTTTACGCAATTGCTTAAATTGCGTTTCACTGCGACGATCATACCTTCATTTCATTTCATTTCCGCAGTTCATATATGATTCATTTCATATATCATTAACACTCATTTCTTTCACGGGAACATATGAACCCATAATTGACCTGCTCCCAACGTCAGTGGCTTCATAGCTCAGTTGGTAGAGCATCGCACCGGTATCGCGAGGTCACGGGTTCAAACCCCGTTGAAGTCCTAAATTTTTTTCAGGCTTCTTTACGCAATTGCTTAAATTGCGTTTCACTGCGACGATCATACCTTCATTTCAAAAATATGAAAGTCGTCAATTTTCGCCTGATTTCAGGGGAAGACAATGAGTTAATGACACACATATTTTCTTTCGTTTCCATATTTCTTGACTTCTCTTTTGCAAATCACTGAACTGAAACTAAAAACTTTCATCTCAAAACGGTATACGCTGTAAAATAAATGTATAGCTGTACGATAAAGGGTGATTAATTTAATTTGCCATTTTATTATATTGTATTTATTATTGTGCTCAATAGTGTAGTTAGACCTAATGTATTATATTGCGCTCCATTTCTGGTGAAAATCGAAATATGGTTATAATTTATTTATTCTCACTCTGAAAGTATACACCGTATTGAACCAATGATTTTACACACGTTTTAATGTGGAAAAAAAATCCATTTTTATTTGAAAAGCAGTAGTTACGTAGCGGGTAGTATATTAGAATGATATATTAAAGAGTGTGTTGTACATTTTGTCTTGTAACCTTGTTTTATGAAATGTGGTAATACAAAGGCTACCAAGGACTTGTAATATTATGGAATGATTTTTCCAGAAAGCAGGACGAAAAACACTCTTCCAGAGGTTTTCGTTTTTCTTTCTTCTTGGTAAATCTGCATGTCATTAGCGCTCTTCAGTTGCCAAAATATGGCTGGGTTTGCGGATTCGCCACGCGTAGGCAAGGGAAGGTTAGAGGGCAAAATACAAATCAAAGGTGAGACAATCACATTTTCATTCTTATCCTGTGATGGCTCCACACTAATTCCGAATCAAAATTTAGCTTTAGATTCAAGAAACTCTCTGATGAGGCTTTGGCTCCATAAGTTTACCCTTTGACTCCGGCCCTCACCCCTCCTCCTCCAATCCCCTCCCGGGTTCTCGGAGGACGGGGTGTGGGCTCTCGCCCTTACCCTCACCCCCAATCTTCTCCCAGGGTCTGGGAGAAGGGGTGTAGGCTACCGTCCTCACCTCTCCCCCAATCCCCTCTCGGGGTCTGGGTGAAGGGGTTGGGAGCTCCCGCCCTCACTCCCCGCCCCCAATCCCCTAATATAAACTAAGAAGTTTTTTTGGCAACTTCCATTTGGTGCTGTAGATAGAGAAAAAGTCATTTTACTCCATTAAGTTGAAACGTACTTCCTTTTTCTAGAATGACCTTTTCTTAACTTCATTGCATTTGCTAATGGTTAATCAAAATGGTGTCTTTAAATTGATTTATGTGTGTAGGTGACGAACACGGACGCGGTAAAAGATTTCCTTTTGGCACCGACGTTAGAGAAGCTGAAGAAAATACCAATCAAACAAAGGTCATTTTTAATAGCAGAGCATTTAAGGGTACGTAGCTATTTTAATTTATGAGTTATATTTGCTAACTTGAAGTCTAGTCAAACCTTGCTACAAGCTTGGCCACTTTCAAAGAGTTAAAGAGACGGCTTTTTCAAAACATGTCGACAAATCGTTGAGTTTCGCGGAGCAATTTTCGCGTAAAAATAAAGTAAACCACAAACTGAACTATTGAATCTGGACAGTGACTAAGAATGGAGGATCAATATTCACGTCAGTGAGCCAAATATTTTACGTTTTCCTAGTCCGATTGGCTAAGGGGGTCGAGTGAGCGCCTTCTTTTCTTCGCCAGTTACAAAACGTGCACTTAAATTGATTTAACTGAAATTAAAAAATGTAAAACTTTGCAAGATTTTTGATTCAACTCCTCCGAACAGACTGGCTTACGAACTCGCTATCTTTCAGCGCATATGGGCTCTCATATGGGCAGTAAACAACTAAAAAAGCCGGTTTTTTATTGCCAATAAATTTTTGAGGGAGGTCATCAGAAAGTGTCCTATATTTGCAGCCGAATGCTATGGAAAGCTTTAATTAGTAAAACAATTAGAAAGCCCTCTCTTGATTTCTGTAGGTTTTGGTATTCGACCTAGGGCCTGGCTACTCGTCATCAACTTTCGGAACTGCCGATAAAAACTATATTCTGGTCTGAACATGACTGACGTAGGATCCAGAAACAAGAAGGCAAGAGAGCTGCATTTTCAGGTTGAAACAATTGTCTTTTTTTGTCTGTATTTTAACAGGATCATTTACATGATGCAAATGAAGTAGCAAGATTTTTTGTGTCGGTGAGTTCTGTAAACACTGTATTGTTTTATCTTATTTAATACTCTTAACTTGAGCTCAGTGTGCATTTTCCAGGTTTGTGTCATCCTCAAAGATGATAAAACATCCCTTTTGGAGTGTTCAGGTAAGATCGATTGGTTTCTTTTTACGATAGAGTATAGAATTTTAATATCAGTCAGTTGTCCTTTTTAAAATTATTTGGCCCGTCAAAAATAGGAAAGACAATCCACCAACTGATCGAGTTCTCTTTGTCCACTGAGAGGCCGCCGAGCATTCCCAAGTAAGAAAATGACTAAAACTGTGAAAGGTTTTTAATACCATCAACTGACGTGGCACAACTCACTTTGACTCTGAAGATGACCGCCGCACAGGTTGTCGAAACGTCAGTTCAGTCACTGTCAACAACAGTCCTATAGTATTCAGGACGACGTTCACTCGGTAGATTATGGTCAACCTACTTATAAGACTATTAAGTTGGATAACAGAACTTTGTGCTATTTTATTAGTAAAAAAGATCAAAACGGATCTTATAAAATACCCAATTTGCAGAAAAGCTTAAATTTGCCTGTCTTTAAAAGATACGAACAGTGTTCAATTGCCCAACCTTCAATCGCTTTTCTCTCGATGGGACAGATATGTTGTTTAAGGAACAGGTTTCCGCTGAGTAATTCTGTTGTTGTTTTAGAGCCAATCCTAAAGACAGCCTTTGAATCTGATATGTGCAAGGAAGAAGGTTTAGTCTCTGCTCTTCTGATTCACATGGGGCTTCTCAAGGTAATAACTCTGATCAGCTTAACCCTTTAAGCCCCAGTATCCACATACAAATTCTCCAAACTGATCTCCATACATTTCCTCAAAGAATTAGTTGAGAGAATTTGTTCAAAGATCAAAGTATTTTCTCTTGGGTGATCATTTTATTGATTCTCATAACTTATCTCTTTACAGTGTATGGATAATTGTAAGGAGGAAATTGATCTTGGACACTATTGGGACTTAAAGGGTTAAGGGAGAGGAAGTGTAGCTCTTGTCTCTGTTTTAATTTGGTTGGATCGTCGCTCGCCAAAAAAGTCGACTTGTGGACAAATCTATGGGGGTTATGGGCCATGTGTGTTAGCGAGGCGAGGTTGGGGAATAAAATGTGGCGAGTTGAGGGTTGTACGCCTGAAAGTTTCTCCTTGCTTTTTGTCAAGAAGTATAGCAGCTCGATCATCACAATAGACGGCAATTGCCCGTTTTAAGACTCACCGTTGGAATACCCGATCATTTAAAAAAAAATTATTACAACGAGTCCAATAAAAAGCACTTATTTTTCATGCCCCAAGAATCTCTCCTGTTGACTATTTCTGTTAACCGAAAAGTCGACTGACTGACCTTAAGGTTGTTGCTAATATGGTGTTTGCAAATGCGTAATTGTTTCGTAGCTCATTTCTACTATCAAGTGTGAAGTTTTTGTTGTGTGATTTTATTATCTGTTTCTTTGTTGTTTTTAGGGCGAGGAGAAGGTTGAATCCGCCAAAGACATATCCGGTCCACTGACGGCTTTAGAACATGCTGCTAAACAACCTTACTTTCCCACACATTTAAAATCCTTCTTCATCGCTTTTATTTCAAAGTAAGGAAAGTAAAATTTTCAAATAGTTGTTGACATATTTAAATAATGCATAAAAGTAAAGGTAACTGAACCATGCTTTTCTAGGGAGCGTTCAAGGTTACCTATGATCCAGCTATCAAATAGGTCAGCTAATGCGAAGACACGCGACATTTTGAATTTTACTCCTTTTACGTTATGACTGAACTTAAAAATGATTTGCCGTTTTATTCTTTATCGAAACCTAGGTTTGTTCGTAACACTTGCTGTCTTCCAGATTTATCAGTTCTAATTCTAGCTTGGGATATAGATAGTATGGGGTTTTCCCAGGCTATGTGGCCTTGACACATTAATAAAGTTTATCTATCTATCTATATAGATAGGAAGAACGATAAAACCCAGATCAAATAAATTAAATGAAAACTGCTTTTCTGTTGTTTTCAGGCCCAACAAACTCTTGGAGTGCTGCTCAGAAGCTCGTCATAGATTTTTACAGACGCTCTATCAGATTTGATCGTAGCGCGCCGGGTCCTATTCACCGCTCATCTGAAGCTGCTGCTTCCTGTTGTTTATCCAAGAACCTTAAATGAAGAACAGAAGCCCAAGATATTTAGTTTAACTGCGTGAAATGTAGTTGTCCATGGAGTGTTGTTTGATTACGGTAAATTCTCTTTTATTAATGGACACATCCTTAAAACGGATTCACCAGAGTTGGTCCGTGCTATTCAGTCGTTAGTCATTTTAATTCACTTGCTTTAGGGCGATCATCTAGGGGATTCAGTTCCGGTCTCAATTATTTCCCGTCTAAGAGAGAGAGAGAGAGAGAGAGAGAGAGAGAGAGAGGTTTGGTTGTACAGATAGTAATATTTCTCCCATCCTCGGAGGCGGCAGTCGGTCGCGTCGAGAAAGACGGCGCGGAGAAGGTTTTCAGGCCTCTGGATATTTTCCAAGTTCTCTTTTTAAAATTTTTTTATTCCTTTTGAAATGCGACGTAAAATAGGGGGTTAGAAGTCTTTACTGAGTTCTTATAGCAGTAAATAGGAACCGTAAGATCCGACGACGGCGACGGCAACGGGAACGCTACAAAAACAATAGGATTAATTAGCAAAACAACAATTTTGCACGTGCGTCACGCTTTTTTGTACATTTCTTTGCCGTCACTGCACGACTACGACGTGAAAATGCCTAATTTTACGATGTACAGAGGAAGTACACATGCGACGACGAAATTTCCTCTCTCTTTCTGAACCTGAATGTGGTTCTTAGGAATTCAACTTTTGGAGGGTTCGCCTACATTTGACAAAGTTAGTGACTTGGAGTAATTGCGACGAAGATTGAAAGAATGCGAACTCACTTTTCAGCGACGTTTTCTCTGCCGTCGCCGTCCTCGGATCTTAAGGTCCCTAATAGGTTACTACAAACTGTTCAATAACCCGATCAGATTGGGGAAATCTTTTCTTTTGTCCTTAGTCAGCGTTTACCTCCTGTAAAATGGACAAGGGCAATGTATTTTTAGTTGTTGGATAATGATAAGGTTCGTTTTGACTTCAGTCAAGAGCCATTATGGCTCTTGCTTCAGTATACTTTGACGTACATCTGAGATGTAATCTTTCCAATCAAGCTAAGATAACTTGCGCAAGCTTGTATGAGTTTGGCTATGTTCAAAATATACCTGATAACTTTACGTGCGGACACCAAAAGCGATCCGGTATGACGTCAACACCTATCCAATATGTGAGGCGCCACTTTAGAGATCGGCGCAGCGCAGCTTCGCTCCGTTACAGAAATCGCGCCGAAATCACCGTTCTCATTTGTGGACAGAAGCCTTATCTGACACGGGTTTCCTGCTGGCGTAAAAGCTATGTAAATTAAACATCGCATTTCACTGCATGTGCCGAATCTAAGATTACTCATTCAGGAAACGACAACAACCAGGTGATCTGTGACGTCATTGCGGGGGCCTGGGGAAAGAAATTTTAATGCCGTATCCCATAAACCAAAGCTGACGGGAAGAGACTGAATTGAATTGAATTGGTGCACGCGTTGATTTAGGGGATACGGCATTAAAATTTCTTTCCCCAGGCCCCCGCAATGACGTCACAGATCACCTGGAATAGATTTAAATTCGGCTGGTGTGGAATTAGACGCTTGAAACTGGTACATTTTCAGCAAATGCAGACCCAGACCCAAGCTGCATTTTGGAATGATTCGAATAAAATTACTTATCTCAGTCCGTTTGTTTTAACTTTTACTGTCCGTTCGCTGTCGGTAAGTTTGAGATTTGGAGATGCAGCTAACAGGGTCAAACAGCACGTACCTCACTGAACGGCTCACACAAAGCTAACAGACAGGAAAAGAAAAAACAAAAATCTAATTAAAATTGCGATCTTGATATAAACAAGGCCCTTTTTGCACAAGCGTCCTCAAAATCAACTAAAATGAAAGTCTCACCTAAGAAAACAGCGACGCCACCACTGGTTTTCCGCACGTCCGAGGAACGAACCCATACTGATCACGTGTCACTACCCAGATGCTTTTGATTGGTTGACGCAACTTCCCCTGGGCACGAACCATTAGTAGACTGCGAGCAGTCTCTCTTTTTCATTACGCGCGTGGTCATCTGCGCATCGAGCGCGTTTTGCTGGACGGACCGCTCGTAGTCTAACCCTAACCAATCAGAAGTATTGCCCTGGCCCCAGTTGTTCGAAAGGTGGTAGCGCTATCCACTGGATAAATTACTATCCACTGGATAGCGCAATTGGATGTGGTAAAAGTTATACTCTGGATAGCGATTTATCCGGTGGATAGCGCTATCCAGCTTTCGAACAACCGGGGCCAGATCTGAAAGACAGGTTGTCAGTATGTAATTTGCGCGCTCATTCCTCGGCCATCGTTGGGGACTTTATAACATCCAACGACGCGACGGCAACGAGAACGTCTAAAAAACAATAAATACGAGAGTCAGTCGCTAAAAATATATGTGGTGTTCTCTTAGGGAGTTACGGGTGGTATACCTGAGTAATTGCTAAATGTCTTTGAAGTAAAGCTTTACCATACACACAGATTTTAAGAGGAAACTGAAAATGTCTGTTATGGTTTTCTCATAGCACGAGGCTTGATTCCATGTACAATTTCATTGACTTTTTTGAGTGTGAGGCATTTTTCGCGACCATAGCACTACAATTAAAGCCGAGTGTTTCAGCACTTCCCTAAGCCCACTAACTGTGCTAGTTACTGTTTCGACAGCTAGTGGCTTAAGTTCAGGTGGAGTGTTATTCATCGGACGCAGGCGACGATATACATTTGTTATATGTATTTGTTAGGGTTATTTAGTGTGATATTTGTATTTTTTATTAAAGATTTTTGTTACATGATCTGCATGCTAAATAAATCTTGTCCTGACTCGCTAATGGTATATACAGTAAAAAAAAAACAATAATATGATATATATATACAAATGACCACAAATAAGGTAAACTTTTCAGTAATTATAAGGTAAAAGTTGATCGGTAATCGTAATACACAGGGTGACCTCTATGTGCGTAGCCGTTATATAGAGGTTTGATGGCTGTAATTTGGTGTCAAGAAAACTGTTGTGAGCCCTGTGCAAGGATTTCTTGTGGTAAAGCAAAAACAATGTTCCCTCGTTATGGGGCAAGACACTTGAATTCGGTTGCCAAAGAGAATGTTAAAAGTCAACTCACTCAACTCTTAGTCCCAACAGCCTTGCCACAATTATTTAACAATTAGTCGCCGAAGGCGACGTGAATATCGGCGAATAGTCACCGAGACGAAGTCGAGGTGACTATTCGCCAATATTCACGTCGCCTGAGGCGACTAATTGTTTTAGTATAATTACATTGATGACTATTCGAGAAAGTAAAATTATTGATCAATTTCCGACCCCGAAACATCAAAAAATCTGGCTGCCATTTTGAAAACTGCTATAGCCTTCAATGCTATAATCACCGCGCGGTGATTATCGCGGGATAGTGCGAAGCTCCTAGCCAATCACAGCGCTCTATTTTCGATAGTCATCAATGTAATTATACTAATCTTGAATAGTTGCCCATTTTAGTCTAGCAAGTTTCATTTTTCCAATAATGCCTTCGGTAGGGAGGAAGCCCGCCAATAGGAAAGAGGAAAGTACTCACGTCATCCCGACATTTGAATGCAAAGGTGCTGGGCCCGGTTGTTCAAAACTGAGCCCGGGGTGGCGCTATCCTGCATCGGATAAAGCAGTATCCAACCGGAATTAGACTACTGACCAATTGCACTACGATCCACTGAATGGAGATTTATCCCCGGCTCATAGCGTTATATCCACCTTTTGAACTGCTGGGGCCTGATTATGAGAATAAATTTCTTACGTCTATCCCTAGAGCTATAAGTCTTGACTTATCTTGAAGGAATAAGTCTTAAGATTATTTTAACTTCGACTTAAATGCAGAACAATGATTTTAAAGGGACTGTTAAAGGGCTTGTCCACACTTGGTGCCGCTCGGGAACCAGTGCCTGGGTTCCTGCTCAAAATGGTGTTGTGTTAGCACTTTGAGTACCCCGTATGTGACTGTGTACATAGTCAGGACTACATTTTGCCCTGTCAGAGGCCATTTTGAAACATTAGCTTGGCAGCGAGAACAGAGCAGTGGAATGCCAGGAAGTTACAAACCGTGTGCACAAAGAGAGGGAGCCGGTGCCCACTTTGTGCCTCAGTATAAGGTCGAGACCTTGTACCCGGGCACCGGCACGGTGCCCGAATTCTAGCGTGTGTACTTGAAAAAAGTTTGTGTTCACATTACTGCCCAGCGAGGACCGTACTTAGGCACCACGCCCGGGCACCAAGTGTGAAAGTTACCTTAGTTAAGTGGTCATAGGAGGTACAGTTTTGAAGCGGGCGATATGGGACACTATTAGGAGAAAGTCGGGCGTTTTCTATTTGTCAGAATTGGCTGACCAGACCAGTCCATACATAAGGAGAATTTCACCGTAAATCAGGACTTTCCAGTCAGATCGGTTTATCCCTAGACAACATGCACGCAGTATTGCTAATTCAGTAAAAGTTGCTTTGGGCATTGAGACTTGCGCATTGGAAGCTATTGTTTGGTGGTCACTCAAGTAAATCATTGCATTGTTCCATATGCCCAAATGCCCAATTACCAATGACCAATTTTTAATACCAAAAAAACGTTTTTTGATTTAGCTATATATATATTTAAGTTGACCAGTCTGGCTGGCCAGGTTTGACTTTTGGAAAGCGCGCCCATAGGTAATAGACATGTCGCTGTTATTGAATCACTTGATCGAAATGAAAATAAAATAAAATAATAATAATAATAATAAAAGATCCAAGGGTCAAGTGATGTCAACTGAACGACAAGGATAATTTTTACAATCTGAATATATCCTGCAAAATCTGCCCTTGGTGGAAGCCTTTCTTAGTCTGTTGTAAGTTAACTCAATAGTGGTTACGACCTTTTTGGCAAATTGACGTAAGCAACTTCGGAGGGTACGCGTGTTCTCGATTGATTGTCATTTTGATCGTTCTCTTTGAGAAGACTCGCGTAAGTTCCCTTATTATGGACCCAGTTTTCATATTTTGGATATTTAAGATCTTGATAACGGTTCTTGCCAGAATTCCGAGTTTGAAAAGTACTCTTTTCCGATTCTGTTGAGGGAACGGTAGCCTGTTCTTCTGCACCGTTTTCTCCATTCTTCTTCCCAACATTTGCAGGCGGCGGCGTTAATGAAGGCAGCAGAAGTCTTGAATTCTTACTAAGTGGATGGGTATAGATTGGAGCTTCGCTTCTCTTTTGATTCGCGCCATTTTCATGATCACGTTTAGTGAAGATTTTTATCTCGGTTTGCGAATCCACAGGTGTAAGGTAATCAGATTCTTCTGTGTTATCTTCAACTTCTACCACTACATCATTACTACTACTATCATTGGTATCTGCCGCATTGCTGTGGTCATTTTCACAAAGCGGCTGGGTTGTTTCATTGTTAAGGGAAATTAATTCATCGGCGTTGGTTACAGCACATTTAGGTTTATTATCCTCCAAGCGGTCAGTTAAGTTCGTTTTTTTCTGTCTCTTTGCGCAGCAACACAAAATGGACACGATCATAACGATAATGAATACTAATCCCCCTCCTGTAGATGCACCAATACGAAAAGTCCTCCGAAAGTCTGACATACAAGTCTTTTCTTGTTCATCTTGTTGTGTTGGGAGTTCTGGGGTGATAGTTTTTTGTCTATCTTCTGTTAGGGGTTCTGTCGTGGTTTCATCGATTTCTGAACCTGTTGAGAGAAGATACGGGTTGTTTACAATCAAACAGTTAAATTCAACAGTGATCAAAACCTTGAAAGTTCAGTTGAAAGTGGACAGACGTTCCCCGACGGCGAATCGAACCCCGGTCTCCCGCGAGACAGACGGGGATACTTCCGATAACCGCTTTATATATCTTGTGTCATCATGAAACATAAAGTAGAGCTTTTTCACTTAATTTGTTTGTTTTTGCCCCATCTGGGGTCATGTGTCGTTCTTAAGGGAATATTGCCTTTGTCGTACATTGTTTCGTATACCCTTATTTATCACTTATTTTCGCGCGAATTTGGAATAGAAATATTTTCGCGGGACTTAAATCATGATTTCGCGATTTTGACTAATCACCGTTTTTCAAGGTAATTAAATTTCGCTTATCAAGTACACTAGTGCTCATTTTGTAAACTTCGATTTCTGCATTTTATTTAGCCATAACAGAATAGAAACGCAACAAGCAAGTGGCTGAAATGTTCAACAATGTTAGCAACATAACATCTTTTAGAAGTACGCTGATATAAGCCCGGGGGGGTATTTGGGTTAACGTTTGCTGGGTATGTGCCGCTCGCCTCTCAGAGCCCCCACCCCATTTTAGTCTATTTTTTCGGCCAATTATAGACCCCATCTTAGTCACTTTTTGGAAAATGTAATTTTTGCGATCCCAACTTAGTCACTTTCTATTTATGCATCTACCTTGTCAATCCTTTAAAAAGCCGGGCCATGCAAGCTTATTGTTAAATTTAATAAACAACTTTCTGATCTTTTTAACCGAGAATCTTCCCATTTTGATTCCCTAGTTACCCCCAAAATTGGAAAATTTGCGACCCCATTCTAGTAACTCTATTAAAAATGCGACCCCATAATAGTCACTCCAGTTGTGAAAATGCGACCCCATCCAGCGGCACATCCCCATTAGGCTCTTGTAAGGGAGTACCCCCCCGGGGTTATAAGCAACCGAGGCACTATTTAACTCGGTGCCGCTTTTCCATTCTTTTAGCCCTTTCTTAGATCCGCCGCAGTTCGATAGAGTGTGTTCTTGTTCCCCTCGATTATCCGAAGGATGTTAGTAAAATTCCTAATGCAATAGCTTACCTTGAATTCTCTTACACTTCAAATGAACATCTAATGTTTGACTGGAGTTCAGAATGAGGGGAGCCGGTCTTTGACTGACAGCACTGCATAGCCACTGCGGTTTGGTTGAGTTCAAATTATCATATAGCCAGATCTGATCACTTTTATTAGGCGGTGCTGAAGAGCTGTGGTCTAAACGCAAAAGGGAAAAAATTAAAACACTGGTTTCCTGTTTTCAGACTGATGAACCCGCTGCCAATCATTCCGTTGTTACCGCTAGGCATCACTGAAGTTTATGCATATGCAGTTCCTAACCATAAATTTCCCAGTCTAAGGAAGCCATTTACTTATTTCAACCTTGCAATCAGTTTTCAACCATATCGGTAGGAAAGAGAAGTACTTACTCATAGTGTGTACCATATTGAACTTAGCTTATACGAAAACTATAATCTCATTTCGGGATCAAGGAAGAGGTCAGTATAGCGCGAGTACAGCCTTTATTTGGTCACTTCAGCAGTTCAGAAAAATAATTTCTTTGGGGTTAGAAACGATTTCTAAACTGCGTGATTCATCACAAATCAAAGAGCATTCTCTAATCTACAGAGTAAACACTGCATTTGGCCCGGGGGGGGCACTCCCTTATTTGGCCTATATGGGTATGTGCCGCTAAACAGGGTATGGTTTTCAAGGTCTTGAGTCTTAAATGTAGGGTATAAAATTTCACTATTAAGCATCTTGAACAGGGTGTCGTTTTGGACAGAAAGCCTTTCAAAGAAAGCGAAGGCTTGCGATTAGTGGTTTACATTTGAAATAGCAATAATTTTTTTCCTAAATGTCTATTTCCACGACTTTAGTGTGAAAATTACTTAATCCTGTATGCAAAACAAAACAAATTAGGGTCAGAAAGTAGTGTCTCCTGTCTTAAACAGGGTAGCGAAATAAGCAATTTTTGCCATAAACAGGGTCGGGGTTTGAAGGCCTCAGAGGCACAGCTCTACCCAGACTTCCCTAGAGTGCCCCCCCCCCCCCCGGGTATTTGGCTGAAGCATCGTCTAGAACTAAACAATAGTCGAGAAAAAGACCCACTTCAAAGCTTTTAAGTAATTAATTAAAATTAAGACTTACGAGAGTCTAACGATGGCTTCTGCATCGTACATCAGTGGCCTTTGTTTGTAGCGATTTACCTGTAACCGATACCTTTTTATCCTTTATCCTGGGGGGAGGGGGGTACTCCTGACATAGCCAGAAAGGGGTATCTTTTTCAGGCTTCAGCTGTGTAAAGGCTCCGGTGATATATTATTACGAGTTAAAAACTATAAAGGGTGGGAAATCATTCATATGCTTAAAGGGATAACAAGCGAGTCTTCTGGATGTGAAAAGGACAGAAACACTTCCTGGATAAGTGGTTTATACAAATTAAATAACGTTGCATTAATGTTGCAGCAGTTTAAGGGGCTTCGGCGTTCTATTTGGTATGTGAAAGGGCTGCTATTTGTCAACAAAAGCTATGCAAAAGGCGAATCTTTTCTGTTAAAAATGGATTATAAGGGTAAGGGGTTGGACCTATGGGCAGAGCATCTCCGTATAAAACATTGTTGAGTTTCCCCCTGGATATGTATTCCTTACCTTAATTGAACCATAAACTTCACAAAACTGACAAGAAAGCAGAATCTGATTAGCGCGCGCGAGCCTTGAAGTGTCGGTTAAAGTTATCAGGCCACTTAATATGAAATTCGAAAGAGGCACAGAAGAAATGGTTTTCTTTTCAAGTCCATTCGACATTCTAGTTAGTTAAATATACCCGTAGCAAACCTTATTGATCACAAACTATGCGTACTTACACAAGTACAAAATAACCTTACCTTCGGTTCTGTTGGGACGGGCGTTAAGTACAGTCGCCTTGTTCAGGAAGCTTAAGAGGCTTATGAGAGCAATGATGTGAAACATGGAAATGAAGTTACTTATGACAAATTAGTTAAAATGGCTTTAACCAACTCTGATGCTTCAAGGAACAAGTCTTCTGTATTGATTAATTGTTATCAGTTCAATCAGCTTTTTGTATTGTCCTTTGAACAGGAAGACTGAGAGTAAGGTGTTGGCTACATGAGAAATATAAGATGTTCTATTGTAGTATATAAACCTCCTACAGGGAGAGGCTCAAGTAACCTTTTATGGATAATGGCCAATAAGAAGGAAAACCAATAAGTGTCAAGTAACCTCGAGCGGGTATGACGTCCTTTTATGATGACAACCGGATGACAACCCCGTAGCTGGCGCTCTAAAAATCCCCTGTTGTCTATGTTTTCACAGACCGCTTTTCAGTTTCCATATTAGCAGAGGTCCCTCTCGGCGAGGCAAAAATGAGAGAGCTTCCTGTACGCCTTCGTTACGTCGTTTAAGGTACAAGTGCGAAAAAAGATGAAGTTAAGGCTAGCTTCATTTGTTAAGTACATTATATAAATGAATTTATTTTGTTTATATGTAAAGGCCAAGGGGAGTGGCCCCAATTATAAGCGGTTAAGCGCCGACAAGCGGAACTAGAATGAATAAATTTGATATTCACTAGAAACATCGACAATAATTACGTGACCTTTCAGAATGAAGAGATCTAAACACTTCGATCACTGGCCGCCATCGTTACACTTCCTCCTAAGTTTTTAATAATGAGCAAAAGCCATGCGAAAGTAAATTCAGTAGGATTTTATGGATTTGAGACAGAGTATAGCTGAATCGATTGAAGTAATGGTTTTCTCTAGTTTCGTCGCTCCGGATTCAGCACGGATGTGGCTTCAATAACTGAGCTCACTGTTCCTCTTTTGTTTAGGGGTATTTTAGCCTGCGAAGCGCAGACGTATTTCCGGTCGTCGCTTTTCTCCCTCCGAAAATAACGTCTGCGAACCCGAGCAGCAAAACGATTTCCGTGACGTAAACTTTTTGTTATGATGTTGGCCGATCAGATAAAAGGATAGAATACGGCTCGAGTGCCCCCTCGCGACCTCGCGCACTGGCGTGTCTTGGATTTTGGCGAGATATACCAAATACGCTTTGGAACGTGAATTTTACGATCTATAACAAGGTTTCCTGCGACGTTGAATGCTGACTTCTTTATGAAGCGAAGGCTTCTCAAGCTACGAATGTGATGTGGGCTTTTGGTATAATTTCGCTTTATAAAATATGGTAGTACGTGACATAAACAAAACATGGACAAAATAATCGCTACAGCGAAAGGAAAATAATATAGCTTTAATAATGACATCGCGCTCAGACTCGCGATTTATTTCAATTTAACCAGCGCTGACAAAAGGTGGTGAATCGATTGTACAGACACATCCTTGACTGATTCAGAAATCTCTGATAATCGCTCGTTAAAAATTCAAAATTCCAATAGCATCGCCACAAAACAATGATTTGAGGGCCGGACCCAGCGTGAAATAAACATTTACAATCAACTGATCATAGTCAAGATGACATTTCACCTATGACGCTTCCGAATCGACTCATCTTATAAAAGCTATGGAAATTAAAACTTTGAAAAGAACATGTATTTAATGAAATATAAGAACAAATATAAACTGCTTTCGATCTGATCAACTTGAAGTTCTGCCTGAACCAAGAAGGGTGGTCTTGACAAACAGCGAGCCAGCGAGCCAGCGAGTCATGCGAGTCATCATGTGAGCCATGCGAGGCAGATGTTAGTTCCCAGTCCATTTTCCATTCTTCGGCTTTTGTATTTGGCACGAGTTTTCGGTATCCTCGCTCTATCTCCTTTCAATATCGTTTTGTTATCTTCTTTCATCTTTTTCAACGTTTGTTAAGGTATGTTTTGTTGTTAATAAATTTTGAGATTTGATCTTTTATTGACTCGCATGTTGACTCGCATGACTCGCATGACTCGCTGGCTCGCATATTATACACACTCAGTAATCACGCATGGGAAAGAAATCAATTACCACATGTCCTAGCTTTTAGAGATAACGAAAGATACTAAAAAATATCTATAGAAGCACACGAAAAAATATCGAAGAGTTCTCCAAAGCATACTTTCCTGCGAGGAACCAGAAAGGAACAGAAGCAACAAACGGCATGATGCGTCTACTGTCGTTAGAACAATTATCGTTTCGAATGTGATCATCATCGTCTCCGTAGGCAAATAGATAAAAAAATTTCCTCTGCTCTTATCTTCAATATGAATCCTCTCGGTGCTTATTTCATCAATCAGCCCCACAATCCAGGCAAACAAACTTTCATAAACGCGTCGTCCTGAGGAAAAAGGGCGGCTGTACACAGGCTTCGCCGTCCTTTCAATTTCGACTTGTAAACATATCCAACAGCACCGCGCACGATCTCACGATCTTGCGAGAGGTCTCGCGAGTTAGTTCCTTGATTTTAAGAGCTAAATTGTGATTGGCTAAAAAGGTTTTACGTCACGGAAATCGTTTTGCTGCTCGGGTTCGCAGACGTTATTTTTCGGAGGGAGAGAAGCGACGACCGGAAATACGTCTGGGTTTCGCAGGCTAGGGGTATTTGTGTTAAAGACACAAATATAACTCACGCAATACTTTTGAAATGCCCTATTCAAACATAGGCAAACCAGCTGGTCCTTTTAAGCTAAAAGATGGTACAAGGCCATTGCACGGTCAGTTTTAAAGGGAAGTTCACAGAAATATGCCCTCAATTCAAGGCAAATTTCTTTTTGCCATTGCATATTCTGTTCTTCTTTGTCCAGTTTGGTAATTCGATCAGTGCCTCAAAAGGTGTTATTATTATTTTTTTTTAGCGAAAAACAGGTCAAACACTTCGTCATTGGCCCGGCCGGAAATACGCCCGTGGACGTCGGTCGCAAACAGTACCTTGACCTCGGTCAACCTTTTTTAACGAACGCGTCGCGCGTGTTAATCGATCTGGAGAAGAAGCCAAAAAAGTATTGAACTAAATATACATTTTGGGTAAAATAGTCTTTTCAAACAAATGCGCCAGGGGGACTGCGTAAAAGTTGGGGGCAAACAGGGAGGGGGATTCGAAAATTGTCAATGGTTGAGCTGAAGGTCAGTATGGTCAATTATGAGTTCAACAATTATGAGTACAGACAGATCTACGAGGGTGTTACACTCCTCGGCTGCTGGTTCTTCACGACATTCGATCGAAAGCCGAATCCAAAAATAAGCTGTTTTGTCATTCAAAATATTTCTCCCATTACCTCCTTGGACAATATTGACAATACACTTTAACAGCCTAAAGTCGGAGCTCACGTCTTATCAAATTTATCCCGATATAAAAGTTTCTATTTCACATAAACTTTTCTCCTTATACTCAATTTTCTTCCGTGACAACCCTAATACAATATTAATTAGGCGATCAACTGAAATAGTTCAGCCAAGATCACTATATATGTATGCGTATATGTTATTCCTACCAGTAGCAACGTCTTGCCAAGTCAGGTTGATGACTCCTTTTCTCGGCAAAGAGTAGAACTGAAATTCATTTTAGAACGGTTGCACGTTTTCACTGACTCGAAAAAAGTTTTCAGTTCCGATTTGTTAGTTGATCCTATCTCATACATATCTTTACATATATTGGTGAATTAATTATATTGTATCAGGGACTTTGTCACTAAAAGTCTTTGTGTAAGGTTCAAAAAATTCCTAATGATAGCCTGCACATGAACAAGCTTTCGCCCACCCAAAAGGAGGAAGCAAGAACACTTGATAAAATGTAGTAGTGTAAGCTTGACGTTTAAAGTTGAAAATTGAAATGATATTTTGAAAAAGGGATAGAAATGTTCTCTTCATATGAAGGTAATGTTTCTTTTGGCGGACGCATTGCTTCTGTTTTGAAAGGTCAAAAATTGCAATCTCGATCCACGCTGCGAAAGAATTAAGCAATAAAATACTCTTACCTTCAAATTTGTTTGAGGTCGCTGTAGCGACACGTGATGCAAGCCAAATCGCGTTTGGCTTGTGTTTTCTTTATTATTTCCGGCGAGTTAAACTTCCTGCCTACTGATTTACTGACTAAAGTGTTCCGGAACCAGTCCGTTGAAGTTTCCAAGCATTCACATGCGAACGATTATAGAAGGCAAGCATAGCAGCAGATCCACTGTCCAAATTGAAAATGAAGTTTTTGGGTGTCCAACCCCCCCGGGGAGGGCGGCACTTGGGTATATTTTGGGTGGGTATGTACCGCCCGGGACTCAAAATTGGCACCCTGTTCTCCCAAAAAAATTCCCCTAAAATTGATACCCCGTTCTAGAAATGGGCCAGTTTTTTATACCCCGTTCTAGAATTCGCCCTAAAACTGATACCCGGTTCTAGAAAAGGGTCAGTTTTTTATACTCCGTTCTAGAAAGTTTGTAAATCGAAATAGCCCTGTTTTTAAAAGATATTTCTTTATTTGTTCGACTTATACATCAAATAAATGCTTCTTCATAATCAGCAACAATTTTAAGCAGATCCACAATTTTTTCTATTTCCCATCTTATTAAATATCATACCCCGTTCTAGAAAATGCCTCTGAAATGGTTACCCTGTTATAAATCAGGAGCGTCAAAATCACCACCCCGTTGGGCGGCACATACCCGTATAGGTAATGTATGGGAGTATCCCCCGAGGTCCAACCACTGTTAAGTATCTATTTTTTTAACCATTATATTTCGTGTATACTGTTTTAATTACAGTGAAACCTGTATTAAACGGACACCTTCTATTAAGCGGACAGTAGCCGAAGTCCCCAAATTTATTTCCCTTATTTACTTTAACTGAGACCTTTATTAAGCGTACACCTCTATTAAGCGGACGCGGACACCTAAAAAGTACCTGAAATGGTCATTTCTGTTCTTGCCAAAAATTCCTTCACCTAACATGTCAGACACCGGAAATGCGAAAGACTGCCACCCACAATTTTTTGGATAATACTTTTACAAAACGTGACTTGACGAAATTATTTGATTAGTTTCACAGTACAGTATTGTTTTCTCTAGTAAAAAGGAGGTCATGGGTTCGAATCCCTCATCGCTGCCTTGAAATCCTATTTTTTTCTGGCCCGATCCTATCCCTCTGACAAATATGGCCCATATTCGTATTCATTAGCAATTCGCCGAAGGCTCAGTTAATATTATTCACTAAAACAATATTAACTGAGCCTGAGGTGAATAATTGTTTTAGCAGATGCACACACGAAGTAATCTCAACAGAATCAGAAAGGATACCATAAAAAAAAACGATTAGCTTGATTTAAGGGTGAATTGATGAGTAAACATGTAGCCGTAAACAGCAGATGAGAAACAGTTGGATCTTTACAGTATTTTCAAACATGGCAAATCATAGTATTTTAATTTTTTTGTAAGCTTTAGCATCAATGATTGAAAAGAAAACGTTGAAAGTTTAAATAACTCCACTTTCTGAGAAGAAACACAGAGCTTTATTTGCTTCTGTCAACTCACCGTGAATGAGAAAGTCTTTTTTTGTCACTTCTTGCAAATGCTGTCAACAGCGGCTACGATCGAGGTGAGTGTTGTTTATCTGCAGTGTTTCTTGCCATGTTAACTTGCTGGTACGTACAGTTTTAGAAAGTATTTGCTTTCCTTTTTTTCTCCATAAATTAACTTCTATTTCCAGGCAAAATTGGTCTTGAAAGGAAATCCCGAGTTCACAAAACAGTGACAAGCATCCTCGTTTTCCTCTGTAGTGGTGTCAATAAAAACATTGCTCCGAGCCTACTGAACAGTAAATCACTTCGCAATAAAACCACCATGAAGTCTTTTCTTTTCTTCAAATTCATCAGCTCTGGGATATTCTTATATTTTAGAAAAGTTCTGATACTCTGAAACTTGGCAAAACGCTCAGTTCGCGACAGCGATTTTGTTTTGATTTGTATTCACCGCCTAGCGCGGTGAATATAACGTCATAAGAGAGATTAAGATTCACGTTTACGCCAAACGGCAAACGTGAATTTGTACCACGTGACCAAGTTTTCCCCTTATTTTTCGTTTACTGTTTATTGCTTCTACACAAAAATAAGTAGTTTTATGCCAGTTTTGTCCACAAGAATCGTTCTGGACTGTTTTTATCTGCTTATTTTCTATTCTGAGAAATTTTCAACTGACGTTTGCCGTTTGCCGTACGCCGTAAACGTGAATCTTAATCTCTCTATAGTCCGAGATAGCGAACTAATCAGATTGCTTGAATCACCAAGATCACTGAGTATGTATATGCCTATTTAACAATTAGTCGCCTGATGCGCAACAAATTAGTATATACACACTCAGTGTAATTGTTTTAGTATAATTACATTGATGAGTATTCGAGAAAATATAATTATTGATCAATTTCCGACTCCGAAACATCAAATCTGGCTGCCATTTTGAAAACTACTAGCCTTCAATGTTATAATCACCGCGTGGTGATTATAGTGAGATGAAGCAAAGCTCCTAGCCAATCATAGCGCTCTCTTTTCGATAATCATCAACTGAATGTAAGCATACTAAAATATTATTATTATTGTTATTATGATAATGATGATGACGATGTTGATTTTCTTTACAGCTGTTAATACATTCACATAAGGTAAAGTATTTTAAACTTATTTATATGTATTTTTGCTGCTAAATATTTGATTTGATTTTAGTATTTGTGTCTTTTTCTAGATGATAACCTGTGCCTTCTTGCGTTTGGTGTGTTCTTTTGACATGTTTCTTTGCCGCTTTAAGCGATTATTTTGCTGCATTCATTTATAATATTAGTGGCAAGAATTTTACTAGATTACCTCCTTTTATGTTATTAGTTTTTAATTTACACCAATACAATAAGCATCCAATCGTGATTTTTTGTCGGGACTGATTGGGTTGAGGCCGGGACCATAACAACCCTCAGCATATCGCTGCATTGGAGTAACTGCAAGTCCTTCCGCAAGCCATTAATTGCATGCGTTTTATATTATCTTAAGCTGTTATCCGGTTATTTCTTAATTTGCAGGTGGCAAAACAAGTACTACACTAAACAGGCTCGAACATAAGTGGTAATTAACAGTTAATGAATGAGGCTGAGTATCTTATAAAGAATTACGGAGATCGAGGAGGGTGTTATCCTTTTCGGCTTACGGCCTCGAGGCGGATAACACCCTCCGAGATCTCCATAATGCTTCATATGATACGAAAGCTGAATTCAATAATTGTTTATTATTCATTCAAAATAATTCCTAGTTTAAAAACATAGCTAAAACATGCTTACCAGCATCAATGTTAAGTTCATCTTCGAAAGTGTACATTTAGGTTTGTCCAGCTCCGCAAATATTCTCCAAATAGCAGTTGTCGCCCTCCGAGTTGTCTTCTTGCTGTTTTTGCTATGTTTTTAGCTATTACTTCACCTAGTTCCAGCTGTAGTTCTTACTCTTGAAACGAGTGAAGTGTCGGCCATTTTTGTTTTCACAGATTTCACAACCAAAACAGCTCAACCTCGTCCCCAGGTCTTCTCGGTTGACGGTTCATTAACCTGTAGCGGGCTGCATTTTTGACGTCATTTCCTCGGTAAACACAAGATTCTTCCAAATTTGGTCAACAGTAACTGGTTATGGTGAATTATGCATGTGCTTTTAGCCAATCAGAATTGGGGAGATATTTTGAATGAATAATAATGCTATTTAGGTTCTTAGTTATTTTCTGACAGATTTTAGTGGCATTCAGCTTATTCATGTAAATTTGCATACTGAAAGTAGTATTGCAGTTGGAGCTATTATCCTGGCTCCTATGATTAGAGGATCCTGAATGTTGACTTTATCCTCGCCAGAGGGTACCAATTAATTTATCAAGATTAATAAAAAAGTAATAAAAACCTGTTTCATATTTTGAGTATAACAGGTTCTTTGTATAGAGAGTGCCGAACAGGTAATGTATACTCACATTTGCGACATATTTGCAAGGAGCAAATTTTTACACTCAAGTAGATTAAGGCTTGAGTCTTTAATACAGATTTCTCAGAATCTTTAAAAGGGGTGGTTTAATGTAAAGTATTTGACAAGATATGAGGAGGAAAGAATAGTAAACAACAGCGTAGTTGGTTATTGCGCGGCCTTCTGCCTGTTCTGTTACAAATCCGTAAAGGTTATGTAACAATGCTGACGCCTTCATATTTCGAGCTAAGGGCCACCTGTGTGTTCTAATCCAAAAAGAAAGTAGTCACTTACTGGCACATTTGAAATCCTTTGTTCCACGCAGCTTGCATTTGTTGTCGTGTAGCTAGAGCGCCATGCAGAAGTTCGCACACTCGCTGAGCCTCAGAGAAGTTAAACTGATAGACTGGCCTAAAACTTGCCAGCGTCATGTTTGTAATAACGCTACCCTTATTGAGTACAATAAGCCCAGTATCTGCAATATTAATTTGGAATAAACTAAGGCTTCAATACTAAAACTCGTTTTATGAAAGAAAGTTTTCATCAAGGCAAGCTTGAAGGCCTTTGTGTTGTCATCTTCAATAATTGTTTCGGAAAGTTCGTTCCCTGATTCTTTCGTAACGGACTTGGGAAAAAAGCTATATTTATATATATTAGTCCTGCAACCAATGGGTGGTAATTTCTTTGGCGTTCCTTCTGTCTAAAGTAATTTGGAATTTCTACTGCCAGGTTGCCATTTACGATCTTGTACAAGTTTGTTAATCTTGTTTGTTTCCTTCTCTGTTCCAATGACGGCCATTATTTTAGCAAACTTGTTACATTCTAGCAAACTTGTGACGGTACCTGGTGACTATCTGATTTGAACCTGAAATTGTCAATTACCAGTGCCATGCCGAAGTAATGCGCGTATACAGACATGCGCGAAGTCTTACTACTCAATCGAATATTCAATCCCAGCCTCGTTCCCAGGTTCTCTCTCCTACTCGACGGGTAGGAGAGAGAACCTGGGAACGAGGTTGATTCAATCCGTGTTCAATGGCCAAAGGGCGTTGATACGCAATAGAAGAATTAACACTGGAGTTTAAAGCTTATTGAGGCTTTCGGATGACAAGCGACGTATCATGCTTGAAAACGTATAAACACAATGCACTTTTTTCACTGTAGTGAAACCTGAATAAACCGGCTTAACTTACATCGATTTCTAGACTTTGCAGGCAGTCGTATCGTACCGAAAACTTGTCCCGCACTCAGCTTAGATTAGGCTCTACTTTCATTTTCCTGGGTAAATAGATTCCAGGCCGGCAAGGCGAATCGAAATTACGTGCGCTTGCGAATCAAATGTAATAATGATTGTTGCATGGGGTCGGGGGGGGGGGGGGGGGGGCACTTGCATCACTTGCATGTGCACTCACGTAATTTCCGTGACATCACTAGACAGACCTTAAACTAAACAGGGCTTTTGAGGCCACATACCATGCATATTAGTCGGTACAACACTAGTACCACACAGGAATGTGAACAAATCGAGGAAAATCTTGCTATACAGTTAATAAAGTGCCGCTGACCAAGAGTAGTTGGTGGGCTCCTTTTGTCGCCCGCAATAAAACACAAACAAATAAATTAATTATCAACTAATTTATGAAATAATAAAATCTTACCAACGTTGCAATGTTTATCAATGTAAGGTAAGACAGCGATTGCTTGAGGCCGGCAAATACTGATGTTGGGACGATTTAAAGTCTGATTCTGTACAGAAATAATAAAAATGTCAAGTTAAAAGGTAAGTGATCGAAGCTAGTATTTTAATTTTTGATCTAAAAATACATTTACTTCTTTAAGTAATGATGATAATCGATGGAGGTAATGCTGTCTACCCGGGGAGGCAGGGGAGGAGAGACTCCCATATGAAAGGGCCGGGGGTGTTCGTCGTCTCGCTTAGGGGGGTAAATTTCAGATTTTGGTCTCACTTTGAGTGTTCTGGGCAAAACACCATTATCTTTAGCCGTAAAGGTCGAAGGGCTGCAGTCGAAGAAATATTAAAAAATTATATATTTTCAATTCGTTTTATTTACTCGATTCATGTAGTTTAAAATGATCGCTTTTAGGGGTCAAAAAAGGTTGGGCCACGGCCAGATTGGTCTTGTTTATTTCAAAATTTCCGACGAACATCCCCGCCCCTTTCATTTGGGAGTCTCCCCCGCGGCTGTCTACTAAAGCATGCCGAGAGCTCGAGTCTGAAGAAAAAAACCGATCCGAAAAATGGACCGCAAGTTTGGCGTTCAAATTTTAAAAAACGGTTTGCAACAAAGTAAAACAGAGCAGAAAAAATGCAATTATATATAAAAATGCTCTAAGACTTGTACATGAAAAGTCAGACTACATGCATATGGTAAACTGCGACAACAACAACAACAGGATAACAAGCCTTATAGTCTTCACTTCCGTTATCTTTTCAAGATTAAATCTTGAAGCGGTCGAACGAACTTGAAAAACAAGAAAAACAAATTTGGCAAATAAGACAATAAAAAGCAACCCGTCAGAATCGCTTTCACGTCGTCATTTCAATATTACTTAAACATAGACAAAAATGTTATATATATTGTCTCAGTTAGTAAATGCTTACTTACTACATATTCGAAGTAGTCAAACTCAGATTGTTTTTGAAGGTCCAACGGAAATTCATTCAAAGCGGCACTGCTAAGCATACACACAAACTTCTTTTCTATTAATGGCACCGTTCCAAAATTGAACGAAACACACATATCGTTAATCAAGCAAAGACGGCCACAAGCCAATGAACTTTCCACATGGTGTGTCGACAAGGTGTCATGAAAAAGTGCAGAACCTGGGATGGCGTAAAAATACCTGCCTCTTTGAGTGTCGGTGAAATGAGAATGCAGGACAGGCCATTGCTTGGAAATAAACAAATTGGCGATAACAGTAATTACCACTTTTCTGTCCATGCTAAGTCTCCTTCGTAATCCAGTTTTCACTAATTATAATCAACTGAAATCGATTCGCTGGCACATGTCTATTCAAAAACGTTATTACATGCTTTGGAAGAAGCTAGGGACCGGTCCAGGGTAGAATTTAAGCTCCTTCCTATATACTAGCACGAAAGACGGCTGTAGACCAAACGGAAGAAACGTGCACTCGTCACCCCCCTTGCTTTTGCGCATGCGAGATATTGCCTGAATAAAACCAAATACACTAATTCATTACAATTAGCATAATAATTAAAACTGAAACTTTCCAAGGTAAATCGCCATAGAAGTTTTTATTTAGACAGTCTAAAACCAATTTTGAGGTAGTGAGGTTTGAGGACAATGGATCCTTATTGTTGTATAGTGAACAATTTATCGGGCATATGGGATACTGTTTATTCAGTTTGCAATTTAATTTGCTTAATTATTTAACCAATGTGCCAATTTTGACATGTGCAGCGGTTTTTCATTGTTTTTGTCTCCTATATTACAGTTGAAAGAGGATTTTTTTTGGAAATGAAAGCTACGGTAATAAGATTTCCGTTTCTTGGGTGAATTTTGTCGGTCCTTTCGTAAATATGGCGGGCCATCATAAGCAAGTACTTGTTAAGGCGGCTTAGATATTGTTAGTATCGTTTCTGTTGTAATTCATTTGCACGATCCGTTAAAAAAGGGTTACAGCCGGTAGTTTTGTTGAATATTAGACCCGTCACTTCTGCGAAAGTTGCCGGCACAACCTTTCAAGATGTCTGTTTCAAAATTAGGTCACGTTTCTTCTAAACATCTTTTTTTCTGACGATGTAATCAGCGGTCAATCTTCATTTTGCAACCACTTGCCGCCACTCAAAGGGTGGGTAGTTATTAAATGGAGATTCAACTGTATTTCAATTTGTACGCGGGTAAGAGTCTTGCTATATGTGGGACCCGTTACCTTATAGCAGTCCTTGCACTACGACTCGCTCAGGTGCCCCGTCGGGCGGGGGGCGCTTTCGGGGGGCCAGGTTCGATTCCTGGGCGATTTTGGCGTACTGGTGTACCCTCCTTCAGGCGTTGCTCGGCAGAGCCATTGCACTCCGGCTCTGTTAAGTATCGATGTCGTTCGGCCATAGCACTGACCATTGCACTACTAGGTCCGCGGCCGAGGGCGCCTGAAAAAAAAACAAAAAAAAAAAACTACTACATGAGAAATTTCTGCAATTTGATTGGCTTAGAGCAGTGATATTTCACCTTAGTTTGAAATAACTACATTTGAAAATTACAAAACTTTTACGAGTAAAAGTATAAACAAATAATAGCATGATTTGCACGTGATCTTTGGCATAAATACCACTCGTAATATCAAAATTGTTCCAAATTTCATTCGCCTAAAACGGCTCGTGAAATTACGAATAACAATTTTGAAATTTCACTGCTGGTATTTATGCTAAATAGCGCTACTAATCATGCTATTACCAACACTAATTTGCGTCAAACGATGATTATCTAGAAACGGCAAACGCGATTTGTACTACGTGACCAAGTTCCCCCTTTACTTGTCGTTTACTGTTCATTATTTCTATACATATAAATTAGTAGTTTCACTCAATTTTTTATCCATGAGAATCTGTTTTGAACTGTTTTTATCTGCTCATTTTCTATTTTGAGGAATTCTCAACTTGATTCTGATGTTTCCTGTATAGGTGAAGTTTAAAATCACGAATCGCCGGCCAGCGATCAAGGCTAGCGTTAATTTAAATAAAAGAATAATTGTAATTGTTTTACCGTTTCTATTCTGACTCATTGCGTTCAAATTATAGCAAATTCCTTACTGACCAAAATGTTGGCGCCTATAAAAGAACCAATATGGCATCCATCTGTACTATTACGATTCGGAGGACCGTGTAGACAAGAGTGGACTTAATGGCACATCGGTCCGTAGTTCAGTCTTACATTAACGTACTACCTCTTTCCCCCTTTCGTAGCTAGTGGCCTGACTACGCCAGGCGAGAAGGGCAAATGCCGCCATCTGTTTGTACGTGCTAACAATTTTTCTAACAATGTCTCCTTTATAGAATGAAAGACGAGCGGCACCGTTGTATCTCTGCATTTGTTTCCAATAGTGTAGCGGTTCTGAATCTCATAACACGGATGAAATTAATTCCTATTAATCTAACTTGGTTCCTCGTTGAAGGCGCCGTAGCTCAGTTGGTTAGAGCGCCTGTCTAGTAAACAGGAGGTCATGGGTTCGAATCCCATCGGTGCCTTGCAAATTACTGAAAACAGCAAAGCTATTACTTTTTCAAAAAAATAACATACCCGTTTAAACTAATTTTTTTCGAGCTGCATCTTCTATCTCTTTTGTCTATCTGAGAGGGATGAAGAATCGATTCTTCGATACTCACGCTTTTTAAAACTATTTACAGTGAAAAAGAAAGGATTAACGATTTGTTGGAAATATTCTTTGGAAGAACTTTGCTGAACTATTGAAGAAGTATTTTATGTAACGTTATTGAACTGTTAAGGCTAAGACATTGGTGCAGATGTCCTCCTCAAATACTTTTTTAAAATAAAACTGTGTGCAAGTTGATACTACCGTGGCCCGTTGGTCTAGCAGCATGATTCTTGCTTGTGCTGCTAGACCAACGGGCCACGGTAGTATCAACTTGCACACATATCAGCTTTTTTTGGGAGATTACTCATCCAAATTAAACTAACCGGCTTTTTGACGTTTGACTGGTTCTGTAAATGGGGTCGATCTTAGGTTATATATAAAACACGAGCTCTCTTAAATATAAAATTAATATAAAATTAATATAAATATTTTTAGAAGACACAAGTTTCATACCCAGGAAATAGAAGAGAAAACAAAACCGCCTAAGTAAAGAAGGGGCATTTTTGCAACCCTGCCGCCAGGAGTAAAACAAAAATTACCATACAAATTAGAATAATTTAAACAAATTATTGCTGATTATTCTGATTTCCGAAACTTGCGAGAAGAAAAAAAAAACGCAAAATTAAATGATGGGCCTGTCCGGGAGTCGAACCCGGGACCTCTCGCACCCTAAGCGAGAATCATGCCACTAGACCAACAGGCCCTTCGTGAATGGTAATGGTAGTTTTAAGTAGATAAAGAAATGCTTTAAATGATTTATTAATCAATTTTTAAATTGCTATAAAGTGCTTACTCGAATCCTTTTAAATGTACTCATGATCAACGGGTACCCGCAAGTATGAGATAATAGGTCCGTAATGCAAGCAAAATCGGAAAAAGAAAGCAAACTAGCAACACCATATTAAGATACAAGTGTGACAATTTTTTCATAATTCGCTTTTTCCTTTTTGTCGTGCGCTAATTAAGCCGTGTTACAGTTCTTTTAATTCATTCTTTTGTTTATTTTCTTTTTGCGAAGTTTATACTAGGTGTTTAGTTCTTTGTGTCTGTTTTCATCTTCATTAGCGCCTTTTTTAGTTTCATTCAACTGCATATTCTACCGTGTTTTGTTTTTAAATTGTGTTCTGCAGAACAATTTTTAGTTAGCTTTGATACGCGCTAAGTGCTGTTCTCTTCAGTGTCCTCTACGGGTTTTCGCTTTTTACGCAGTCCACCACTGCAGCAGGTATTCTCCGGCCGTAACAATAGTAAGTGTGGGTAGCAGTGCTCGCTTTGTTGCAGTTTCGTTGTCAGTCTTTATGTCAAGTTTTCGTTTATAGAAACTTGTTCCTTTTTGCCTTCTTATCGTTTTTGTACCACGACATTACTCAGGTCACTTATATCGAATATATCATCATTTATATTTAGTGGACTTGGTCTTTTGTGGTGTTATTATTTAGGCCACAAGAGTTCCTCGCCTACTGCAAGAAAAGAAGGGGTGATGAATGGTCCATTAAAATTTTAACTGCACGCAAAATTCTACCTTTGCTCGATTTGCTCGCAAAATTTAAACGATTGCTCACTTGCTCGTGCTCCCCAAAGTTTTGCGTTGCTCGCAAGCTCGCAAAGCAAGTTTTTTATTTTTTGCTCGTGCTCGCAAAAAAATCGCAGAGCTCGGCATGCTCGCGAATGCTCGCAAAGACCATTCGTCACCCCTAAAAGAAGGTGGCAAAGAAGAACAAAAACGAAAATGAAAACGAAATCATCACCCACAAAATAAAGGTATTTCTGATGGATAAACTGACCTAGCAGGGTGCTGTAGGACAACAAACCTTAGACTACAAGTATCTCCAAAGTAGTTATTGTTGTCGGTTATAGCTGCATTTCGTCTTAATCGACGTCCTACATTAATAAAGTTCTTAATTTTATTGTGTTTCGGTCTTGTACTGCTTATTTTGAAGAGGTTAGTGGACAGGGGTTGCGGTTCAGCTCGACCTTGTGGAACCAGAGTTAAAAATTAACATGAGCCTGATGTTGCACTGTACAATTTGCAATTCGCGATTATCAGTTCAAAACAACATTGCGTCATTATTGTGACATTGTTTCCAAGTTTTTAAATATTGTCCCAACATTTTCTTCTAGGAATTGTCATTGCAAATCATCTTGTGTTTCATCACCTTTATATGATAGTAACAATTTTTTACTCACCTCTCTGCAATAAATCTTCCTTCTGTTTTTTAAAGATTCTGGAACGATGGCGATAGTTCATAGCAACCTTCGAATTATGGAACAATAAACTTCACAAATCATGAGAAATGTATCATGTGTAAATAGCTTTAAAAAGTTTCTACAAACATATTTGTTTTAGAAGGCGTTTCCTGGCTAATTTTAATGAATTATTAACTAGAAGTTGAACTAGAAATGTACTTTAGTACGCGCGGTTGTAATAACAACGGTCTTTATTTCTACAATTAATTTGTAGAACTAGAATTTAAACTTGGAATCAAATGTCCGTGTTTTGATTTTTAATCTTGACCAATGACCAGAGTTTTAAGTGTTCTGTAATTCTTAATTGCCGCGGAGCGACCGTAGGGAGCGAGCAGCAACATAATTAGGATTTAAGGGAAATATACTGTATAAGGGGCGACGAATTCTCGAATTCATCACTTTTTACCACAATGCATTGCATTTAACCAGAGTGCACTGCGCCACTTTTAACTAGAGTTCTCTGCGGCAATGAGCCACGAACAACTAAAAATATAAACGCGAGGAAATTCGGTTGTTGAGAGCGTGCATCGTTGCTGCCCAGACTCAGAGTTTCTTTGTGGCAAATTTTCTACTGCACGGTTAGAAATCTTACCAAATTTAAGACACGCAGGAGTCTTTCAGATGAGTACGATGGGTATCTTGGGGATTGGATTTCAAAAGCCTTTGACTTGTCCAGGCGTTAAACTTGACGAGAAGATGAGCATTTGCTCTTCGACTCCGCAACACGGGGATATACAAATTCCAGCTTCCTAGAAGGTGATGTGAAAGGGAGAAAATGTCATACCATGCTATTCTTAAGAACCTGTATGAGCCGAAAATGGATGTGATTTTGACCATTAGCTTCAAAATAACATCGCAAATCGAGATAACAAAACATCTGTTTTGCGTCCTACTTTGCAGACGAGGACGTGTATCGGCGTTTTGTAAAGCATAATTATGTTCTTTCATTCATTCATTGCCATGGAATATGCGTTTACATTGTTCTTTTACTGTTAATGGCTCGGTTAATGCGGCACGATAATCTTGCTGGCGGTTTCACCCGATGGAAAAGGCATTAAATTAAAGACTTTTCCCCAAGGTTGCGTAATCAACCTCTGTATTGTAGTGGTTAGATGTAGTCGCGTCGAGCCGAAGGTGCCGGGTTCGAGTCCTACTCCACTCTTTTTCTTTTCCTTCTTTCTTTTCTCCCCGTTTTTCATGTTGTTGTTTTCTGTAAATATATACATAAATAACTGTTATTTAATAATTAAAGTACAATGAACAGCAAGTAAAAAAATTGTGTTTCCAGAGAAAAGACAGTACACCGTATATTAAATATATAGAAATATATAGCCGGATAAACAATCTGAATTTCTATCATTTCTTACAATTTACTGTGGGAAAACCAGAGTTGATAACCACTGGATCATTTTCTAAACAACGTTCCCACGAGTTCTTTCTATAGACTGATAGTAATTGTTACTCTTTCCAACATGTAAATAGGTCATTCAATGTCATTTTCGATTCTTTTAAGTCTCACTGTCTAAGTAATGCCAGTATCAACAGAGTGTGCCGCAGCATTACTATCTTTTAGATACCCTAGTTATAAGCATTGTAATGATTCTTCTTTCCTTGCTAGTAAACAAGATTCTGATAAACTGGACCTCTTAAACAAACGTATTCTTCGATTTATTTTCAAGGATTTTAACTCTGACTACAATAGTTTACTTAAAAAGGCAGGAACTGCAAACCTTAAGGAAAAGCGTTTACAAAACATGATTCTTACTATTTTTAAATGTCTTCATTTTTCTGATTATCCAAGATATTTAAAAGATATGTTTCGTTTACGCTCTAGCACCTACTTTTTAAGAGGACATAATATGGTCTGTTTGCCCAAACCATTGACCACTTCTTATGGTATCAATTCCTTTAGTTACTTGGCAGCAACATCTTGGAATTATCTTCCTGACCATTACCGCACTATTTCTGATTTTACTTCTTTTCGACGACTGATATCTGCTGGGAACAATAATTTACTTAAAAGGGCAGGAACTGCAAACCTTTCTACATCATGATAATTTGCAAGTTAGTTGTCTAGGTAGTTAGTTATCGTATTTGTTATATAGAATTAGCTTTTTATTATAATTTAATTATTTATTAATGTAGTTGGCTTGAAGATATTAGCACTTGAGTGCTAGCGCTACACTGTAAATTCGAGGGTAAATAAAGTTTATTGATTGATTGATCACGAACCAGTTCGTGTAATAACCAGCTCCCAGTTGGCTTGCTAGCTGAATTGGTTAGACTCTGCAAAGGTATATATTGAGGGGGTCAGGTTTCGAAGAGTGATCCTGGTTTGCCTGAATTTTTTTCAGGCTTTCTTTTGTTAGTTTTGTTTTCAACTGAGATGCTCTTCTCTACATTTTATTTTTTCTTCATCCCGCAGTTAAATTATATGAAATGCATATATTCATTTTAACATCATGATAATGTGTAAATGTTCGAATGTTCTTATTTCAATATCTGCACAAAAAAGGTTAATATTAAATATTATTATAATCCACTAGTTAATTGTCGCTCGATTTTATTGACTATTTGGGTCACGTGGTATCATATCGGAGGGCGGGTATCAGGCAACACACCCCGTCCGTGTCGATATTGCCCTACGATTTTTTCAGTGCCAAGAAAATGTGACACAAAGTCAACAAAGTGAGTCTCTTTTCTGTTTTTACCTTCTTTAATAATTCAAAATGAAAGCAGTAATACAAACTTGTTTTGTATCAGATCCAGTCGCACTGAAATTTTGAGCTGTTCGCAACTGAAAGTTCCAGAAAATAAATATAAGATGAGCAAAATTTACGAATTTTAATTCGTAAATATTTATGCATTTGAACACAAACTTCAATACAGTTTTTTACGCAATCATAGCTGTCAGTTATGGAAAATAATACTTCAAATTGTTAAGGAAAATAAACCTTTTTGTTACTTTCAGCATGGAGAAAAGAGAAAAAAAAGTGTAGTGGGCCATGAAAGCGATAAATTGATCGAGTCGTACAGTGCAGAAGTAACTAAAGTTCCAGTCATCTTCCATTATCAGGCGATTTAGTAAAATCCGGTCAGTTCAAGCTGTTCTTACAGATGGGCCTCGTTATTTCTTCTACCTTTTGTTCCTATGACCTCCTCAGCTTCCACCATCCACAGCAACAAATCCAGGTTTTGCCAACAGCCCACCGATGTAATGATTAAGAGTCCATGACTGTAAATATCGAGAATCGCTGGCCAGGCTAAAAAAATCGAAAATTCTGATAATTTGTCAGAAAAACCCCTTTGGGGAACTATCTTCGAAAAAAATATTTTCAACTTTCAAGAATCTATAGTTTTCGAGAAAATGGGGAAAAACGAAAATAGTGGTTTTTACCTAATTAATTATGCAAAAATTGGAGAAAAAATGACCTACTTTATCGCGTCCGCACCGAGGCAAGATTCAAAGCTAGAAAACAGAAATATTTTTGTTTAAAATAATTCTATCTTTTCTTTCTATCCATGGTACGTTTTAAACCATAAGCTTGATTTTGAATTTTTTATGGTTTTTTAAACACTACCACGAAAAGCACATTTTAAAATAGCTAAAAAATGAGCAACTTCAGAGGCAAAAAACTCACCTTGGTATGTGTGATACCTAGCCAAAATGCATACTAGGACAAAGTTCAGCTCTTATATTAACAGAATATGAAATAAAAAATCTGAGTTCTCCGGATTCGATTTCACAAAATAAAAAGTTTCGTGACCACTAGTGGAAAATGTCACAAATTTGCATAAGTCAAATTTGTAGAGAAATGTTGCGGCAGCCGGTTTTGTTTCAATTCAGGGTCAGTATGTAATGTTCGGAAACATCACGAAGCAAGAAAACGTTTTTTGATAAAGCTTATGTTAAAATATCAGAGTAATTAACCGTTCAAAAAAAAAAAAATAATAGAAAACGACCTCGAAGAAGCGTTATATAAAAGCGCTGAATTATTATGTAAACTATATCCCATGTCTCTCGTTTCTTTTCCTAAATTCCTTGTATCAGCATCCATCTGTATCATCGTAAATTCGCCTCCGGTATATCTAAAATAGGTAGGGACATTTTCCTTGAAATTTTATTTTGAAGGAGGTTTTTTGCGAACGGGATACACTGCGTGAGAGGAAGTCATAAACTAACAGTCAAAGTAACAATGTCACGCAACGACGTCTTGTGCAGCTCCGCCTTCTTTTACTGATTTTTTTCCTCCTTATGAAATTTTATGGAAACTTTGCTTTGAACAGACAATGCGTTGTTCGCAACATCATTTGTTTCTCAGTAGTTTATTTTCTTTTCAGAAAGAAGGGATACTAACTTTGCATGCCTGTCAGTCACGCACTAAATGTCAGCATTTTCTTGTCAGAGATGTTGAAATCTGATTTTTTTACTGCGTATTACAAACAACAAACCGTCCCTTGGTTAATTTTTTTGCTTTTTCACAAATACGGGTATAATTAGGCAGCTACCAAAGGCCCTAGGAAACAGCTACGTGATCGTAGTTCATACGGTCCAGCGGTTTCTCTCCTCCGAAAGTTCATCGCGGAGTTGTACCACCTGCCAGCGCCGCGCCTTAGTGTGTAAATCTATACGCGAAACCCATGAACCAAAACAAGTTCCAACCGACGCCACCGAAGAACTGGAAAAGGAGTCTACAGGCGAACCTCCCAAAAGCGACCACCCAAAATGCGCGCAGACTTAATGGTCGCTAACAGAAGGTGGTCTCTTGCGAGAATCGAACCACAAACCACAAACCACAGGAGGTTTCTTTGAGAAGAAAACTGGACACATCCACTTCAAGGAAGATCATTTATTGCATGCAATTTCCAAGTTACGATATGTGCAGTTCCATGTTGTTGTTGTTCCTACCACAAGAGATCAGAAAACTCGTCAGGTGGTCGCTTACAAAAGGTTAAAAGCAATGTAAAATCATTAAACAGTCAGTACCAATTAGTGGTCGCGGGCGCTTACAGGAGAGATTCCAACTGTAAGACTTAACTGGGTGGGTTTTGGTGTTTTGGATAGGTGGTCGCACATGGAGGTTCAACTGTACTCCAACAAAATAAATCACCTTTCACGACGATGCGACCAGGATTTCTCTAGAGAAGATAAGACTCCTTGTTCACCGCTTTTGAGCTACTCTAACCAACTCCCACCCATGTCGAGTGCTTGCAAAACGTAGCATCATCTTGAAAAGAGAAGTATCAGAAAGGTCATCCTTGACGCCCCTGGCCTATCGCAGTATGTGCAACGAACTTATATCGACGTAAGTACCGTTTATTAACCGGGCAGTCAGGCGACGTAGAGTAAAAGCGTAACTTGACTACGTTTTTCAGTTTACAGCAGACCCGAGTTTTGTTTAAAGAAATACCTGCCTTTTGCTCAGGAGTATTAACGTCAGTACCCACAATGTCCCAGCTCGTGCCTTCACACCGGAACGTCCGATCGAATCATTGTTTAGTTGATAGTTACCCTTCTCTTCCTCTTCCCGACTTATCTAGGAAGATCGAAGGGCCTCTGCTCCTGCTCGCAGGGTAGTTGATAGCGACCAAGGAACTAAATAACAGAGCGAGGTAAGTAAGTGGCATCGGCGGTTTTATTTACGCCTAACCGTTTCCCAAAGTGAAGAAGGAAAGAACTTCAGACAAAGGGGAAGAAGAGTTATGCGATAAAACAGCTCTTAAATTGATGTTTAGCTATGGCTTATGCGAGGGGCCGGGGACTATGTAATTGCTGAATAACATGTGCCGTTACCAAAAAAATTACGGAAAAACATTTTTTCCTTGGTTTGGAATTTTGACCATGAAAATTTTAGCTCTGGCCATTTGTGATACCAGGCAAAAAAATCCAATATTTAGATATTTCGCTCTTAGCAACAGGCCCTCCAATTAATGACAGTATCTAATATTACATGTCCGCAGGAGCGAAACATGACAACAGCTAGTTACAGATTGTCAATGTGTGAGGCGGGGGTTCTGGGCTCCCTGTGACAGTTCTTGTCAAGAAGACCCCAAATCAGTATATTTGCTGTTTTAGGTTGATTCTGTGCTATAACTTACTGCCTTTACCCAGTCAAAAAATGTTCAGTGTAGATTTACATGTGGGGTATGAAGAAGATATCATTTTATCAGGGAGCACTAGCCACAAATACCTTTTTGGGTGATGCATTTAAACTTGAAAAAGATAGCCCAATTTTTCCAATTTTCAGTCCATGTCCATCCTGGCCATCAGTAGCAAGAGAACGCGACAGGAAACAGTTTCAGTGCCTAAATATCATCCTTACATAAAAAAAAAAAAACTGGACCATAATTTTTGGAACTAAATTGATGCGAAATGAAGACCATATCAGTTTTTTTAAAATGAACTAGCAATTAGCCAGGCATAGCTTCTTTAACTCTTTTTTGACGGCCAATTTTAGTAGAAGAAAACCCCGCCTTTTGACCAAATCCTCCTTTGTGGCCCGGCTTTCAACCAGTTAGTAGCCTGCATAACAGGCGTTATTTTTTTCGCGTTTTTGCAGGAGAGCGAAGACAAGCGCGAAGTGAGTGAGAAGCGCCAGACAAGCGCGACGGAGAAGACGCAGAAAAAACAACGGCCTGTCCACATATATTGTTTTTTTGCATTCCGCCCCAGACATACCCCTCTCTCCTCACTCGCTTCGGGTTTGCATTTGCTCGCCTGACAAAAACATGCACGCCTGTTATGCAGGCTAGCCAGTTAGCTTGATATGGGAATGGCTGAAAAGAGATTTGCAACACAAGATTGCTCAATTGGACACACACTAATTTAGAAGCTTTTTTGGCGCGTTCACAGAAGCCAAAATTTGGACATCTCTTACGAACCTATATCGATCTTTCTCTCCCGCTCTCTTTTTTCCCTTTGCCTTTCTTCTTCTGTTACTTCAGCACTTGATCGTCTTCCAACTGTCTTTGTTTGCAAGGAATTTTGGCTGGCTAACTTTTCAGGAAAGGGACATTTAATTAATCTGTAGCGAATAGAAGGTGAACAAAAAAATTGGAAGTAGATTTTTTTACCCCAAATGTTGCTTTTTTGTGTGTGTGACCCTCTCAAGATACATGAAGATAGGTGAAAATTTGCTAAATGAGGTACCAGTGGAAAAATCCATCCTTGTTGATTTTGATCAGTTTATAACCTTGTTGAATAAATGGAAAGCTAACTGGGTTCATGAAGGATATCCATGGTTAAAAAAAAAAAAAACACCAAAACGACCCCAGTGTCGGCAGTACTAGGACAATTGCAAGGATCCGTGAGGGTCCGTTCAACGAAGATTTTAACTAATCAATGGCACAATTACGGGTCGGTCCACTTGGCGATCTTTGACCATCTTTGGGTGTTCGAAATCGTGTCTGGACTTAATAGTGTTGAACGCACGAACAGTGAAGAGGCAGCCTGAAAGAGCAGGAGGAAGAATTTCAGAAAAGAGAGAAAAGGGGGCAATGATTACTTTAATCTCGTCTTTACTTACGTTATTTTTAATATGCGAGACGTGGCAATTTCACCAAAGTGTAACTTTGAAAAACTACTGAGAAAATTAACTATTTCGGATTTTTGTTGATTGAAAACTTACAGGGTATGATATATAGTGTTATTAATGGCAAATCCCCCAAAATGCCTTGACGAATGAACTATCGGTACCATAAAAGCATGTGCCCACTCCAAGAAAGATGTATGACGGTGAAATTCATTCAGGTGAATAAAGTAAAGTTAAGTTATCTGACATGAATAGTATTTCTTTACACACTACTTCATAAGCTCACATTTTTTTTTTTATCGTACCCGGTAAAAATAAAGTCTGACTGTGATGAATTTGACAACGGTCACGCAATTGCAGAATACAGTACTCCAACACCCAACAACAATTGCTGAACAATCTTAATTTTATAATGTACAATTAAGAAGAGCTAACGTACAAATTACAAAACATCTAACATTAGCTATTCTCTTGGTTATGCTATTTCAAACGTCAAGTATTGCGTGATGCTAACAGTATTGAAATGCGTCCTTGTGTACGATAGGAATATGCAGATGCGTTTGAATGCAAATTTGCTACATTGTGTCACCAACCTTCACAGCAATTTGTTATCAGGAATATCAATTTTTCAGATCCTTTACTTAATTTTAGCTTCATTTAAAGTCGCTTTCATCCTTTCTCCTACGTTTCGAATATACCACGTACCGAAACTACAAAGAAAAAATCAGGCGGCATCATTTCTCTACAAATTTGACTTATGCAAATTTGACATTTTGCCACTGGTGGTCACGAAACTTTTTATTTTGCAAAGGCAAATCCGGAGTACCCAGATTTTTTATTTCATATTCTGTTAATATAAGAGCTGTGCTTTGTCCTAGTATACATTTTGGCTAGGTATCACACATACCAAGGTGAGTTTTTTGCCTCTGAAGTTGCTCATTTTTTAGCCATTTTAAAAAGTGCGCTTCGTGGTAGTGTTTAAAAAACCATAAAAAATTCCAAATCATGTTTATGATTTAAAACATACCATGGATAGAAAGAAAAGATATAATTCTTTTAAACGAAAATATTTATGTTTTATAGCTTTGAATCTTGCCTCGGTGCGGACGCGATAAAGTAGGTCATTTTTTCTCCAATTTTTGCATAATTAATTAGGTAAAAACCGCTATTTTCGTTTTTCCTCATTTTCTCGAAAACTATAGATTCTTGAAAGTTGAAAATATTTTTTTCGAAGATAGTTCCCCAAAGGGGTTTTTCTGACAAATTATCAGAATTTTCGATTTTTTTAGCCTGGCCAGCGATTCTCGATATTTACAGTCATGGGCTCTTAAATCCTTTAACTGCTCCAGATTTATCAGTCTCTGTGTTTCATAATTGTAATTACTTTTCTAGCCCTTGCAACGGCAATTAGTGATATGGTTGGATTCTCTTTACTTATCCATAACAAACGGTTTTTTGAGTAGTTTTCAAACAGTGCTGTCGGTAAAATATAAACTAAAAGCGCCTCTTTTTCGAGTTTTGATCTATGGGGCGCTACGAGAGTTCATTTGACATAACAGCCTGTCAATGCGCTTGTTTGCGCCGTTCGCACGAGCGCTCACCTCTTGTTTTTGTTTTTCTTTCTCTCCCAACATGTTAGAGATGAAAAAATTATTCAGAGGATTATAAATTAATAAACCCCTTTCTGGCTTGCTGGTATATCGGAGGATAATGTTCTTGGCTGAGAGATTGTCCTCAAAATTTTACATTTGCCCTCGAAGCGAAATGTTTATTTTTCTCTCAGCCGCGGACATTATCCTCCGATATACTAGCCGCCGAAAGGGGTTTCTTTACTAATTACTATACTCTTATGTAACTCCTATTCATTTCATCTGCTAAACATCATCAATACCGGGTCCTTTTTTGATACATAGGATGAAATAACTTATTCAGCTGTTTTACGTCAAACAAGTCTGTCTCTTTTCTTTTGTGGTCTTTTCCTGTAAACACTCCCGTTTGTCTCTGCTCGACGGTTTGAACTTCTCGTTCATTGTATTTAAGGACACCTGAGCAAATCGTTCCATGACAATTATTTGCATGTAACAGTTTAGAGATTCTTTGGTTTCCATTTCAAAGAGCTAAGTACAACGGTTGTCCAGGACTAATTATAAAACAATACATCTCTCTGTCTCTGCAAATCTTTGAAATGTCCTGGACGGCATTTCCAGTAACCGTTGCCTTTATTTTGTGCTTTTCAAAGTCTCAAGCAGCAAGTAAGTTATAATAAATAATCTTAAAAAGAATCATATTTTCCATATAATATGAAAAAGGCTGAAAAAGCTAGACTAAGGCGATAAAAGAACGTTTTAAATTTCCTTTTTAAGTGAATGGGGGTTAAGTTGTCCTTATAGATAAATGGTAAAAGAAAACTGAACGGTTGTTTAGCACAGGGTTCAAAGGATGTGGTTCGAAAAATGAGCATTCAAAAGAATAACAGGAAAATCTCGACTAACATTCATCTTACTCCTTTACATCAATAAGAAAAACTGGAATGGTACTGCCAGCTTAGTGGCTTTTATTTTAAAGGTTGCATGGTTCAGCGTTAAATCTGACCACGAGATTCTTTTATCAAAATTAAGCAATTACGGCATACATGGTAACGCGCACCAATGGTTTAAGTCATATTTAGAGAATCGTATTCAAATGCGCTCCATCAACGGATCGCTCTCTCAAAGCTGTTTATTAAGTTGTGGTGTTTCCCAGGGGACGATTGTAGGTCCACTACTATTTCTGTTATACATCAGCGATCTTCCAAACTGTCTTTCAAATTGTGAGCCGAGGATGTACGCTGATGACACCCACCTTACATACGCAGGTGATAATGCAGACAATATTCAGTTGCATCTAAATCAAGATTTAGAAAATGTTGACAATTGGTTGAGAGCAAACAAACTTACTCAATATGACTAAAACCGAATTTATGCTTATCGGATCTAGGCAGAGGCTAAGTACTCTCACAGAGTCCCCGAAATTTGCAATTAATGATTTTCAAGTTAGCCAGGTCACTACTGCAAAATCACTTGGAGTGACCATCGATGACAGACTTGCTTGGAGTGGCCATATCGAGAAAGTAACAAAGAAAGTCGCTTCTGGTATTGGGGCCATAAAACGAATAAGGCACCTTGTCCCTCAGGCGACCTTACAACTAATATATCAAGCTTTAATACAGCCACACTTTGATTATTGCAACATTGTTTGGGGAAACTGTGGGATAACTTTACGGAATAAGGTTCAAAAGCTACAAAACAGAGCAGCCCGTGTTTTGACCTACTCAAGCTATGACGTAGATGCTGGTCACCTTTTCAAACTTCTAGGGTGGAAAAACCCAGCTTGAAAGCAACAAATCAAAAGAGCTACGATGGCTTACAGGTCTCCTCTGCACGGGTTGGCTCCAAACTATCTTAGTTCTAAATTTGAAAGGCGAGAAGTCGCATATAACCTAAGGGACTCTGGAAATAAACTCAATGTTCCATTACCGCGCACAAATTATTACAAAAACAGCTTGAGCTATAGTGGCGCCATTCTCTGGAACAGTCTTCCTAGTAACTTAAGGGAAGCAGAGTCCTTGGGCAATTTAAACGATTACTCAAAGACCTGTAAGGCACGGCATTCGTGAAAAGCAGCTTTTTTTTAAAAAATATTTTTATTATATTAGTATTAGACATTTTTTAAAGCTGATGAATTTTGTACCGTGGATAAATAAAGATTATCTATCTATCTATTGATCTACTTCAGGCTAAATATAAATCTGATAAAGGGTCTCAATCACCAAAAAGAAAATAACGCTTGTAGACTGGAATCATGCTACTTAAACCGATCAGAAACGAAGAAACATTTAAATATTAAATACTCCTAGGAATACCGATCCGGAGGACTAATTTTAACTTTTGTCGGTGAAACATTTTCCTCCATAGGATATGAAATTACAGTTTCGACAGCAGATGAATTCCTTGCTGGAAAAGATGCAAGAGTCTTTATTGAAATGTATGGAGGAAACGCTGAAAAAACTGGATGAATTGAACTTGGTGATGATGGAATAACCGAATTTGAAGCTGGAGCGTAACTAGACTTGATTGATTGCCTTCGTTTCACCATTCTTAATTTTCCTGGCAGGATACAACGATCATTAGGTCCAGCAACGAAACAGACCTTGAGCCAACTAGGAAAGCTTTTTAAATTCGCTATGTATTGTAAGGAATGGGCTAAATTAAAAAACCCAGTATCCTGACGCAGAATAATGTTCGCGTGTCGCATACTTATTATCCCGTCACAGGGAACGAAGTTAAGAGGACTTTAGTGTTTTTGGTTTATTTAACCAGAACCAGAACTAGAAGACCGGGCCTAGGCAAAGTTTTTGTTTCTAGTGGGGAAAAGTACAGCTAAAAGAAATGACTACCCCGCCGCACGTGCTAGACATGGTGTTATGAGGATCAGAATTATTTTTAGTTTATCCGTCATGCAATTCCAGACTTTTCTAGAATTATCTTATAATCTGTAATATTCCAGAAATATCTGTTATGTGACTCAGCAGTTTCCACAAACAGTAGATGTTGTAATACGCTATAAATAGTAATGGAACGTTCTAGATGTTTAAAAGAAAAAGTATAAAACTAGGCTTCCAAGTATCAAGTTGTTGTTGTGTGCCCGAGGGTTTTCCCTCGTGGCTAGTTGTGATTGAGCTTATCAGCTATGGATGCTATACTGTGAAAAAGCTATAATCAACTGCTATAACTATGGAGGAGCTATAACCTTGGACATTGCTATATCAAGAGAAAAGAAAGAGAGAAAGAGACGATAGCAGAAAAGAGAAGATAAAGAGTTCATGATGCAGTTTCCCAGACGAGTTTGTAAACACAGAAAAGCCAATGAGTGGAAAGGATCCAGTGAAATTCAAGAAAGTCAAACATTGATGTCTCAAGTCAGTTGAGTTGACGGTTGTTCCTGTATGGCCATGAAAGACAGTAAGCCTGCTTGCTTTACGAACTGCTTAACTTAATCTTTAACCTTAGCAACTATAACAGTGTATAATTAAATAAACTATAGTTAAAAAAGGGTAACTGCTCGTTGTCACATTTTTGCTGCGTGCCTTATATCGTACTCGGGAATTCTTTTTACTTATGCCTTGTTCATGGGCATCTCTTGGTTATTCCGGTACGTAACAATGGAGTAACGCAATTTTACCTAGCTAGTTAGCTAGCTAGCTAGACACTGACTCTGGAATTCTTAGTATTGAGTATTGAGGAAGGAACTCATAAAAGTTAATTAAGGGCACGCACATGAAAAGCGAAGGGAACACATCAACAAGGAATAAATTACTTTTGAAGGAATTTCTTTCTTCCCGCGTTACCGGCCAATTATGCATGCAGTGAGAAGAACTTTATCGAGTGCGTCACATAAAATGAGTTCATCTATGGTTCGTGATGTAATAGATGATAATCGCCTCAATTGTCTGACTTCCAAACTAAAGCTGCAAGAAACCGCATCTCGCTTTAAACGAAGATGACGGGATGGCCGCTACGGTTACAAAATTTAGTCTGTTTTATACTCTCTGAAGGAATGATACATTTTACCGTGATGCCAGATTTATAAAACCGATCAAGTTTATAAAAATGATGCGCAACAACGATTGTTACAGTCCAGGCTGGAAACTGCTCAAGGTAATAAGCGCACAGTGGCGGCAGGTAAATAACAGTTAAGGAGCTTTTAAGCTCCTTATTATAACTGTTATTATAACGAGACTAATTAAAATTAGTCTCGTTATAATATATGTACGATGTTTACGGTGGTGTGACTTACTATGCTAAAGAAACATTGAATTTTCTCATAAAGAATAAAGATAAGCGAGAAGATATATAAATGTTAGGCAAAATTTAATTTAATTATTATTCGTTTACAATATTTCTGCGTTAGTGACTGGCTAATTCTTTATAACCAGTTAGCATTGACCAAGTATGGAGAGCCTGCAAAGCAGGCGTATTTTGCTGTGCGATCGATTTGGACTTTCGACTGACCGAGAGTTTGGGCGAGTCAAAAAAATGATTCCAAGGGAGAGGTTGATGCGTTCCTTTGGGTCGCGCTTTTTTAAAAAAAACGCCTGTACTACAGGCTGAAATATTTTCATTATTATTTTTTTTTTTTTGCCCGACCGACCGACAGCTAGAGACGGGGCGATGGGAAGCGAAACATTTTATGGGGATGGCCTAAGACTAATTAAAGGCACTAATTAAGGAAGTAATTATACAAATTTGGGGCTACATGAAAAAGAAAAATTTCTCACTCCCTAAACTGACGCGTGCGTCGCTCAAAAACGCCTTTGCTTGAGCCGACGAGACAATGTTCAGCCAAAGTTTAAAAAAAATTGTACTGTCATTTGTCACAACGCTAATGCCAGTGGTTAGAAAGGATGTCAGGAAGGATGTCGCGGGCTCTAAAGAAATGTTGAGTCAGGGAGACGTTAAAAGATCGTCTATTCACGTTGGTCGTTTTCAGATATAACGAGTGAAAAATACAACTGGAGTAAGTCTTGCGGGGCATTTTAAGCTCACCACCGACCTCAACTAACCAGCCCGAATGGTCAGAATGGTTTCCACAACCACAATAACAATTTGCATTTTTATTGTTCATCTAAAACAAAGGGTGTTATGAGTCTCGTTCAATGTTTAGTTCTTATGAATTTTAAAGTCGGAAAAAGCATAAACACATTATGAATCAATTTTGGTTTGGCATCAACCAATGCGTGTTAGCTCGTTGTTGAATTTCGTCGTTTACACGTCGTTTTCTCTTCTCTAGCTTAAAATCAGTGGTTAAATGAAACAGCCTTTGTGTACACCAAAAGAAACAAGACAATTATCAAATATCAGTATAGTTTTGGTCGTTCTGTGAAAGCGCCAACGGTATAGTAAAATATAAATGAAGGGTCCGCAAGATAGTCGTTGATTCTTCTTTCTTGTATTATGATTTGATGTTCACAGTTTCACGGTTATATCCGACTAGTTGTTTATAATAATTTACGCCGTTTACTTGCCTCGCCAAAACAACGAACAACTAGATGTAATATATGACGCAAGGTTAAGAGAAGAAATACAAGCGTCGCTGTTTAATAATAATCAGAATGCCTTTCTTTCAACGTAGTTCTTAAAAACATTTAAATTAAACGAGCAGGCCAGCAAAAGTTTAATTCAAAGGTACTTCCCTTTGCCATTCCAAATCAAAACAACGATAAAGAATCAGTTTTGTCCAATCAGGTTTATCAGTATAGTGACGTCAGTATTTTCTGATTGGCTGACATTTCCTCTATTGTTCTGTTCCCTATATATTTGCGATACCACCCGGATGGTTTGGGCGGATCAGTAAAACCAGTGTACTAAAAACCTCTCTTGCCAACACCTCAAGATAGCGAATACACAATCTCACGCTCAATCTCAATCTCAAGCACCTCCCTACATAGCAATGCATATTCAATGAGGCGCCTTTAAATCATTTTACATCTTTGTGTACATCTGCTACATGGTTTGCATCTGATTAACCCAGGTCGCAGTGGGATCTTATTCAAGGCAGTTGAATAGGTACATGAATTTAAAGCACCTTCTCCATTGTTTCAACAGAATATTATATTTTCAATAAATGGAGGCCGAGCAAGTCACTGAAGTGGAACAGCAAAAAAACAAAAAAAAAAAAACAAGAAAGATACACTTTGATTACAAGACTGGTGGCCCATAATTCATACATTTCTACTCATTACAAACTCTGAAAAAGTTTATTAAAGAGAATTAATCCTTTGATATTCTCCAGGGTCTTTATTAGCTCTAAGCTCCAATTGTACTTAGTCAAATTAAAAGTAACTTAAATCCCACAAAACTTAGAAAATGATAAACACCTGAAACATCAAAATGATTCTGTAGGTTTCAAATTATTCAATCAGTGATCTAATATCATGAATAACAACCTCAGTAGAGACTGTCTGCGGTTATCTATGATTTTTTACATCAAGCCTAGTAATTTCTAGTTTATCTTAAACTTCATCACATAAGAAAAAATCTTTAAGGAGTTTTTTAAACTCGGTCGCTTAATTAAACTCAAAAGGTTTTTTACTGATGGTTCGTTCAGTGATCTTTAGAAAGCTAAGTATATAGCTATAGACTATCTACTGTTGTTATTAGTAGTTATAATAGGATGCCTTGATTCTCTCTCACCCCATACTTTTCTCCGTCATTTTTCCGATTATTCCGTCATTTTCACCCAAAAATAAATGACGTAAATTAATCAGAGAAAAACTATTAAAGTTTGGATCTCTATCGGAATCGAACGGAAAAAACTTTTCGGGATTGGGGGTAAAATCAGAGGAACAGAACATTCAGTTACTGTACCATTTTTAAAAGTGGGACAGTATGTTTGCTAACCGTCTTAGTTAACCACTTTTAAAATAGGACAAAAGGACAACTGGTCATATGCAGGAAAATAAATTTACTGTATCCCGACAGCTTTGGTTTCCCGTGCACTTATTTCTCGCAGGAGGCAATCGATAATTGCCTGGTCACGCAATCGGAGGTGAGTAACTAATTTTAAAAAGTCATTGATACCGTCGCCGCTTAGCAAATACACTACGTGCTGCAAAGGATCCAAATTGCGCTAGAATGTTTTCCTATTCGGCCTACTTTGTATATCAGGTAAGGCACTACAAAGCTGATTCATTTACGAAGGTTCGAGCGAGGATTATTTCACGATGTTATTCTGATTTCGCAGTCACGGAAAAACAGACGTAGACTCACGTCCGACGTCCGCTCGCAGACGCCATGCTGCAATCTACAAGATCTCAAGAACAGAAATTACCCATTGAACGGCCTCTCCTTTTGAAGATTGCATGCATTTCATTAAAACAGGTACGTATGAAAAGAATCTTGTTAGTTTCTCCCTTTTAACGAGCTCAAATCGACGCATAAAACTAAGGTGACGTGCACGTGTCAATTGACCCTGGGGTCAATTAGCGGTTGTTTGGGGCAAAATAACCTCAAAATAATCAATCTATTTTACAAGCGTTCGCAAGAACACCAGACTAACTTTTAGATCATGTTGAAGTACTATATCTCATTGGGTAGTAACCGGGATTTGGGCTGATTTGGAGAATTCCCCCATATTGCTGGTTTTCACATGACGTCACTAAAATTCAAACTAAAAAACTATCCGTCCTACCGAGAGTTTACTCTCACGATGCATTAGAGCAGCCGACAACTAATTGTCAAACAAATTTTCGCTTCAAAAGGATTCTTGGTTTTGTGATAGGGTACGCTTGAATTTCTAAGGTTTTGCGTGACGCGGCATTTAGATGACGGCCAAGAGCTAGAGCTGTCATGTAGGTTAAAAAAATGACTTATTTCAGGAAATTTTGCCATCTAAGCAGTTCATGTACTGGAAAAAGTATTATTTTAATGTTAATGAGTTTCTCGAAGAATAAATTCACGCTTTTGTAGCAAAACTCGGTAACAGATGTTTCTGTTGGTTTCCGTCCGCCATGTTGGAGCTCATCCAGGTGAGCACCAGCATGGCGTCTCCATACAAATGTCTATAAATTTGGGTAAAACATTTCTTCGGATATCTCTTATACGAAGTATTCCTCTGACCTGAATCTTGGCGAGGGCCTTTGCATATGTACCTCCTTTCATTTCCCAGATGCTGGACTTTATCTATTGAATGGTTTTGATTTTTATTTTGATCTATTTTGAATGGCGTGACACTGAAAACCAGCAATAGAAAATTCGATTTTGGTTTTAGAGGTAAATTGTTGTATTTATAAGCATTATGCAAATTACGTTTCAAAATTGTGCTCGTTCGTCGATATTTTATTCTCTAAATCTAAAAAATGTGCCGTTTAGAAATTGTTAGATAACTGTTTTGTGAAATTTAAGTGGAAGATTACCAATATATTCGCTCGTTTATGAAAGTCAGCTCATTTCTCTCACTGGGCTATATTCCCGTGTTCGGCGGCTAATTTTAGGCCCACAGACCGTTGAAATCGAAAATCTCAAATAATTCCCAAACTCGTCGGCATTTTGAAATTTAAACCTCAGCAGTGTTATAAACTCATCAAAACCTTATTACAGACTAAAAATGAGGGTAGGTTGGGTTTTGAGCTGTGGCCACGGTTTGCTCGATTTTTCTGTGCATTCGCCCTTAAACGACGACGATCACGACGGCAACGAAAACGGCAGAAAAAAATATGGTTTAGATTGGCAAAACAGCAACTTTGCTTGTCCTTCTTACTTTTTATACATTAGAGAAACTGCCTAATTTCACGTTTTCTTGAGGACGAGAACAAAAGATGACGCGATTTCATGTTTTTTTTTTTATATTTGTTTTAAACTTAACTAAGGGTGTGTTTCTTTGGGATGATCGCGATCAGGACCAGTCGGGAAAATCGAATTCTTGTCCAGAGTGGATTCATCGGTTCATTTGATCCACCATCATCCGAGTGATCTCGGATCGCTGATCACTACACGGTGAGATTATTAGCACTCCAATTTATATTTTACTTCCACAGTTAAGGAAGATGCCAGGAAATTATTTTTTCGCCGCTCTGTACAGCGGTTTAGATTGACTGCGACGCAGGCTAATTTCTAGGAACATTTTCGAAATTAACCCGCAATAAGTGGTATTTGTTGCAGGATGGAATAGAACCAGGAACATAGATTTAAAGTAGCTGTACGTAAAGTACGCTAATCAAGTGGGTCCCATAAACTGCTACGGCATTCCTCATAAAATGGTCACCATTTCACATTCTTATCTTAAATATCTAACTCAAAATTATCTTTTGAAATTTAAATTTCTTGACCGGCAAGTGAGCTTTAAATCCCATATCTGCGCCATCTTGAAGTCGGATCGCTTATATCAATGATGTTCGTGGAATTATTAGGCAACTAAACATTTAACTTTTGAAAACAAAAAAAAGAAAAGACCAGAAATTAAAGACAAAAACAAACAAACAAAGCACACAAAACACAAACAACCTAATAAACTAAAAGTTGGACTGCCTGTTTCTAAAAATCGGCTGACAAAATTTTGGCTGACTTTAAACATTTTTAAAGTAACCAGTTTTTTAAAAGCAAGCTTGATCTGGGTCAAACTAACTCAAATCCGATGATGTTTTTAATTAGCTATAATGATGCCGGTATTTCTCATATATCTAATCAGTTTTGGCAAGTTTTATTACTTTGCTGATACTGATTATTAATTATATTCCGGTAACGGTTTATTTATGGCAGCCACATAGAATTACGACGCAATAGTTAGGTCATATTACGTCATTGCCTCACGCAAAAGCACTCTTGGTTGTAGTTTCTACTGCTTCGACGAGCAGCTGAGTTTTTAGCCATAGGTCAAATACTGAGAAAACAAAGTTGTGTATAAAAATAACAGAAATATTTTTTTACTAATCAGAGGAAAAAATAAATGCCGATCTGGTAAGTCAGACTTTGACCATACTTGTATCTACACTAATCCTGGATATCGTTGTGATTGTCACCCAGGATTCGAGCTATATCAGATGAACAGTTGCAAAGGTGTGAAAAGACTTAGGGAAAAGTTATTTCACTCGTTTCTCTAGCCTAAAACTGTGCATATTGGAAAGTAAAAAATGACCTCGTGGAAAATAAACTTTCAAAGCACCTGCACTGAAAAAGGAGCATAGGATAAGGGTTTTTTAATTGGTCGTTGATAAGGATAAGTTGCCCAGTGAACATAAACGAATCTTTTTAAGAGCCCTCGCATTGTTCCAGATATTGAACTGAACTGACAATAACCTTTTGTTAAGAAAAACACTCGTAATGACCATGGGTGCGAGAACGATTCAGGAGACGGGTCAGCGGAAATCAATTAATGTTACGATAGGTTTAAAACACGCATCTATAGGTTTAAAAGACGCATCGTCCTGGGGTCAATAATCCTCGCTCTTAGTTATTTGCAAGCAGGAGGAGCGATATATTATTGAAAACGACAGTTACGCACAGTCATCAGATTCATTTAATACCGATTCACTGAGTAGGTTGATCTTCCACACCTCATAAAAACGGAGTAGACGTGGAAGTGAAGTAAAATATACCACTTAAAAAAAAAAACAGTCAAACTTACAATTTGATGGTGTTTGTTGATACTCTTAGATGTAGACGAATGCAAAAATGGCGACGACAAGTGCGACTTAAAAGCATCACATTGTGTAAATAAACCAGGATCCTACTGTTGTCGGTATAAAGAAGGCTGTCAACAAATGGACAACTACACCTGCACTGCCTTCACGTCATGTAATGTATTAACACTTACTGCCATGAAGACGCCGCCATCCAAAATTTTTTTCGTCTGTGTAGTTGCAAAGAAGAACATAATTTGTTTCATGCAAGCTAATATCGATCTGACTATGAAAAGCTTCCATAGGATGTTACTTAAAATTGTTTCCTTTTTTTTAAGAAATTTAAAAAATAAATAAATAAAATAGAAACACGACTAAGTTTCGGATTTCAGCGCACTGTTCGCGCGCTTAAAACATGGCTCGAGTTATCGACTTTACAATTATATAGAAATGATCTGAAGGGAAGCAAACATTACCTGGAGTTAGCGGGAGGTTCGAGTTACCGAGTGTAAAATTACAGTAAATGTATGAGGGAAATCCAGCGGAAATCGACTTTGGTTTGAGTTAGCGAGGGTTCGACTGAGTTATCTGGAGTCAACTGTACTTTGTTCTATTTCAGAAGCCTTACAATTGCGCATTTTTATTAGAATAAAACTATAGGGATTACTTGACTGGAGGAAAACGTTTCCTTCAAACAATAAGCTCATTTATTATGTCACTTTTGCAATGAAGGCTGTTAAAGTTTAGTAATTATTTAACCAACATTTGCTTTTTGGCAACCTGAGATGCGTAGCGGGAGTGATGCACTTGGAATGGAGAGCGGCAAAATTAAAAACCAGTCTATCACAGCCAGTTCCTACTATCCCCAGTACCCTCCTTGGGCAGCCCGGCTTCGATCCGGGATTACTAAAGGTTTGTACGCTTTTCCATATGACCTGTTGCCATGGATACAAGTGGACCTTGGAAAGCCGCAAACTTGGCTGAAAGGTGTAGCGACACAAGGCAAGATGTTCTCAATGTATGTGACTTCATACAAGTTGGCGTATTCGCAGGACCAAGTCACATTTCATGGTTTCCGCGAGTTTGAAACAGCAGGTGATAGTTGTGTCTAGTGCAAATGAGAGTCCAATTAAGTATGAGACCTCGCTGGTACAGACATTGTTATTACATGCGTTAGAGACGGGTTTACAGGATGAAGCTGTGAGAGCGAAACTACGCCCTTTCCTCTAGAAGACTACTGTGATTGATGAACAGTTGCTAGAGAGAATAAATCAGTTCATGTCAGCAGAGACTGAACGGTACAACAAAATGAGTGGTAAGAAGAGTTTACATGTAAACCAAGTGGTGACTTGCACAGCATCCAAAAACCCCACCCAAGGACAGACAGTTCAAACGAGCGCTAAACAAGCAAAAAAGGAATCTAAACCAAACAGTTTGGTTACAACTCTTGAAGCTGTGGAGTCAGATCTGGCTTCATTGAAGCACGAGCCTTTGACAATACCCACTCAGAGAGAGATGCAAAAGGAAGATCTGGGCAGGCTAACCAGACACAGCTTAGACGTCGCAAGTGCATTGCATGTTATTCAGCTGGTATAGAGAGCGGTGACCACTGCTTCAAATGTGGCTCGAGTGATCACTTTGAAGAGCATTAAGAAACGAGAGGAGGCTGCATCCACGGGACAGGGTGTGGCCGGGGAAGCCATGTACCATGCCTGTCGGTTCTGTCGGAAGACAGGGTGATATCACTTTTAAACAGTGTCGTAGTTGCAAAGCTGTGTGACATATTGTATTGCAAAGTATGTCAAGAAAATCACTGGAAAGAACATAAGACACTTGGCTAGGCCATATCAGCTTTGGCAGAGCAAAAGTATTGAGAAGACAGGGAACGGGGACAGACATTTGTCAGCCATTTGTTACCGCAGGAACATGTACAATTGATTCGTCTTGTTGGGCGGAAGTGTACAGTGAAGTGTCTTTTAAATGGAGTTGAAACCGAAGCCCTTTGGGATACAGGGGCTCAAGTGTCAATTATACCATATAGCTGGGTGAGGAGATATTCTCCTGGAACTGATGTTCGAAATATAATAGAACTGCTAGGCATGGATGGGTCTGACCTTAAGACAGCAAATGAGACAGACCTGCCCAACTAAGGTTGGGTGGTTACTTACTTTTAACAAGTGCCATGTTTGGTTGCTAAAGATTCCCTTGATATGCCAATCGTCGGGTTTAATGTTATAGAAAAGATGACTAAACAGCCCTTGGGTTGTCAACCAGCTGGTGTTGAAGAGTCAGCGGTGAATGCTCTTAGCTCAAGTCTAACTGGTGTTGGAAAAGAAAAGGTGGAGGCCCTTGTTAATTTCATAAAGGCAGAGTCTCCAGAGGAACTGTGCACTATTAAGTCCAGGAAGCAGGATACGTTGATTTCTCAAGGACAGGCAGTTCTTGATTCATGTCGTGCAGCGAGGTTCCAGTGTTATTTGACCTTGACCCAGACTCGTCCTGCCCTGTTGGTATTAAAATTCCAGAAACACAGTTAACTGTGGCAGGTGGTTTAACAAGTCGAGTAAATATTCGCGTAGACGATCCAACCAAGCATGATGCTGTTTTGAAAGGTGGAACATTGTTAGGACGCCTGATAAACGTTAGTAACACCTCATAAGGTTAAGTTGAAGGAAACACCTGTACCCACTACTGATGACTCATCAGAAGTTAATACTTTGGGGGCGGTGGTAGCAGTAGCAAACGTTGTACAGAGCAGAGGAAAGAAAAGCAAGGTTTTGAGACTAAAAAATCGTCATGCAGCCACATTCCTAGTAATTAACACGGAGGAACTGTCTGAAAAACAGAAATCTGTTGTTGGGAAAATGCTTGAGAAGGAAGCAGAGTCGTTTTCAAAGACAGATGATAATGTTGGAAGAGCAGAGGAGTTGCAAGTGGACATAAACCTCACTGACCAGAACCAGTACAGAAAAGATATAGCATAGTTGAGGCAGGTTCTTCATACTGATGCATCTCGGGAAGGGCTTGGGCCAGTCCTGTGTCAGAGGCAAGAAGGAAAAATGCGTGTTATTGGCTACGGGGCACGGTCACTTACCAAGGAAGAAAGAAATTATCATCTCTGTTCCGGAAAGCTCGAGTTTTTGGCATTGAAGTGGGCATTGTGTGAACATTTAAGAGACTATCTTTACTACGCTCCTCATTTTGTTGTATACATACAGGTAACAATCCCCTGACTTAAACGCTCACCGCGGCCAAACTAAATGCCTCTAGTCATCGTTGGGTATCGGAACTGGCAGATTTTTTATTTACCATAAAGTACTGACCCGGACAGTCAAACAAGGACGCAGATGCACTATCAAGAATTCCAGTGGATATTGCCTCCTATGAAAAGTTGTGTACTGAAAGTATGTTACCAGTTGATATCATGCCTGTGCTCGTTGGACTAAGGCACAACAGCATGGAGAAACAACTTGGTGTCTGCAGTCAGTCTTGATACTAGTGTTTTAGATCTTCATGATGTGTCTGTACTCACTGGTGGTAGCCAAATAGCAAAACTGCCCTTTTTACTGCCCAAAGACAAGATCCTACCATAGGTAAAGTTCTGAAGTTCATGGAAAGTGGAAGGTGACCTACGACGTGGGAGAGAAAAAGAATCGCCAGCCACAGGAGGATTACTGAAACACCGGTCTTAGATCTACCTTCAGTAGGTAAAGATGGAGGACTGTTATGCAGGAATAGCGAATCATCAGTTTACTCACTTATTGTTGCCCAAGTGCTTTCACAGTACTATATATCTTTAAAGACCTGCATCAGGAAATGGGACATTAAGGTGCCGACCGTGTGAATAAATTGGGTCGCGAACGCTTCTATTGACCAAAGATGGAGAGTGACATTATTCACTTTGTGACTAGAGCTTGTCCATGTCGACCTAATTTGACTACCCTTGCACCACTCACCAGTGTTACCACTTCATCACCTTTTGAATTAGTGTCAATTGACCTCTTGCATCTAGAGCAAAAGTAGCAAAGTTCTGGTGGATACAAATACATCCTTGTCGTCACTGACCACTTCACTAGATTTGGACAAGCCTATCCAACCAAAAACAATTCAAGTACAACTGCTGCTGATCGCCTGTATAATGACCTTCTACGATTTGGTTTCCTAATCAACGTCGAGAGTTTGAGAATAAACCTTTCCAGAGATTGCATAAACTTGGTGGAGTTACCGTCTTCGTACTACACCGTACCATCGTCAAGGGAATGAAAAAGTGGAAAGATTCAATAGGATTTTGTTGTCCCTGCTCAGGACTCTCCCAGAGAACAAGAAAGAAAGGTGGAAGGACTAGTTTAACAAAGTTGTGCATGTTTACAATTCTACGAGAAATGACGTGACTGCAGGGTTCTTGCCTTTCTATTTGCTGTTCGGTAGGTAACCTTTGATCTCTCACGTGATGAACCTGGTGTAACCCATCAGGGGTATGCAGAAAAGTGGCAGATGGTTATGAAGGAGAATTATTCACTAGCTGAGACAAACATTCTTAAATCGACAGCCGCCGGGAAGAAGCAGTATGATCGTAAGGTGAGGTTTTCAAACTTACACCCTGGAGATCAAGTCCTGTTGCGTAACTTATCGGAGCTAGGTGGGCCAGGAAAATTGACGTGTTATTGGGAGCAGCAGCTACATGTCGCGGTTGGGCCAAAAGGGAACCTTCATGTATTCGAGGTCAGACCTTAAGTACGGAATGGTAAGCCTAGAGTATTGCACAGGAAACTACTGCTGCTGTGTGATTTCCTACCAATTGAACACCCAGACCCTCCCCTTCATCAGTTTCAAAGACACGTGGTTCCTATAGTTCTCCCAAGAAGGTTCGAGACAGATTGCAGAAGGATGAATCCGGCGTGATTGATTCAGGAGATGAGAATGAATCGTCTGGTTTGTCCCCTACAGAGTTCGAGACATTACGGTTGTGTATACATACAGGAGACACTGAACGTCTTACGGAAGGACAGCTGGAGAGGTTACGATTGAAACTATGACAGAGGACTTAGAGAACCCTCATGGTGATGACGTTACAGACGATCCTGTGCTATCTGACTCTGAAGCTGAAGACGAACTTGTTCCCGGGCCGGAGACAGAACAAACCCATTGCCACCCTATCCGTACCCTACGCTCACCCAATGTGCTGTGCTATGATCAGCTGGGAAACCCTAGTTACCACCTTTCCAGTGCATCCAATATTCAAGAACCAACAGCAAATATTGTTTCTGGCCAACTGATGTACTGTCCGCCTTGTTCCCCGCGGTTGATTGCAACGCCGTGTTATAATTATGGATCCCCAAGCCTGCACTGGGGTGCCTGCGGTTACGGTCCGATTCATCCACACGCTGTGGCAGGGAACCCCCCATATATCTTTCAGTGGATGCCTGTCCCAGCTTGCTGAGGATACCATGTACCATAGGTCATTTTCAGACTCCCAGACTTGAGACGTATTTAGATTTTAGCAGTTGTTAAAAAAAAAATTGTTCAGGCTTCAGTTGGCATGCAAATGAGAATAAAATCTGTGTATCATCACCACAGGGTCCAGAGGAGATGTGTTTGTCGTTAGAACATCAAAACCCGTCGAAAACCTCTGAAAAGATGGGTTATTTTGATCGCGTTACAGTTTCCTCACACATTCTATTTACCGCAAACCAAGAGACTGAGGGCTCGCAAGATCGGCTTACAGTATAAAATACGGGTCATTTTTTTTACTTGGCACTTCGTGCCTCGGTCGCCCTTCGGGCTACGTGCCGTACGTCAGCGAGGATATGGCTTGCGGTTATTGATTTTCAAAGTGGAGAACAACAAAATCGATCTGGGTCAGATAAGAAAGGAAGAAATCGTTTACAGTAGATTCATAAAGGTCCCGTTAGGCTAATTGATCGTGCTAAGCGACAGGTATAGACATTTTGCAAGGCGAGACTTTAATTAAGTAATTCATTTATTCACACGAAACGCCTCTGGACCCTGTGTCATCACATGAACATTGGCTAATTCGGATGAGGACACACATGAAACCTTCTAAGAAGGCCTGATCTCTCTACGAAAATAGTTGTTATCTAAGATGAATCAAACTAAAGTTAGCTTGTAAAATGTAGGTTCTTTAAAGATAGTCCGAGCCTTTGTTTCGATGTCCAGGAGGACATCTCTTTTAGCCCTGGAGAATGTAGGAAAGTACTTAGCCCAACCCTCCACAGTTAAAGTCATGTGATCTCATTGCACGGTGAGCGAGAAGTTGTACGCCACGAGGCGGGAAGGATTATTAAAACTGCTGAACGAAACTTTTGTGTCTTCGTTTCTGTTCTCCGAAAGAACCTGGCTGTTACACTCTCTTGGTCACCAGAAGCTTCTCTCAGCTACCCCCAGTAGGTGACTATAGCAGCTCCTCAGAACATTGTAATTCCCGTATTGCAATTCAAATAAGTTGTATTGTAATTACCAAATGCATATCATCAAGACTTGGCTGAAATGCATCCATACGTATTTTCTAACTTCTGAAGATCCCTTACTTTTCAGGTTCTTAATGGAAACAAAGATCCTTACTGAGTGGTTACAAAAGTTTGCTTAAACCAATTCACACTCGCTTCGTGCGACTGTACCCTCTTTCTTGGAATGACACCCTTGTTATGAAGCTTGAGTTGTACGGCTGTATTTCTTCGTAAAGAACAATGAGCAAAAGTATAACAGCTGAGAAGAATTAATATATTTGAATATATCATCATTAAGTTGGCAAACTAGCTCAATAATTTATTTTGTGTGCCTATTTCCAGTGTCTAGGTTACGATGGGAGAAAAGGGGAGAATAATTAAAGTCACCACTAGACCATCTTAATAATCTACCCAAGAGTGCACCTGTTTTTATCAGTTTCTCCCCTCCTTAAGGTGGCTCGACCCAGTATTTTTTGTAGGTAAACACCTTCCATCTTTGAATCTCTTATTTTTAAACAAATTGATCCTTAATGTAAAAACATTCTAACACATGTATTACACATAGTGCTATAACGTTATCATGATATTGTTTTTTTCGCGATCGGAATAAATATCACGGGACAATGGCGTCACAACAGTTTTAGTTCTAAATCGAATTTCTGCCCTTATAGGCATAAATGCTTTACGCTACGTATATGTTGGGTGTTTGTCTTCTGCTGTGCGAAGTTTCACAAAAACCTATAAGAGGAATTTCGAGATAACTTCGAATTTCTACAAAAAGGGTATAAATTCGGCACGGATCTCCAACAACTAGCCAATGTCAGGTTGAATGTTGGCACGTGATTGTGGAAGTAGAACTTTTTTTATTATGAACTTTTTAAACTTTCTTACGTGAAAGTCGCAAAGCTGGAAAACAACTGTTTGAGACTCTAATAATAGCAATAAAACTGAGATGGGATTCGCACTCTCGCAGGATTTATTTTAGTTAGGTTTTTTCGGAGTTCCGGTTAGGTTTCGGTCGACGTTAGATAGGATTTCGTGGCGTGTGGACACTAAATAACATCAACCGAAACCAGCATTCCTCGGAAAGACCATAAGCCGTGTCGTTCAATGCGATACAGCTGAGTCTATTACGGATTTAAAAATTTTTTTAGTAATATAAGCTAGAAGCGATAGTATTGACCGTATATAACGTCCTCGCTGCGATCGATCAAGTGAGCTGAAGTCCAGGGATCATATCGGTCGTTTTGTAAGATACCGCTGAGAAATCGATGACTCACCTCGCTTAGATCGATGTTATCCAGTGCTTTACCTTTGAGGCCGCACAAAGATGTCCGCCGGAAACAAACAGAAACATCTGTTTTTGAGTTTTCCTACTAATGCGTGAATTCATAGCTTGAGGAACTCATAAAGATTAAAGACAAGGAATGTTTAGATGGCAAAATCTCAAAAAATCAGTTACGTTCTTAAACCCACATGAGACCTTTTCCGGCCGCCAGCTCAAAGCCGCGTCACGCCAAAGCCCAAACATTCAAGCGTCCTCTATCGCAACACAAAGAACCTTTTCGAAACAAAACTTTGTTTAAAAAAAGGTGTTTAGGTGCTTTGATACCTCATGAAACTCAGAAACTCAGAAGAATCAATAGTTTCTTCGATTGAAGTTTGGTGACGTCATGTGAAAACCGAGAATAAGGGGAGCGAATAAGGGCAGAAATTCGATTTAGATTTGACATCATTGTCATGTGATATTTATTCCGATCGCGCAAAAAATAATACCATAATAAAGTTAAGTCTATGTGTAATACATGTGTTATAATGTTTTTTACAATAAAGATCAATTTGTTTTAGTATAAGAGATTCAAAGGTGCAACGATGTGCCTACAAAAATACTGGGTCGAGCCCCTTAAGGAAAACCTTAACTTGAGTCTTAGTGCATGCACAATTCATTTCGAATTAGCCTTTCCTACGAGGACGATTGCAAAGTGCACGTTTTTGAGAGATATAAGTGAAACTTTTTAAACTCTGACCGGATGCAAAATTGTCTCAGAAGACCTTAAAAAATTCAAGGGTTCGATGATATGAAAGTTATTCTTTATGTTGGAGAGAATGATTAAACCTTTTCTCGTCTAGAAATGGCCTGAAGGCCCAAAAGTGACAAAAATTCTGAACTTCATTTTGAAGAATGCATAAAAGCGCATAAACTGTTGATCAACAGGTTTCAAAAATGGTCCGGCGCAAAGCAGAATTTCGTCCACTGAATTCCGTTCCAAAGCCATCCACTTTGGAAGTGGAGGGGCTACGGAACTTGACGCCAGCACAAAATACCAGTATGATATAGGAATACTTCAGGGAATGCTTGATTGAACTACACCTCAGTACTAGAAATTAGAAATTAGACATTCTAGACACCAAATTAAACGACTTCCGAGTATTTTCCAAGAAGTGTATACAGACCTAATGGAAACTTCTGTGCACAGGTTCCGAGGAATCTTCGGGAATCAGTTTGAACCGGAACTTTAAGCGCCAGGTTAAATGTGATTTCCATTTTCCATTTTCATGAGGCACAAGGCTCTTTTGATGTGAATACAGAAATAGCAGAAATACACCTATTTATTTCAATTAAGGTTGCTCCCGTGAACCATGTTTCATAGCCTGCAGTGCACCATGGTAAACCCTTTTGTAGCAGGAAGTTTTAATTAGTCTTGTTCACGTTCATTGAAATAAAGGAGACCATTTGTGAAAAGGCTACAGAAGCATCAGCAGCGTTGCTTTCTAGGTTTTTAGTTGGTTTTTAGGCTTGTTGTGGGTACATAATTTATAATAATAATACACCGCGGGCTATGAAACATGGATCATGCATCATTCTTCTCTGAAGAAACCTTATTTGAAATAGGTGTATACAGCTGCAGCGGTGTAGTTCTAAATAGAATTAACTGATATCATGAAGTCTTTGCGGCTATTCTCGGCTTGCACTGTCACGCAATGAAAAATAAAAATGCAAACCATTCAATACAGAAGGACTAGAATCTGGGAAATGAAATGAAATATTTCAATTGCGAGATATCGGGAAAAACGGTTTACCTAAATTTATAAGGCTTTGTATGGAAACGCCATGTTGGTGTTCCTTTCAGGAACACCAATATGGCCGCCGGATACCAACAGAAACATCTGTTTTCGAGTTTTCCTACTAATGCGTGAATTCTTCGCTTGAGGAACTCATACAGATTACAGTAATATTTATTCTGAGACAAGGAATGTTTAGATTGAAAAATCTCCCAAAATCGGTAATGTTTTTAACCCACATAAGAGCTTTCCCAGCCACCAGCAAAATGCCGCGTCACGCAAAAGCCTGGAAATTCAAGCGTCCTCTCTCGCAAAACGAAGAACCCTTTCGAATCAAAAATTTGTTTATGTAAAGATGTTTAGGTACTGTAATACCTCGTGAAAGTAGAAACTCAGAAGAATCGATAGTTTCTTAGTTTGATTTTTGGTGACGTCACGTGCAACCCAAGAATATGTGTACTCTCTTGGCTTAGCTAGTTTTCCCGTTTTGACGCATTGAAATATAGAGGAAACTGTTATAATATCTCGGCTTACTTTAGCTTCAGCTAGCATTTCGATTTATAAAGATATGCAAATTTACAGCCCTCAGGTGATAAAATAATGATTATGATAATACTGTGATAATGGACGTTGAAATTTAGAGACCACTTCAGAATGTTTTTTGACCTGAGGCTGAATTGTCTCGTTTTTGTTTTGTTTTATTTTTTATTCGCAAATTTCTAATAGTTCCTTTTAAATAGGCCAAAGAAATAGAAAAATAAGCACAAATTAACGCGGAATGCGATAAAATCGAACGACGTTTCGGTGTCAAAAAAATAAACATCATATTTGGTCTTTAATCCCTTTTACGTTTATTCCTCAATAATCGGACTTTAATTATTTGAAGGAAAGTCATCGCAGTTATATACGTAACATATGCAGTTGCGAAAAGAAAGCCTGAAAAAACTTCTTTTCGCAATTGCATAAGTTGCGTATATAACTGCGATGATCTTCCTTCAAATAATTCTTCACTCCGCAGTTTACATTATATGATTTTCATATATTCATAATTTAATCGGACTTTAGTTTGTCTTTGCAAAAAACACATTTTCTAAAACAAAAGGCGATTTAATCTAAATGCCTGGCTGGTGCTGCTCGTGGTGCTAAAGTCCTTCAGTTTTACGTGTACTTACATGTAACAGGGCATATTGTTCATTGATCAAAAGAATTAAACGTCGGGCGAAAAATGACAAGCCTGAGTCCCAGGATGTTAACAACTTGGAAACATTTTGAATGAATAACGAGACAATATTTAGCCTCGATGGGTAAAACCCCTCCACGATCTGCATAATTCTTCATACACATGAAAGTCGAAACCAATAATTGCTAAATACTTTAATTATTACCTCTTTACGTTATTTTGACGGTTGTGATAATTTCCGTGGGAGGCACTCTTAATAAGACTTCCTCATTTAATTAAGAAACTACTCCACTGAACATCACGTTTCTTCTCCTTGAAGAAACGACGCTATTCGTTTAAGTTTTCTGATCGCCTCTCTGTCAACTTTGGAAATTTTGTCAAAATTTTTACAAAGAGTGAGGAAATGTAACTGTGTAGGCTAGAGCTTTACTAAGTAAGAGAAGTCGGTGGCGTACTCCAACATTTTACATTAAAAATACGCGATTACAAAACGCTTTTCGCAGCATCCGCTTTTTGAGTGTCGCCGGCCGGCAGCACATTAAACAGAAGGAAGGATGGTCAGTTTAAATTGTGCATTGATGATTGGGCGCAGAATTAAGCCATCGTCGTGCAATTTGGTCGCAATTTGTTGAACGGAATTGATATTGCATGAAAGGCTTCTTTATATTTCCATGTTAACGAAACATATGTTGGTCAGCAAATGCTGAACCCACGTGCACTGTCATTGGATTGTCAACAATGCCTGTCTCTGTGGTGATTGAGGATACAGGCTATTAGGGCTGGTGCATGTCCCAATATAGTTCCAGTGGATTTGGCAGTTAAGCATTTCCCGCATGGAAATTAAATTTGTCTCAGCTATCAAATCAGTTTCGCAGCTGTATTATTTTCAGACTGCGTTCCAGTTTTATGAAGCCAGTTTTAGAGTAAGTTCGTTACCAAGTCATTTCAGACTTCTGCAGGGTCGATGCCAAGTCTATTACACAGAATGGGACTTTCTGATTAATAAGTCATGTAAAGACCAGATCTAGTTCTTCACCAAGTTGTTATCAAAGTGGATTCTTTTGTGCCGAAATCCATGCAGTTAAGATTGGTTTTGCTAGTCAGAGTTTTCAGAGTGGGGCACCGTCAGCTCCCCCTGTCTCTACCTACAGCGGCAAGACTTAGGTTTGAACTGGTTCCGTTTAATTCTGCCACGGCATTTCTTTTTCTTAGTCGCTGGAAGCATAAGCGAAACGAACGGTTAAACCGAGGAAGTCTCCATGCGTACATGAAAGGGTCGACCATGGAGCTCACAGATAGAAATTCGTTGGCGACGTAACGGTACAAGCCAAACGCGTGAGAGGTCCGGCATGGACAAAAATAGAAAATATGTACGAAGATAAAATAAGGTAAAAAAGAACAATAAAAGACCAAAAGGATCAAAATAAATGCAATAACCATTCTGTTGTCTCTTTCCAACTGCTTTTTTCTGTTAATCGCTGTCAGGCTTGCTCTAACATCTTGAAGTTCATTTCTTTGAAAGACAATTTTCTTGTACATTTTCAAGTATGCTGTTGTCAAAATAAATGAAGGGACGACGAAATGAGAGTAACAGTAAGCAAGCAAGAAATTTTCTTGTTTCACATCGGATATTGGCAGAACGGACATGACCAGCGCGTTTATCCAAATAACTGTTATGGAAATCTTTGCTTTAGAGATCGTCACTTTCTGCGGATACTGAAATGGCTTAATGATCGCAATAAATCGATCGTACGACATCGCCATCAACGTAGATACTGCCGCGAGAATTGACACCGCTCCCATAAAATACCCGGCTATATTAACAATAGTTAAGTCTGGTAAACCACAGTACTGGTATATCAGTTCCACGGCTCTGAGGTAGCTAACAATTCCCATGAAAAAATCTGCCACTGAAAGGTTTGCGATCAGAAATACAGATGGTGTCCGTAGACAGCGGCACGGATCACGGTAAATTGTAAAGAAGAGAGAGGCATTACCCAGAGTAATAATGAATCCGAACGTGATGTCAGCAATTATCAGTAGCAAAAGTAACTCTGGACTCAATAACACTGAGTTATTTGAAGGCTTCACGCTTATGTTTGTTGCAGGCGTCGAGTTCATAGCCATGGCGTGATCTTTAAACCAGGGTGTTGTTAGTCACGATCTAATATTCACAAGAATATGCTCCGCGATATGAAGGCTTCAGGGTAGAATATTCTGACGTTTTTCTGACATAATCAATGACTTGTTTGTGATTATCTGATTTAGTGACGCACTGTGAATTTAAACATGACAATATGCTTTACAAAATGAACGTTCCTCGAATACCACATTCCAAGTAGTAATATAAATGTAAACGTTTACAATTATCGAGAGGAGGTAATAAGGCCAGGGTTTAAATACTAAATTCAGTTTCATTCATTTCTAATTAGCATCAGAAATGACAAGGATCGGAGTTTATTTGAAACAAAAACCTTGTGACAATATTTTTTATCGATATCATGGGGTTCCTGAAACGCTCTTAATTTCGCACGAAAGTAATTTGCTCTGAGGCACAAATTGACTCACTGTTTTAGTAAAATGTATGAGCACCTTTAATGAGCTAACAAATTGTTGTACGATTCTGAGAAACTACCACCTGGCGATAGCAACACCAAAGAGGCAATTATAACGAGGTCTACAAGCGTAGACTGCCGAAGGAAAAATACCAAGTTCGTTTTGGGTAGTGATCTATTGGTTTTTAATTGTTAATTCAGATGTCAGTGGCAAAGATAAGTTTCCATAAAAAGTGTCTTGTGGAATATTTACTCTGGCTGACGTAAACGCCTCAGGGGCATGAAATTTTTTGTGTTTTCCAAATTAGAATTACAGTTAAGAGCATGGACATTTAAACTTAAGGTAACTGTCAGGTCATGTCTTGTAGTATTTTAAAACTGATATGCATGCGTTTCTAGGCAAAATATCACTCAAACTGGGGATATAAATGAGTAAACACAGGGGCTCCTGGTAACACCGCCGCAAAACGCACTGCGCATGATCAGAAAATCTAATATCCGGTCAATCTCGTTCCCAGAGCATCCGTTACTTTTGTCCAGCGGATGGGGCAACGAACGCTCTGGAAGAATCCAAAACCGGAACCACAAAATCCTGGTTCCGGTTTAACTGCGCCTGCGTGAAATTGTTTACCCATTTGATTAAGAGAAGGTCTCAAATGCAAGGGAAAGTTTCCTTGCTCGCACATTGCTGCAATTTCCTCTTTCCAAAGCAGTTTTTCTTCTGTGACCTTTGATGGATGTATTTAGTGAAGAAAGACAAGTAAAGGGGACAAAAGTGTCTGTTTATTTAGACACCGCGAATGAACATTTGTTAGTCACGACGACACACATTCTTTCATGCATGGAATAAACACAACAGTGTATGCAAATTTGAAAGGTTCAGTGGCATAAATGTATATCATCTCTTTTAAAAAAAAAGCATTGGAATGACTTTCAAAAATAAGAAAAAGGAAATTTTGAAAAAAATGTCACTGTAGCCTGATTTCGGAGATTATCGATCGAGGTTAACGTTTTTCTTAACGGTTCCAGGTCGTATGAGATTTATGTGTACACAAGTGGCCTGTCAAAATCAAATCAACGTGCTCACTGTTTTTTGATTAGTAAAGAAATTTGCATGTGATGAATACGATTTTATCGGCCAATCAGAGATGGTGTTTTACGGATTCTTCCAGAGGTTAGTGATCCCCGTCGCTGTACAAAAGGATCGCGGCCTCTGGGAACGAGATTGATATCCGGTCAGATTTATAATTCCAACTGCTAAATACATGGCACGAAAATTTCGACTTCTAAAAGCCATCGAACCAGCTTTCGCTCTCTGATTCTGAGAAAGAAAAAATAAATAAATAAAGTTGCCAACTTGCTGCCAACCTCAATAGTATAATTAAGCTTATGTTTCATGGCAATCAACTCAGAAGAGATTCATTCAAAGCAAGAACTCACTGGCAAGCTTTAATAAGACTACAAAGCGATTGTGTGTTGTCGTTTTCCAAATAAAGCTCGAAGCGGTTTTAAAACTTGAAGACTGAGAAATACCCTGGGTACCAGAGGTTTTTCTCGCGTGCGGCGGGAATTTTCGGTGTTGGCTGAAGGCCGACACACATCTTCGGCCTTAGGCCGAAGCTGCGAGAAAAAACCTCTGGCACGGAGCGGTGCTTTTTACCGTCCCCGTTGACCTTTGAGCTTTTATCGGATTACATTTACGCCAATCAGATTGGAAGTCTCCAACTGTGATCATGTGGACCGGCACGTGACGAAATGTTGAACGACTCACATTATCCTTTGAAAAACAGCCTGAAGTTTAAAATTCATCGCTTTAAGAGAAATCATGACTGAGTCACATCGCAGTTCTCCATAGTTGATGTAGCTTCAGTTTAAGTTGCAATCCACTCTTCGAGATTTGGATCTGAAAATCACTATCGGTGAGAAATTAACGTCCTGCTAAAAAACACTAAGGAGCTGGGCCCAGCGCGACAAAACATTGCAGGAAACCGTCACATTCACGGACAAAAGAAAATCGCTTATAATTATGAAGATCCAGGAGGCACTTTGGAGAAATTAAACAACCTAAAACCCTTATTTAGCCGCAATGAAGAGTTTAACATTTCAAAAGAGGTCAAAGAAAATGCCCTTGCTTAAGAGTGCAAATCATGCCGACCAATAAATATGACCTAATCAATATGCGTGTCACGACCTCTCAGTATGAAATAATAAGCGGCAAAAATCAAGCTCAGTCAAACTGGTCAAAACGTTTTCCTCCAGAGCATAGTCTACCCGTCACAGAAAAAATAAATTCATTGGAACAAGCAGCATTTTGGCATGAAGTAAAAGTCGTGTGTTGCCTACCGACCCCCTGTTTATACTAAAACTACATGTTTTGTTTATTCCTAATCCATCAATACAAATCAATACAAATTATTTCAAAACAGGTTGTAATCGTTTGAAATAGGAAATTAGTAAAGCTTTACTCGTATTAATGGAAAAGTTGAATGTGATAAAAGCTTAATTCCGTTGAATAAAAGTAAACACCTTACTTGTTTGCTCATAGCTTAACTTGTCTACATCGTCAAACCCTTTTAGTACATTGCTTATGCTTTCCCTCAATGCTCTTTCAAAAATTTTGGGAAGCAGCTATCACAACACTTCTCGCAGGTACACTTACGTCATGTCAATGGCACACTTGGAAATATTCTTTCACGTGCTGGTTTATTCTTCTCAACCAATTGTAGAGCCAATCAGCCGTCTTGTCCAAAAAAATGGATCGGCGCCATCGAAGCAATTGCTGGTTTTCAGTGTCACGCCATTCAAAATAGATCAAAATAAAAATCAAAACCTTTCAATAGATAAAGTCCAGAATCTGCGAAATGAAAGGAGGTACATAAACAAAGACCCTCCCCAAGATTCAGGTCAGAGGAATATTTCGTTTACGAGATATCCGAAGAAATATTTTACCCAAACTTATAGAGATTTGTATTGAGACGCCATGCTGGTGCTCACCTGGATGAGCTCCAACATGGCGGACGGAAACTAACAGAAACATCTGTTACCAAGTTTTGCTACAAAAGCGTGAATTTATTCTTCGAGAAACTCATAAACATTAAAGTAATACTTTTTCTAACACACGAACTGTTTAGATAGCAAAATTTCCTCAAATAAGTCATTTTTTTAACCTACATGACAGCTCTCTTGGCCGTCATATAAATGCCGCGTCATGCAAAAGTTTAGAAATTCAAGCGTACACTATCACAAAACCAAGAACCCTTTTGAAGCGAAAATTTGTATAAAAATTAGTTTTCAGTTACTCTAATACATCGTGAAAGTAAAATCTCGGCAGGATCGATAGGTTTTTAGTTTGAAATTTAGGGACGTCATGTGAAAACCAACAATAGCACTCTGCTCCAGAGGCTTTTCGCACGGGTCACTATAAAGACTTGACAGAAACAGGAAACCGCGCTAGAAAAGTCTCTGGCACCCAGGGTAACTGAGAAACTGAAGAACCCAAAATTAGAACTACAATATACAACCTTTTAATATGTCTTACTTCAGCTTGGTGAAGTAAAACACGACAGTCAAAAAACTTTGTATTCGGGAAAGAAAATCAGTTTACCTGACGCTCAAATTAGCCAAAATTACACAAGTTATTATCAAAACTTACCTTTTCTGAGTAATCGACTAATTGTTGCAGTGATCTGTGCCTGGTTATCCATAAAAGCAATTTCAATAACTACAAAATAGTACAAAATACGAGCAGCATGAAGCAGAAAAACTGAGTCTCAAGCTGCATAAAGAATGAAGCCGAGCGCGCGGGGGAGACTTTGATCTGACTTGAAAGTGTGACTGAACCTGGCAGCCTGCTGGCGCGTGCGTAGACCTTTTGCCGGGGTTTTGCTCCTGGTAGACATCTTAGAAACGCTAAGGGGCAGCAATTACTTAGGACCTCTTTAGTATGTCAGAACTAACCGGCTGGAACGGTCATTTTGAGCTGTTTAATAGCTAGCCTTTATTATTTATTCAATTCTTATTGGCTCCAGTCCCCCTGGTCACCCTGGCATAGATGGGTTATATAGATATGGCCAACAAGAAGAAGCATGAAAAGTTTGCTTGCTTACAAACTGAATAACTACTCTATCTCCTCATATTCATCTTCCCACTGATTAAGTTTATATGGAATAACAGGCATAAAATTATAGCATAAATTGAAATGATTGAAATCGTTCTGGAAAAGTTGTTCTTGCAGGCAGCATCTGCAGCCGGAAGACATTTGCGTCAGAAAAAGCCTTTCTTAGCAAAAACGAAGATTAACGTAAATTTGTCTTTGTCAGTAATTCCCGGTAAAAATCACTGTTCAGATTCTACAACAAACTGAAAGTAGATCTAAAGCGTACCACTGAACCATTTAAGCACCGTATTTATTCGATTAACCACCCTGAGCGCTTTATCGAGGCTAGGCGCTTTTCAAATTTTCACCATTTTCAGCAAGTGTAGTATGTTTAAAAAACGCGAAGATGTTTTAAAGCAAGGTTTCTGTAAAATTCTTTAGAGAAAATTCCGTCTTCTTCTTTATATGTGGAAGGCCACATATAGTTCCTATTCCATTTATGTATCAATATTTTCCTAGGAGCAGTGTTCTGTGAATATGCCTTATTTAAATAGGAACATTTAATTCACAATGGTTTGTGTATTGTCTTGAATGCGATAAGTGCATGCATCATGCCCTCATTGTCCAAAATTTTACATCTTATATACGAATCGAATATATTACTTCATGACAGCCTACTTTACAGCGCTCAAAATTGTACATTGGTTGGATATTTAACATTAATTGAACTAAAAATTCAAAAAATGAAAGAAACAAATCCCTTTAATTAAAAATCATATTCAATGTTAAATAAGAAAAAATCGTCTTTGTTAGAAATTCTTTCGTATCCTGGTGTTAGGAAGATGGCTACCACAGTAGACAATTACTGAGGTATAGAATAATAACAAGACAATTAAAAATCATCGCACAGACATAATACGTAATTATATAATACTTAAACACTTTCTTACACCCACTTATCATACATTAAATACGACCTACACGCAGGTCAACGGTATACAGATGTTCGTTATTCCGTCTCGCAAAGGGCCGTTGTCCTTTGGCGGTGGTCTCCCATTTGTAAACTTTCCCTGATTTTCCACCTGCGATTCACCTGACGGTTGCTCACGTGCTGTTAATGGTAAGTCAGAGACTTGGGATTTTCTCTTCTTTTTACGCTTTACAAACACTACAAGGAGGCATATGAACAAGGTTACGACTGCACCCCCAAAGAAACTTCCCACTGCCACACCAGGTAAGCTGCTTGAACCATTTGAGCTCTCAGTATCTCCTGTGATTGAAAAAGACCGAGATGGTAGCGTTACCTTGTAAGAGTTATACAAATGAGTTCTCAGGTCGAGCTTCGGTTTGAGACACAATGTATCGATTTAGACATTTTTATTATGGAAAATTTGTATTCTTATGATAAAAAAAGATATGGGTTAAATGTGATTTGCTCGCAGGCTTAAATTTGAAACGTAGTTAAATTGTCACCTTCAAAACTTTGCAAGACTTAAAGAACTTACCCTTGGCCGGTATTGTTCTCGTGGGTATTTGGGTTGTAGTTTTGGAGTTCTTCGGTTCCACGGTATGTTTTGTTGCTGTAATTCTGTTCGTACTTAGGCGGCCTCCATGGTTTTTTATATCTGGTGTGACATATTCCAAAGACGACGATTTTGACGGTTGTACTGACGATGTTATAAGTTCGTATAACAATGACTCAAGTCCATCAGTGGTAGCTGACGCGTGTGATAATGTTGATCCCGGCACAGATTTTGACGGAGAAAATGGTGATGATGTTAATACAAAAGTTTTGCGTAAAGTTGATACCGATATCAATGTCGAAAATAGGTCGTTTACATCTGAATCATGCAAGGACACTGATCTTGATAAAGTCAATGATGCTTCTGGTCTGGGGAGTGGTGATATGGACGACACTGGCAGCGATGTCAGTCTTGATACTGTAAATGACATTAATGCCAATGCTGATGATTTTGTCGATAGTGACTCTAGCAATGATATTGATAAAAATGCTGCTGATGATGGTCCTACTGACACTTTCACAGGCTGCGGAGATGGCAATGAGAGAAAGAGTGACTCTGATACTGATGAAGGTGTCAATGATACAGATGTTGATGCTAATGGGTCCAACAATGACATTGTAGTCGTTGTTGATGATGCTAACGACGCCGAGGCTGATATAGATACTGTTGACGTTGATGCTGGGACAGTTATTGTGGAAGATGTTGCTAAGAATAAGTCCCGAGGGGACCCCGACACGAATGATGACGCAATTGGTACCAAAATAGATGACACTGAAATGAAGGGTATCATTGACGCTAATTCTAATGATGTCATTGACAATGAAGACTTCGATTTTGATCTTATAAATGAAGAGGACGGCGATACAGGCTCGAATACTGATTGCAACACAGAGCTGGATGATGTTGGAGAAGCTGCTTCCGATGGAGACACTGGCACTGATGTCGACACTGGCTTGGATTTTTGTTGCTGTGACACTGGCGAGGAAGAATACATTGTCATTGAAACTAAAGGTGCAGTTAACCTAGATGCTAATATCGTTATTGAACTAGATGTTGTAGGTGACAACAACGATAATTTTGAAGCAGCTATTGACGTAGATTTTGATAGTGACACTGACAGGGATTCTGGTTGTGATTCTGAAAAAGAAGTTAGATTTGCTTGGTTCGTTGCTGACGATGAAACTGTTAGGAATGTGGGCGACAGAGACACTGATAATGAATGTGAAACTGACATGGATGTTGTGTTTGACAATGATATTGAAGGCACTGCTTGTTTCGAGACTGATGCAGACAGCGACAAGGGTCTTGTTTGTAATACTGATGATCGCGACGCTGACACGGATGTTGGTTGTGATATTGACAGCGATCCTGAACCTGCTCGTGACAATCGCACTGATAGTGACACCAATGTAGGTTTTTCTACTAATTCGGAGAAAGAAATCGTTTGTGTCGATATTGGGAGCGTCACTGATACTGCCGATGGTGCTGCACTTGATGCTGATTGTGATAACGACGCAAGTGATGGAGTAGTTGGAGATACAGATAATGAAGCGACTGCTGACACCGATGATATTAGTGGCACTGAAACTGATGAATTAGTTGAAAATGATGCTGATCGTCTATCTGGCAAAGGTGTCGTTGGTATGTTCATGTATGCTGTCGGTGACACTGTTGCCGATTGTGTTACAGGAACGGGAACTGATGGTGACAATGAAACCGATGCTGATGGTGCCGGTGACAACGATTGTGAAGCTAACAGGGTTGTTGGTTTTCCTAGTGATAGAGATACCGATGGAACTTCTGACGTTGATGCTGGCACAGTTATGGAGGAAGATGTTGCTGAGATTAATTCCCGAGGGGATCCCGACACGAATGATGAAGCAATTGGTACCAAAATAGATGACACTGAAATGAAGGGTGTCATTGACGCTAATTCTAATGATGCCATCGATAATGGTGCCTTATATTTTGATGCAATATATGACGAGGATGGCCACACAGGCTCGAATACTGATTGCAGCACAGAGCTGGATGATGTTGGAGAAGCTGCTTCCGATGGAGACACTGGCACTGATGTCGACACTGGCTTGGATTTTTGTTGCTGTGACACTGGCGAGGAAGAATACATTGTCACTGAAACTAAAGGTGCAGTTAACCGGGATGCTAATATCGTTATTGAACTAGATGTTGTAGGTGACAGCAACGATAATTTTGAAGCAGCTATTGACGTAGATTTTGATAGTGACACTGACAGGGATTCTGGTTGTGATTCTGAAAAAGAAGTTAGATTTGCTTGGTTCGTTGCTGACGATGAAACTGTTAGGAATGTAAGCGACAGAGACACTGATAATGAATGTAAAACTGACATGGATGTTGTGTTTGACAATGATATTGAAGGCACTGTTTGTTTCGAGACTGATGCAGACAGTGACAAGGGTCTTGTTTGTAATACTGATGATCGCGACGCAGACACGGATGTTGGTTGTAATATTGACAATGATCCTGAACCTGCTCGTGAAAACCGCACTGATAATGACACCAATGTAGGTTTTTCTACTAATTCGGAGAAAGAAATCGTTTGTGTCGATATTGGGAGCGTCACTGATACTGCCGATGGTGCTGCACTTGATGCTGATTGTGATAACGACGCAAGTGATGGAGTAGTTGGAGATACAGATAATGAAGCGACTGCTGACACCGATGATATTAGTGGCACTGAAACTGATGAATTAGGTGAAAATGATGCTGATCGTCTATCTGGCAAAGGTGTCGTTGGTATGTTAATGTATGCTGTCGGTGACACTGTTGCCGATTGTGTTACAGGAACGGGAACTGATGGTGACAATGAAACCGATGCTGATGGTGCAGGTGACAACGATTGTGAAGCTAACAGGGTTGTTGGTTTTCCTAGTGATAGAGATACCGATGGAACTTCTGACGTTGATGCTGGCATAGTTATGGAGGAAGATGTTGCTGAGATTAATTCCCGAGGGGATCCCGACACGAATGATGACGCAATTGGTACCAAAATAGATGACACCGAAATGAAGGGTATCATTGACGTTAATTCTAATGATGTCATTGACAATAAAGACTTCGATTTTGATCTTATAAATGAAGAGGACGGCGATACAGGCTCGAATACTGATTGCAACACAGAGCTGGATGATGTTGGAGAAGCTGCTTCCGATGGAGGCACTGGCACTGATGTCGACACTGGCTTGGATTTTTGTTGCTGTGATACTGGCGAGGAAGAATGCATTGTCATTGAAACTAAAGGTGCAGTTAACCTGGATGCTAATATCGTTATTGAACTAGATGTTGTAGGTGACAACAACGATAATTTTGAAGCAGCTATTGACGTAGATTTTGATAGTGACACTGACAGGGATTCTGGTTGTGATTCTGAAAAAGAAGTTAGATTTGCTTGGTTCGTTGCTGACGATGAAACTGTTAGGAATGTGGGCGACAGAGACACTGATAATGAATGTGAAACTGACATGGATGTTGTGTTTGACAATGATATTGAAGGCACTGCTTGTTTCGAGACTGATGCAGACAGCGACAAGGGTCTTGTTTGTAATACTGATGATCGCGACGCTGACACGGATGTTGGTTGTGATATTGACAGCGATCCTGAACCTGCTCGTGACAATCGCACTGATAGTGACACCAATGTAGGTTTTTCTACTAATTCGGAGAAAGAAATCGTTTGTGTCGATATTGGGAGCGTCACTGATACTGCCGATGGTGCTGCACTTGATGCTGATTGTGATAACGACGCAAGTGATGGAGTAGTTGGAGATACAGATAATGAAGCGACTGCTGACACCGATGATATTAGTGGCACTGAAACTGATGAATTAGTTGAAAATGATGCTGATCGTCTATCTGGCAAAGGTGTCGTTGGTATGTTCATGTATGCTGTCGGTGACACTGTTGCCGATTGTGTTACAGGAACGGGAACTGATGGTGACAATGACACCGATGCTGATGGTGCCGGTGACAACGATTGTGAAGCTAACAGGGTTGTTGGTTTTCCTAGTGATAGAGATACCGATGGAACTTCTGACGTTGATGCTGGCACAGTTATGGAGGAAGATGTTGCTGAGATTAATTCGCCAGGGGATCCCGACACGAATGATGCCATCGATAATGGTGCCTTATATTTTGATGCAATATATGACGAGGATGGCCACACAGGCTCGAATACTGATTGCAGCACAGAGCTGGATAATGTTGGATAAGCTGCTTCCGATGGAGGCACTGGAACAGATGTCGACACTGGCTTGGATTGTAGTTGCTTTAGTGACACTGGCAACAAAGAGTACATTGTCATTGAAGCTGAAGGTGCAGTTAACCTGGATGCTAATATCGTTATTGAAATTGATGTTTTAGGTGACAAAAACGATAATTTTGAAGGAGCTATTGACGCAGATTTTGATAGTGACACTGAAAACGAAGCTGCTAATGACACTGGTGCTGCTGATGATATTGACTGAGTCGTTAATAATGTGACTGATGATGAGGCTGTTAGATGGGATGATGACTGTGCAACTGAGAAGGATGGTGTTGGTGAAACTGAAACTGATCGTGTTGCTGAAGATGGTGCTGTAAGAAACACTGAAGAGGATTCCGGTGGTGACACTGTTACCGGTAGTAGCGCGGGCATTGATGATGATAGAGGAAAAAACCTTGATGCTTTTGGCGATACTGAAACTGATGCTGAATTCACGATAGGTAGTGTTACTGACTTTGACGCTAAAAGCGACACCGACAAAGACGTTGTGAGAAATGATGTCCTCGAAAGTGATACATGCACTGACCCTGACAGTTGCTCTGACATGGATTTTGATGGTGACATTGATGATAGTCTGGAATGTACTCGTGACAATGGTGCTGATGGTAACGCTAACATGGATGTCGTTGGTACCAATGGTATTGATGATAGTTTTGACACCGACACAGGTGGTGTCTGTGACAATAGCTCCGAAGGTGATAAAGTTATTGATTTTAATATGGACTCTGATGCAGATGGTGACACTGGCAGGGATTCTGGTTGTGACGCTGAAAAAGAAGTTTGATTTGCTGGCTTCGTTGCTGACGATGAAACTGTTAGGAATGTGGGCGACAGAGACACTGATAATGAATGTGAAGCTGACATGGATGTTGTGTTTGACAATGATATTGAAGGCACTGCTTGTTTCGAGACTGATGTAGACTGTGACAAGGGTCTTGTTTGTAATACTGATGATCGCGTCGCTGACACGGATGTTGGTTGTGATATTGACAATGATGATGATCGTGACACTGAAATTGAAGGCACTACTGAAAAAGATTTCGATGGTGACTCTGATACCGATGCTGATAACACTTTTAGTGACGACGCTGAAAATGAAGCTGATGATGCCACTTTTGAAACCAACAGGGTTGAGGACATGAATAAGGGTGTTGTGGGTGACAGCAATGCCGATGCCGATGCAAATGCTAATGGTGACAATGAGAATAATGTTGGTATTAACACTGATACTGTCTGAAACACCGACGCCAATGCTGCGGATGATATTAACAATGCTTCTTCCCGTGATGCGGACTTAGATGCCACTGAAGGTGATGTCGATTGTAAAGTAGACATTAATGCTGATCCAGAAGGTAATGGCAAGATTGATTTTGATGTTTCTGCTGACAATGACACTGAAGGAGACACCGACACCAATGTCGTTGCTAACGATTCTATTGAAGGTTTTGTCGAAGCTTCCGATGATGGTGGTAATTGTGATTGAGGTGGTGTCGAATGCGAAGATTGGAACTGTAGGCAAACCATCAAGATACTCAAGAGGCTCATTCCACGTCCTAGTAATAATTAAAGAGAAAATTAAACAAAATTAAATAGAAACAATAAATAAAATATTGTTATTCTAGCCTGAAGTTCCAATTTTCCCATGATAGAAAACTAAATGGCGCGCAGAGAATTCTATAACATATCTTTGAAAATAAAAAAAATCGTTTTTTTCTAGTAAATTCGAGGGTATTTTGTTGGTTAGTCGAAAATGTTAGTAATTGGATGGACTTTTGTTCTAGACTCGTAAGCATTAGTAACTAAATCATTCAATCTTATGCTAGACAGCTAGACACCGGAACGCGACTATGCTTATGAAAGTGGTGAAAGAAATCGAACATACTAAACACAAGCTAACCTGCGAGTTCCCCACCTATATCCCTAAATTATTTTTGTTGATACTTCGTGTGGTGGCATAATTATTTTAATTTAATCCCCTTATAATATGTTTTTCTCTGTGTCTTTAAACCAGTTCTTGAATTTTCCTGAAACGTTTGAATTCATTATGAGTGTGCGAAACATAACAGCCCCATAAAAACTCGATTACTTTTTACTGGGTTTTAGTGTGACCATCGGTGAATTTAACTCCTACAGGCAATATTATTTCAGCGTCATACAAGTCGTATTGCAGTAGCACTAAATGAATTTGTTCAACTGCACAGGGAGCCCGGGCTCAAGAACGTAGAACTGAATGATTTACCTGTTCGTCGGTGTTTTTCTTTCCTCGTTTTGGAAGAAAAACGTTGTATTAAATGTGTCGGATAGAAGACGGTTTCTCCGTTCGATAATTTTTAAAACACAATGATCGCTTTCTGCACTGACGTTCTTAGTTGTCGTTAACGACGTTAAGGGTTACAGTTTCTGGGGTTTATTTATTCCCCGGTAGTGAGTTACGGGTTAAGAGTTTTACATTTTGTTAAAACGAATTCTCTCTTAACCTTGGAGAGTTAACACAGTAGTTAATTCAGGCTAAAGCTCAAGACGTGAATCAGTGGCAACTTTTCAGTTTCCGACGGGTTTGAAGCGATTATATTTTTTTACTATTTATGTCCTGAGACAAATCCTGTCCAAAACGACGAAAGACAAATACAAAGTAAATGAACTGAGGTAAATCATTTCAAAAGCACTGACTGAAATGAATAAGTTATAAAGCGCCCATGGCGCTTGGTTTCCTTGTTTACAAGAGCATGAAGTAAAACAGTAATGTATTACAGAACGTATTACCATGGATACAACCAAATAAACGTACGCTAACAACTTATGAATGCACTTCCTCATGGATTTCTTATTATTAAAATCCAGCAACGGACATATACACTACCGACGCATTTTTTTCTTCATCTCCTTTCAACACAACATGCATGTTTGGTAGGGCATCTATCAAATTACCAATAATTTGAAAACCGCTTCCTTTTAAAGGTTTTCCTTGGGCCTCGAATATTTAAATTAAAAACTATTTCATATTCTTGGAAATAACTGGCTAAGCAAAAGAATTGAGAGAACTGTCCTTCGTTTTACGTTTACAAGAAATGCGAACAATGAAAAGGAAAGATTGCATCCGAGACTGAGGCATATAAGAAGCTGTGTATCTGTTAAGTTTATATAGAAAATAAACACTACTTTTTCCTGTTGCAAAGTTAATTTCCTCACGGAAGTTAACATGAGTCAACTATTGGGTGTGTTGTGCAGTTATCCAGTCGGTAGTTTCCAAAATAGTCAATGTTAAAAATTGTGAGTAAACGAGACGACAACCCGGTTTCAGACGAATTACACAATAAAGCAATACACAAGAAAAACGTCAAAGAAAAGAAAAACATCATAAAGGAATTTTCTTACAGAGCATTTTTGAGCAGGTGGAAATAGTGTTGGTTAAAAATTTCTACAAAAATCTAGATCTAGTCTTAGTTGCCTTCTCTCTGCAGACCTGTTAGTTCATTCAACTTTAAATGTCTCAAATGCATGGGCAAGAAAATAATCACAAAAGAGCTGTTGGGTTTTATGGTGAAAAGCATTAAGCGGTCTATACGTAGGTCCTAATTTACTGTGCATTCTTAACATAAGACTTATCCTCAATAAATTAGCTACAATAACCTGAGATATATGGCATGAAGTGGTAACTACTTTACTAGTTTACCAGATAAAAAAGATTGCATGAGTTAACTGGTGTGCATCTTAGAGCCTGATGAGGGGTTTTCTTGCCCATTTATGTAACTTATCCCCGACTCGGCTTAAGAGGAAGTGTCTTTTAGCATGTCACTGATAACCAGTTACTAAGCTCACCATATATTCTTTCATGAGGGCAAGTCTTTCGTGATCCAAACATTATGGTAGTTTATCCTGAGATAGTTCAGTTATTATTTAACTCTTTGCAGTCGGTATGCAGAGTAACAAAGAGAACCGCAAATACTTCGCATAAGGTAGTGTCTCTAAGTGTATGTATTCTAATGAGATGTTTTTCCACATTTGACTCAAACAGATCACCTGTCAAACATGTTTAAAAGCCAATATTCACTACATTAAGTGATGGACAAAATATCCATGTTATTGACATAGCGGCATTTATTTTGTGACAATCAGGCCTTTTACCTTTCTGGCTTTTTTCCAAGGACAAAGAGAGAAGAGAAATATCCAATCTCAAAACTTCACTATTTGTTCTTCAAAATGCCTGTTTTAGGATTAACATTTCCGATTAGTAAGCGGTCCACACCGGTAAGGCGGGAAAATGTATATACAGTGGAAGGATTGGCAGAAAGTAATTTTAGGTAACAATTATAACAAATTGAACTTGTCAATATGGGTAAATGCTCTTTTAACTCTTTACCATGAACATTATCGTGACAGTTTAATTTGTACATAATTAACCGTGGATACTCCCTTTTAACACATCTCATAACTGAGGATAACTGAGCTTACTCAGTTAGCACCATTTTCAAAGCACCGTCCCTCAGGCAATCATTTTATTAATTCTCATAAACCGGTTCTTGATTAGGCATTGTCATTGTTACGAGAAAATTGACGTTGGTCACTGTTGTTGAAAAAGGGTTCGATTTTAGGGAGCCAATTAGTAGGCCACCTTTGTATTAAACGACGTCGACAGAGAGACGTTTTCATTTACAATGTATCAGAAACAAAGACACGGTTAAATTTGCTTAAATCAGAACTGTCGTTTTGCAAATTTCTCGTTGTCGTTGCCCTGGTGGTAGTGAACACCCTAATCTGTTGAAAATGACCATAAAGATCGCTTCAGTTAAAATAACGGTTTCAGCGTTTCAGGCATTGTTCCAAAAACAATTATACAAGTTCGATTCACTAACCTACATGCCTTAAGGCATTTCGTCACTAACTTATTCGTTCCCCAACTTATCCGTTAGTGCGGCCGTGAGCCGACTGAATGAGTTCATTCTGTGTTTACCAGTCAACGAGGATGATGAATTTTCTAGAGCGATTTTACATAACACATAAAATAGACAGTGTATGTAGGGGTTACACCCTGGCCATTTTTATTGTTTTCTGATGTTTAGTTAAAGTATTGGAATGATTGCTCGGATACCGTTTCAGGGGTTAATTAAAGTTACTCTAGTCACGATTGTTTTGCTGTAATGAATTATTAAATCGGCAAAAAATAGACATGCATAACCCTCATAAATACGATTGCTTGGCTAGAATGATCTACGGTACAATGTTTCCGTAAATATATGCATCCCTTAGCTATATAGTTCGATAAGTGTTATTCGAGAAACAAATGATAATTATTATTCTTTCAATCTGGCCAGCTGCACTGCAAGTTAATGCTTCTCCATTCTCCGATCCTTAAAAATCTACAGCGGCTAGGGGCAGATATGAAACGTTTTCACCTGAACAGTCACTAGACTATTAATTAATATTAATTTGATGGCGATAGTATAGGCGAGAAAATTTATTGTGTAATTAAGGTAATTTCATTCCAAAGCTTTTAATTAAAAGTACAGCATAGTGTTTTTTTACTAAAAATTATGCTCACTGAACTGTCTTACAAAATAAAATAGTATAAATATTGAACCTTTGAGAAATTCGGCTCCTTGAATTAATCCGAAAAGGAACAGGGTATTTGTAGATCGACGCCGATCTCCAAAATCCTCCCGGAATGTCCCTTTCTTCGGCAATACCAACAAGAAATGTAACCTTTGTGTTAAGTTCTAGTAGTTTCATGCCATAAATATATATAAAGATTGCTTTGGGCATTTTTCCAGATCCCTAAAGGGAAAGTTCATTTATTGTTTGGATACGATATATATCTTATATTTTTGCCCTGCACTATAAACAAGATGCTCGTGACTGAAGCTGCCTAATTTCGTTTTTTCACTCTTGTCCGCTGAATTGCAATCTCTTGTGGCCTCTTTTCTTTTGGAGGAAAAAAAGAAAAGAGAGTAGCGAAATCAATTTAGTTTCTAGCGTAAAATAAACCTAAAGAAAAAAAAGAATACTTGAAATTCACTCCTTGATTCATGAGTTTACCATGCCAAATTTGCAAAGGTTTCTTGGTTTGTAAGTCACGGCTTGGCTATCTTTTTTAATTGCACTCGATAGTAAAAAAACACCCTTAAGACCAGAGTAATCAGTCAACAAATGATTCCCTTCCCGCAGCTATCTTATTCAATTAATGTTATCAATACGCAATTTCTAAGTCACCCCAAGCATCTGTTTGAAAGAGAGGCTAAGTGCGTAGCATTGATATGAAAATGCAAATAAATCTGCTTTTCATAACTGAGAGGTTTTGCACCTAAGTTCCGTTAGCATTTAAAGTGAGAGATTTTTGGAACTCGGAAATGGTTCGTTAATAGCTATTAACCCAACCCCGCTCCCCCAAAAAGTTTCTCATAACTTCCAATAATTCTCTCTGTATGTCAGTTTGAAATCAGTGCTCGTATTAGACTAAACTCGGCTCTCGTAGTGGGTTGTCTTACTTTTTTTTGGCTGCCCTGACCAACGTTTTCCGGAAGGTATCATTAAGCATATGAAGGAACAATTCTCATGACTAGCAAAGTCTGCTGTGTCTAATATCTTCTCGTATTTCGGCTCATTTCGGGCTACGCTGGTGAAAGACTGAACGCGGGCTTGAGACGGAAAGATTGGATATTGCGAGTTTGTTGTTGGCAGTAACAAGTCTTTGGCCTCACAAAGTAGGTTCTAGGGATGAAATCTATTCGGCGAGATGGAAATTAACGCTGATTTACATCCGGGAAATTGACGTTGGTTTACTTCCGGGAGTTTTACGAAGTAATATGAGGGTGTTTCGACCGTGTTAAGTGTGGAAGTATTATGAGTGGTTTTCGGAAGAGTTGTGATTGCCGCGAAAGTCATTTATTGTGCGATTTATCGAGAGTGTTGGCAGACAAATCTCAGGTATGTGTGGTTGAACTCGTGTTACCAGAATACTTTGTTCCAAGCATAAAAACGCTTGTTGAGTGTTTAGTGTAGGTGATTTTGTCTTAGAAAGCCTATTCTGTGCTCAAAGATTGTGGATTCTTAATCTGTTTCGGCCGACACTGAGCTATGGACCTCACGGTTTGACTGACTAAAAGATTACAATTTCTGGACGTTTAAAATGTTAATGTTTATTTCATCGAAAAACCTGTTACTTCTACCCAGTGAAAATCACTGTTCAGATTCTACAACAAACAGAACGTAGATCTAAAACGTACCATTCAACCATTTAAGTACTGTATTTATTCGATCAACCGTCCTGGGCACATATTCGAGGCTTAGTGTAGTATGTTTATTTTGCCAAAAAAACGATAAATGGTAATAACACAACGCGAAGATGTAACAAAGGAAGGTTTCTTTAAAATACTTTGAAGAAAATTCCGTCTTCTTCTCAGTTTCTGACTTTAGGATGGGCGCTTATTTGAGGTGGGTGCTAAGTCGAGGCTGGGCGCTGATTCGAATTAATACGGTATTCCTACAGCAGTGTTCTGTAAATATCTCTGATTTAAAATTTTACGTCTTCTGAATCGAATATTTTACCTTATAACAGCGTATTTTACAATGCCTAAAATTGTACATTAGTTGGTTAATTATTAAGCATTAATTGAAAAAACATTGAAAAAATAAACGAAAGAAATCGCTTTAAAAAACATAATGAATTTTAAATAAGAAAACATCGTCTTTGTTAGAAATTCGGCCACCACAGTAGACTATTACTGAGGTATAGAATAATAACAAGACAATTAAAAATCATCGAACAGACATAATACGTAACGCTTACATACTTTCTTACACTCACTTTTCCTACATTAACTACGACCTACACGCAGGTCAACGATGGGCCGTTCTCCTTTGGCGGTGGTCTACCACCCTTGATTTTCCACCTGCGATTCACCTGAAGGTTGCTCACGTACTGTTAATGGTAAATCAGAGACTTGGGATTTTCTCTTCTTTTTACGCTTTACAAACACTACAAGGAGGCATATTAACAAGGTTACGACTGCACCCCCAAAGAAACTTCCCACTGCCACGCCAGGTAAGCTGCTTGAACCATTTGAGCTCTCAGTATCTCCTGTGAGTGAAAAAGACCGAGATGGTAGCGTTACCTTGTAAGAGTTATGCAAATCTCAGGTTGAGCTTCGCTTTGAGAGACAATGTATCGATTTAGACATCTTTATTAAGGACAATTTTTATTCTTATGGTAAAAAAAGAGAAGGGTCAAGGGTGATTTGCTCGCAGGCTGAAATTTGAAAGATTGTTGCACTTAAAAATTGTCACCTTCTAAACTTTACAAGACTTGAAGAACTTACCCTTGGCCGGTATTGTTTTCGTGAGTATTTCTGTTGTAGTTTTGGAGTTCTTTGGTTCTACGCTATGCTTTGTTGCTGTAATTTTGTTCGTACTTAGGCGGCCTCCATCGTTTTCATATCTAGCGTGACATATTCCCAAGACGACGATTTTGACGGTTGTATTGACGATGTTATAAATTCATATAACAGTGACTCTAGTCCAGCAATGGCAGGTGACGCGTGTGATGATGTTGATCCTGGCACAGATTTTGACGGAGAAAATGGTGATGATGTGAATACAAAGGTTATGCGTAAAGCTGATACTGATATCAGTATAGATAGATCGGTTACAGCTGAATCAAGCAAGGACACTGATCTTGATAAAGTCAATGATGCTTCTGGTTTGGGGAGTGGTGATATGGACGACAATGGCAGCGATGTCAGTCGTGACACTGTAAATGATATTAATGTCAATGCTGATGATTTTGTCGATAGTGACTCCAACAATGATATTGATAATAATGCTGATGATGATGGTCCACTGACACTTTTACAGGCTGCGGAGATGGCACTGAGAGAAAGAGTGACTCTGACACTGATGAAGGTGTCAATGATACAGATATTGATGCTGATGGGTCCAATGATGTTGTAACCATTGTTGATGATGCTAACGACGCCGAGGCTGATATAGATACTGATATTGATGTTGACGTAGAATTAGGCACTACATCAGAAATCGGAACTGGTAGCGACATTGGCAAGAATGTGGTCGGTAACACTGATGCCTCGGGTGATACATAAACTGATGCGGAAGTTGACTTTGACAGAGATGCTAATTCTAGTACAAAAACTGATGCAGATTGTGTTACGGACTATGATACTGAAGCGAATAATGGTGGTGACAGTGATGCTGAAGGAGACACTGATGCTAGTTGTGATGATGACAATAATGCCAAAGATGTTGCTGACCCCGATGCTGAAATGGTTGTTGCTAGTGACAATGATACTAATGTTGACCTTGACCCTGATTCTAGAGCACTTTTATTATAAAAGATGCGACTTCTGAAATCGATGCTGACGGCAACACTGACAAGGATGCTGTTGTCACTGATGCTGATGTTGATTTTACTACTGACTCCTGTGCAAAATTCATTACTGATGATGATATTTGTGTAGATATTGGTAGCGTCTCAACCAGTGGTACAGCAACTGATGCTGCAGGAGATACTGACACAGATGCTGATTGTGACACAACTGATGGAAGAGTGGGAGATACAGCCAAAGAAGACACCGTTGATGTTAGCGACACTGTCAATGATGTGTTAAGTGACAATGTTGCTGACCGTGTCTGTGGTATCGATGCTGATAAAGACAATGCAGTAGATATCGCCGGTGATGATGATTGGGAAGCCATTAATAGAACCGGTGGTGTCACTGACATTGATTGTGACACTGAAATGGTTGCTGGATTCTCATGGGATACCGTTGGAGCCTCTGGCACAAATACTGTGAGGCAGTCATTAAGGTAGATGTAATAGTGATGCCAGTGGGGTCAAAAACACGAATGGTAGAGGCATTGATGCTGGTGACATTGCAACGGCGGGTGTCAGTAACGTTGGTTCTAATGATAACATCGATCCTGATATAATTGATGACGCTGAGATCGCTGATACTAGTAATGATGATGTCAGTCCCGATGCTATGAATGACGATAATGGTGATACTGGGTTTAGGAATGACTGTAGCAGAGAGATGGGTTTTGTTGTTGACCATTTTGATAGATCTAATGCTGATTGAGATAAAGACAAGGAAGGTGATGGTGAAACTGGTACTGATGGTGCTGCTGATACTGGGGCAGGAAGAAATGATAATTCTGCACTCAGTGAGTACCACTGACAAAGAAAAAGGCAGCTGCTGTTTTGACCTTGACACCGAAAGCGACACTGGCACGGATGTCGTCTTAAATAATTTTGCCGATGGTAATACAGACAACGGTCTTGATGTCGACTCCGACTTAGATGTTGATTGTGACAATGACAATGTTTCTGAACTTTTTCGTGACAATGGTGTCAATAGTGACACTGACAAGGATGCTGTTGACACTGATGCTGATTTTACCACCAATTTTGTTGCAGGTTTCGTCACTAATAGTGATACTGACGAGGATGTTTGTAGTGACACTGGTGCAGACAGAGATGCTGATTATGATTCTGACACAGGTGGTGGAAGAGTTGGAGACACAGACAAATAAGGTGCTCTAGTTGAAATTGCCCCTGATGTATTAAGTGATTAATACATCAGGGGCAATTTCCTCTGCATCAGATATTGTGGGCATTAATGTCTTAGATGTTGGTGGTAAAGCTGACGCTAAGTGTGTAGCGGGAATCGAAGCTGATGGTGTCAGTGACACTAATGCTGCCCGGAAAGTCAACAATGATACCGGTGGTAACACGGACATCTATTTTGACACTGACACGAATGCTATTTTTCTAGTGATAGCGATACTAGTAGAGCGTCTCACATTGAAGCTGGGGCAGTTGTTGAAAAGGACACTTGCACAGAGGTTGACTTTGATAATATTGCCGAAGTCAATAGAGATTTTAGCCTTGACGTCGACCCCGACACGGATGTTGGTTGTGATATTGACAATAATTCTGAACTTGTTCGTGACAATCATACTGATAATGACACTGATGTCGATTTTCCTACTAATTCGTACGAAGAAATCGTTTGTGTTGATTTTGGTAGCGTAACTGATACTGCCGATGGTGCTGCACCTGATGCTGATTGTGATAATGACACAAGTGATGGAGTAGTTGGAGATACAGACAATGGAGCGACTACTGACACCGATGATATTGGTGGCACTGAGACTGATGAATTAGGTGAAAATGATGCAGATCGTCTATCTTGCAAAGGTGTCGTTGGTATTGTAATGTATGCTGTCGGTGACGCTGTTGCCGATTGTGTTACAGGAACGGCAACTGATGGTGACAACGAAACCAATGCTAATGGTGCCGGTGACATCGATTGTGAAGCTGACAGGGTTGCTGGTTTTGCTAGTGATAGATATACCGATGGAACTTCTGACGTTGATGCTGGCACATTTATTGAGGAAGATTTTGCTGACAATAATTCCGGAGGGGATCCCGACGCGAATGATGGCGGAATTGGTGTCGATATAGATGACACTGAAATGGAGGGTGTCATTGACGTTAATTCTAATGATGTCATCGATAATGGTGACTTCCATTTTGATGCCATAAATGACGAAGATGGCGATACGGGCTCGAATACTGATTGCAGCACAGAGTTGGATGATGTTGAATGAGCTGCTTCCCATGGAGGCACCGGCACTGATGTCGACACTGGCTTGGTTTCAGTTTTTGTAGTGACACTGGCGACGAAGAGTACATTGTCATTGAAGCTGAAGGTGCAGCTGACCTCGATGCTAATATCGTTATTGAAATAGATGCTGTAGGTGACAAAAACAATAATTTTGAAGCAGCTATTGACGTAGATTTGATAGTGACACTGAAAACGAAGCTGCTAATGACACTGGTGCTGCTGATGATATTGACTGAGTCGTTAATGATGTGACTGATGATGAGGCTGTTAGATGGAATGATGACTGTGTAACTGAGAAGGATGGTGTTGGTGAAACTGAAACTGATCGTGTTGCTGAAGATGGTGCTGTAAGAAACACTGAAGAGGATTCCGGTGGTGACACTGTTACCGGTAGTAGCGCCGACACTGATGATGATAGAGGAAAAAACCTTGATGCTTTTGGCGATACTGAAACTGATGCTGAATTCACGATAGGTAGTGTTACTGACTTTGACGCTAAAAGCGACACCGACAAAGACGTTGTGAGAAATGATGTCCTCGAAAGTGATACATGCACTGACCCTGACAGTTGCTCTGACATGGATTTTGATGGTGACATTGACGATAGCCCGTAATGTGCTCGTGACAATGGTGCTGATGGTGACGCTATGATGGATACCGTTGGTGCCAATGGTATTGATGATAGTTTTGACACCGACTCAGATGGTGTTTGTGACAATAGCTCCGAAGGTGGTGCCGTTATTGATTTTGATATGGACTCTGATGCAGATGGTGACACTGACAGGGATTCTGGTTTTGATTCTGAAAAAGAAGTTAGATTTGCTTGCTTCGTTACTGACGATGAAACTGTTAGGAATGTGGGCGACAGAGACACTGATAATGAATGTGAAACTGACACGGATGTTGTGTTTGACAATGATATTGAAGGCACTGCTTGTTTCGAGACTGATGCAGACAGTGACAAGGGTGTTGCTTGTAATACCGATGATCGCGACGCTGACAAATTTTGTCTGTGTCAATAAACTTGACGCTGATACTGTCAGCGATTGTAATGCAGACACTGATACCAATGATAATACTGGAAAAGATGATGGTCGAGGCATTGCTACTGATGCCGAATGTGCTGACAAGGATTTTGTTGTTGGTATTGACACTGATGATGATCGTGACACTCTTATTGATGTTGTACGTGACACTAAAATTGAAGGCACTAATGAAAACGATTTCGATGGTGACTCTGATACCGACCCTGGTAGTGATACTCATAACACTTCCAGTGACGATGCTGAAAATGAAGCTGATGATACCGAGGGCATGAATAGGGGTATTGTGAGTGACAGCAATGCCGATGCCGATGCAAATGCTAATAGTGACAATGAGAATAATGTTGGTACTAACACTGAGACTGTCTGAGACACCGACGCCAATGCTTCTGATGATATCAACAATGTTTCTTCCCGTGATGCGGACTCAGATGCTATAGATGCCACTGAAAGTGATGTTGATTGACACCGACACCAATGCCGTTGCTAGCGATTCTAATGGAGGTTTTGTCGAAGTTTCCGATGGTGGTTGTAATTGGGATTGAGGCGGTGTTGAGCGCGAAGATTTAAACTGTAGGCAAATCACCAAGATGCTCAAGACGCTCATTCCAGGTCCAAGAGAAAATGACACAAAATTAAATAGAAACAATGAATACAATATTCTTATTCTAGCCTGACGTTCCAATTTTCCGATGATAGAAAACTAAATGGCGCGCAGAGAATTCTATGACATATCTTTGAAAATAAAAAAAAAATCGTTTTTTTTTTCAAGTAAATTCGAAGGTATTTTGTTGTTTAGTCGAAAACGTTAGTAATTGGATGGACTTTTGTTCAAGAATCGTAAGCATTAGTAACTAAATCATTCAGTTTTATGCTAGACAGCTAGACACCGGAACGCGACTATGGTCAATTTGAAAGTGGTGAATGAAATAGAACAAACTAAACATTACTTAACCTGCGAGTTCCCTACCTATACCCGTAAATTATTTTCGTTGATACCTCGGGTGAAAGTAGTTGGCATAATTATTTTAATTTAATCCCCTATAACATTTTTTCCTTTGTGTCTTGAAACCAGTTCCTGAAAACTCACTTTGCAGGAAATAAATCTGTTTGAATTAATTATGAGTGTGCGAAACATAACAGCACCATAGAAACTCGATTAGTTGTTACTGGGTTTTAGTGTGACCATCGGTGAATTTAACTCCGACAGGCAATATCATTTCAGCGTCATACAAGCCGTATTGCAGTAGCACTAAATGTCGATTTGCTCAACTGCACAGGGAGGCTGGGCTCAAGAACATAGAACTGAATGATTTGCTTGTTCGTCGGTGTCTTTCCTCCTCGTTTTGGAAGGAAAACGTTGTATTAAATGTGTCGGATCGAAGACGGTTAGGGTTAGATAATTTTTAAAACACAATCACTTCATACACTGACGTTCTTAGTTGTCAGTAACGACGTTACGTTAAAGGCTACAGTTTCTGGGGTTTATTTATTACCAGGTGGTGAGTTACGGGGTAAGAGTTTTACATTTTGTTAAAAAGAAATTCTCTCCTAACCTTGGAGAGTTAATTAATACAGTAGTTAATTCAGGCTAAAACTCAAGACGTGAATCAGTGGCAACTTATCAGTTTCCGACGCGCTTGAGGCGATTATATTTTTAACTGTTTACGTCCTGAGGCAAATCCCGTCCAAAACGACGAAAGACAGACACAAAGTAAACGAACAGGTAAATCATTTCAAAAGCACTGACTGAAATGAATAAGTTATAAAGCGCTCATGCGCTTGGTTTCCCCGTTCACGAGAGCATGAAGTGAACAGTAATGTATTACAGAACGTATTCACGGCATGGATACAACCAAATAAACGTACGCTAACAACTTATGGATCCACTTCCTCATGAATTTCTTATTGCAAAAATCCAGCAACGGACATATACACTAACGACGCTTTTTTTGTTCATCTCTTTTAACACAACATGCATGTGTGCTAGGGCATCGATCAAATTACCAATAAGTTGACAACCGCTTCCTTTTAAAGGTTTCAGTTCCCTTGACCTCGAATAAATAAATTAAAAACTGTTTCATATTCTTGGAAGTAACTGACTAAGCAAAAGAATTTAGAGAAATGTCCTTCGTTTTACGTTTACAAGAAATGCGAACAATGAAAAGGAAAGATTGCATCGAAGGCATATACGAAACTGTGTATTTGTTAAGTTTATATAGAAAATAAAACACTTCTTTTTCCAGTTGCATAGTTAATTTCCTCACGGACGTTAACATGAATCAGCTATTTAGTGTGTCAAAACAGTCAGTTTAAAAATTGTGAGTATACGAGACGACAACCTTTCAAACGGATTACACAAAAAAGCAATATACAAGAAAAACGTAAAAGAAAAGAAAAACATATCATAGAGGAGTTTTCTTTGAGAGCATTTTTGAACAGGTGGAAATAGTGTTGGTTAAAATTGTCTACAAAAATCTAGATCTAGTCTTAATTGCCTTCTTTCTTTACAGCTGTTAGTTCATTTAACTTTAAATGTCTCAAATGCATGGGCAAGAAAATAATCACAAAAGAGCTGTTGGGTTTTATGGTGAAAAGCATTAAGCGGCCTATATGTAGGTCCTAATTTACGGTGCATTCTTAATGTAAGACTTATCCTCAATACATTAGCTACAATTACCTGAGATATATGGCATGAAGTGGTAACTACTTTACTAGTTTACCAGATAAAAGACATTGCATGAGTTAACTGGTGTGCATCTTAGAGCCTGATGAGGGATTTTCTTGCCCATTTATGTAATAAGAGAACTTATCCCCAAGTCAGCTTAAAGCCTGGTTCTCACATGCCGCCGATGCACCTGCGACATGGCCGCCGGTACTGCCTGGAATATTGTTCCGATATGAGAACAGAAGTGGCCGGCAACATTGGTCATCCCTGTCTTTATCGCCGGCATGCCTGCGAAGTTGACTCGAGTTCAACTTCGCAGGAATGCCGCGGTAAAGCTCTGCGATGGCTTTAGTTGCAGGCGGCGCATGTTCTCATTCGTGCGGGAAGTAGCCCAGACGGTAACGCCGGCTACATTGCAGATACATCGGCGGCATAATGAGGACCAGGCTTAAGAGAAAGTGTCTTTTAGCATGTCAGTGATAAAGATGCAGGTTACTAAGCTCACCATATATTCTTTCACGAGGACAAGTCTTTCGAGATCTAAACATTGTGGTGGTCTATCCTGGGATAGTTCAGTTTTTAACTCTTTGCAGTAGGTATATATGCAGAGTAACAAAGAGAACTGCAAATACTTCGCTTAAGGTATTTCCTTTAAGTGTCAGTTTATTCTAAGGTGATGTTTATTCCTACATTTCACCCAAAACGATCACCTGTCAAACATCAAACATTTTTAAGAGCAAACACTCGCTTTAAGCCATTGGCAAAATGTCCATGTTATTGACATGGGGGCTTTAAAATGCATTAAGTGCTTACCTTTTTTTGTGACAAACAGACCTAAGTAAGTAAGTGGTTTTGGATCGAGCAATAAATTTCGAGCTTAGGTACTCAGGAGCAAGGCCATTAAGCTATTTAAAAACCATTGAGGCTTTTTGGATATCACACTGAGTACTAAAATTTTTCCAATTTAAAGTTTGGAACAGCTGCGATGCATCTGCGTCATTGAGAAAGTTAGAGCACGCGCTGCACTATTTTGGAGTTTTTGAAGTTTGTCTGCTAGTTTTATGCCACAGCTTCCCCAAAACAACATTGCAATAGTTAAAATGCGGCTGAATCACGGATTTGTCGATAAGATACAATGTCGCTAGGGGAACAAATTACCTGACCCGTTTGATAGCTGCAATACCAGAGGCAATTTTTTTTAGCCAAATATGACTGCCCCAGGTAAGCTTTGCATCAATGAGTTCACCTAGAGATTTTGACGTTGATACCTGGTTTACGGAAGTATCATTGATGCTTAGAACGGGAGAGGCAGTTAGGGCGTTTAGCTTTTGTCTCGAGCCGATCAGCATAAATTCAGTCTTAGTCATGTTAAGTGTGAGTTTGTTAGCGACCAGCCATTTGCTGATATCTAGCAAGTCCTCATTCAAACAGGACTGAATGATATTCACATCTTTATCATGCAGTGTAGGTAAGATGCGTGTCATCAGCGTACATTCTAGGATAAGAGTTAGTTAAACAATTTGGTAAGTCGTTTATGTATAGCAAAAACCAGGCCAAAAACAATAGAGGACCCAATATAGTCCCTTGAGGGATACCACATTGGAGAGAGCAGGTTTTGGAAAGTGAACCACTAACAGAACATATTTGAGTTCGGTTTCCTAAGTATGATTTAAACCAATTGTAAGCATTTTCTTGAATTCCGTAGGTAGTACTTATTTTGGACAGTAATATCGTGTGGTCTACTGTATCAAAGGCCTTTTTTAAATCTAGAAATACTACAGCATTAACGTTTCCAAGATCAATATCAAAAGCCTAGCTATTGGTAGCCTCTAGTAGAGCAGTGATCGTAGAATGGATAGAGCGTAATCCGATTTGCCTTTTTAAAATAATGCTATCTTCTGATAGGTACGCGTACGTTATTCTTTCGAATACCTTGGCCACAACAGAGATAACAGAAATGGGACGGTATTTGTTTATATCACTCTAACTTCTCTGTTTGAATAAAGGAGTAACTTTAGCACATTTCCAGTCACAAATAGAAATGCAGATTAAATCAGCACATTCACGCATTAGTCTTGCAGATATTTTATCGAAACCGGTTGCTTTTGATTTGCTAAGTTTATTCAATAGTGAAAATACTTGACTGCTATTTGTCGGAGTAAAACAGAATCTTTGGTCTGTGATGTTAAGATATTCAAGACAACCTTTGTCGCCGTTAGCTTCCGACAGGATCTCATTAGCAAGTTTCGGGCCAATTGTGGAAAAATGTGCGTTAAACGCATTTGCCAAGTCGATAGTACTGTTTATAGAAACACCGTTTACGATTAGTTCTTTAATAGAGGAGGTCTTACTTTTGCGAGATGTAAGTTCGTTTATAGTTTGCCAGGTGCGTCGAGAAGTCATTTTTGTGTTCAGTAAGTGATTGTTTGTAATAAGATTCCCTTGCGATCTTGATGTTACTGTTACCTTTGTTGCGAAGTCCTTTAAATTCACTCCAATCCTGTGGGTTCTTTGAACGTATTGCTTTCAACTTCATGATGTCTCGTTCATGCATACGTTTTTTCAACTCTGAAGTAATCCATGGCATGGGGATCTTTTGCCTTTCTGGCTTTTTTCCAAGGACAAAGTGAAAAGAGAAATCTCTAGTCTAAAATTTCACTATTTATGCTTCAAAATGCCTGAGTTAGGATTAACATTACCGATTAGTAAGCGGTTTACGCCGGTCAGAGAAAAAAATACAGTGGGAGGATTGAAAGTAATATTAGATAACAGTTATAACAACTTGAACTTGTCAATATGGGTAAATGTTCTTTTACCTCTTTACCATGAACAGTATGGTGGCCTTTTTATCGAGAAACCATGGATGGATACTCCCTTTTAACACACCTCAAAAAGCTTATTCAGAGCACCATTTTCAAAGCACCGTCCTTCAGGCAATCATTTTACTAATTCTAATAAACCTGTTCTTGATTAGGCATTGTTATTGTTACGAGAAAATTGAGGAAGGCCACTGTTGTTAAAAAAGAGTTCGATTTTAGGGAGCCAATTAGTAGGCCACCTTTGTATTAAACGACGTCGACAGAGAGACGTTTTCATTCACAATGCACCAGAAACAAAAACACGGTTAAATTTGCTTAAATCAGAACTGTTGTTTCGCTAATTTTCTCGTTGTCTTTGCCCTGGTGGTAGTGAAAACTCTAATCTGTTAAGAAAATGACCATAAAGATCGCTTTAGTTAAAATAACGGTTTCAGCGTTTCAGGCATTGTTCCAAAAAGAAGTTCGATTCACTAGTCGACCTGCCTTAAGGCATTTCGTTATTTGTTACCAACTTATCCGTTAGTGCAGCCGTGAGCGGACTGAAGACAGAACCCTCATAAATACGACCTTGGCTGAAAGGTTTCAGGAGAGCACTTTCCAAAAATATTTGGGAATCCGACATTATGACTTACATCTACGGTACAATTTACCGTAGATGTATGCATCCCTTAGTTCGATACTTATTATTCGAGAACAAATGATAATTTTTTTCTTTTAATCTGGCCACCTGCACTGAAAGTTAATGCTTCCCCATTCTCCGATCTTTAAAAATCTACGGTGGCTAGGGGCGGATATGAAACGTTTTCATCTGAACAGTCACTAGACTATATTGATTTGATGGTATACTAGGCGAGAAAATTAATTGTGTAATTAATTTAATTTCATTCCAGAGCCTTTAAGTAAACTTAGAGCATAGTGTTTTATTTTTACTATAAATTATGCTTACTGAACTGCCTTACAAAATAAAATAATATAAATATTGATTTCTTGACAAATTCGGCTCCTTCAAATTAACCGACAAGGAACAGGGTATTTGACTGTAGATCGACGCAGATGTACAAAATCCTTCCGGAATGCCCCTTTCTTCAGCAATACCAGCAAGAAATCTTTTCATACGGACTTGACAGATAGAGTCAGTTGTTGTTTTCATGTAACCTTTGCGTTAAGTTCTAGTGGTTTCATGCCATAAATGTATATAAAAGATTGCTTTGGGCATTTTTCCAGATCCCTAAAGGGAAAGTTCATTAATTGTTTGGATACGATATGAATCTTTTATTTTTGCCCTGCACTATAAACAAGATGCTCGTGGCTGAAGCTGCCTAACGTTTTTTACTCTCGTCCGCTGAAGTGCAATCTCTTGTGGCCTCTTTTCTTTTGGAGGAAAAAAAAGAAAAGAGAGTAGCGAAATCAATTTAGTTTCTAGCGTAAAATAAACCCAAAGAAAAAAAAAGATACTTCAAATTCACTCCTTGATTCGTGAGTTTACAATGCCAAAAGGTTTCTTGATTTGTAAGTCACGGCTTGGCTATCTTTTTTAATTGCACTCCATAGTTAGAAAACACCCTTACGACCAGAGTAATCGGTCAACAAATGATTTCCTTCCCGCAGCTATCTTATTCAATTAATGTTATCAATACGCAATTTCTAAGTTACCCCAAGCCTCTGTTTGAAAGAGAGGCTAAGTGCGTAGCATTGATATGAAAATGCAAATAAATCTGCTTTTCATAACTGAGAGGATTTGCACCTTAGTTTCGTTAGAAGGTGAGAGATTTTTGGAACTCGGAAATGGTTCATTGAGTAATTCGTACTGAATACTGTTCGTTGATACATTCATTTTGTTGTTGATGTTACTGTTGTTCAGTTAAAGCTGTGGCTGAAAGAAGGCAATAAACAATGATAAGAATGTCAGCTGAACTCTTTTAGGTGTATAAATGAGTTTATTTGGAACCAAATAAAAAATTTTATGTCTCCCCTTCCAATTTCTTCAATGCATGGATTTTTGGGGGTGGGGTCGATTGCGGCTTCAAAGGCTTAGAGGCTCTCGAATGTGAACTTTGAATTATCTTACAATGGTTTACGATCGCATGAGAATCACGAGACGAAAAGTAAAATTACTTTTGGGTAATAATCACGAGCTCCTATGATAAGGCCACTCACAGTAAATTTACTTAGCCTCGATCTCATTATCTCGCGGAGACCCTTTATAAGAGGGTGTAACCTTTCGTTAATCCTCTCGGTCTGAAAGCTGACATCAAGCCGAATCTTCGATAGCTGACCCGCTTATCCTTTGAACAAGCAATCGACCCGCCTCCTCCCCAATCTTCCACCTTTTTTACTTGCTTTGGGTATTTCTGGTTTTTTAGTTGCCCCTTTTTCTTCTGGCCCTCACCTTTGCTAGACCTATAAATTCGTAAACATTATTTCATATTTTAACATTGATAAGATGGTTTTACAGTTTTGAATAAAACCGGCCATTAACTTGGCCATGTTTTTTAATCCCAGACCACAGTCTCGGTTTCTTTGTTTCCTAAGTTAGGCGCTCTAGCAAACAAAGCTCGGCTGTTGGCAGTAAAGGGGGGTTTATTGTTAGTGGTTTAGTAAACCGGGGAGGAGACATAAAAGAAAGTTACAATTTTGTTTCTTTCCATATAGAAACAGGTTTGTAAACTGAAATAAAAGAAATTTCAAGTAACATCTTGACTGGACAAAAACTGTATCGTAAGGACCTTTCAGTGTTCTTTGGCTATCGTAGCTTAATCAAGAATAAAACACAAACAGCGGTGATAATTATTGTTAACTTTCGCATTTTTTTTAATGAAATTGACGGTCACTTAAGATCGCTTTTGAAAATGCATGTTAAGTAGCATCGAAACGTCAAGTTCATATAAAAATGTGAACGTTTACAAAAATTGCTTTTCTTTATAATTAAGTTTCGACTGGACAAGTTTTAATTGTTGTTGAAAAGATGGATATCCAGTAGATAGTGATTTATCCAGTGGATCAGAGCGCTACCCGCACCTTAATTTCGGGCAACTGGCGCAGGTCGGTATACATTTGTATTATATAAAGTATATATCCGACTGGATTTGCAAAATCATGGCTATAGTTTTTTTTGGTTACTTTTTATCTATGTAATTTGTACCGAATATATACTGAATAGGCTGCAGTAGATAGACTTTGATGAGTTTTCTCACTGGCTTATTAACCTACCGCTCCCCCAATCCCCCCCAAAAATGTTTCTCAAAACTTCCCATAATTCTCTCTGTATGGGTCGTTATGTCAGTTTGAAATCAGCGCGCGTATTAGAGTAAACTTGGCACTCGTAATGGGTTGTCTTTGAGTTTTTTTGGCTGCCTTGAGTAAAGTTTTCCGGAAGGTATCATTAAGCCTTATGAAGGAACGATTCTCACGACTAACAAAGTCTGCTGCGTCCAATATCTTCTCGTATTTCGTCTGATTTCGGGCTACGCGGGTGAAAGACTGATCCCGGGCTTGAGACGGAAAGATTGGATATTGCGAGCTTTGTTGTTGGCAGTAACAAGTCTTTGGCCTCAGTAGGTTCTAGGGATGAAATCTATTCGGCGAGATGGAAATTGACGCTGATTTCTGATCAGGCCGAAGACTTACAATATTTTCACAAGCTACTATGAGTCAATTAAATCAGACATTTTTGTTATTAGTTAAAATAACTCTTAGAATACGGAATTTCCATAGTGTAAAAAATACGCATAATTACTAACATGACTTTTGCTTTTTTGATAGATTTTCCTCAATTTAACGGATCCAACACAAACCAGCATATCACTGTAGAATGAAGTTTGGCCAATCATCCTTTGAAAGTCTTGAAATGGGTCCTTATCCTACTCTGTGTATTCTGTCTGTGTCTACACTACACCAGATAGCTCTTACGCCAACACAAAAACTTTATTGGATGAGGCTTTTGTTCACTCATAAAAACGATAATATCGGAGTTTTCTGTTAGGGAACAAAGCTGTATGATGTAATGAACAGTAAAGATTGTCGAACAACTAACTTCGTCACACCGGAATGAGGCTGTACTCAGACCTTTTCCCATTCGGGTACCAGGGAGGATACCCTGCGAGCAGAAGCTATGAGCTGGCGTCCGACGCCAGTTCATACCGCGAAAATGTAGCCTCTGCTCGACGGCTACAGGGAGAATAACCCTTTTAAAAAAAATGACAAGGATACTCGCCAGGGTCAGGGTTACGTGTAGATTTTTTTTAGGTTAACGTAAGCCACAGATGCCCCCTCGGGTAGAGCTGTCGCAGAACCTTTAGGGTATGGAGCCAAAAAAAGGATAAAAACGAGTGTCACTCAAATGATTGTTCCTATCACAGGGTTCGTATGCTTTTGAGTTCTTCAAATTCTATGACTTTCTATGACTTTTTCCATGGCTTTTTCTAGTTTTCCATGAACTTAGGTTTAGCTGTCACTTTTGAAAATTTTCAGAACCTTACTCGTTTTAGCATATTTTTTTAACTTAAACAGTTAAACAGAAACAAACTCTGGTATCCACCAAACCGCATGTCGTTCACGCTGTTTAATTGCTCCTCTTTATCTTATATTATTCTTGCTTTATCATCTGTAGTAACTAGTCTACCAAACAAATCTTTCCAGGTTTTCCATGACCTGTACGAACCCTGTATCACTTGGTCATAAGACAGAGACTTTCTATAGTACGTCCACGTTTCAACACCATTTATTTTTGGAATAAAACCTTAAATGACCTTTTATTGTTCATTGCTCAAATGACTCAGCATTTCTACAATTCTACATGTGCGAGTCGGTTGTGACTAGAATGGATACCTCGAAATCAGGTTGGACACCTTATGATTATTACCCAACGCTATACTCTACTCCACGCTATGCGAATTTAAAAAGTGGGGAAATCAGAGTAAAAGACAATTGTGCAAGGAAAAGAGTTGGATACAGGGTTTAGCACCGAAGTACAGTGATTAGGGTTAAGCGCTGTTTTAAAAACGGTTAGCTTTCAATAATGTAATTATCAACGCCATGTAAAGTACGTTAAAATTAACCGGTCTCGGCAGTTAGCCCTTGATGGTGTGGTGGATACGGATGTGGATTATATATCAAATTACACGGGTTCAAGTCCTACGAACTACCTTCTGTTTTCTTTCTTTTCTTATTTACTACTTTAAGTTATAAGACTCCTATCATGTATGTTGAGCGAAGATGACAATCTGACTTTGGGGTATCCATTCTAGTCACAACCTCTGTGAGTCCAACACTTCTACTCCTGGCAAACGACAGGCATGTAATCCTCACAGGGATGTTTTATCCACTTAACTTTTGCACTTCCCTTGGAAATCATGTACGCACAATCATTTAATCCAAACCTGTTTCGTTTATGACGGCACTCACTATAAAGCCAACACCAAACTCTTTTTAACTACTTTAGCCAGTTACAATAAAACACGAGAAGGATCAAACGAACCAACAAGAGCTTCAAGTAATTATATTTTACCGGAGCAAATGTGTCGAGGACGAAATCTACTGCTGTTATCATTCAAATGAAACCTCTCTGGCAAAAGTTTTACTGCATAGAACTATTTTTAGAAATCTTCCTTCAAATATTATTATTATGGGAGAAGAGGGGTTAAAATAGAAACCCAATGCATCGAAAACGTTGAATGAAACTTCACGCTCGCACTATCCTGACTATCAAAAATTGCTTCAGCAAGCGACAGATCATTCAAATCGGAAGCGAAGCCCTTGTGATCATTAACATCAGTAGTTGACAATAGGATGTTTCACAAAAACTTCTTCGATTTACGCATTTTCCTTTCACTCTGTTAAATTCTAATCAAACATGACGCTGCTAAAGGTAGGAACTACTTGTATATAATGCTATTTCAGTTTTGAAAAAGGGGGTCTAATTTGCAAGAAACAGAGCTTTTAAGCAACATTTTAAAAATGCTATGGAGAACTTTACTATTGATTGATGTGTTGTAGAGCGCTGACTATCAGCCCTCAACAAACCGACTTGTGCTCTAACTTATTTATAAAGTCAGAATAATACCACTAATATAACATTAATACCATGGATACAAACAAGGAACTTTGTCCTCACAACTGTCGCCTTGTGAGTGCTGAGCTTTGATATGTCCAGAAATACAGGGTAATAAGAAACCTATTTTTTTAACGAAAGTCATCACAAAGAGACAGACCTCCAGAAAAAAGGCCTCATAAATCACTACTGTTTGAAATCAGGAGCAGCGAAATACAAAAAATTTGAAAATGACAAAAAAACCAAGATAAGGAGGCCCTGCATTTCTGGAAACCGGTGACAATAGAACCACAATAAAAAAAATAATAACTACTTAAAAACTGAAATGATAATTAAAAAACGATTTCTCATCACAGATTACTTAATACTGTATATATAAACTGCAAAGGAGTCCTCTTTTTCCTCAAAATCGGTTTTTTGAGGAGCGAAGGACGAACCTGCGTGAGATTGTGGAGTCCCACACGACCGCTCGTCGAGGTCACGCAAAAGTACGGGCTGTTTTGCAGTCTATAACACTAGAACGAATGTCCCAATCAGCACATACAGACACCAACAGATACAATGATTATTTGGTGATTATTTTAAAGGGACTGTATTACAGAAGTCCAGTCCATTTGGTGAAGTTTTCTAATTACTCGCTTTACTCGTTATGAAACTTAACGATGGCGTGGGTTACATTTAAATTTACAGGCAACAGAGAAAAACTGTCCCAAGATTCACTTCGTGCAGACCCCTATGAAGGTATGCTGTACCCTGAACACATCAGATAACGGAAAAGGATGGACATGGCTGACCTGCCATAAGCTGGGGTGTGGTTCTTCACGGCGAAAACATTGTGGCAATAAATGATGGTACGATAACCAGAGAGAATGTGATGGATATAGCTGCTGCTCCTAGAAAGAAAAGAATGCTTGTGGTCACCATATACAGTCATACCCCGTTAATACGGACACTGAAGAGGCCTTAGAAAGTGTCCGTATTGACGGAGTGCCCGTATTAAGAAACGGTCCAGATAAGAACGATAGCAACAACGGCAACGAACATGTTGGAATGCAAAAAAGGTGCTAACTTTTCTATTGTCTGTACTTACTTCTGATTGGCTTAAACAGCAAAAGTTACCAAAACTTCATAAAGCAGTAAATATATTCATCCTTACTTTCCAACCATCTTCCATATAACAAAATCTGGTCTCAGTTTGAATAACAAAGAAATCCTATGTGGGGAACATGTAAAATTGTAAACTTTTCTTGGCTATTCTTTTCAACTCTTGTGATTGGTCAAAATCTTTTAACACAAAAAAACCCTTTCAAAGTAGAGTGTAAATGCATTTTATTGTGTAGACGGCCTTCATGTAGGTTTATGCATTCTCTGTGTAAAAATGAGAACATTCCTATGTGGGGAAAGCACCGTTGCCGCATAACAAAAGAAATTGCTATCCACCTTACCCGGATCATTACTTAAGCGTTAACATTTTGATCTTTTACTCAAAATAAAGGACAGGCTGGAATATAACCTTTTATTTGAATAAAAGCTACGATACAGCCTCGTCCCTAGGGCAGTTCGCACTATCCTAGTGAGTGAAGAGGCTTGGAACTGAGCGTGATAACACGAGCTCTTTCGAGCTCTCCGACAAGCCAACCCCTCTTCCAGGGTTCTCTCTCTTCCTTTCTCCATCAAGAGGGAAACCTGGGAGCGAGGTTGCCGACAAGCTTGACAGGTGACGTCACATCCGAAACTACCGAGGACAACTGGGAAAGAGGCTGACGACAGCGGTGAGTGTTTAACTGCCGGATGTTTTTTTTGCTGTTGTTGTTGACATAAAACTTAAAGGGTAGTTTGCTAACGATGTAAACAACAGAAACCTGTCGGAAAATTTATTTTTCAAAGTTTTTGGTAGGATGCATTTCTGCATAATCATCCCAATATTTTTAGCCTTATTTACAATAAAAATAATTTTCTGTTACTTTTTATCGCAATTTTCTCTCGCACTTTGAGTCCAAAATTAGCTAAAAATACAAAAAGGGCTTCGGTTTTTAGCTTTCAAAGGTTGATTCGGATGTTTTCATTTAAAAATTATGAAAGACCGGCCGTCTACTTTTGTTTTTGTTTGATTGTTTGCTTGTTTTTTCACAAATTGGTTGGAAAAACTTGGATAGACAAATCTGTAAGTTTTAATTTGATATAGAATATTAGGCATCCACAGTTTAATCCAAGACGCTTCATCGATGTGACGCAAGTCACCCCTGTAGGCAGAGGGTAAAACCTTCAAATTAAGCTACTGGTTTCTGTTTAGAGAGATACATGTATTAAATGCGCAGTTGACCTACGGATATTGCTCCTTTCTCCTAACATACTTACAAGGGCTACAAGAACAACTCTCCCTAAGCTAACCGTTACGCTGTTTAGAAATGTCCAGGGCAAATTAATACGAGCTCGCTTAACAACATGATAGACGCCTTACTCAATTTGGCAAAGGGACATTTGACCCTTACTGGGCCTTGGTCGAGGAGGGGGGCGGGGGCGGGAGCGGATTAGAGAATTAAGCCAAGCTTCTAAAGGTTCAATGACTAGAACTTTTAACCATTTGTAGATGTTAGAGAAAAGACAGAATGTCCAAACACAGCTACTGCTTTGAATTCTCTGGTAATCTACAATGTGTACAAACTGTACTTGCCTAACCAGTAGTAGAAAGATGAATTTCATGGCAAACTATGAACAAAACGACAGTAAAACAATCGCATGTATTTGTAATTTCAAAGGAACGGGTTAATGCATACCAGTGGTAGGAGGTTTAGCAGTTGTCGTCGTTGGAGACGTTGTCTGCGTAGTAGTTGGTGGTTGAGTAGGAGGTGGTGTTTGAGTAGGAGTTGGCTCATCAAGTGACTCCACATATTCGGCTCTGAAACCAAGATCAGGGCTAAATGAGGAATAGAATTTCACATGCATATACCGGCCACTTGAAACTACTGTCGTTAAGTTTGAGCCAGTGCAAAATCGACCCAGATATGGTGAATCTGTTGTTTGGCCATCAAAAAACTCCACACGACTACAAATGTCACTACTGCAATCATTGCAATTTCCCATGTGGAAGTCCTTGATTTCCGCCTTCACACGTTTGCCAACTGAAGCAGCAATGATCCAGAAACAGCTTCTTCCCGAAGGGTAGGTGGTCAAAGGGTAATTAAGGCTGCTGAATGAGCCATTACCAGATAACGGGATTGGTTCAGTAGGGCACTCTAAAAAAGAAATAATGTTGAACGGTAAGTTCAAGTTATAATAATTATAGCATGACATTTTATGTTATTTTCTACATTATAATTACTTAAATCAGACATTTTCAGCCACCAGCCTTCGAGACTCAGGATTGAAGTAAACCATGCAATCTAAATGCAGACTGCATCGTCTCATCCCGACCTCGCCCTCCGCTCTTTTTTCTTTTCAGTTGCAAACTCGACTCAGTTAGTTAAGTACACACGCTGTGATGAGGTAATTATATTAGAGGGCCTTGTTTTATTTTGACTCGACTTTCAACCTTTCAAGGGAGTCCAGTTTACATCACCCTCTCGGTGTGTAATGTACACATAATTATAATAGGAAACCTTGAGGGTTTTTTGCTCAGAGCGAAAAACCTTGCAACATAATACAGTGTGGAGCCTTGTGTCTGTGGCACACTTGTAGTATAATACAGTGTATTTAACTAAACGGCTGCTGGTCGCCTTCACCTGCGAGCCAGTCCAGAATTTCTTGCTCTGGGTCCTCCAGCTGTGTACCAAGATTTGATTAGCTGTTCAGTTCAAGTTTTTAAACGTATCTTGAAGAATAAGCTTTTAGACAATTTTGTAAATACTCCCTAAATTTTATTTATTTTTAGTACCTTTTTAAGATAATGTTGTTAATATTTCTTAAATTTGATTAATTTTGATTGTGTAGTTATAAGTAACTTAGTAATTTAAGTAATTGTTCCTGAAAAGCCCCATTGGGGAGGTGACAATAAAGTATGTATGTATGTATTAGGCACCATGACTAGCCATTAAAAATGTCATTGTTCTATTGACCAATCAAGTTGAAGGGAAATTCGATACGCATGCCGGTAATTTGTTGAGTCCATTGGGGTTCTAGAACAATGCTCTCAGCACTGATTTGCAGACAGTACTAGCTGGGATTAGATTAATCTGCATTTACAGGCTAACATTCACTTTTTATTAATACGTACACTGTACACTACAGAGTTACTTTCACAAGACACTGTCGTGAAGGTATCATGCAATGTATTTGAAACGAGAACGTTCTTACCGTGGCTTTCAGTCTCGCTTGCTTGGAGATTAGATCGAGAAATGAGAGGCGATTAATTCTACACGAAACAGGATTTACTCGCTAAAGGGTTTTTCCTTCCTACTTTATCGACATCGATACTTTTTATTTGTTTCTGAATTGATTTAGTACGCGTGTTAGCGACGACCGGAAATACGTCTGCGGTCGCAAGCTATACGCGTGTATAAATACACGAAAATTCAAGGGCCTCGATTCCAGAGAAATTACATCATTGCCAGAGATCAAAAAAGTGATTTACATGGCACATCATTTCAATCAATCGCCGAAAATATACCGCAAGCTCATCGCAAGACCATCTGCATACAATGAAAGTTTGCAACATCCGGCCATCGCAGTTTTGCTAATTAAGATTCTTATTTTTTTTTTCCGACCACTCAGTAGTGTTCACTTGTTCCAAAGTAATCAACGCTTTCAAGCGACAGAATTCGTAGACCAACACGAGTCGGAAAAGCTCTGAATTTACTCTTTCCTAAGCTTTCCTCGCAAAACATGCGAACGCCTGGCACAATGATTCCCCTTTTGTGTCCTAAATATGACGAAAAACGCGTTGCAGATTATGAGTCTCGCTGCTTACACAAACGAGAGCAACTAGGCTCTCAGCAAAAATAGTACTTACGCAAAGTATGGAAGTCAACACATAACACACTTCGTGGCCTTTATTACATTTGGCAATAGTATCTTATTTACCGTTATATTTTGCACCAGTTATAAATCAATTGTGATCTCAACAGTGATTCACATACCTGGTGGGGTATAGTTCAGCATGGTGTAAGTTGCTGTAAATCCTCTTTGCTGTTTTGAATTTAAAGCATTAGCAGAAAACCTCACCCTCAGACGTTCATTGGTTGAATAATAAGACTGTGCAGTAAATCTGTCGTCAACACATAGCTTCCCACTTGCAGCACCTGGTGTCAGACCAGAGCCCAGAAAGCCATCAAGAATTTCCAAATAATCACATGCACAGACCCCTTCTGCACCACAACGATGAATTTCCATGTCTGTAATATCTAGCTTCACAAAATTGCCTTTACTGGCAGAGATTTCCCAGAAACAGTTCTGGTTAATAGGATACTTCCTGGGATAGAATGGACTTGTAATAACTCCTGACATGTCTGTCACGTTTATTCCACTTGGGCACACTAAATAGTAACATAAGATAATATGTAATAAAATGCAGTTAAAAAGACCTAAAACTGACTGATTTCAATGAACAGTGAAACAATGATAAAAAAGTGATAAATACATGTATGTATCTTTTTGACTCCAGTTATAGCAAGACATATGGGAAGGGTATGTCATGTAACATACCTCAATGCTATAAATGGCTAAAGTAAGAACAATTGAAAAATAACCACTTCACTTAAAGTGTAGCTTAAAGAGGAATAAATACATTGTACAATGTAAATATATAAAATAATAAACAATTAACAGACAGACAGACAGATAGCCAGACAAGAGATAACATTTGAATTACGTTGCACTACAATGTGCTGGTAAAAACCCAAATTGTGCTTCAAAAAATTGGGTCCAAAGCAACTTTTAAAGGAAAGAAAAAAGCCACTCTGTTTTAATGACACATGCAACACCCTTAACTTAACTACAGTCAACGCTCTCCTTGTGACCACTCTCGTAAGCAGCCAGCGCTAGTTACGACCACATTTATGAAACCCTGTTTGAACAGTGACTTAATTAAACTTTGTAATGAAAAGCTCTCATAAGCAACTGCTTCCATAAGTGACTGCGACCACCTTTTGGGATTACCCAACTACAGCTGTGGACTTTTCCTTTGCCTTTAAGCTCTTGCAGGTGACCATTCAGAGTATTATACATAAAATCAACATCTTAAGTGAAACTGCACAAAATGCTAGTGGCCTAAGAAAACTGTATGTAAAGTTTAGCTGTATCTATATCAGGTATAAGACACTTCCTTCTGTATTTTCTTTATGAATTATTAAGAACTTTCTGAAGCTCTCATAAGCAACTATCCTCTATTGTTTCACCATGCACTCACTTATGAGAGCTCATTCTCATTAAGCAACCAGCTTAAATTTTCTGAGGTGGTCGCTTAGGAGAGCTTTTACGGTATGTTAAAGTTGCTCTTTAAAATACATGATATTGTACATCTGCATATGTTAGTATGGAAAACACATACATGTAGATAACACAAAGGAACTTACACATTTCATCAGTAACTGTCTCATATGAAGCATTGAATCCTGGACGTCCATTGGAGGACGTCCTCAAGGTAATCTGAATGGAGTTGGCATCAGAGTACACTGGATCAGGAATGTTTTGGCCACACAGCCTAAACGGGTTGTCACCATCATTTGACGCAATGTTTGTGATTGTAACAGAGGCACCACCAAGATTTGATCCAGTACAATCTGTATTCTGACCTGGCTCCAAAGTAAAATTTAAAAAAGACAACTTGATTCGTCCACTGGGAATTGTGATAGTCCAAACACATGTTTTCATTGTATCAAAGTTGTTTGGAAAATTGGGGCTTGCTACAAATCCACTTGATGCCCCACTGATATTAACTCCAGCTCCACAAGCTACAAGGAGTTAAAAACAAGAATGCATACATCTGAGTACTTTTTCAGACAACACGTCTTGATTGTAATGGTAGAATACAGGTACATGTGGGGCAAAAAGGATTGACACTCCAAAAAGTTTGTTAGTTCTCATTTAATACTTAGTACAAATATCCTTCTTTGAATTTGTTGTAAAAGGCTCTATAATAATCTCACTCACTGGAGTTTGCCCCAAAAACATTTAGTCACTCCAATTCCCAACACCACTTGATAAAATAAAAAGTTATTTTGAAAATAATATTAACCCATTCGCCCCTGAACCGCCCGTAACCGCCCGTGCAGATCCACGTCCTTTCTAACCCTCGTGACGTCATCAGTTTTAACGGTCAAGGCCAACTTTGTCCGCTAACTTGTGCAGAGTGAAGAGGTCTTTCAAACCATACCAGAATGGGCACAATTCAGTCAAGGATACCGGAGAAAACGGCAAAAAACCATGCAAGATTGACCTGTAAATCTCCATGAAAATCTTGTTCCATTACCCACCTACCTTTCCTTTCACCTAATTCTAAGATCCTAAAAGCTTTCCTAAAAACCCTTCCCATCAAAATGAAGCCTACTAAATGCCCAGCATTTCGCATGCCCGAACTTCGCAAGCTGATATTTTGCATCTGGATACAAAGGCTGTTAAGAGTACGACCGGTAAACAGGTTTGGGATAAGTTTTAGCTCTTTATAGCATGACAGTGACCAGAAAACCACTCGACTAGCTTCAAAACACGTTTTTTGGCAAAATCTCCAGGAGCGAATGGGTTAAATAAGAATCAACCACAAGGAGCCCCACACTTTCCCTACTACATGCAAATAATGTGTGCAAATAAATTTGCAAAAATATATTTTTATACCTGTCCAGTTGTGGTTCAGTTTTATTCTTGGTTTAAATGGTATTGACGTTTGTTTTTAATAGGGTATGATAATGTGTGATAATGAATTAACAACCAACGGAAATACAGGGAAAATTTACATCAAGGATAAAATTGAACCACAACATTATTTTTTATAAATCTTATTATTTTAAAAGTTTAACAGAAAAAGTTAGCTTGTCTATACAATGTAAATCATTTAATAAAATTAGCCAATTTTTCGCATGATTTGTAACGTTTATGTTACAAAGAGGGTTCATCACAACATAACAACAAAACTGCTGCTGTTATAAAATTGTTTTCTAAAAATAATATAGCTCCAAATGCAAGCCAAAACCAGGGGATGTAGTTAGATTCATATACTTTTCCTTCTGAAACAGCTACATAAACAATTAAGTTATTTTTATTGGCTTATTCCCCCAATTCTGCTTGCAACTGCATGTATGACAACATTAGTTTTCACTTGAAGATAAGCAAGAAAGTCATATGCAAAATTATAACAATTAACTCTGCTTATGAATTTGTTGGTCTGATTTTCACTACATGTAGATTGTGCTTTACTTCTGAATTTGACCCTGACTCCATCATTAGTGAAAACCAGCACTGACACTGCTAAAAGGGAAGAGTGAGGCACATATGTGAATAAATTATTGCATTCACAACACATTATGTACAAGACAAACTTACAATCTTGCAATTGAGCAGACACAATGTTGATCAAAACGTTAACTGCAACACAAAGATATAATCAAGGTCACAACTATAGTAATGTGAACAACAAAGATCTAAAAGCTCCCTGGAAGAAATTTTTACATGTATGCATACCCGCCAACACTCCCAGTTTTCCCAGGAGTCTCCAAGTTTTTCATCAACCCTCACGGTCCCTTGGTTAGAGTGCCAAATCTCCCGGGGAAGCACCTACCATGGCCTTTTTCAAAATGTTTTCATTAATTTTGTTATGTTCGAGATGTGAAAAAGGAAAATAAAACAAGAAGTGGATTTAGTGCTCGTAATATTTGAGCTGTTCTTGATCAGAAAATGCAAAACGGGGCAATCAAACTGATGAATATTTAATGAGTAACATAATTGGTCAGAAATCAACCAATCAAATTGCACAATACATCATAGAGAGTTGGCACGGCTTTTGCACACTGTTATCGACGTCGGAAACATTCAGAGGCCTTTGGGTAATTTTCAGAGAGTATTCAGACATTGTCAAAAACAACATTCTTCCAATTTGCCACTTGTACATCTCCCATAATGCACCTCATTTGCCCTCCCAAAATTTTGCATAATAGTTATTTTCAATTCCTCTTGGGATGGCTGTAATACCCAGGAGAAATGAAAAACAAAGGCTATGCAAAATTTTAGGGGGGGGGGGGGGCAAATAAGGTGCATTATGGGAGATGTGCAAGTTGCGAATGCAAAGACTTCTAAACATCTCCAGATTCTTGTACTCTGGGAGTTGGCAGTTACAGTGTACAATCATGTATTTGTATGTACACTGTGGTAGTGCAAAAGATCTATTAGAGTCAGCTTAAGCAATGGACATTCTTGAGGTCATGGATGTCAGGAGGGTTGTGCCTGGTCTAGATCGAGTACAGCGTTTGTGGTGCAAAAAGTGAAGATTAAGCATTGACTGGTTTTTGGTATAACACAAGTCATGGACGTCTTCTCTGTGTTTTACACTTTAGCTATTTGAAATATCTTCACTCATGACATAGCATTTTGAATTTCAGAAAGATCTTTGTTGCTGAAGGGGACTCGTACATTTTCTTTGCTCCATTCTCATTTGAACATTTCACCTTTCACATTTATTCGCCAAGCCTAAAATGCTTGTACATGTACTATTCGATTGTGTAGACCAGTGTGTTGTGTATAGCGAACAAAACATGATAATGAAGTTTAGCAGCCCATTATATCATAATTATATTATTATCATCATTCATATTGTTATTACCTTTAAGCATAAAGACTCAAGATTTTTAGAGACACTTTAATACTTTCTTTGTGAATGAAACTAATGTTGTCTGTGTAAATGTTTCACCAAATCTTTTCTTGATTTTTGGTAGTCTCTCTTGTGATTTTAATCACTGTGTCGTTTGTTTTCAAAATGCCGAGCGTATCAAATGCTTTTTAAGATTACACATCATTATAAAACCATTAAATAAAAAGAAAAAACATAATAAATTCTTTATTATGTTGAAGTGTAACTCTATTAATGTTCATTCAAACACTTGACAATTTGCACTGCAAATTTGGGGACTGTCAAAAGTGAGAAGTGGCTGGCCATAATTATAAGTGATTTTGGAAATTTTTTGAACTGTTTCACTAACTAAAAGCCCACGCATGCTTCGATCATCCTGAATATTGAATGGGTGCAATTTTTCTTGCAAAATTGTGAAAGACTGCATTCCGTCCAAGCTCTGTAAGATAAAAACAATGTCTCATAGTACTGTTGCACCTCAGATGTGATGTATAAAAAGTATAAAAGGCTGGTTTACATGCCACCAGATTTGTTGGGAAGATTTTGCAAGGTTAAAACTTGCTGAAGGCAAAAAATTGGCCTGATTTGTTTTCCAGGCCTAATCTACAGTGATCAAGGGTCATTATGGCTCTTAAATGTGATCGAAGATGATTGCTATGTTTTGGATGCACATATAAGGCTATTAACTCAATGAAAGATTTGTTTTACTCTTGGACTGTTTTGCACATTATTTTTCCCTAAAATCACTTAGCCTTTCCCTCAAAAGTCACATGAATGTGCCCTTAAGTTAACTGACTTGTGGATTACAAGTTTATTGTTTAATTTGCATTATAAATTTATTGACAGGAGCTTCGCTTTTAGCCCTGGCTAAATCTATATATTACTGCACTTTTCACAATCATGTGAACTCTAAAGTTCAAAAGTCGCCTTCATAATTGTGTTTTTTGCTGCCGTCAATCATAATTACGATCACAAACAACGAACCTTGGAACACAGAAACACACAAAACGGATCGAAATCCACCAATCACAAATCACAAACCATGGCCTTTTGAACCCGTTAAAGTAAAGTTTTGTTTCTTAAGAGGTCCGTTAAGATGATTGACGGCAGTGAAAAATGCAATTGTCACTGTTGGCTTTTGAAGTTCAGAATTTGCATGTTTGTGAAAAGTGCAGTAAGGAACTTGGTAAACTAAAATTTAATTTTCATGAAGATGATGTGAATTGCGGAATACAAATTTGAATGAAGATATGATCGATTAAGATATGATCGATTATTAATAAGCAATTGCAAATAATCCCTCCCCACAAAAAAAAAGAGACAAGAAAAAAATTGGGGGACTTCAATGGGATTCGAATGATTGGCCTCTGCATTTGTGCTGCAGTGCTCTACCAACAGAGCTATAAAATTTAATGATATCCATTTGCTTCAACTAGACCAATCTATGTATTCTTGCAAAAATTCACCATTGCCTTCAAAATTCTCCCAAAAAGGCAATTCCACTCTTATAATACTAAAAATTCTCACGCCTACTCTCTATCATGTTGTCCAACAAATACTAAGAAGCTTTCAGTTTTTTTTTAAGGCCTCGATTTTTAAAAAACATTTAACTTTCAATTTTAAGTGAAACACAGCATTGCAATAAACTGTTCCAGCATTGTTGCCCTAAAAATCGTCATTGCAAATCATCTTGTGTAACATAGCCCTAAACTCTCCTTGTTCACGAATTAAGTCAAACAGCACTTTGCAATTGGCCGTCAGACTTATGGAGCAAAATAAGCCCAGTTTCATTGGAAACTGTTAGAACAAAATAAAAGAAAAAATGACGTCATCGTACAAATGGCTTGTTTCAGTTTTGGTTACAGTATACACCTATATATTCTTACAACAAGTCACCTGGTCACGATATGATCCCACCAAAGTTGATTACAGAAGCGGCAGCTGTTATTGCGCAGCCTATGACAAGTAAAATTAACTGTTGTATTGAACATTGCTGTTATCCTGCTAGCTGGAAGATGGGCATGGTGACTCCTTTGTACAAAAAAGACGACGAGTTTTGTAAGATCAACTATAGGCCCATAACTGTGCTCCCTGCTCTAAACAATATTTTTGAAAGGCTTCTATCAGGGCAGATGTATGAATTTTACAATGGACTCTTATCAGACTTCATAAGCACTTATAGAAAGTTTTATAGTTACAAGACCTCTTTGCTAAGGTTGACAGAAGACTGGAGGATGATGCGTGACAGGGGGGAGCTTGTTGCAGTAGTTTCTATGGATCTCTCCAAAGCGTTTGATGATATTCAGTATCCACTCCTCCTTTCGAAACTGAGGGCCTATGGTATGGATGACAAAAGTTGTGCCCTAATTAGGAACTGTCTCTCTGGCAGAACTCAGAGAGTTAAAGTTGGAGCCACCTTTTCGACCTGGGAAAGCGTCAAGCGCAGGGTCCCGCAGGGGAGTGCGCTAGGTCCTATGCTATTAAACATTTTCATAAACAATCTTTTCTTCCATGTCAAGAAGGCCAAGTTGAACACTTATGCGGATGATCATCAGGTGTACTACTCCTGTGTCGATCCGGCAGCTCTGGAAGCATGCGTATCTCTTGATGTTGGCGTGGCCAATCAGTGGTACCATGAAAATGGGATGATAGTTAATGAGAGCAAGCACCAGCGTCTAATCCTCGGTGATACCGGGTATGGTTTTTCCTTCCCAGTAAAGGACATGTTAGAGATTTTTGGAATGGAAATAGATAATAAACTGAATTTTTCTAAACATATATCAAATGTATGCAAAAAGATTAATACCGGTAATCAATTTATACGCAGGGAAATCTTATTCAAACTTTACAAAGCATATATTCTACCTCATTTTTATTATTGCTCCTATGTCTGGCACTTTTGTGGAGCGTGCGATGCGGATAAGCTTGAAGCTCTAAATAAAAGAATACTTAGATTTATACTTGGAGATTACTCATCTCCATATGCATACAACACTCTTCTCTCAAAAGTCAACTCTACTTCGTTATGTCACAAACACGTTCAAAATTCCCTCGTACTGTTATATTAACTCAGTTTGTTTTTCACTCATTTTCCTGCTTATATGAAGAATATGTTTTCACTCCAGCCCTCTTCTTATGATCTTCGTGGCAACTACATAATTCTTTCACT
>JBBMOI010000005.1:32280000-32605000 GCA_038088405.1 Porites divaricata
CCAAATTTCAGTTTTTGTATATTTCATCGCAGTTGACAATCTATCTCCTCTACTTAAGATTGGTTGAGATGCTTCGCCTTTCTCAAAGCTTAGAAACCGCAAGTTCGCTAAGACGGTTTTAAGGATGGTTTTCAAGTCACCTGAAACTTTCTTGAATCGTTTCAACTTTCCGACTTTAATGAGATGCAAAGTAAAGTTACTTGAGATTTTACTTAGGCCTTCAGACGTATTTTTTTGGTTAAGTAAAACTTAACAGCCTAGAGTAAAGACAACCAATTTATGGGAAATAGCTCCCCCCCCCCCCCCCCCCCAGCCCAAGCTATGAGCGTAGAATATTGAACTTGAGGGAGTGAGACTTTCAATAAGTGACCGCTCTCTTAATTAAAATTGCTTACCTACCGCCTACTGGGAAAATTTGGAAACGGAGAGCCGCGAAGAACTTTTATTTTTTGCGGATTTTGCTGATGGTCAAATAAGTTCCTGCAGAAAAAAACACCAGCAAATTAAAAACGGCAAAAATTTACTCCCGTTATTATAATTTTTTTTAAAACGGCTTTTTTTTTTAAAAAAATGGCTTTTAATCCACTTGTGTTTATACTATCATACATTGGGGTGAAAAAATAACGTTTTTTAGGTTAATATTTGCCTCGAGAAGAAGCAGTCGGACCTTGCTATGCAAACAAAACAAAACAATAACTTGAAATTTTAAGTCAATACTTTTCCAGTCTGTTGTTTTACCTAAAATAGTAATAAAAGTTGAAAATATTACATTTCCTTCCTTAGTTTTGCCGCTGGAAAGGAAAACCGCTAAAATTAGTTCCCATCTGAAATTTCAGTCAATTCGAATCTCAAAAATTTGTTCCCGCACAAAAGCGTACAGGAACCTTCAGATTTGGGGGGGGGGGGGGGGGGGGAGCGGTGTCCTTTTCTCCGGAAAAAATTACACAGTGCCCGAGTGACTAGTTTTGTAATCGGAATACAAAAGTACTTATATTCTATGAAAAGGAAAAAAACGTTTACAATTCTAGTGAAACGGTTCTAAATCTAGAAGTCAAGTAGTTATTTTAAAACCTCGCATTCTCTATTATCACCATCGACAGTCTTTTCGATCTAGTAAAATCTGAAACTGTTTTTAACTACTTTAGGCAGTTACAATAAAACACGAGCAGAATCAAACGAACCAACAAGAGCTCCAAGCAAATATATTGTACTGGAGCAAACTTATTGACGTGTACATTTAGTTCGTTTATTAACGTCTTAATTTTACTTTGCGTTATTTTCCTCACTATTGTCCGTGACTGTGCTCACATGGTGGGTGGCTCCTCCTAAAATGTTCTGCAATTGGTATAGGATTTAATGGAGCCGAAACCAATTGTGGAATTGTACGTATTTTAGGCATCCTACTGATGAAGAGTTGCGACACGTAGATATATATTTTTTAGCAACTAAGAAAATTTGCAGTCTGTCTACTTTGAATTGTTACTTTATAATGTGTCCAGGACTAAATCTACTGCTGTTATCATTCAAATGAAATCTCTTTGGCAGAAGTTTTGCTGCATAGAACTATTTTTAGAAATTTTCCTTCGAGGATTATTATGGCAGAGGAGGGGTTAAAAGAGAAAACCAACGCGTCGGAAACGTTAAATGAAACTTCACACTCGCACTATTCTGACTATTAAAAATTGCTTCAGCAAGCGACAGATCATTCAAAACGGAAGCAATGCGTTTGTGATCATTAACATCAGTAGTTGAAAATAGGATGTTTAACAAAAACTTCTTCGATTCCCGCATTTCCCTTTCACTCTGTTAAATTTAATCAAACATGACGCTGCTAAAGGTAGAAGCTACTTGTCTATAATGCTATTTCAGTTTTGAAAAGTGGGTCTAATTTCCAAGAAACAGAGCTTTTAAGCAACAGTTTTAAGAGCGGATGTCAGTAAATATCGACAGAAGGTCTACAAAAGTGAAAAATCGAAAATTCTCAAAAAAATTCACAAAGTAGCACTAGGTAAGCTATTAACATAAATGTAATTTTTACTTCGATCCGATAATTATTTTCCACGTACGGGGGGGTTATTGGTTTCGCGGCTCTCGGACCAGGTTTTCCAGGCCCGAGACCATGTGTCACAAAAAAATCGTTTTAAAATTTAAATCCACTGTAATGCGGACAACAAATAACTTATTCAGAAGAGTACATAATTGCACACATTTTAAGTGGTGAATTACTCAGTTTGAATGAAAGTGTAATATTTTGGAGATTTTTCATTATTTTCAATATTTTGAACGTTTTCGTTCAATGAAAAAATGGCAAATTTTAAAGCCCAAAATCGTCGACTGGTACCTCGATTTCAGTAACGAGTCTTATACCACGTTAAAGAGCGTTATCTCTCCTTTCAAAATCTGTTTTCAAAACCATGGGCAACTTAAAAGAACATTTCTGAGGCCAAAAAATATAAGTAGTACTTTTCTGAAATTTGAGCTTTCCAGACTCGGCGGGCCGATGCTTAAAACTTGGAAAAATATAGTAAGAAATCAGTTTGAGCAACAGTGATTTAACGTTATCAGCTATCAGAGACCAACACGTGTTTATCGAGCGATCTGATAAAATTTAAAGCCGTTTTCCGACAAGAAAAGCAGAGTTTAGCCATCTTCTGCTACCAAACGCACGAGTCACGTAAGGTTGTCAAAGGGCAAAGCACAATAATAAACTTCAAAAAGCACAACGTTTCTACGTCCAGGAATTAGACTTTAGCGGACAGAACAATGCCTACGAGTGTATGTTTCCTACCTTAGCATGGGTTTCCTAGATACTGGAAATAAAAACATCAAGGACAGTATCGGCAAGAGCATCTTCGGCTGCTCTCAAACGACGGAGATTACGTTACTTTTCACAGATTGACCGCTTACCACCTGTTTTTGGGCTCGCATTTCGACGGAACGCTTGCCTCGAGAGGCGCGCGGCACGGATCTGAACTCAAACTCGTTCCCAGAGGCCGCGATCCTTTTGTACAGCGACGGGGATCACTAACCTCTGGAATGAATCCGTAAAAACCATCTCTGATTGGCCGATAAAATCGTATTCATCACATGCAAATTTCTTTGCTAATCAAAAAACAGTGAGCACGTTGATTTGATTTTGACAGGCCACTTGTGTACACATAAATCTCATACGACCTGGAACCGTTAAGAAAAACGTTAACCTCGATCGATAATCTCCGAAATCAGGCTACAGTGACATTTTTTTTCAAAATTTCCTTTTTCTTATTTTTGAAAGTCATTCCAATGCTTTTTTTTTTAAAAGAGATGATATACATTTATGCCACTGAACCTTTCAAATTTGCATACACTGTTGTGTTTATTCCGTGCACGAAAGAATGTGTGTCGTCGTGACTAACAAATGTTCATTCGCGGTGTCTAAATAAATAGACACTTTTGTCCCCTTTACTTCTCTTTCTTCACTAAATACATCCATCAAAGGTCACAGAAGAAAAACTGCTTTGCAAAGAGGGAATTGCAGCAATGTACGAGCAAGGAAAATTTCCCTTGCATTTGAGACCTTCTCTTGGTCAAATGGGTAAACAATTTCACGCAGGCGCAGTTAAACCGGAACCATGATTTTGTGGTTCCGGTTTTGGATTCTTCCAGAGCGTTCGTTGCCCCATCCGCAGGACAAAAGTAACGGATGCTCTGGGAACGAGATTGATCTGAACTCTTCTTCAACGTGACATTGAACTGAATTTATCGGAAATATGCCACCACCACCAACAACACGAGCTTTTTTCGGGTATTTGTTGTTTTTTATACGAAAAGTTTGGGTAAGCAGATTCGCGCAAAAACCATTTGGCTTGAAAAATGTGTTTAAAACCCCAACCTGGATTTGAAGCAAAAAGTATTTCCTCGAAATAAGCTAAAAATACCCAATTCCCGCAGTGAAAAAATGGATGATTATGGAAGGATTATCGAATTCTTGCCTAACAGATATAGGATTGGGGCTAGGCAAAAAAGCCCATAACCTGCTCCTGTAGTTGTGAATCTCCTCAAGATAAAAAATTTCAGTAAGAACCGAAAACAACAGATTAAAGGAGGTACACACACCTTGAACTAGTCAGGGAAAAGGGGCTTCTGATTGAGCTAAACTGTCATTGATGCATGGTGCAATTAGGTAGACCTGTTACTATTCCCCGCGCAACCACAGGAACAAGTCCAGCCATTTGGGCCCGGGGATGGGGAGTACTTTGAAGTGGTTCTGTAGGGGACTTTTGGGGGTAGGGGGCAGGGCAAATCGAAAATAACTTCTCTTTGTTTTTGTGAAGTACATCATTTCTCGCACGGCTGACAAGGTGACGGCGGACTCCGTGCCTGTGGAAAGGCCCTTTTGAAACATGTCCTAGCAACATGCACGACATCACGAAATTAACGTCAGCACCGTGAATCAACTCCATGAACAGGGAGAGGCGATAAGTCCCATCTTAAAAGATGCTTGATGTCTAGACATGAATAGTCTGTCCACAGTCATTTTTCATTTTGTATTTCGGGACCATTTGAAGCGCACGAGTGAACCGGAGCGCAGTAACGAGCCCTAACCCCACCCCATTGCCCTTGCGGTCAATAAATCATCGCGTTTTTCATTTTTTTTTTTTTATGCGCGTTCGAGAACCTCCAAAGGGATTATTGAGGGTCTTTGTGCAGTTTCAGTTTATTTTACCGACAAAAAAGAACAAAACAAAACAAAAGACAAGTATACAGAAATACGCCGAAGCAATGTGGTGAGGAAGCCCTAAAAGAAAACATAAGGCTTAGGTCATCTCCTCTTCGTTCGTTTAGCGTCGAATAGGTTTCCTGGTTTTGGGTGGGTTGGTCGGTGGGGTGAAAAAAAATCACAAGGAATCTGAGAACAGGAGGCCTGAAACACCAGCACCATTGCCGTAGAGGCTGAAAACAACAAGACATGGTCACCAAATCGACACAAACTCAATATGGCGGAAAATGTGATGGTCAATTTCATGAAAAAAAAAAAGGCCCAAAAAGGGTAAAAAGCGAAAGGATACACTACCGAACGTTTTATGCCTCGAAATGCTGTTATAATGCTAATTTTTTAGATTAAAAAATTAATCTACGTCCAAAAAAATAAACCTTGTCGTTTCTTTTTCTTTCTTTTTTAAAAAAATGCCACGTAACTGGGTCTGTTGGACGACACCAAACGAAGAAAAAATTAATATAGGTATTAAGCTCCCTTAAAGTATAAAAATATAAGTTTACTAGGACAGGATCAAACGTATACTGAGTAACTAAATGATAAAAATTTGATCAAAATTAAATGAAAGGCTAAGAGTCTAAGCGCTGTCTAAAAACGAAGCGGTAAACAAGAAGTGCTGCCTCTCATTTAAAAGAGACTTGAAATACTGAGTGGACCACATCCTAAACTCCCGCGAAAACCGCAAGAGATTAGGGCTAAGGGCTAAGGAGACTAAACAGGGGTGTAGTTACTTGTGCGCACGGTTCGCACGTGCGTACCCGAAAACGTTGAGGAAAAACAATAGAATGAAATAAACATAACTAAAAAAAATCGGTTTCCAGAGAAGCGATGACATTAATTGGAGAACCGAATCTTGGATGATTTATTCATATCACGGCAAGCTTGATGATGTAAAGCGTGAACGCGTTGTTTTCTCCATGACCTTTCTTCAGATTAGACGAAGTAGGGCACAATTACGTCAATGTGTGGTGGTTTTCTCGGTCAAAAATAATCTGACAAAAACGGGTAAAAAGAGTCATTTGTAAACTAAAGTCGGAGGTACTACAAGCTTGATTTTTGATAATAATAATAATAATTTACATTTATATAGCGCAAACCTCTATATGAATATATTCGGTTGCGCTTTACAATATTGTTATATTAAAGTTATGTTAAAGGTGACTAAAGCATGAGAAACTATTAAAAACTACAATAAAAGTATTTAAAACTAAAAATCTATAATAACTACAATAACTACAATAAAAAGTATTAAAAACTGAAAAAAAAGCCAACAATTAAATCTATTTAAAAGCTAAGTTAAAAAAATGAGTTTTAACAGCAGTCTTAAAAGTGTCCAATGTCTTCATGTTGCGAATTGCCGAAGGTAATGCATTCCAGAGATAAGGTGCGGCTGACTGGAATGCACGATCGCCAAGAGTTGGATGGGTGTTAATGCCTGGTAACTCGAGGAATATAGATTCATTTGATCTTAGAGAGCACCTGGATTGCTGTTTGATAGTAATGAAATCAACTAGATAATTAGGAGCTGAAGGAGGATAATAGCTGAATTAATGATAAACGGTTGACGTCAGTGAACATAACAAACCGACAGAATTAAAGAATTTTAGAGGTTGAGTCATTTCATAAATAGCAAAAATGCTTTTGCTTACAACCGTTAACTCCACTTTTAATAAAGGTGCCTTAAAAAAATGTTGAGATTTGGGGTGGGGGGGAGGGGTACCTCTGGAAAATCCTGACTACGCACCTGCTAAAGCCTGAAACTGAACAACAGGAGTCTTGACAAAACGTCCTCAGTTATCATCTGTCCGGGGTCGTACTTTCAAGGAAACGCTGATCAAGAGTCACTCATGACGGAATCAAAACTCCTCGTAGCTTCCAGAGAAAAAAGGAGCGACAACAGTGGTAAGCGGTCGTTCTGTGAAATGTAACGCAATCTTTGCCGTTTATAATTACCATCTTTCGGCGCTTGGATTTAAAACATGTTCTCGCGTGTGGATACTTGACATTTCCAATATATGGAAACACCATGCTAAGGTACGAACAACAGACATTCACAAAATTGTTTTGTACGCTGAAATCTGATTTCATAGACGTAAAACGTTTTGAATTTTAAGACTTTTTAATATTAGCGCTTTGCCCTTCCTTTGACAACTTCACGTGACTGGTGCACTTGGCAGGAGTTGACAATTAAATCTGCCTTTCTTGATAGCAAACGGCATTAATTTATCTCAGATCGCTGTATAAACACGTCTTGATTTCTGAAAGCTGATAACATGAAACCATTGTTGCTCAAACTGATTTCTTACTATATTTTTCCAAGTTTTAAGCATCGGCCCGCCGAGTCTGGAAAGCTCAAATTTCAGAAAAGTACTACTTATATTTTTTGGCCTCAGAAATGTTCTTTTAAGTTGCCCATGGTTTTGAAAACAGATTTTGAAAGGAGAGATAACGCTCTTTAACGTGGTATAAGACTCGTTACTGAAATCGAGGTACCAGTCGACGATTTTGGGCTTTAAAATTTGCCATTTTTTCATTGAACGAAAACGTTCAAAATATTGAAAATAATGAAAAATCTCCAAAATATTACACTTTCATTCAAACTGAGTAATTCACCACTTAAAATGTGTGCAATTATGTACTCTTCTGAATAAGTTATTTGTTGTCCGCATTACAGTGGATTTAAATTTTAAAACGATTTTTTTGTGACACATGGTCTCGGGCCTGGAAAACCTGGTCCGAGAGCCGCGAAACCAATAACCCCCCCGTACGTGGAAAATAATTATCGGATCGAAGTAAAAATTACATTTATGTTAATAGCTTACCTAGTGCTACTTTGTGAATTTTTTTGAGAATTTTCGATTTTTCACTTTTGTAGACCTTCGGTCGATATTTACTGACATCCGCTCTTAAAACGTTATGGAGCACTTTACTATTGATTGATGTGTTGTATAGCGCTGACTATCAGCCCTCAAAAAACCGACTTGTGCTCTTATTTATTATGAATACTACTACTAATTTAAATGCCATGGTTACAAACAAGGGAATTACAGACACCAACAGGTGCAATGATTATTTTGGTGATTATTTAGGGACTGTGTTACACAAGTCTAGTCCATTTGGTGTAGTTTTCCAATTACCCGCTTTACCTACTATGAAACTTAACGATGGCGTGAGTTACTTTTAAATTTACAAGCAACAGAGACAAACTGTGATAACCAAGATTCAAGCACTTTCGGGCAGCCCCCTCCCCCCCCCCCCCCCCCCCCCCTCCTCTATGAAGGCATGCAGTACCAACACATCAGAGAACGGAAAAGGACTTGTAACTGCCATAACGGATGCTGCTTCACGGCGAAAACAGTGTGGCAATACATGATGATAGGATGACCAGAGACAATGCGATGGATATTGTTGCTGCTCCTAAAAAAAGAAAAAAGTGTTGATAACGTGACCAGTCAGACGATAAGAATGCATGAGGTTACCATATACCTTCAGCCATCAACAATTTCGTTAACTGGATTATGACCTTCACTACAGCACAGTCTCGTCCCCAGGCCATGTTGTTCCAACCCTGTGAGTGCAGAAGGCCTGGTAGAACCAACCAAGCGTGATAGCCGCGCAAGTTTTCCCACAAGCTTGACAGGTGACGTCACATCCGAAATCACCTTATTTATGTTTGTTTGTTTGTTTTCACAAATTAGTTGAAAAATGTTGATAGACAAAGCGAAAAGTTTAATTTTGATATAGGATACTAGGCACCCACAGTTTAATTAAAGACGCTTAATCGATAGGAGGCAGGTCACCCCTGAAGGCAGTGTTAAAATTACTGGTTTCTGTTTAGAGAGGTGTACATGTATTAAATAATAATAGTTTTGACAATACAAACTTATAAATGCGCAGCAGGCCTACGGATATTGGTTCTAGCTTTCTCCTAACATACTTTCAAGGGCTACAAGAACAACTCTCCCTAGGCTTACTGATACATTTGCAAGTTTTTAAACAAATACGAACTCGCTTAACAATAGACACCTTCTTCAACTGGGCAGGGGAGGATGGAATTGCCTGGAATGGGACATATGAACCATATATGGGACATATGGGCTTTTAAGAGCTTCTGCCTGAGAGACCGGGGCAGGCTTGGAAATAGGGGTTGGCCGATTTGGCTCAAATTTGGTACACTTAGTTACTATGGAGACTTATGCAATATGCCAAAGTTTCAGCTCCCTTGCTCTTATTTGGGCTGAGTTCTAGATATTACACTTTTTGGGGTCCCCCAATGCTATTTTTATAGCCCATTTTGGGAACTTTTGAATACTTTGATTACAATGTTAGGGAGATTTTAAGCCAAATATAAACTCATTTTTTATTATCTCTATCCTTAAGAATTTTATAGCAAAACATATGGATCAAGGAAATATTTCTGTTGTTTCTGAAATAATTGTTAAGTTAATGCCCTTAAATGCATTTTTAGTGAAACTGAAAATAGCCCAAATTTAAGGTGGATTTACTTTAGTGCCCACTTTTGAAATAACACAATTCTGACATGAGCAGAAAGTTTAGCCCTAGGTATGTAAAAAACAAGGAGAAAATACTAAGGTTACGGCTTTTTCACTGTGCGGCCTTGATTTGAAGATGCTAATACAGCCACTTCCGGTCTAGTCATTTCTCCCTTGTTATAAAGCTTATATAGAGTATATTAGCTAAATACTTTCCAATAACTTACCTAAATAATACTGCCTGTAGCACTTTTACCTTCTAATTCTACCTGAACGTTAAAATTGGCAAGATATGAATATCTACTTCAGGAGAAAGTCACTTCCGGTCCAACAGTCCACATTGGAGGATTTTCGTTAAGAGTGGTATTTTTGTATTCACAATGAAATCTCAAAGCGCTGTTTATGTATCTTTATACCTATATGTTTTTCAAATTTTCATAGTCTATTGAGGAAAACAACAATTTTTTTTTGTAGCGACAGCAATTAAAATTCGATCGTGATGTTGAATCCCAGTTTGTTGACAAAATATATTATGAGGTGTTTTTAAGACTTCTATACTGGCTAATATATGCAAGGCAAATATTTCCCTTTGGTGAAAGAGCGACGTCATTTTAAACTGTTCTTGAGTTAAAAGTGTTTCTAGTAAAAAGAAAGAAACCTAAAACACATAATTAAACCTGGGCCTCTATATTTATTTCATGTTAACTCTGTCCCCAACCACTTTACTACCACATCGATCCGCGCGCCATATAAACTGTCCTTGCCCCTAGCTATGACTTACTTTTGCATTTTACCGAGTTTGACATTTCTTTTTGTTTCCAGTGAGCAAATATTCCCCATGACTCACACTTGCTAACATGACTTGTTGCTAATCACACCCACTTTGGGCACAGGCAGCCCAAGATCAGCTTTTCTTTTTTTTGATCTTATATTTCCATCTAGGTTCCGCGAAAGCTAAAAAATATCGATAAAATTAAATAGTTTCACTTGCCTTCAGCTCTAGGTGTCTTTGTGTCTTCGAGAATAAGTAGGCACAAACAGAGGATGGGCGGGGGTGGGGGGGGGGGGGGGGGTCGAGCCTTACCCAGCTGTTTGTGAGTTTTGGTTTTGTTGCTGCAGTGTTGTTTGTGAGAAAAAAAAGCCACTGCACGATACACCCAAATCAAAACCGAACTTACCGCAACTTTTCTTAGAGCAATGATCTCAAGAGATACAGCGTACTTTACGCTGCAGTTTTTCACTTCACTCCCTTTTACCAGAAGTGGTAAGTTAGGAAAATTAAATTCGAGGAAACTGCACGCGATCTTGTGGCTCATAATTAAATTTAAAATCTTATTGCGTTAATGATGAGTACTCATGATCAGTATCTCTTGACGGTCCTTGGAAAAGTATAAAATTGTACTCCTGAGGTAGTAAAAACAATGTCATCAATTCGATGTTCTTTCTGGAGTAATGATGACCTTTGTGGTGCTCGCGATAATTCAAAGTTGTGTGAGCCAGCCGTCAGTCTGCCTTTAGCATGTCTAGACCGCGATGTAACTCACCTTTTGGTTAAAATTGGTGCTGGAGGCACCAAAAGTTCAGCTTCGCACAGACTTCAACATTTTCCTGAGTACAAACTAATACTGAATCAAGCTGGAAGGTGTGGTGCCGTGAATGCGGAAATCAAGAAGATGACGATTTGTCCGCGTCACCGCCGTAAATTCACACGTTTACGAGAACTAACTGGACAATGTCAACCCCCCACCCCCAACCCCCAACCCTCCACAACCAATGCTCGAGGAGTTACAGCAATTAAAGTTCTTCATCCGTTTTCGTCACCATCTAATTGCTCTGGGGCTTCAGTGGCTGGACATTCCTCCGTTTCGCCCGGCCTGTTCTCTTGTGAGGAAGAAGGATGTGTTAAGATGTTTTCTACCTACAAAGAACTTCAGCATCATTTAGATGCAGAACGGCATCTCTTCGTGGAGGAGCAAGACACTGTATACGATGTCATCAAGAAAAAGTGGGCCAGCATCTTATCAATCATAAGCTTACAGAAACAGCACTCTTTTCCATCAATGCAGGCTGGTTATGAAGGCGTTTTGGATTACCAAGAAGTAGTTGAGGATGGGCACTTAAGACCGTCCAAAAGTCAAGCCGGATGTCTGAAGACGTTAGAAACTACTTAATCCAAAGGTTCAATGATGGAGCAAAGACAGGCAACAAAGCAGATCCAAAACGGGTTGAACACGAAATGAAACATGTACTGCACACAACTGGTGGCTTATTATTCCAACCTTATGAGTGGCGTACCTCAAAGCAGATAGCAAGTTTTATCTCAAATCTCTTAAAGTCTCAGCGTTCAAAGAACATTGATGAAGGAAACCATGGTATTGAAACTGAGGATGAGGAGCCAAACATCCAGGAAAAAAAAACTTACAACTGTTGCAGCTTGTCATAGAAAGTCAGGTACAGGCAGATCACCCAATTTTGTTTCAGGGACATAATTTATGTCATCTAGCTAAAGAAGGAAAGATCAAAACCCTTCGACTAGATACACTGAAAAAGGCATGTTTGTCGCTGGACGTAGAAGTTACTGGATCCAAAGCAAGGAAGAACAGTTTTACTCTTGCACTAGACAAGTACATCTGCACACACCGATCCAAGAACTGCAAATACTGTCATGAAAGGTGTTGAACTTTGTTAATACAATAATTTTTATTATTGTTACTTAAAGACGTTAACAGTCACCCTATTACGTATAGTGAATGTTGAGTTTTAATAGATAAAAAGCAAAGAAAATATGTTCAGAATTCTTGTTGAATTTGACTGGCGTTCATGAACAATGAAAACAGTGTAGAGCTATAACAGCGCCTTTTTACCGTCATACGTTTTCAAAACTCCTTTGCTCGATCAGCTTTCACCAGGCTTGGAAGGGTGAGTTTTTTTTTTTTTGAAACAAGCTTTTCAGTAATGTTCACCCATCCACAAAAGGAAGCCAGAATTAGATGAAGTGATGCAATCTGAAAGAATATCTATATTTAACCAACTTTAGATTTACGTGCAATTAGAAATATATGGAAATGAAAGATCTCCAAACAGATTTTGTGAATATAAAAATGCCACACTTAACCATCCTCTCACGTGAACTGTTGGACCGGAAGTGACTTTGTGAGCATCTCCAGCGGTGCATATTCATATTTTGCCAATTTTAGCGTTCAGAAAGTAAAAGTGCTACAGACAGTATTATTTAGGTAAGTTATGGAAAGTATTTGGCTAATATACTCTATATAAGCTTTATAACAAGGGAGAAATGACTAGACCGGAAGTGGCTGTATTAGCATCTTCAAATCAAGGCCACACAGTGAAAAAGCCGTAATCTTAGTATTTTCTCCTTGTTTTTTACATACCTAGGGCTAAACTTTCTGCTCATGTCAGAATTGTGTTGTTTCAAAAGTGGGCACTAAAGTAAATCCACCTTAAATTTGGGCTATTTTCAGTTTCACTAAAAATGCATTTAAGGGCATTAACTTAACAATTATTTCAGAAACAACAAAAATATTTCCTTGATCCATGTGTTTTGCTATAAAATTCTTAAGGATAGAGATAATAAAAAATGAGTTTATATTTGGCTTAAAATCTCCCTGACATTGTAATCAAAGTATTCAAAAGTTCCCAAAATGGGCTATAAAAAAAAGCATTGGGGGACCCCAAAAAGTGTAATATCTAGAACTCAGCCCAAATAAGAGCAAGGGAGCTGAAACTTTGGCATATTGCATAAGTCTCCATAGTAACTAAGTGTACCAAATTTGAGCCAAATCGGCCAACCCCTATTTCCAAGCCTGCCCCGGTCTCTCAGGCAGAAGCTCTTAAAGAAGCCAGGCTTCTAAAGGTTAAATGACTAGAACTTTTAAATGTCCAAACACTCGGGTAACCTACAGTGTGTACAAACTGTATTTGAGCAAACCAGTAGTAGAAAGATGAATTTCATTGCAAATTATTAACAAAACAACATTAAAAAATCACACGGAAACTATCCATAATTTCAAAGGAACAGGTGAATACATACCAGTGGTATCAAATTCAGCTCTGAAACCACGATCAGGGCTAAATGAGGAATAGAACTTCACACGCATATACCGACCACTTGAAACTACTGGTATTAAGTTTGAGCCAGTGCAAAATCGACCCAAATTTGGGGAATCTGATGTTTGGCCATCAAAAAACTCCATGCGACTGCAAGAGTCCTTACTGCAATCATCGCAATTTCCCATGCGGAAGTCCTTGATTTCCACCTTCACACGTTTGTCAACTGACGCAGTAATGATCCAGAAACAGTTTCTTCCAGAAGGGTAGTTGGTCAAAGGGTAGTTAGGGCTGCTGAATGAGCCACTACCAGATAACTGGATTGGTTCAGTAGGGCATTCTAAAAAGAGAAATGATGTTGAACGGCAAGTCCAAGTTATAATAATATTATAGCATGACATTTTATGTTATTTCCTACATTAGACATCACTTAAATCAGACATCTTTCGGACTCAAGATTATAGTAAGCCATGCTGTCTAAAAGCAGACTGCATGGTCTCCTTTCCAGTTACAAACTCGACTCAGTTAGTTAAGTACACACGCTGTGATCAGGTAATTATATATTAGTAGGCCTTGATTTATTTTGGCTCCAGTTTACATGACCCTCTCAGTGTGTAATGTACACATATAATAGGAAACCTTGGGGGTTTTTTGCTTAGAGTGAAAAACCTTGCACCATTAATACATGTACAGTGTGAAGCCTTGTGTCTGTGGGCTGTACATGTACATGTAGTGCGATACACTGTATCTAACTAAACCGAAGGTTGACTCCATTTGGCGAGCCAGTCCAGAATTTCTTGCTCTGGGTCCCCTCCCCCAGCTGTGTACCAAGATATTTCTTGCTCTGGGTCCCCTCCCCCAGCTGTGTACCAAGATATTTCTTGCTCTGGGTCCCCTCCCCCAGCTGTGTACCAAGATATTTCTTGCTCTGGGTCCCCTCCCCCAGCTGTGTACCAAGATATTTCTTGCTCTGGGTCCCCTCCCCCAGCTGTGTATCAAGATATTTCTTGCTCTAGGTCCCTTCCCCCAGCTGTGTACCAAGATTTGTGTAAGCACCATGACTGGCCATTAAAAATGTCATTGTTTGATTGGCCGATCGGATTGAAGAGAAATTTGATACGCACATCAGTAATTTGTTGACACTGATTTGCAAACAGGACTACATGTAGTTGGGATTAGATTAATCTGCATTTACAGGCTTATTAGTACGTACACTGTACACTATGGAGTTACTTTCAGTAAGACAATGCATTATATATTGGCATCAGTTATAAATAAATTTATTGTGACCTAAACAGTGATAAACATACCTGGTGGGGTATAGTTCAGCATGGTGTAAGTTGCTGTAAATCCTCTTTGCCGTTTCGGAAGTAAAGGATCAGCGAAAAACCTCACCCTCAGACGTTCATTGGTTGAATAATAAAACTGTGGAGTAAAACTGCCGTCAACACATAGCTTCCCACTTGCAGCACCTGGTGTCTGACCAGAGCCCAGAAAGCCATCAAGAATTTCCAAATAATCACACGTACAGGCCCCTTCTGCACCACAACGATGAATTTCCATGTCTGTAATATCTAGCTTCACAAAATTGCTTTTACTGGCAGAGATTTCCCAGAAACAGTTCTGGTTAACAGGATACTTCCTGGGATAGAATGGACTTGTAATCACTCCTGACATGTCTGTCAAGGTCATTCCACTTGGGCACACTAAGTAGTAACATACGACAATATGTAATAAAATGCAGTTAAAGAGACATAAAACTGACTAAATTCAATGAACATTGAAACAGTTATAGCAAGACATAATTTATGGTGGGGGGAGTTCAAAGGGAACTTAACATACATGCAACATAACTCGATGGTATAAATGGCAAAAGTCTAACAATCGAAAAATAACCACTTCACATACAGTGTAGCTTATAATAAGAGGAATACACACATTGTAAATACACGTAAATAAATAAATAAACAGACAGACAGACAAGAGATGACATTTGAATTATGTTGCACTTGAATGTGCTGGTAAAAACCCAAATCATGCTTCAAAAAATTGGGTCCAAAGGAACTTTAAAGGACAGAAAAAAAACCACTCTGTTTTAATGACACATGTCACACCCTTAACTCAACTGCAGTCAACGCTCTCCTTGTAACCACTCTCATAAGCAACCAGCTCTAGTTAAGACCACCTTTATGAAACCCTGTTCAAACTGGGACTTAATTAAACTTTGTAACGAAAAGCTCTCGTAAGCAACTGTTTCTGTAAGTGACCGCGGCCACATTTTAGGATTACCCAACTAGACTTTTTCTTTGTTTTTAAGCTCTTGTAAGTGACCACTCAGAGTATTATTCATAAAAATCAACACCTTTCTGCGCTTTTCACAAACATGCAAATTATGAAGTTCAAAAGCCAACTGGCGATTGCGTTTTTCGCTGCCGTCAATGAACTTCATGGACCTCTTAGGAAACAAAACTTTACTTTAATGGGTTCAAAAGGTCATGGTTTGTGATTTGTGATTGGTGGATTTCAATCCTCTTTGTGTGTTTCTGTGTTTCAAGGTTCGTTGCTTGTGATCGTGATTATGATTGACGGCAGCGTAAAACGCAATTGTGAAGGCGACTTTTGAACTTAAGAGTTTGCATGTTTGTGAAAAGCGCAGTAATTGGAACTGCACACAATGCTAATGGTCTAAAAAATTGGATGCAAAGTTTAGCCGTGTCTATATCAGGTATAAAGACACTTTCTTCTGTATTTCCTTTATGAATTATTAATAAGTTTCTGAAGCTCTCATAAGCGACTACCCTCTACTGTTTCACCATGTGATCGCTTATGAGAGCTCATTCTCGTTTAAGCAACCAGCTTAAATTTTCTGAGGTGGTTGTTTAGGAGAGCTTTGAAAAGTCAATATTTAAAATACAAGATGTACATGTTGCTATGGAAAAAACAAAGATAACACAAAGGAACTTACACATTTCATCAGTAACTGTCTCATATGAAGCATTGAATCCTGGGAGTGCATTGGAGGACGTAGTCAAAGTAATCTGAATGGAGTTGGCATCAGAGTACACTGGATCAGGAATGTTTTGGCCACACAGCCTAAAGGGGTTGTCACCATCATTTGACGCAATGTTTGTGATTGTAACAGAGGCACCACCAAGATTTGATCCAGTACAATCTGTATTCTGACCTGGCTCCAAAGTAAAATTTAAAAAAGACAACTTGATTCGTCCACTGGGAACTGTGATAGTCCAAACACATGTTTTTGATGGATCAAAGTTGTTTGGAAAATTGGGGCTTGCTACAAATCCACTTGATGCCCCACTGATATTAACTCCAGCTCCAGTGCAAGCTGTAAGGAGTTAAAAACAAGAATGCATACATTATTACCTTGTCTATACAATGTAAATCATTTAATAAAATTAGCCAATTTTTTGCATTCTTATGATTTGTAACATTTATGTTACAAGAAGATTCATTGCAACATAATAACAAAGCTATTGCTGTAACAAAAATAATATAGCTCCAAATGCAAGCCAAAAACAGGAGATGGAGTTAGATTCATGTAATGTTCCTTATGAACCAGCTACATAAACAATTAAGTTATTTTTATTGGCTTATTCCCCCAATTCTGCTTGCAACTGCATGCATGACAATATTAGTTTTCACTTGAAGATAAGCAAAAAAATCATAAGCAAAATGTAGCAAACTCTATTTATGAATTTGTTGGTTTGATTTTTACTACATGTAGATTGTAATGCTTTAACTTCTGAATTTGACCCTGACGCCATCATTAGTGAAAACCAGCACTGATACTGCTAAAAGGAGAGAGTGTCAAGCAGATATGTGAATTGTATTCACAATACATTATGTACAAGAAAAACTTACGATCTTCCAATTGAGCAGACACAATGTTGATCAAAATGTTAACTGCAACACAAAGATATAATCAAGGTCACAACTATAGTATGGTCAACAACAAAGATCTATAAAAAGTTCCTTAGAAGAAATTATTACATGTATGCATACCTGCCAACTCTCCCGGTTTTTCCCAGGAGTCTCCAAGTTTTTCATCAAATCTCCCAGTCCCTTGGTTAGAGCACCAAATCCCCTGGGGAAAAACCTACCGTGGCCTTTTTCAAAATTTTTTCATTAATTTTGTTATGTTAGAGACGTGAAAAAGGAAACCAAAACAAGAAGTGGATTTACTGCCCTTATTTGAGCTGTTCTTGATCAGAAAGTTTAAAACAGGGCAATCAAATTGATAAATATTTAATGAGTATCGTAATTGGTCAGCAATCAACCAATCAAATTGCACAATACATCGAAGAAAGTTGTCGCAGCTTTTGCATGTTGTTATCGACATTGGAAACATTCAGAAAGCCTTTGGGTGATTTTCAGAGAGTATTCAGACATTGTCAAAAACAACATTCTTTCAATTTGCCACTTGCACATCTCTCATAATGCACCTCATTTGCCTCCCAAAATTTTGCATAAGCTTTGTTTTCAATTCCTCTTGGGATGGCTGTAATACCCAGGAGAAATGAAAAACAAAGGCTATGCAAAATTTTGGGGGGGGCAAATAAGGTGCATTATGGGGGATGTGCAAGTTGCAAATGCAAAGACTTCTAAACATCTCCACATTCTTGTACTCCGGCCTGGGGGTTGGCAGGTACATATATATTTGTACATACATTGTGGCAGTGCAAAAGATCTATTAGAGGGCTTAGCAGTGGACAGTCTTGAGGTCGTGGACATCACGAAGGTTGCGCCCGGTCTAGATCAAGTGCAGAGTTTGTGGCGCAAAAAGCAACACGAGTCACTGACGTCTTGTCTGTGTTTTATACTTTAGCTATTTCAAATGTCTTTACTCAAGACATAGCATTTCGAGTTTCACAAAGATCTTTGCTGCTGAAGGGGACTAGTACATTTTCTTTGCTCCATTCTCATTTGAACATTTCACCTTTCACATTTATTCACCAAGCCTAAAATGCTTATACGTGTACTATTCGATTGTGTAGACCAGTGTGTTGTGTAGCGAACAAAACATGATAATGAAGTTTAGCAGCCCATTAATATCATTATTATTATAATTATTCATAATTATTATTATTACCTTTAAGCATAACGAATGAAGATTTTTAGAGACGCTTTAATACTTTCTTCATGAATAAAACTTGTTGTCTCTGTAAATGTTTCACCGAATCTTTTCTTGATTTTTGGTAGTCTCTCCTGTGACTTTAATCACTGTGCTGTTTGTTTTCATTTGTTCATGAACATCGCTTGCAGGAGTACAGATGTAATGCTGCATGTATCAAATGCTTTTTAAGATTACACATCATTATAAAACCGTTAAATAAAAATATTTAAAATTATAAACATAATAAATTCTTGTAACTCTATTAATGTTCTTTCAAACACTTGACAACTTGCACTGCAAATTTGGGGATTGTCAAAGTGATAAATGGCTGGCCATAATTATAGGCGATTTTGGAAATTTTTTGAATGGTTCCACTAAAAGCCCACGCATGCTTTGATCATCCTGAATATTGAATGGATGCAATTTGTCTTGCAAAATTGTGAAATACTGCATTCCACCTGAGCTCTGTATGATAAAAACAACACCTTGTAGTACTGTTTCACCTCAGATGTGATGTACAAAAAGTATAAGAGGCTGGTTTACATGCCACCAAATTTGTTGGCAAGATTTTGTAAGGTAAACTTGCTGAAGGCAAAAAATTGGCCTGATCTATTTTCCAGGCCTAATCTACAGTGATCAAGGGTCATTATAGCTCTTAAATGTGATCAAAGATGATTGCTATTTTTGGAGGCACATACATGTATAAGGCTATTACAGCTGTAACTCGATGAAAGATTTGTTTTACTCTTGGACTGGTTTGCACATTATTTTTCTCTAAAATCACTTAGCCTATCCCTCGAAAGTCACATGAATGTGCCCTTAAGTTAACTGATTTGTGGATTACAAGTTTATTGTTTGATTTGCACTATAAATTTATTGACAGGAGCTTTGCTTTTAGCCTAAATCTATATTTATATTGAGGAACTAGGTAAACTAAAATTTAATTTTCATAAAGATGATGTGAAAAGCGGAAATACAAATTTGAATGAAGATACGATTGATTAAGATATGACCGATTAAGCAATTGCAAATTAATCCCCCCCCCCCAAAATAATAATTAATTAATTGCGGGACATCAATGGGATTCGAAAGATTGCCCTCTGCATTTGTGCTGCAGTGCTCTACCAACAGAGCTATAAAATTTAATGATATCCATTTGCTTCAACTAGGCCAATCTATGTATTCTTGCAAAAATTCACCATTGCCTCCAAAATTCTTTCAAAAAAGCAATTTCCACTCTTATAATACTAAAAATTCCCAGGCCTACTGTCTACCATATGTTGTCCAACAAATACTAAGAAGTTTACAGTGTTTTTCTTTTCAAGGCCTCAGTATTGGAATAAACTGTTCAAACATTGTCGCCCTAAAAATCGTCATTGCAAATCATCTTGTGTAACATAGCCCTAAGCTCTCCTTGTTCACGAATCAAGTCAAACATCACTTTGCAATTGGCCTTCAGACTTATGGGGCAAAATAAGCTCAGTTTCAATGGAAACTGTTAGGCCAAAAATAAAAGAAAAAATGACGTCATCGTACAAATGGCTTGTTTCAGTTCACCTAGATATATCCTTACAACAATTTTATTCTTGAACACTCAGAAAAAGATGGCACAGTTCACAAGCAAGCTCAAGCGATGTAAATCGATAATGAACAAATTAAAGAAGGTTTGAGCCAAATTTTGTATGGGACAAGACAGATTTTGAAATACGTGATTTCCTGTATTTTTAGTAGTCATTGTTAAAATTAGCAACAGTTGTGTAAAAACGCTGTATCTCTGTATCGCTGTATCTGTAGTTGTGTAAAAACGCTGTAGAGTTTAATTACACAGTCTAAAATTTAGCTTTTAAATCAGAATTAAGGTACGAAGCCACTTAATGTTGATTTCCACTGGCAAGTTTTTGGCTACGTACGTTAACGCACGTAAATTTTAATCACGTAAATAAAATAGAGGCACGAGAAGTTGAGCGAGGTTCAACGTTTACGCTTACGAGCGACCTTCCATGCACTGCCTCTATTTTATTTGCTAACATAAATTTTACGCATGTGCGCACGAAAAAATTACGCGACACTGGAAATCAACTCTAAACGAAGAGGAATTTGTATGTTAAAATTGCTTAGGCCATGGATATGGGAAAAAATCGACATCAACATGAAGATCGGTTGCCTACAAATTGAAACAGCTGAAACAGCCATCGTTGGTGGACTACTTTGAGTTTGCAATAACGAACTTCTGGGCCCACAAAACCGCTAACGTGCACGCTTATAGAGTACACATAAGATACAAAATGTGACAAAATCTAGGACGCTTAGGCTTGCTGAATAAAACAAGGAGAATACAGCAAATCCATAACATTTTTCAACTATTGTAATTACTCAAATTATACTCACTCAACACCACGAGTAGCCATGTGGGAGTCATCTTTCTCGAAAGAGTATTCAGAAAGTCAAAACGACGAAGAAACTTTGCTGTGTTTTCCTGGGAAACGAGCAGCTTGCTTCTATATTTACTTTGCGCAAGCTAATGAGCGTAGAATATTGGACTTTTTTACGTGAGGGAGTGACACTTTCAATAGCTGAGTGACCGCTCTCTTTTAATTAAAATAGGCCATTTGCAATAAGAGGCATGTGACATCGTTTTTATGAAAATGAAAGTTATATGATTTTGCCTTCGAAAAACGATTAGTGGGTCATATCTTAAACAAAATAATGGTGATTTGGTGTTTCAAACCCGCACCATTTTCTTAAAATGAATAAGTTCGTAAATGGTCACGTGACCAAAATGTGATTTTTGAAATTATGAATTACTTCTCTCTGAACACAATTTTTGCACTTAAACTTCAAGGAAAATGTTGAAAAGATGATGTGATAACGTTTACAGCACATCTGAGCGTAACTATGAAACGTTGAACAAGATATAAACAAGAAGTAATTTTGGCCGCCATGTTGGAGGGCAAGAGTATGCCCTCCAACATGGCGGCCAATACAAACCATACTACTTTGCTGAAAAATCAAAGTGCCATAAAATATCTCCCTTAAATGCGTTTCCTCTCAAATTTCGGATGTAAGATAACTTTCGTGTGCTCTAACAATTTTTGGCATCAGCAAGATTCCAACTCATTGTTTAAAGGAAGCATTGGTCACGTGACCTCTTAGTGCAAGTAGCCCATTGCTTAGCTACCGCCCACTTGGAAAATGCAGAAGCGGGGCTGCCGTGAAGAACTTTAATTTTTTGCGGATTCGGCAGATGGTCAAATAAGTTCCAGCAGAAAAAAACACCAGCAAATTAAAAACGGCAAAAATTTGCTCCCGTTATTATAATTTTTATAAGCTGGCTTTTTTTAAAAAAATGGCTTACTTGTGTTAATACTAAAGGAACTTTAAGTTAAGTTATAAACGTTGGATCTCCGATCTAGAAAAGAGATCTAATCAGCCAAAATATTAAGAACCAAAACGAGAAGTCCAAAGACTACTGCAAAGCTGATTCAGAACAGTGTGTATTGTCTTTTTGTAACAATGTTTCGGCTGGCCATACCAGTCTTCTTTAGGTTTTAATACAGACCTGTTACTGAACTCTTGATTATATAGATGCATAATGTGGCAAAAAAATGTTTAAAAGGGAGGGGCGGAAATGACGTACAGCACAAATACTGGAAAAGAAAGATAACAAGGATATTGATTACCTCAGATTCGTCACGGTGATTAGGTTCAACACCACTGGTTCAAGAGGCATGGCCTTATCTAACAAATGTGACTCCCGAGTCACGTGAAGAATGAACTTTCCCTGGTAGAGCTTGAACTGCATGTCAGGGTGAGAATGGTTAGAGTGAAAGAGAAAGTGTTCATAAACAGTAGTGGGTTTAGATTTTATGTTAGTTTAATTTGTCCACTGCCCGTGTTCGTTAAATCTGTCCTTGAGGTGTAGCTTAGTTTCACCTAGTATATTGTAAATTACAACGGTTACATTGAACCCTGTAGATCACGTTTTTAGTGTCACATGCAAGTGGTGCGTAAAGTGATGGAGTGTGTTTCACCTGTAGCGTAAAAAGTATAACTTGTGAGGCCGTCAAAAATGTGTCATATAATGTATGGACAAGTGGCACAATTTTATCCAAGCAGAAGAGGCCTGGCGGAAAATAGAGATTACGGGCCGAATTGTGCTTCAACTAAAAGGTCACGGAGATTAGGGCTACGCAAGCAACAAAAGGCGGTTGCTTAAAGACGTCTGTGCAACGGTTAGAGGAGTGTAAGATGTTTAAAAAATGTTTGCGTATAAGATATTAGAAATTCGTGGAAGTACTGGGTGACAACAAATGGTACAAGTAAAATTTAGTATAAATACTAAAATTTAGCCGTTGATTAATGGCTAAATTATTGTGTTGTAATAATACAGATCTGGAGTGACTTAACGGCTATTTTTTACCGGTGCCCAGCCGAAGGCGGAGAACCGGTCTTAAAATGCAGACGATTTCTGTCGTTTTTAGGGATTGTTAGGGATATATATACATTGTTAGGGATATATCGCTGGCTCGTTATTTTGCTCGCTTATTGAAATCTTATCCGCCATTTTGAAGAGCACGATGCATGGAGGACAGTCAAGAGAAAGATTGCAGCTTTTTGTTCCCCAACCTTTACGATGCACTAGTTTCTGAGCGAGAATTTAAGAGTGAATATTTGGAGAGACAAATTTACGAGCGATCACTTGAGAGTGAACCTTTCATCGTGAAACTTATCGAGAATAAGAGCGACTTATCAAAGCTATTAAACTTTATATCATCTTAAAAAACGTGCTACAAGGCGATCTAGACGTGCTCGTGAACCGAGCAGAATTCCATTGCTATTTCTAAGAGGTCTCAACAAGAAGAATAGCATGTTGAAGAAATTTGTTTTCAAAAAGATTTCAACGATTGAGATAACGAAGTTCTTCAAAGCTCCATCGCTATGTTAATAAGGTGAGAAAACTTTATCGTGCACGATACAAATGTAATAACAAACGCGATCCAAAGATAATTAACTTAAATAAAATGGCTATACCCAGGAAAGCTTATTTGTTGTCTTTCTTTAGCAGGCATTATCACAGGATAATGAAACTAAAATGTAAAGCACATCGATATGTATCATTGTTTCAAATTAAGTAAAGATGTTGAGAAGAATCCAGGACCTAGTACTCAACACAACTCTGATCATCATGAGGTAATAGAGCTTTTATGCAAAATCACAGGTCAACAATGCAGTTGACCTCTCCTATTTCCTCTGAGAATTTGATGCAGTCAAGATTAGGTGAACTTGGTTTACAGTCAATGCATGGCGGTGCAGGAGATTGTTTCTTTAGATTTGTATCACATCAATTATGTGGCAATAGCAACCATCTTATGCGTACACGTCCTTCTGGGGTTCAATTTATGAGAGACAACCCAGAGAGATTTATTGAGAGCAATACCGAAAATTCATGGCTAAGATATATCTGAATAATATTTGTATTCAAGGTAAATGGGCTGATGCACTTATCATTCAAGCAGTTGCAGATGCATTAAATGTTACTATACAAATATTAGAATCTGATCGAGGCTTTGCACCACTTGCTACTGTTTACCCAGTTCAGGAAAGAAATACTTCCTCTACAATTACTATAGGTCATATTGATGAATGCCACTATGTATCAACCACTGCCTTACAATCAAATGCCTCCATTTCAATGTGCAATGAATTAACAAATGATACTGAGTCATTCATAAATAAGCATTTTGTTATGTCCATATATGCAGTTTGTTTCTCTGTCGTCAAATCATTCACTTACTGGGATTCTTCAACACTACAGGCTTAACTATATCTATGTAATCCCGTGTACCACTGGGCCCCGGTAAGTTCCACGTAGTGGTTCTCGTTCTTTTTGTTATGTCGGTACACAAAAATTATTGCAAATTTAGCCGTTGTCTAAACACCGCAGACGGGCAGTCGACAAAACTAACATTAAAACTAAACCCTAAACTCTAACCATTCTCATACTGAAATGAAGTTAGTCCCACTAGAGAAATTTATTCTTCACGCGACTCAGTTCGTAAGGCTAGGGAGATAAGGCCATGATTCTTAAACCTAATGGCCTAAACCGCGGTGATTCCTATCATAAGTTCAGTAACTTCTGTAAACCTGAGGAAGGCTGGCATGGCCAGCGAAAATATTGTTATGAAAAGACAATACACGCTGTTCTGATCAGCGTTGCGGTGAGTTTTTGGACTTCTCGTTTTTGGTTACTTGTGTTACAACTATCATCCATTGGGGTAAAAAAATAACGTTTTTGATATTTTTTTAGACATTTTTTTTTTTTTTAGACATTTATTTATTTGCCACACACACGATTACAATAATTACAAAAAAGTATACCAAAAAAAGAAATGTAGGAAGAAGTGGCGAGGAGGCCTAAAGGAAACTATAGAGCTTATATTAATTAGGCCTCCTCAGTTACAATTTTTAGAAGATGGCACAAAGATTACGGCGACGGATACAAAATAATATCAGGTGGAAAATTAAACTAATAAATGTTACGGATATTCATTGCCTCGAGAAAAAGCAGTCGGACCTTGCTATAAAAACAAAACGAAAAGACAAAACGATAAAACTTTAAGTCAATACTTTTCCAGTCTGGCATAAAATAGTGGCAAAGTCGACTAAGTTTGCGCTCCGCCTAGCATTGCGGGGATGACGACCAGAGATGCTACCTTGGAGAAATCTCAGGTCATTTATTTCCAAAAGGCTATTTTCGTGCAATACTTGAATTGACTTCTTCAGCTGCAGTTTTGTTGTTTACCCTACGTGTGTTGTCTTGATCATGCGATCTTGGACATGGGTTTTAAAAAAACGTCACCGGAAACGTACCGGAAGCAAGAAAGAACGGAAGGAGTTCGGTTTAGTCTGGCGTTCAGCTACCAACTGTGCTAGTCCTGTCGCGGTACGCCGTTGAAACTATGCCATTGCAGTGTTTAAAACCAGTAAATAAAAACAGAAGCGGCTGCTGCTTAGTTCATTTGGCACCAAAATCGCTCCTCGCAACTGAACTGTACTAAATGGGACTGCTGCCGCCGGTGCCTTGCTCTAAGTGCACAGTAAAATTTAATTTTAGGCATTATTTGACGCGACAATTGTCATCAAGTAAATGCTTAAATACGAAAAAGGTCACAGTAAAGAAACACAAATAAATAATATGCAATATCGTGCTTTTTTACGTGAAAAATTTCATTCCAGTCAGTTTTGAGTCGGCGTTACACTACCTAATCCCCCACGCAGACGTTCTTAGGGGTTCGTCACGCGTCACGCGTTCCTGTCCCACGAACGTCTGCTGATCCGAAAGAAAAATTCCTTTCCCACTGTTCGCAAATATCAGCTGCAGATCACAAGCAGATTATCGGAGAACCAATCGGCGCTGTTGAAGTCAAAGTGTTGACAAGCCAAACACATATGTACAAGCTCTGTAGAGTGTGATCATGACACGTGACCAAAGATTTTCGCTCCGCACGAGAATCTAGGAGATAAGCGTTGGGTTTTTGTATATTTCTCTCTGTAAAGGCTGGATTAGATGTCATTTGCTCATAAAGTTGTTCGTTGGGTGATGCAACGGCGGGCTTGCCTTGTAAGACTGAACAAAAGGCAGAATTTTTTTTCACACGTTATTGTTTTGTAGTAAGGTCGACTTCAGTTCAGCAAACCTCCGAGGTAATTTTTTTCAATGAGATAGTGAGGGTAGCCACAAGTACGGACGCTTGTGAGTTAACTAAGTAGTTTGTTCTAAAACTGTAAGGTCTTCACCTTTCATGAGACCTTTCTCATCTTTTCTGGAGCTATAAAGTCAAGGGTGAAATTTCTCAAGGTCCAAAGTGCACTTCCCAGATCTAGAAGTCTGCTGTGATTGGTCTACGTTTTTTTCCGCTCAAGTCAGCTGACGTTCATGGGGCAGGAACGCGTGACGAACCCCTTAGAAAGTCTGCGTGGGAGGCTATACACTACCCTTTCTCAGTTTCGCGGGATACCGTAAAAGGATCTAATAGACGCCCATTCTCAAACAAACGCCTCTTGTCTAGTGGCCTGCGAAAACATCCGTTTCTTTCGCCGCTTGAGACGTTTCGCGCTGAGGAGCTCGTTCGCAGATGAACACAACACTTTACCAAAATAGACCAGGAGAAACCTAGAATTGAATAAATTTACATTTGAAACCCCATGACTATCATGACTACCGGATTTCAAGTAAACATTGATTTGCGTCATCAGTATGGAATTTCTGTCGCTGAGTCGCGGACGTTCCTCAGCACGAGACGTCCCCAGCGGCGAAGAGCGAGGAGAAACGGATGTTTTCGCAGGCTACCTCTTGTCGAATAAACGGCCCCTTTCCGCCATTATAGGGAGTACCCCAGGACAGTAAACACAAGATAAATTCAAAGTTTTATTACTTAAGCCACCTGTGGCTAGGACGAGTAATAACCAAAGATTAAGGAGAGATCAATGCAAACGCCCTTGCTCAAACGCTATCCTTTGCGTACCCAGTTTAGGCGCGTGATCAGGCTACGAGTGGTAGAAGGTCCAAACGCGCGCGCGTTCAGATTGAATTCAGGAATTGAACTGGCCAAGCAAAAAAGTGCGTGTTGCAATGATAAATCTCCTCCTTGAAAAAGTAATTTTATAATTCACTGATCGATAGCGCACTTCGGAAATGATTACGCAAAAAACAGGTACAACCTAGGAATTAACTACAAATATCAAGCACTGGGCCACGGAACAAGCATTTTTACAGTTACTATGTAATCAGTATACTGCCCTTTTTCACGTCTCGCTTATGCATTTAAAGGGTCGTCAAAGTCATGTCAACGGTTTTGTCGGTTGTCATGCTCGTGCTAATTCATACGCCTCTTCTTCATTTCCCGAAAAGGAATCTTTAATCCTCTTACTTAACAGTCTCTTTTCCTGTGATTAGTGTATGACCTTTCTTCATTCTAGTGCCAGATGTTCTCTTTTTCCCTGTTGCGACAAAAAATATAATAACAAAAATAATGATAAGGTAAGACCAGTTGTTCAGGCATTGGTTGCATGCAGGCAAAACTAATTCTTGACCTTTATGATAATACTGGTCCGTGAATCAACCTCCAGCAGCTGAACACTTCTATATCTGAATTCAGCTTATATTTCGGATAGGTAGATCAGTAGAGTGTGCCTGCATGGTGCTTTGCTTGTTTGTTTTTCTTATGTAAGTTTAAAGATATAGTTACAACAAACTGGAACTTGGTATATCCTATTGTCTTGTTGCAATGATCCATGCTGCGGACCATTGCCGATAAAGATGAGAGACGTATACACATCATATTCTGTTCAGTTTTAAGCTATGGCTTCTAATCACCTTTAGAGATGTATCGACATCCAGCATCAACAGAAAAGACCAAAAGAATTAATAATAAAGGGACCACTAGCACCACAGATACAATAATAACCGCCGTTCGAGAGGACTTTTTCGTTGTAAAGTGGATGAAGTTCTCTGATTCGTAGGATCCATACTCGTCAAAAGAGCGCTGAAAAACTGCATAGCTTTGGCCTTCCTGTAGTTCACCGTTGTAATATTCTCTTGAGCCTATCGTGTGATATAAAAATATAATTAAAAAATGCAACATATGTTTTAATGGTAGGCGCTAAATTATAATTTAAGCACTTTTCTGGACAAGAGCCGAGAGAACACATTTTGAAAGCTGGGCTGTGTAACCGGCGGCTGTCAAGGGTTTTAAATATTGCATGTCCCACAATAATTCCTCCTTATCCGCTTTTAAGGAACTTTGTTAGCAAGGTATCCACTAGTCTTGTAAATGCCAAGAATTACGGCTTCGTAGAAAACAAATATCTCTCCCAAAGCATTGTATCAAACGTTGCAAACAACAAAAATGAACTTTGAAAAACTTAATTTTATACAAACATCAGAAACCGCAAAACTAACTACGAGAGAACGACTGGAGAACTGACAATTTGACTAACAATAGACGACTTTTTAACCGTGACAATAGACGGATCGAAACGCACCAATTACTGAAAACGAGTCTTCATAGCCAATAACATCACGGCTTAACTGACAGACAACCAATAACATCGCGACGTAATTACCAATCAGGTCAATAACCAAAGTGTAACACTATCAACTGACGTGATACAACTCACTTTGACTCTGAAGATGACTACCGCACAGGTTGTCGAGACGTCAGTCACTGTCAACAACAACAGTCCTATTCAGGACTACGTTCACCCGGACGATCAAACTCAACCTACTTTTGAAATGACTCCTGGGTTCAAAACTTTCACAGAAACCGCAATTGCAATCCTTTTTTTAAAACGGATTGCAATAATGCCGCGGTGTTTAAAATCTTTTTCAACTTTGTCCATCCGCGTGTGCCTCCCGTTGTATTTGCTGGGTTATCTTCTTTTAATATTATGGGCCGTTATTTTATATTTCAGTCAATTTGGTGGCAGATCGCTTTGTTTGAACTTTCATAAATTTCGTGACACAGCTGCTTTAATGTTGTTTCAACTCAGAAAGGATATGGCAGGATCGGATGGAGGAAAAACTAAAGCTAGTATAAAGAACCTGACGAAAACGCGACTTCCACGACGTGTTGTCATTTTAAATTAAGTCGCAGGAAAAAGACAACTGGCAAGTTTAAAACAAGTCAACAAAGTAACAACAACAAAAAAACGGGCCTAGACTGGGGGAGAGATTTTGCAAACGAGGTTTTGGCGATAAATAGGTCTCACCTAATGCTTGCCTTTGTTGTTGAACGGACCTTGAATAGTATTTCCCGTCACCAATGCGAAACTTTATCGTTCCGTAATTAAACTCTGCTGTTATGTATGGCTCTCCTTTAACTTGTGCTTTGTAATCTCGGTAGATATTTGCCCCTGAATACTTTTCATGCGTCGACACTTCCAGGTTTTGATCTTCTTTCAACTGTATGACAATTACCTGGACATAACTAAATAATATAGAAAAAAATTCTGTATAACATGCTTTAACTATTGGGACAACTGCACGAGTTTACGAACAACATTAAAATTCTTGCGTTCTAGAAAATTTTTCCTAGACTTAATTGTCATGCGTATTTTTTCGCTTGAAGAGGAGTAAGGAACGAAGGGTATCCAGAGGCAAAACTTTGGTCTCACCCGGTTGGCAGAAAGAATCAATAGGACACAAAGTGGTAACCCAAGGGGGGAGGGGGGTGGAGAGGATTGGTTATCCCATATGTTGAAGCTTACTGCTCCTGGCTGATTAACGGTGCAGCGGGATATATAGGGTATGGTTTTAGAGGTGCCCATTCCACAAAAAGTCCGTTTTTGTTAATGTATATGTTACAGGTCAATAGTTTATTCAGCTTTAAACTTTTTAATCTAGGTCATGGGCTCCTGCCCAGATTGATTCTCAATTTCCTGTCTCCTATCCCTAATTTTTCATGAACTAGGGATATGATATACATAAAGGAAAAAACCTAGAATCTAGAACCTCGCTTAAAAAATTTTAACCTAAATTTAATTTTGACTGTAACGTATACATACGTAAGAGCACAGGACGTAAGCTGCTATAAAGAATCAGCAACATTTTCTTAACAAACTATTCTTTCTAGAATTCGAACTTTCCTGATTTTCATCCAAGATGCATGAGAGTGAAGAAATAAAAACTTTCTATTCAAGTCATTTTGCGACGCTGGTTTCTCCCTAAAAGCTCGCGTCTGGTGCCTTTTTCATTTCTTGGACATTCAAAAGGCGTGTAATGATCACTTTTCACTTTTTTTTTCTTTCTTTATGGTCACTGAGTCTTCACAGTGCAAAGCTAAATTGGCCAGGATATCCTTCAGTCATCCATTCGAGAGGGATGAAAATCAGAACTAACCTTGTTCTATTTCCATTTGTTAACAACTCTTTTTTTCTGAGTGTCAATGTAGCTCCAGTCGACCCAATACTTTCGATATCAACGGAAGATAAATCTAAAGGGATTTAAAATACCTACTTGTGAGTAAAGTAAAAGCTAGTAAAAGAGGAGAATTTATGATGCAACAAACTTGGCTAGAATAATGATTATAGCAAAAACTATCTTAAGGCAAAGCTTGCACAAAAGCCAAAGCATGCATGTAACTTCTGTCCCCGTTGTCAAGAAAGCTACGATTCAAAATCCAGAAAGTATTGCTTTTTTGTCACTGTTAAAACTATTTCTCTGCATTTTCGGTACATAAATACTGGGAAAAATTGTCAAGTAAATTCTTCATGATTTATAACAAAGAAACTTTTCTAGTTATTTACCTGATGGCTGTGTAGGGGATGATATTGATGATGATGATGCTGTTGATGATACTGACGTTGATATCACCATTAACGACAATGAAAATAATGATGACGATGGCGACAACGATGAAGATGATGATGATGATGATGATGATGATGGTGATAATGATCTCGGTGCTGGTTTTAATGGTATTATTGATGATGAAGATGATATGTACGACAAGTGTGAGGCGGATGATGACGGCGCTGTTGACGGTGACGGCAGCAATGATGATGACGATGATGTCGGTGATGACCCAAAAAGCGACGTTGTGGATTCAGCAGATCCCACATTGTCCACAAATGTAACAACTGCAGAGAAGAAATAGAAAGGGATTACAGCATTTTCTTGAGCGTCGATATGTTTATACCACTTTCGTGCATAAACTAGAAATCTGTTTTTGCCATGTAGTCGGAGGCAAAACTATATACCGCACTATATACTAGACTAAGTAGTACAGACAGTACTTCTGTTGGCGATTTCCGCTCGTATACAGTATAAGCAAGACCATGCCGCGGCTAGCCAAAGTATTGTTTAAAATTATTACCAATCCATGGTGTAACAAATTCTATCTTGGCTGGGTTGAATGATACTTGTCGGTTACAGTGCTACGAAGTAATGCCTTCAAAAAAGTCAAAGAAAACTGAAAAAGAGAGATTGAAAAATGAGATGCAACCTGCCAGCAGATATGTAAACGAGGACAAAACGCTCATGATGGTTACCGATTAATGAAAAATAAAACAACTGACTGGAATAACCTTTTACGAAGACCAATATCATGATTATGAAAGGCTTATTGTCTTCAACTTATAATAATACTGCATGAGATAAACACTCAATAATCGTTGACGCATAGAGATTAAGCGAACTGTTTTCTAACTCCAGCATAAAAAAATTCCTGTTATTTTTACTAGTTCCTGTGTCGAAAGAGTTTACCTCGACCGTGTACCAAGAAGTATCTCTAGCGATTAGTTAAGCTTCATTATAAAATCCTAAGCAATATATATTTGAAATCAAATGCTTTTGTAGTCAGCCATTCCTCAGTGTTGCACGGCTGTATTGACCGTATTCAACCAATAAGGGAAGAAATCTAGTTAGTTTGTCTATTATCTTCGCCGTGAGCAAAATATTTAAATAGTATCTTCCTGAAATGAACTGTAATTAAAGACATGGAACTTTAGTAACTAACTATAAGGATGACTCAAACAAATGCGTCTCAGTAAGCTAAGCTAAGCTACAATGACGCTGAAGATTGTGAAGTATTTTGCAGATCATAATTACATTACGATGACATTTACATAGTCAGTGGGTAGCTTATACTTACCTAAGAAAACAGAAAGAGCAATCCAAGCAGAAGCCATTGATCTGCACTGTTTGATCAACTCGTTCCCAATCATTGTCTGAAAGCCAGAAGGGTATTTATGAAGTATTCTGCATGGATTAGTTGAGAATGCTAATTGTCTTTCCTAGAAAAAGTATGCATGTAATTTCATGGTTTATAGTTCCTCGTTTCTATATGCTTTTCTAAACCCAGTTAGTGCCATCTAATTTCTCATCAACTGTCATTTTCACCACGTCAATTTCTTTTACGGCCGGCTCCAACTTTTTCCGGCACAACTTTTTTCCGGCATGGATTTTTGAAGCGTTTTGTTTCATCACGTACATACATTTATTTCCAATTCTCGTCGACTTAAATGTAAATCCAATCCAAGATGGCTGTCTTTGTCATTGGCTGCGGCCGCACTTGGCAAGTTAACCGGGTTAGTTTTTGATAAACCCGGTAAAAATTCTTCGGAACGTAACCAGGTTAAAAGAGGTTAACCGGATTAATTTTTTATCACCGGCCGGACTCAGTTTAGACTTTCACAAAGTTATTCAATGTTGCGCGGTTTTGTTTTTTCACTCACAGTAGGTCACTCATAACAGTGACTAACAAAATTTGACCCCGTATCACTAATAAAAAGAGGTTGACTTCTTAAAAGTTTTAACTCAATTGTGCCGTTTATAAGAAAGAAAAGCTGAACTTGGGGCAAAAGAAGTAATTTTCGAAACGGTTGTGCTTGTGTGCATGATAATTAAGCAAAAATTTGGAACGTTCTCACGCGTAGGCGGAGATGATTGACTGATTGATAACGTTAACCTGCGTTAAACTACCTCGCGAGGTGGTTTAAAAAAACCTAACCTGGTTTGTTTGCTCTCAGCCAAATGTGAACATTTTCTAAATCTTGATTTAGATGCAACTGAATATTGTCTGCATTATCACCTGCGTATGTAAGGTGGGTGTCATCAGCGTACATCCTCGGCTCACAATTTGACACACTTTTTGGAAGATCGTTGATGTATAACAGAAATAGTAGTGGACCTAAAATCGTCCCCTGGGGAACACCACAACTTAATAAACAGCTTTGAGAGAGCGATCCGTTGATGGAGCACATTTGAGTACGATTCTCTAAATATGACTTAAACCATTGGTGCGCGTCACCATATATGCCGTAAGTGCTTAATTTTGATAAAAGGATCTCATGGTCAACTGTGTCGAAGGCCTTTTTTGAGATCTAAGAAAACAACGGCTTTGATTTTACCGCGGTCAATATTGTACGCCCAAGTGTCCGTGGCCTCAAGGAGAGTATCGACGTCGATAAAGTGGGAGGTAAAAAACCTTTAGCGAGTAAATCCTGTTCGTGTAGAATTAATCATTTCTCGATCTAATCTCCAAGCAAGCGAGACTGAATAGCGGTGTAGGAGCGTTCTGGTTCAATATGGCCGCCGTATGGGTAATAAGGTCTATTGAGCCCTAAATGACTCGTGCACATACTACGCAAGCGCAGGCAATAGACTTTAAATTTATTTTTCAAGGATACGCAAGTCTAACAAGGCCACACAGAACTGGCTAAGAAAGCAATAAAAACAACAACAAAAATGGACTTAAGCCCTAAAACAGTCTAGCTTCGTGCTATCGAGGATCAAATGAAGTCAAAGGTTCTACGGCGAGATGCGTCAGTACTCTATTATTAGATTCCTCTCAGATTTCATTTCCACGACAAAAACAAGGAGACAAAAATCTTGTTTATGACAAGAGACCTAAGATCTGATTCATTTTGTTTCGCACTCAGAATTAAATAATTTATGGGTTTTTCGGGGGTGAAAAAAAAACACTGTTGTTACCACGCAAGTACAACGCTCATCGCCAACCTTCACCTTTTGTTAAAGGCTACCGTTCTAAAAGAGACCCCGTTCATGACGCTAAAGAGTGAAATACCCTGTTTAACTGCTCAAGACCCTAAAATCCATACTCAGATCACAAGGTCCAGAAGAGTTTAGGTTGTTGTGGGAACATCCATATGCCATTCACAATGGTTATTTTAATCACGCTGCGATTGCGTTACATTTCCGTTTTGCAATTTAGAAATCTCGCAAACTCTGTGACGCAATGACAGCGAAACTCGGTTTAAATATAGCGTCGCTGATATAAATGAACAAAAAAATAGCATGACAGGGAAACTAACCCTGACCTTCGCAATGACAGGACTCATTTAAATTAAGAAATTAAAACTTTCATATATTTTGATTCGAAGAGTAAAACTATTGCAAATTCACCGCGAGTTAAAAATCAGTGTAAATCGTATACACAATATGCAACATGCAACAAGATTTATTTCTACAATACAAGTACATGCACAAAAAAGCTTATTTCAAAAGAAGATACTGGGGGATGTTCTACGAGTGTAAATTGCGTTAGTCAAGAAAAAAGGTGGCTTACTAACAGACCACCTACAGGGTCTTACATCGGAGAGGTGGTTGCTTGACAGCTACATTGCCTTCGGCCATTTATTAGAGAGACCAAATCTTCCTTTTCGAACTGCATTTCGGCCAGTTAACAAGGAAATGGCTAAACAAAGAGATGTTCGACACTAAGGGTACAATGTCCTGCAATTTGGCTGCAATTATGCAGCGTTTTTGTTCTTCGCGCATGCGCATAAACCAAGATTTGGATCTTTTTGTGAATCTATTTCAAACTTTTTTCTTGCTTCTTTTCCACCTTTGCCTTTCTTTTTATGGTCAGTTTTGTTGCCTACTTTATCGTCTTTCTTTTGTACGGAATTTTGGCTGGCTTTCTTTCCAACAAAGGTACAAATTTAATCAAGCAAATTTGGTGGTGGACTTACTCCCAAATGCTGCTTTTTTTTCTTCTGAAACTCTGTCAGGATTGGTCAAAATTTGCTAAATGAGGTACCAGGGGTAAAGATCTATCCTCGCTGATATATTTTTTCTTTTAAACGTATAATGAATTTCTTAATTTTTTTATTCATTTTTAAAAATATATTTATTGATAATCACATTAGATAATTACATCACCATACAATTATACTACAAAAAAGCATTTTAACAAGACATTAACAGAGTAAAGCAAAATTAATTGTTAAATTATTACAGGGCTAAAAGAAATTAGAAAAAAGTACAACAGGGCAATTAAATAATACGGAGTTAAGATAGTTAACTTAAATAAAACGCCAGTAACCACTTTTCTTAAAGAATCCTCGGCGCTAATTTTGCCAATTACCATCTTCAGCTTAAATGGAATGATGGAGGGTCTCAATGGAGATCACTGTGAGAGAATTTCTACACCGCAAAAATTACTTCCCAAGTGTTCTCAAAAACACTCTTTCTAGACATTACAATACCTTACAACCTGCTTATATCGGAAAATATTTCGAAATTTTATAAGAGGAAGGCCAAGACAACCTTCAAAACACATCAGTTAATATTAATTCATACAGAAGTTAATATTTACTTAAACGCTTGGACTAAATTTGCACATAATAACCGTCAACCATCAACCATCAACCATCAAAAGCTCTAAAATTTAACCGTTAGCCGTCAAAATTGGAATAAATTAACCGTCAACCGTCGAAGCTGCCAACCCATTGACATCCTGTAAATGGGTTCAGGAAGAACAATTTTATGTATGGGTCCATATGGACCAATAACTACCAAATGAGCTGAAGCGGAAGTCACAGAGCTAATTACGAGAAGAGGGTCCCCAATAGGTTTTTCGGGATACGGGATTTCCTTAAATTTGACGGCCAGGAATCGGGATTTTAAAGCAAAATAGCGGTAAGGCATGCACGAGATGCGGGATGCCTCAAATAAAACATTCGCATAACGGGATTGAGCGTACATTTAAGCCGAAGTGGAAGGAATGAACAGCCCTATTGAGGACCCTCCGTTAACATAGAATGGAATAGGAAATGCTAGCGAATGGGTCCATATGGACCAATAACTACTAAATGAGCTGAAGCGGAAGTCACAGAGTTAATTACGAGAAGAGGGACCCCAATAAGTTTTTCGGGATACGGGATTTCCTTAAATTGAAAGACCGGGATTCGGGATTTTAAAGAAAAATAGTGGTGAGGCATGCACGAGATGCAGGATGCCTCGAATAAAACATTCGGATGACGGGACTGAGCGTACATTTAAGCCGAAGTTGAGGGAATGAACAGCACTACTGAGGACCCTCCGTTAACATAGAATGGAACAGAAAATGCTGGCGTTTATTGCACATTGAAAGTTAAAAGCATTCCTATAAAAATGATCACTGTCATTATGTCCGCAGAGACAGTAAAGACTCCATTGCAAGGCGTGTTTTCATCACTGACGCAGCAAACTATAGAACATTTTGTAACCTTATCATCCCCTGCATTTGGTAAATTAGCCGCCAGGTTTTGCCCTGCTTCGCACCTTTTCCTATTTTCTTCGCAGTCGTTTCTTTTCATGCATCCTCTCGTCTCTCGACTTTTTCCGCTCTTCTTCTCAAAATATCTCCTCCAGCAGGTCATTGCTGTCGTGTTGTCACTGCGGCAGTTGACCACTCTTTGCTTCTCGGTGCACTTTTCACCACTTTCTTCGTCACAATCGTAGCAATTGAATTCATTAACTGTAAAAATCGATCAATAAATAAATTCGTACATCAATGTTATTCAGCATGGATTATACTTATTCATCTTTAGATGAATGAATAGAAATTTAAAAAGGGCCGGAAGAGTTTTCAATTTAACACGCCTACGATATTGAGATGACCTTACGCTCACAGGCAACTGCCAATAGAAAGAAGGAAAGAATTGCCTGACACTCGACGTAAAAAAAATTCATTTATACCAACGTCTCATCATATGATATCAAAATAACAAACAGCTTATCTAAGGCTTAAAACATCAGCAGAATAAGTCAAACTAGACTGATCTGCTGCGCCTCAACAAACTTGATAGGGAATTCATAAAAAGACCATGTCTCAACCCAGGTGAATTATGATTGTGAAGACCCTTCCGTAGAAAAAAATAAAATACATTTTTTTTTAAATACAAAGGTTTCTCCTTTCTTTTATTTCCTTTCTTTCCTATTTTCTTTCTTATGCAGGCATTGTGAATGTTTCTCTGTTAATTTGTATGTTTTTGTAGTTTTAATTTAAATAGGTAGTGAATACATCGAAATTTGTTTGGATGCTTTGTGTTTTGTAGCTTTGAAGAGTTATTAAAGCCGGTAATTTGAAGTTTTTTGCATCCACTAATTAAGTGTGAAAGAAATAATAAATGCTGTTAAATTACCAAAAAAAGTTGTTACTGGACTAAGTTTCACGCGTGCGCACTGAGTGGTCGGCATCGTCTCAGACCAGGGGTTCTGCACGACTGAGCAGATTTCAAATCTCATTTTGGGCTATCAGTGCGGCGCTTCTTCTGATTTGGCTGTGCAGAACTTGTTTTCCTGGTGGCAATAAGGTTATTTACATTGGCAAACCAGTTGGTTCACGGCTAGGGCAAATGGTTAGCAAAATTCAGGACTGGTAATTTTTTCCCGGAATGGCGTTTACCATTTGAAAAAATCAGTTCCATTTACCGCAAAACGGCCGCAAAAGCTTAAAACTGGTATCAAAGTTGGTTTTGAAGAAAAGAAAGAAGATTATCCAGGTAGAACATTCCGTTCGGAAAAACAAGACTATCTTATGAGATGATCCGCCTTGCTCCCGACAATTTTCCGCTGAAACAACCCACAAAATCATGTTACATTTACTTTCCAAACGGATTTTCTGGAAACGGTTTGTATGTGGTAAACAACCTTTAGTTATCAGTTGGGGTTTCTTGTTTAGGATGGAACTTGAACATTGCAAGCAGTCAAGTTTTTCAGATGTGCAAAGATTGCGGCGAGCGGGGTGAGTTCCCTTTGAATGCTCATGCGCGCCTTATGAGGGATCTGATTGTTCATAGCTTTATACTTTTATGAATTACAGTCAAACCACGTTAATACGAACAAACCGGGGTTAAGGGAAAATGTAAGGGCTTTCTTTTCCCAGGGACAAAGCAAACTGTCCGTAATAATGAGGCGTCTGTTTTAAGTGGGTGTCCGTAAAGCGGGGTTTGACTGTATAATTAGTCAAGTTTATATTAATTATACTGAGTATTTACCAATTTCTGTCGTTTTCGGTGATGGTGACGGTGATGATGATGGTGACAGTGATGGTGATTGTGATGATGATGACAATAACTGCGATGGCGATGGAAGTGGTGGATGTGTCGTTGAAGTTGGTGAAGGTGCTACCTCATCAGTTTCGAAGTATTCTGCTAGAAACCCACGATCAGGTGAGAAAGATGAATAAAATTTTACAAACATCTGGTGACCGCTTGAAATCTTTGCTGTTAGCAATGAGTTGTTGCATAGTCGACCCAAGGACGGGGAATCCGCCGTAGCACCATCGTAAAACTCCAGTCGGCTGCAAATACTAGAGCTGCAATCATCGCAATTTCCCATATGAAAATCTGCGACTTTAACTTTCACGCGTTTTTCCGGAGGTACAGAGATGATCCAGACACAATTTCTGCCAGAAGGGTAGTTTGATAATGGATAGTTGAGACTGCTGAATGAACCATTACCAGATAACTGGATTGGAGCAGAAGGGCATTCTGAAAAGAACATATATGCAGTTTCACTCACCTAGTGCTAGCTAAGTTCATTTGATAAAAAGTAAGTGTTACAAAAAAAAAAGAATCTATCTCCCACACGACACGACTGGTCTTGTACACCACAGCGCCTTCATGGATTCACAACCGATATCACCGACTACGGAGAAAACGTTTTATGAGGCCAAAACGATAAGGGCGGGTGAAAAAGGCTGTTTGTTTGATTGGGCAACTTCCAGATTGTTTGATGTAATACTGAATACTTTTCCTTTATTTTATAACAAAATATCTAAACAGTATCTCAAGGCCACTACCCTGCATACCAGAGGTCTTCTCGCCAGCGACAAGAAGCATAAAGCGGAGCGAAGTGTTGAAAAGAGACAAAAAAAACTCGGGTTCTCGGCCAGAGGAATCAGGCAACCTGGATACGTAGTTTTGTTTTAACAGGCTTTCGTTATCTGTTTACCCCATTTACTTATAATTATAATTATCAAATTGCGACAAGAAAATGCTTCCAGCCTTTGCAGGCAACCTTCGGGCGGTATTTGACTTGTTGACTCGCGTGCCAGGCCACGAGACAAGCGAATTTGACAAATGTGGCGGGGTAGATATTAGGGTTGGGAGAATCTAAATTATTATGAAAGGGCTGAGAGATTCACTGGTGTTTATGTAATAAATAGAACATTACATGGCCGCTTGGAGATATGAAATTCTCTTCTCGTGTTGAAAAAATACTTCACGAGTAAGCGCAGCGAACGAGTGTTATATTTTTCAACGCTCGAAGAGAAATTTCGTATCTCCAAGCGGCCATGCAATATCCTCTACGTATGTATGTATGTATGTTGTATATATAGGTAAGGCCTCACGCCGGCCGTATTAACCAGTTTCCACCATATTTACATACAATGTAATTAGATTCACAAACCTGGTGGGGTATAGTTCAGCATGGTGTAAGTTGCTGTAAATCCTCTTTGCCGTTTCGTAAGTAAAGCATCAGTCAAAAACCTCACCCTCAGACGTTCATTGGTTGAATAATAAAACTGTGGAGTAAAACTGCTGTCAACACATAGCTTCCCACTTGCAGCACCAGAGCCCAGAAAGCCATCAAGAATTTCCAAATAATCACACGTACAGGCCCCTTCTTCACCACAACGATGAATTTCCATGTCTGTAATATCTAGCTTCACAAAATTGCCTTTACTGGCAGAGATTTCCCAGAAACAGTCCTGGTTAACAGGATACTTCCTGGGATAGAATGGACTTGTGATAACTCCTGACATGTCTGTCACGTTTATTCCACTTGGGCACACTAAGTAACAAAATTTAAAAGTGTTCTTTAGTTTTCAGTTGAATATTAACGAAGTAAAGTGTCTCATTTTTGATGCAACTAACTCGAAAAATAGAATTAACGTATCTGCCATGTCCAGTGGTCATTTTTTAAAATACATGTTCCTTTCTTCCTTAAATCAGTGTCTAAAAGCCTGGATCACATTAACAGTTATGATAAATTTGATAAAGTATTGATACAGTTAGTTTAATGCTATAATTTAATAACACAGTTTGCTTTGTCCCTGGACCTAAACCCTTACATTTTCTCTAATTTCAACCCGCTTAATACAGACATAACTTGGACACTTTTTATGGCTCCCTCAGTATCTGTATTTGCAGGGTTTGACTATAAGTCATTTTTATTGGGAAAAACAAAATATTTAAAAACATGGCTGCCATGGTTACGTCAATGTTATATTGTAACGTATACGTAATTACGGCTTTAAATTTTTCCCAGATAATTTTTAGGAAATCTCGCTTAGTTTGGTGGTCATAGCTTAAACGGCTTTGAAGTTATTCAACTTTTCAGCAATCGCAGGTCTAAATAGGATAACCACTGAGCAATTATTCCCTGGTTTATGATAAGATATGGAGTGGACTGGTGCATTAGTTAAACATGGACTGGATTGACAAAATATGGATTGGTAAAACATATAAAAACAACACATAGATTGCTAGAAAATGGCCTAGTCAATCAAGGATTCATAAAACATGGATTATTTTTAAGAATCGTTTATTAAGGAAAAAATATTATGCATGGAAACATATAGAAAACACAAAGGAACTTACACATTTCATCGGTAAATGTCTCATATGAAGCATTGAATCCTGGGAGTGCATTGGAGGACGTACGTAAGGTAATCTGAATTGAGTTGGCATCAGAGTACACTGGATCAGGAATGTCTTGGCCACACAGCTTAAAGGGGTTGCGATCATCGTTTGATGCAATGTTTGTGATTGTAACAGAGGCACCACCAAGATTTGATCCAGTACAATCTGTTTTCTGACCTGGCTCCAAAGTAAAATTCAGAAAAGACAACTTGATTCGTCCACTGGGAACTGTGATAGTCCAAGCACATGTTTTTGATGGATCAAAGTTGTTTGGAAAATTGGGGCTTGCTACAAATCCACTTGATGCCCCACTGATATTAACTCCAGCTCCAGTGCAAGCTACGACAAAGAACAGTGAAGAATATAGTAGCGCTTATCACAAAACAAAACTTAATGCTAGTGGTCAAGAGACCAGAATAGGACATTATTATCTCTTGTAGTAGTAGAATTTTAACGGTTTGATATGGCTCTATTCGAGTACTGAAAACTATATGAAACTATAAGAAAAGAAGAGTACTGATCCTGTTTGATGAAAACAATTGTTAAAGAATTTGATAAACGAGCAGGATTGTTTTATAAAGTATAAAACACAAGGCGCAGAGTTGATAAATAACGAATATAATTTCAAAGACGTTCAAAGATTTGAACAGCTTCCAAAACTCAACAACTACCAAGTACCATTATTATTCATTCAAAAATATTTCGTTGTTTTTGATCAGATGCTGCAATCCGCCAGTTAATTCTTCATAACCTGAGCTAGCACGTACCATTATATTTGGAAGATGTAGGCAATAAACCATCGATTAGAGTGGTTATTGCCCCGATATCACACAGAAGCCTCGTTTCCAGGCAGCGACGTAGTAGCGTAGCTGTTTATGCATGAGTGAACTCAAACAAACGTCGAAAGAGTGCAGCTTAATCCGAAGACGAAATAGCCGAATTTCTAAATAAACCCAAACCGGAGAAATTCACAAGAACACGCCAAAAAATACTAAGTGATGGATATCACCTTCTGTTTGACGAGCCGTATCTGCAAGAAAAAGACATCGAGCAGAAACGGGAAAATGTTTTAAAGAAAGTTTACTTTACCCAAAGGTAAGGTTGTTAAGTTCTTGGAAATATTTTGAATGAATGATAACCTGAAATAATTACTGAATTCGACATTCATATGATGCGAAGAAATATACAGATCTCGGAGCGTGTTATTATTATTATTCTTTACCTTGCGAACAACTACCTAAGATGTGAGATAAAAGTCAAACAAATTAAGACAATTATTACTATTAAATTAGCATTCAGTGGCATTCTCAGTAGCGAAATAGAAAATGTGCGTCAACTTATTAGAGTTTACATGTAACTTAGTGTGCTTGTAAGAGGTATATCATATACATGTTGACTTACGATCCGTAGATTCCACAGCATCCAGAAAAATGACAACTGAAAAGGAAGAAAGACTTGTAAATTACTCCTTACTGGCGCAGCATCAAATAAACTGATAACTTCAAACCTCGTCTCCAGGGTCTTCTCGTTTTCTAAACGGCAAAGGGCCATATTTGTATTCGAGAAGACCTTGTGGAAGGGATTGTTGATAAACTTAAGTTTCTTTTCCATAGTCTGTTGCTTCTTTTGGTCACGTGGTCAGTAGCAAATACTGCCGAGAGTCTTTGGTGACGAGAATGACAATTTACCTAAAGGATGTTAAGAGATTGTGAAACTCTGAAAAGATAATTCTAGTATCAAGAGAATATAAAGGCTCTTTACCCTCTCTAAAGCGTAACAGGGTGCAGCTAGGCTTTGATCGATTGTGCTAGCATAAGTGTTCGCATAATTCGTCATTAGGAGTATAAGTTTCATTTATTTCCGAAAAAGGCACTGCGTGCATAATTTGCCCTTTTGGCTAGTTCTGGAGCACAAAATTGTCATTTAATGAATCATGCACCCATTATCTTTTTTTTTCTGGCCCGAGAGCAGTGTTTTCTTATGTAAACGCTTTCTCTTGTTCTGCCCATTAGATTTACACAAATGCAAAGCTAAAATTGTGTATACAGTGGTCAAACGGGTCTTCGAAATACAAAAGTAGCTTTGTAATTCAGCCTTATATGTACAATGTATTGCTTCAATGCGTTTCATTGGAAAGTGAAGTGCTGCGAGTAAAGTTTGTGCCTCCGCTTCCGGTTTTTTTTTTGATTGACATGAACACGTTACAAGGAGACATGAAAACATGTGTTTTGAGTCTTGCGTTGAGTTAACTCTGTTCGCGTTTTTTGGTAGTCGACTTCTCGACATTTGGTCCACGGAGCAGGGATATTTTGTGTGACTTTGAGAGCGAAAGTGTGAAAAACAAAGGAGTATAGAGTTATTCAACCACCAAGTGAAATTCGTGTCAAACAGTGGAAAGCAGTATAGAGTTATTCAAAAACCGAATGAAATCCGTGTCAAACAGTGAAAAGCAAACAACAGCAACGCGTGGGAACGAGGAGAGTGATTGTGCAATTGTGTCTGAAATGAGTGTTTCAAACGGAAAGAGAGACCAAACAATGAAGTGATTTCCATCTAGCGAGTCTACCAGTGCGTCCAAAGCAAGTAAAAGCTCAATTCTCAAAGCCCTTGAGTTAAAAATAGCTGAGCAAAAGTGCGAAGAAGAAATCAGGCCCCTGCGTGCCGAAGCGGAGCGACGTGCCGAGCTGCTAGAACTTAAAAGGAGAGCTGAGGAAACGAAATTAGAAGTGGCTTACAAAGTTGCCCTTGCTATTGAGAATTCTAATCATGGAGATATTGACGATAAAGATTTGGCGGGATTACCCGTTGATAGTGCAGAGGATCGTGTTTCACGCTTACATCTGAACTCTGCTTTTCAACACTCGGACTGTTGTTGATGATAAACGTTCCGTTGGTAAAGAATCTTTAACCGTACCAGGCGTTGAAGAAGGCGATGACAATGGAGAAATTAAGCCAAATGTAAAACAGGAGACAAGAAAACCGCGAGGCAAAAATACGATGTGCAGTCCGCCTGCCACAGGGTACCCAGGTGAGCCACAAGTCAAGCCAGATCAATTTTTTGATAAAATGCTTCCAGCGTTCATTAAAATCGTCAAACCAAGTGTGCCAAAATTTAGCGGAGATCCACTCGAGTACTCGAAGTTTAAAGCAGCATTTAAAGTGGAAGTGGACAAAAAGGAGGTTTATGGTGCTACAGAGAAGCTTAAATTTCTGTTAGATGCAGTGGAAGGAAGTGCAAAGTCTTGTTTGGCAAAAATTCATGCCAGAATCTGATAAATATATGGAGGCATGGACTGCGCTAGATGAGCGTTTTAGTCGCGTGGACACTTGTGTCAGCAGCTAAAATTAGGCGTGTAGATCAATAGTCCATTTTCGAGTTCTCTATGACCGCTGAAATGAAGAAGTGAAGACGCATTTTTTACAGCCTTAGCCTCCATCTGAAGTAATATATTCACAAATTCCAACGAGAAAAATACCTGTTTATTACTCTGTCTATTGTGTATATTCAAATTTCAAACACTTACTTGCCAGAGTTTCTGAATATTTTACTTTACGTCGAGGCTAACCCTGTATGAATGTGTCGTTAATGTTTGTATTCAGCGGTAATTTTTAATTCGAAACTGGACTATTCCCAGTCATAATGAAAGAAAATAGTGAGCAGATAAGGCAGTATCAAGAAATGGTGTCGGAGTTAATGGGCGTGTATAAGGAACACAGCTTTTTTCATGAGTTAAACTCGCAGATACCTGAAGCAAACGTTGCCAAGCTTCCTGTTCGTCTTTGCGGTAGATGGGCTGAGTTTGTGCAAGGAAAATCGAAACGACCTACCTGGCAGTCGTTTGCGAATTGGCTACAAAAAGAAGCGAAAATATGCGAGTCAAAACAGAGGTGGATGCCGGAGAAGCGAAAATGGAGAAAATTTTAATTCGACAAGGAGTGTTTTACCTAAGAGTGGTTCACATAAGTCTAGTGGCAATCCAGTGCCAGGACTGTTTGCGGGAGCAACACAAGAGACTCCCTCAGGTGATGAAAAGTTGTCAAAGAAGTGTCCAGTTCATAACTCGACAAGTCATGCGTTAGAGGAGTGCAAGAAGTTTAAAAACGATCCCGAAATTAAGGAACGATATGCAAAGCCATTCCAGGATGACATTGAGAAGGGCTATGTGAGAAAACTAAGCGAAGAAAAAGTATGCACTGATAGCAAGGTGACCTGGTACTTACCACACCGTTTCGCTATCAATCCTAGGAACCTGATCGTCTCAGGAGAGTATATGATGCATTAGCGAAATTCAGGGGTCAAAGTCTTAATGATAAAATGTACATAGGACCCTGAGGTATTAGCAACTACCCCGGTAGAGGATAGATCTCCGCGTTTCCTTGAGTTGAGTGAAAATAAATTACCAACAGACCGTGCATTGGGCGTTACGTGGGATGCTCAAGAAGGGTTAGGGGTAGGTTCAATACACTTAAACGAGAAGCAGCTACTACAAAGAGAACAATCTTACGCCAAGCGTTCTCTGTGTGGGATCCTCGAGGACTTCTCCTCCCGTTTTCAATCAGAAACAAAATTATCCTTCAAAATCTGAATCGCTTAAAGTACGGATGGGAGGATGAAGTGAAAGAAGCTGATCTTCGTGAGTGGCGCGAATGGTTTAAAGAATCAGAACTGCTTGAAACTGTGCAAATTCCGCTAGCACAATTCAGCCGGAAAAAGCCATTTCGAGAAACTAACCTGCATGTGTTTTGTGACGAGAGCCAAAATGCTTACGGAGCGTGTGCGTACCTTAGACGAGAGTTTGAAGATAATGTAGTTGAATGCCGCAGACTAGTCGCTGGGAAAACTGAAGGTCGAGTTGCGCCCCTTAAGGCAGACTATCAGTGGACTTGAACTAATGGGAGCTCTTATTGCTGCCCGTTTAGCTGAAACACTAGCGGCAGAGTTAATGACAAAGGTAGAGAAGATAACCTTTTGGAGTGATTCTACCACCGTTCTTCATTGGATTCACTAGACGAGCTCTAACTACAAGAAGTTCGTGGGAAAGCGAGTATCCGAGATTCACACAATCATGAGCAACCTGGAGACTACACTAGAGGCGGGTGCGGTGAGCTGGAGATACGTGCCGACAGGTGATAATCCTGCAGATGATATCACCCGGGGACTCCACCCTGTAGAACTAAACACGAATCATCGCTACAGCGCTGGGCCGGAGTTCCTTTACAAGGCAGCCGAGTTCTGGCCAGAAAACAAAATTGAAGTGACCTTCGAAGAAGACAAGAGAGAAAGGAAAAGGCTAAGATAGGTTGGAATTTCTCAGGAAAGTGGGCCTGTGTTGGGATGGAAAAGATATTCGCCCCTAGCTAAACTAACAAGAGAGCTGGCGTACGTAATGCGATTTGTAAACAATACACGAGTGAAGAAGGAACTGCGTTAGACGTGATGGCTGACAGCAACAGACTTAAGAGATGCTCAGAATCAGCTAGTGAAGAGAACACAAGTAGAGTCTTTTGGCGACGAGATAAGGTGCCTGGAAAATGGTCAGGAGATTCATAAGTGGAGCAGAATCAAATCTCTTGATCCGAGAAAGGATGGTGGATTTCTAGTAGTCGGTGGCAGGTTGCAAAAGGTACAAGGCCTACCTTACAAGACACGACATCCGAAGATAATTAACTCACATCGTGAGCTTGCGCAGCTGATCATTGAGGACATGCATCGTACCTACCACCATCCACCAACCGATCATTTGCTGACTCTAATTAGACATATTATTATATATTCCCGACTGTAAAATCAGCCTTGCTTTATTGTCTTCTAATTAGACAGGATTATTGGATCATCCATTGTCTTCAAGCTGTAAGGAGCGTGGGATTTAAGTGCAATTACTGTTACCGTCAGACAGTAAAACCCCAGGAGCAGTAAATGGGAAACTTACTGAGTGTAGACTTGAACCTGGAATGGTATTCAGGAACACTGGGGTTGATTATTTTGGTCCTATGATAATTAAGGAGAGACGCACTGAAGTTAAAGTGTACGGTTGTTTATTTGTTTGCATGGCTACTACGATCTACGATTATGATTACTACGATCTACGATCTTCGATTATGGCTTTGAAGAGGTTTATTGCGCGGCGTGGGAGAGCACAAAGAATATACAGCGGTAATGGAACTAACTTTGTAGGGGCCAATAATGAGCTTTTGAAATGTCTTAAGCAACTGAATGAAAAGAAAATACAAAGCTTTTGTGCACCAAAGGAGATTGAGTGGAATTTCCAACCTCCAAGTGCACCCCACTTCGGTGGTGCGTGGAAGAGGTTAGTGCAGTGTACAAAGAAAACCTTGAAGTCTGTGCTGCAAAACAGGATCGTTGCTAAAGAAGCGCTTAGAATTGCTCTGGTGGAAGCAGAAGGGATACTGAACAGTCGTCCCATCACGCATGTCTCAAGCGATGCGGATAATATAGAAGCGCTGACACCAAATCACTTTCTGCTCCTGCGAGAAAACCCGAGTAATGAAGAGGCTGATGTTAGTGAGAGAGAGATCAACTCAACGAAACTATGACAACAGTCTCAAGCGCTTGTCAACTTTTTTTGGAAGCGCTTTACCAAGGAGTATATCCCTAGTCTTACAGAGAGAAAGAAGTGGAGAGAGAAGAAAAAGAATCTGAAGGAAGGAGACGTAGTGCTTGTTGCTGATCCGAACCAGCCATGAGGTATATGGCCTTTGGGTAGGATTGTGTCTACTCATCCTGGACAAGATTGGATGGTCCGAGCAGTCACAGTGCGAACTCAATACGGCGAGTGCAAGAGACCAATCACAAAACTGTGTTTCTTAGAGGAAGCGGAGACTTAGGTCTAGAAACTGTAAATCGTCTTGACTTTGTATCGCGACTAGGGGCGGGAATGTGCTTTTATTGACATGACCACGTGACAATGAGACACGAAGACAGGTGTTTTGAGTCTTGCGTTGAGTTAACTGAGTGTTCGCGTTTTGATAGTCGACTTTTCGATAAAGTTTATGCAGAAATAAAATTACATTTCATATAGTTTGAATAAGGTTTTAATAATTTGCAGTTTATTTCGAACATATGATTCTGATTATTCTGGTTATTTTTTATGACAAAACAGGTATATTGTCGGAAACGCAACTGTGCATGTAACGCAAAACGACACTTATAGGTTATCGATGAAATCTAAGCTTTGAACCAAGATAAGTCATTCATTATGCTTCGCGTATTCACTGGCCTAAAATTAAATCGCCTTCAATCTTTGCTTCTATCGTGCCACAATCTTCGGAGAAGCTCTTAACAACTGCAGTAATCTATCCGCTATTACATGTATAAGCTTACAACAAAGCCTGAATGTGCAATTTAGCCAAAACATCACTTCGATCACCGAAATACAAATATTCTGAGAAACATATCATTTTAATTCACGCGAATTCGTATTACCTTCGCAAGCTTTTAAACTCTTCGCTCGAAAACGTGGCTTTCTACACGAAACAGGATTTCTCCGTGACTTTACGTTTTTCACATCCACATCGATGGTCGAGTGTTCATAAGGTTTCCTTTCCCATACATACATACATATTTACATCCAAGATAGCGGTCAGCATTAGGTAACATAAGGTGAAGTAGACCCAAAGAGTCGAAATTTCCAATCGTCCCAGTGACGTCATTTTCCGATCGTGGTCTGACAAAACAACAAAGATGGCGGTACAAAGTGGCTGACATGTGGGATGCTCTTTACTCTCCTTTCTTTATAATAGGACAAGCATTATTTATTTTATAATCTCTCATGCGGGCGAACAACCCCCTCTAATCAGTGGGTGAACAAAATGAGGTCTCTTCCAAAGAAATACTCAGGGGCACCCAACGTCAATTTTCGGAAAATATCTGTTCGGAAGGAGATTTGAGATCTAGAATTTTCGGAACATCTTTTGTAAAATATCTTGCATGCCTGCCTCTCCTAGGACTTTCGAACATCTAAAACATGGTATAATTGCCCATTTTTAACGGATTCTTACCCTACAAAGGTTACCTAGAATTTTCGGAAGCCTTTTTTCTGGCTGGAATTTTCCAATTGGTGAGTTTTGATCCCTGTAATTTTCGGATCACTCAGCTAGGAAATCCGAACAGATGAAAAATTTTTAGGGGATAAAAATATGCCTATATCTAGCATTGTTAAACGTATTTAGTATTAAACGGCATGTTTAAGGTGTTTCGATACAGTTTATTTTAGAGGCCATACCGATATTTTTCAATCGCTTTAAAAGTGTTTTTTACTTGTCCGATCGCTATAAAATTTTCACCAGTAATTGGCTATGGATTGAAATTTGTGAAAATGTAGTTTTAGTTAAAATCGATGTTACTATGACAACAATAAACAAAAAACTTTGAAATTGATAAAAGCCGAATTTTGTGTGATCTAGACCTGCTACTGAAAATCCAGCGCTAGGAACTTAAAGTTTGGTATTTAGGAAACAATCTCCGTAAGAAGTAAAAAATTCTGTACGTTTGAATTCCACTAAAACGAAATTTATTTCAAACCTTACATATTCTCAATAGCCGTGATACATTATTTAATAAAGACGTTATAGACGACTCATATTATTCATAAGTAGCGTCAGAATGCTGCTTCATATCATATTTTGATGCTTGGAAATTTTGGTGTACTTTCGTTCTTGCGATCTTGAAAACTAACCCGTTTTCTCACCACCTCTATAAGTGCAACTTCACTCAGAATTTGGACCTCTAGCGCTTTCTTGATAACAAAAACGCTCTTAGTAGCGTTGAGTCTCGCGTGCTTGGAGTAAAGCAACCGGGGCTGTTATACTACTTTTTCGATTGGAATACAAAACGAGTGTTGTATGTCATAATGTATATACTCAAAAAGTACAAAAAATTGCAAGGAGAGACAGGCCGCACATCTTAGCCTCAAACCGGTGTGAAGCCTTTGAAAACCTTCTACATATTGAGGAGTACTCTTTCAGGGATTTTACACTCGAAAAATTGAACAATGATTTTTATCGGTATCAGGGGCCCATGACTCTGTCAGTATAAATATACATAGCTTCTTTGTATCGGACCAAGAAACGGCTCGGTACAGTATATGTTCAGCACAGGAAAAAAGTGTAAGTTTAACAGAACCTTATACAACACACAGTTAATTCAGTTCGCGCGTATTCCTGCTGAATTTGTTGTCCGTTTTATAAAATATCAATATCGCGTGAAAGTAATGACATTTTCCATAGCTGCTTAGTATCTACTTTTAATGTCTCCGTACAGTCTCAGAGTACATTGTTTAGAGTTGTACACAGCATTCATTTTAGACAGATAGATAGACAGACAGACAGACAGATAGACAGATAGATAGACAGACAGACAGACAGACAGACAGATAGATAGGTAGATAGATAGATAGATAGATAGATAGATAGATAGATAGATAGATAGATAGACAGATGGATATATAGGTAGGTGGGTAGCTAAGAACCGTAGTTTACGGCACGATAAAAAGATCAGCATTGCTGGTGGGGTCATGCATACAACAATTACAAGAAAAATAAGGAGTACTGAAAGCAAATATACACTTAAAAATTAAAAACTGTTAAAGTTTTTTCTTGTATTACAGTATCACCGGGATAAAGCGTTTCATTTTCCAGGAAAATGTCTCTTTCTCGTCAAAACAATCACTGATTCAGACAGTCTCGGATTAGTTTACTTGAATTTAGTGTTCAGTACAGAGAACGAGGTTATGTTCTGTGAAATTTATCTACAGTCTGTGGCCCACATCACCACTGATCCACGATTTATTTATTTACTTTATTTTCAAGTTCTTTTTAACCAATCCTCGATCCTCGATCCTGATTTTCCAGTAAACCTTGAAGTTTTGCTCATTAAGATTATTCTTTTTTTTTCAACCACTGAAGTGATCAGTTGTTCCAAAATAATCAACACTTTCAAGCTATAGAATTCTTGGACCAACCCGTTCCGGAAAAGCTCGATATGGGATTTCTATTCTGTGGACATGATGTGCTGCGAGACCCGTATAAACACATCCGTGACACGTTAGGGTGGATTTCCACTGATGCGTTGTTTTTGGCTCCGCACGTTAACGCACGTTAATTTTAATCACGTAAATCAAATAGACGTATGACATAAAGTACTGAGATTAAACGTCAAATTAAGCGAGATTCTACTTTTACGCTTACATAATTGTACGTACGGTCTTTCATACATTGCCTTTATTTTATTTGCGAACGCACTACGCACGTGCGCACGTAAAAATTACGTGACAGTGGATACTTGACATCTCAAGTATTTATGAAGTGCAGCGCGACTTAACATCTTAACAACTGCGAAAATCTATCAATTAAATACATAAAACAAAGTGAATCTATTTAACTGTACATTTCCTGTAATTGCGACAATATTCTGAGAAACGTAACGCAAGCCACAAAATCCTGAGGATTTCCCAGCTATAATATTTTCTCATCCTGCTTGGGGATATTTCCTTTTTAAAGTGCCTGCATGTCGTGCATAATTACAGGAAAATCAAGGACCTCCATTCGAGGATAATTACATCATTGCCAAACTTGTACGCGTCATTTCAGTCATCGCCGAAAATAAACCGCATTCTCATCACGAGATCATTTCCATACAATGAAAGTCGTCACGATTCTTATTCCCAGTTTCCACTGTCTTCGCTAGGAACGCGAGGCCTACAAACTAGGTACGACAAAAAAAAAAAAAACGACTGCATTTTAAGAGTCTCGCGCTGCTCAAGAGCACGCTCGACTAATAAAAGCTGACCACAGTTTCGTCCTTTTGAGGTTCCTAAATTACACCTGCCAAGTGTCACGCCTGTGGATCGAAAACTTCGATCTCACGCCTAGGTTCCAATTTGTCACGCCTGGTAGAAAAGTTTGTGCCATTACAGCATTTACTGACACATTTTCAAAAATATATTAATTATTTAAAGAAACTGGAACCAATAAGAGAAAAGGAAAGGCCATGTGAATGATCAACTTTCTTTGAATTCTCTTATTTTAGTGGGAAAATCACTGGAGATGAGGTCGTGTTCTTTCATGTTCCCGTGTTCGTATTAGATGGAACTCTTCGGAACGTCTTCGGAATGTCTTCGGACACCTTCGCATATCATCGGACCAGTACGAAAAATTTTGGCACTCTCAAGATAAGAGGTGATCCACACGGGTAGCCCATGGACCGGGTCCACGAAGGGGTCCATAGACTAGGTCCACAGGGGTCGTCCATGGAATGGGGTTCCATGTTTTGTATACATCTTGGATCATGTTATTCCAGTCACAAATGCATCTTTTATTTGAACAAATTCATGGACTATGACCATGGAATTACACTCAGAAAACGAAAATCTAACCCGAATCCTGGCTTTAATCCTACCTTGAATCTTCCTACCTCGGAATAAGTTTATTTTCCTTCGAGTCTATATATCTTAAATATTATATGGAATCATATGTGTGAAATCTTCAATACGACTGATCAGTACATTTCAAAGAGCCACACAAAGACCAATATACAGAACGGACTGGCAGCCGTAGTGTAAAAGAAGAAAACGGAAGCATCAGTTGTCGGTTAGCACTTATCTCCAAACTCCCAAACTGACAATTCCCCCTCACAAGACATTCTGAGACATTTCCCTTTTCCTCCATGAAATTTCCATGTCTCTTGAAATTTCTGCTTGAGAAATGTTCATGAACGTTGAAGTCTCTTCAATTTTTAAGGAAAAGAGAAATTCAGAAGAGCATGAATAGGAACCCACAGCGTAGAATCTGCAGTCCATCACCTATACCACCACGCCACTGAGAATTTGCTTACGATTGACTGTTTGATTTAAAAATATATAGCATCAACCCTAACCCCAAATAGATGCTAACCGTTTTAATATCGAGTCACTGCTTAACCTTAATCACTATTCTCAGGGATTAACCCTTATCAGTATTTCAGTCAGTTGATAGTCGACGAGCTCTGGTCGACGAAGTTCCTTCTTTTGTAGAGAATTACTTTGTGTATGAATCATAATGTATGACGGCACACACGTCGCAGTGTGTATACAGTCTTCCAAAAAGAGGGGAGGCAGCGTGACCGACCGAGCGGTTAATTGAACGCCTGACTTGTATATGTAATCTGCAGGCCGCAGGCATCGACCACGCTTGTAACAATAGTGAACTAGATCGCCTCCGGCCAGTTGGGATTCTTCACCTGAAATGTGCCAGGCCGGTCCAAGATGGCGTCCAACAAGTGCAGTGAAATCGCATGCATTATTTCTCTCAGTCATTGCTCGGCCCCACATAATCCTTGTGCTATATAAAATACTGCCGAGTGTAAAATTTTTATTCATTATATTACTCTCTACCAGGTCAATTTGCTCAAATTTGTTTGGCAAATATCAGCCATTGTGCCCGGAGACAGATAAACGCAAATGAATATTCACCGAATGCAAGAAATTTATGATTAGAGTGTATATCAGTTATTCAATTTAGAATATCAACAACAACAAGCCACAAAACTCACGTAACAATATGATCTTCCAACCAGGCGATGACATCTATGGTACAGTTTTAGAGTAGAAATGTGTGTTTAACAACAACGCAACACAATCGCCTTCGACAGCTGTATTTTAAAATGCCTGAGATTCTAAACTAGCATCCCGGAAGTTGTAATAGAATATGTTCATATACGGTCATTCACATGTACGTCATAAACTGAAAAACGTGACAGGTGGCATGTGATAAAAGATCGACTGGACTGAATTAATAAAACATGGAGTGATAAATTTTGTACGAAATACTTTTGTTGTTGGCAAAAAAAAAATGACCCTTTTGAGAAAAAAGTAAGATGAAATATAACGGGCCCTCTTTAATTTCATTCCTGACCGGAAATATTGCGTGACAGAAAGCAGGAGCTACGAGAACATCAATGTACCCAAGTCATGTTTGTCATATTCAGATCCTATGAAACCTAGGAAAAAACTCTTTTCTTACTTGGTCATAAATCCTTGTTATATCACTCCATGTTTTATTAATCCATGTTTTATCACTCCATGTTTCATTAACCCATGTTTTATTAATCCAGTCCATGCTTTAATAATCCAGTCCAGTCCTTGTTTTATCACATGCCCTTTACGGCATTGTCAAAGTGATTTCTTTAATTTTTTGCATCAACGGTCCAAACTTCGAGACCAATTGTGGTATTTGCGTCCTCGATTTTTTACCTCAGGGAAACATGAGTATTAATTTAATAAAAATAGATTGATGTGCATTTTCAAGTCAAGTCAACTTTGTTTACTCACTATTAATCCTTCAAGAGTTAAGTTTAGATTCATTATGAGGGAAAACTGTTAGGCATAATTCAAAAACAGACTAGGGAATCCAAAAATTCCAAAGATTCTGAGATTTCGACTCTTAACTTAAATGATCTCAAAGAAAACCCACCCAACCTTTTGATTCCACACTACCAGTTTGGTAAAAGATAATCAACTTGTTGACGAAAAAGATAAAACTGAAATTACTTTCTAAGCTTTCATTTCTGAAATCAAATTTTGCACTAACCCTTGGCTATCTTAACCCAGCTTTGAACAACTCGGCCCTGGTGTTTAAAGATAGCAGGTATCCTATAGTCTTAGTAATATTCTATTATTGATATTTACGAAGGTACCTATTTAACGGAGAGGGGCCAAGAACAGGGCTCAAGAACAACTTGAATCCCTGCAAGTCCTTTGGGCAAGCAGCTGTCATATTTTGCTTGCCTGGGGCCACTTCTTGATCATCTCAGTTAATGACTTGGTTAAAAGGTGACTTACCTGGTCCCTTTCCAGGTGGGCAAGTGAACCTTAAAATTTACTTGCCCAGCAAGAAAATCTATTTCAAATTTGCCCCAGACTAGTACTGGACAGGACTTTCCTTAAGCCCTGGAGGATCATTGCTTAAGACAAAATACTATAAAACATTTATTTCAGGCTGATAAACATGCAAGTAAAACAAAAGGCATTAAGTAAGCTTTAAAAGTTACTTGCCCAGCAAGAAAATCTACTTGTCCTGCACATGCATGCACATGAGCCTTTTTTCAAGCACTGGGGAATCAATATACGGACAAAATATATACCATAGTCATGGAGCATATATTTTAGCTTGATAAATTTGTAAGTTAAACAAAAGGCTGCAGACACTGTTTGATTCCTTCCTTGAATGGAGTGCGCATGCTGGCCCCACCATCTTCCATCATGGATTCCAGATCTGAGCAGCTAAGAGCAGTGTTGTGGGGCCTTGGAGTTCCAGCACAAGGGGCATCAGGATTTGGAATCAGGTGACTGTGTGATAAACCAAAAATGTCTGCCATTTGGCAAACCATTGCATATTTTGTCATGACTTCTGTTCCACTCCAGTGCCAAATTCCTTTGAAAGAAGAATCTGTGATGCGCTTTTCTGCAATGAATCTGCAAACTGTGGCAATGTCATCAACCAGGGTAGGATAGCGGAATGCATAATCATCCATTTTGGTAGGTTTTCCAGTTTCCTTAAGAGCTTCAAAGAGAACTAGAAAAATAAAACAGAGAATTCACAAAACCATAAATCCCAGCCAAAATCCTTCCAATACCATGAATGTCTAGCCTTAAATTCCCTAAGTTACAAGGCTATCTAACTGTTACACAAAAAGTAACTTACAGAGATCATTCTAGCTGAAGCCTTCACTCATAAATCAATAAACACTGAACTTGAGCATGAAATTGAATGTAAAAAAAGATGCAAACTTGCAAGCAAAAAATAATGTGGAAGATTATTCTAATCTTTAGAGGTCCCACTCTGTAAATTATATGTCAACTATTAATTTGGTAAGGTTTTTTTCATTTTTTTCAATTTCACAATTATTTTAACCTGTTCTGTGATTCTTGAATTAGCCTGACTGGCATGCAAGCTCTCTCAGTTACCTCTGTTTGACTTGGGTTGAGGAAGAATATTTCTAAAGAGTAAAGACATCATAGTTTGCCCACTTAAGCTACATCTTGAAGGGATGAGAAAAACTACTTTCCACATTTTGGGTGTTTGCTTACAGGAGGTTCGGCTGTATTTGTGAATACGAAAATAAAAATTTAACAAAGGTCACAGTAGTGACTCAAGTAAATATGTCGCTTGTTTTTACCCCATTTCCAATCTACCATCATCTGATCTTTCTTACTCACACCATTCCCCAGCCCTACCCTTAGCATACATGTACAGCTGGGTGGATGGGCTATTGAATTTAATATCCACACCCCTCCCCCTCTGTTGAGGACTTACCTTTTCTTCTTACTCCTGAAGAAATCACCAAATTGCATTCACCCCTGCAGGCTTCTAATAGTTATGGGTCTACCCTTAAATAATTTCTTGAAATGGTGCTTTTTTCCCAAATTACACAAATTCTGTTTCCCCCTGCAGATTACCCCAACAGAATTCCTAATTATTTTTACACTACAAGTGCCCTCAACCTTTAAAACTTACCCCTGAAGAATTACATTACTCCTCAACCCAGTATACAAGGGTGGGGGGGGGGGGGGGGGGAGAGGAGAGATTTAATACAATAGCCCAATATCAAGATATTTTATTTATTTATTTATACTACTGCATGAAAATTTATGCAATTTGATTGGCTTAGAGCAGTGGTATTTCAGCTTATTTTGAAGTACCTACATGTGAAAATTACAAACCTTTTGCGGGTAGTAGTATAAACAAATAATGTGTAGTTCCAGAAAATATCCAGACCCCCACCACAGAGGGAATTTGACTTAGGACTCCCCCACCCCCCTGGATTTTCCATTTTTGCAGGGAACTGATGAACCCCCCCACCCCTCCGGAATTTCCACAAGTGTGACAAAGACCCCCCCAACCCTTCTGGAAAAGTTCATTTTCATGAAGAATGACTATTAAAGTAAAAGAAGGAGGCATTTTATCAGGTTAGTATGCAACAGTTTCTATCAAAAGCTTGTATGATTCTGTTTCCATTAATTTTTTATTTGAGAGATCTCACAACATTAAAACACTACATCACCACAAAGTAACCTAATCTGCAATTTTTGCTCATCCCTTACTTTAAATGAAATAGATAAAGTTAATAACTTGGTTGTTTCTGTGAATTTACCTTAATCAGGGCAAGCTTATGATTTGTTATTTGTCTTCACAGGAGTTAAATGTTGATAGAATTAAAATGCCATTTCGTGTAGTGAACAAGTCAAACTTTCAACCACAAAGTTAATTAAGGCAAAACAAAGAATAAAAACTCTGAATTCTGAAATGACAACAATGAATACCCCCTGCATCTTGAAGGGAAACCAACTTCAATTTACTGACAGTCTTTCGATTGACTGATACAACATTTTGCACAATGGCTGTAATGTTTGATGAAATTGACACCATTTCAGCGAGAATCAATCACGAACATGCCACACCTTCACCACAAAATTAAGGGAAAATGAAAAGGAGAATAAAAACTATACATTCTAAAATGTTTGCAATGTATAATTTGTGCTTCATGAAGCAAAATTGGAACTCTACTATTCTTCCATCAATCAACTGATACAACGTGATGTGTTGCATGTGTTGATGTCTTAAGGGAGGCTGGAAACGAGTAATGGCGGCTGAATATACGAGCATGCGATAAAACGAGTTGTATTGGTCCAATTCCTTTGAAATTACATCCAAAATGCTTTTGGAAGAATGGAAACCTGGTTAAGATCAAAAGGAACAATCTCAAATGATATATTTCATGTTACTCATGTCCTAAAAATGATCTACCAGGTTGGTAAGAAGCAATGTTCCAACTGAGGTCAAACACGAAATGATATTGACCCCTGGAAAGTGATTTTATTGTCCAACCCTCTTCCCCCCTGGAATTTCCTGGGCCTCTGACCCCCCCCCCCCCCCACCCTCCTGGAATTTCCAATTCCCTCCATGGTGGGGGTCGGATATTTTCTGGAACCACAGGATACCATGATTTGTACGTGACTTTTGGCTTAAATACCACAAGTGATATTTCGAAATTTTTATACGTAATTTCACGAACCGTTAGGCGAGTGAAATTAGAGACAATTTCAAGATTAGAGACAATCAAGATATTTTATTTACTTATTTATTACAATTTAATGGCAAAAGGTTTCAGGTAAGTAATAAAAAGAAAGGCACTCCCATAAGGACGGTCTGTAAAAGAGTCAAACACCCCATACAAGACAGACCACCTTCTAAAAAATATTCATATCATAAAAACAAAGTTTAAATATAAAGAGACAATTAAAAATGTAAAATGCATATGAAGATATCTACAAAGAGAAACAATCAATAATATATAAACAGTCAGTATAAAACACTGACTGCGGACTGCAGACTGGGTATAAAATACGGACTAGGTATAAAACGCGGACTGGAAAATACGGACTGGGTATAAAACACTGACTAAGTATAAAACGTGGACTGCAGACTGCGGACTGGGTATAAAATAGAAATTCTTGGTGGATGTTCTCTGAATCAAGAGCCTGACACAAATGCTATTTTCTTCACCCATTTTAGACAAGGTCTCGGTCTCTAACAACCATGAAAGGGGTCAGGACCCGGGGGGTACTCTCTCATATAAGCCATATACGTAATTGCCGCCTTAAAGGGTAGGGTTTATGGGCCGTTTTGGAGGTCTGAAAACACTTTGCCTATTTTGGTTTGGAATCGGGTATGGTTTTCGAGGAAACTACAGGAGTGTACATGTGCGAATGTATTTATCGTTTTCAATTCTAGATGAATAAGAACCAAATCGAAATATGCGAATTTGAAATGCATTTGAAGAATTTTTTGTTTGCGCTCTAGAAAGAATGATCTACTGTTGTGCTCTAATCTATAAATTTATAACGATGACATAATTTCTGCCTAATTAGGCCTAGCCTGTTCCAGGCTCTGAGATAGTTGGGTCCGCTAAATTGAGAAAGTGCGAAAATACAATGAGAGGAAACTGGGTAGTCTCCTCTTTATTTGAGAGCCTGGAACAGGCTAAATTAGGTCAGGTCTGAAAATGGGTATGGATTTTAGAGATCAGGTCTGAAAACGGGTGTGGAAAATGACATTTTTTATTCTGAAACAGGGTAAGGATTTAGAGAGCCAGTGGAGCATAACCCCACCAAAAAATTCCTAGCAGTACCCCCTTCCGTGGTTCAGGAGCAGGGTGTAAATCATGTGATCATAATCATCGCGTAGAGTATAACGTTGGGTTGGATGATTCATTTCGGTTATTATTCACGTATAGGTGAGTAATCCCTCCCGCCTAAATACTGATTTTTACCTCGCGGAATGCCCCTATATTGACCTTCTCGTCTGAGTCAAGTTTCATTTCGTTATATTTCTAAGGCTTTATTTGAAACGGAGTAGAGGCATCTTTAGGAATTTTACTCTGACTCGACCAACACCAATACTATTCCTTTTATTCGGTGCTTCTCTGATTGGTTCAGAGTTTATTTAATTTCAGTTGCCTTGAATAGCGGCATAACCTTCCTTGTCCATGCAGTATCCTTTCCTTCACCACATGAGGAGAATATAGACTGTGTGACAGGCTTATGGGATGTTTTTGTGTGAGACAAGGAGCTGGAACTACTGTTTTATGCAAGCCCACTTTCCATTTCTCTCATTTTTACCTTTCTAAGGCTGTTAATTTTTATATACATAGTTCGTAGTTCGCCCTTTAAACCTATTCCGTGTTTTATACTCAGTTCGTGGTCCGCATTTTATACCTAGTCCGTATTTTATACCCAGTCCGCAGTCCGTGGTCCGCAGTCCACGTTTTATACTGACCGATATATAAATAACCGGTCATTATAAAACATGGACCGCGGATTACGGACCACGGACTGCGGACTGGGTATAAAACACGGACTAGGTATAACATGCGGACTGCGGACTGAGTATAAAACACGAACTAGGTATAAAATGCAGACTACGGACTGAGTATAAAACACCGACTACGAACTATTGAAAAAGGTAAAACATAGAGAAACGGAAAGCAGCTTGCATAAAACAGTAGTTCCAGCTCCTTGCGTCACGCAAAAACATTCCGTAAGCCGGTCACGCGCAGTCTATATTCTCCTTATGTGGAGAAGGAAAGCAAACTGCACTGACAAGGAATGTTACGCCGCTACTCAAGGCAACTGAAATTAAACCTGAACTTTATTTAAAGAAGGAGTTAGAAGAGAACCGATAAAAGAAGAACCGAATAAAAAGAATCAATAGTATTGGTGTTAGCCGAGTCAGAGTAAAATTCTTAAAGATGCCTCTATTCCGTTTCAAATAAAGCCTTAGGAATATGAGGAAATGAAGAACTCAGACGAGGTCAGTATAGGGGCATTCCGTGAAGTAAAAAAGCAGTATTTAGGGGGGAGGGATTACTCAACTATACTTGAATAATAACCGAAATTTGAATCATCCATCCCAACGTTATATTCTACGCGATGATTATGATGACATGATTTATATCCTCCTCCTGGACTCCAGGAAGGGGGTACTCCCAGGAATTTTTTGGTGGGGTTCTGCTTCCTGGTTCTCTAAATCCTTACCCTATTTCAGAATACAAAAATGTCATTTTCCACACCCATTTTCAGACCTGATCTCTAAAATCCATACTCAGTTGCAGGCCTAATTTAGCCTGTTCCAGGCTCTCAGATATAGAGGAGACTACCCAGTTTCCTCCCATTATATTTTCGCACTTTCTCAACCCTTCAGCACCCTTCAGCGGACCCAACTATCTCGGACCCTGGAACAGCCTAGGCCTGATTAGGCAGAAATTATGTCGTCATTAAATATTACAGATTAGAGCACAAGAGTAGATCATTCTCTTTTGAGCGCAAACAAAAAATTCTTCAAATGCATTGCAAATTCAATCGCATATTTCTATTTCGTTCTTATTCATTTAGAACTGAAAACGATAAATTTTTGTCAGGCTCTTGATTCAGAAACCTCCACCAAGAATTCCTATCTTATACCCAGTGCCGCCTGCAGTCCGCGTTTTATACCTAGTCCGTGTTTTAAACCCAGTCCCTATTTTCCAGTCCGCGTTTTATACCTAGTCCGTATTTTATACCCAGTCCGCAGTCCGCAGTCCGTGTTTTATACTGACCGTGTAAATAACCAGCAGCTACAAACCTGTGACGGCACTTTCCTTCAAATATTCCACGTTTCCGTACAAAATTGGAATTCGGAGAATTCCCGAATTAGAGAGACAGGTCTGCACCACTTCCTCTCCTGCCAGCTTACTTTTTCCGTACTTGTTTAACGGGTTTGGCTTATCCATAGGTTTGTAAGGTGGACTCGTGCCATCGAACACATAATCGGTACTGATATATAGCATAAAATGTTCCGGAACTTCCAATCCATTGTTCAAATCGTTTATGGTTGTTGCTAAGACTTTAGTTATACCCACATTCATTTTTTCGCAAGTTTCCTCGTCGTTTTCCACGACGTCTGGCCTTCTTTCTGCGGCAGAATGGATCAACACATTGGGCTTGAACTCCGTCACAACTCGCTGCGCTTCGTCGAAATTCAGCAGATTTACCTTTTTTAGAGCTCCTGTGGCCCGCGAATGAGCAAGGCCTAGCACTTCCCAGCTATCGGAGTTAGAAAACTGCTGTAGAATTGCACGCCCTAAAAGGCCAGACGCCCCAGTTATAAGAACCCGATGTTTCGTCGCCATGTTGAAAATGTCACGTCACAACCTGCGATCACAGGTCACCCAAGCTCCGATTATCACCATCGTCATTATGACTATGGACTGCAGCCTTTTATTCGAATTTTATAAAGCGTTGTATGCTGAGAATTTAACCTTCATATTTTATTTGAAATGAGGCCAGATGTTTCATCATCATCATCATCAAAGATGTCCAGTGAAACCTTGCCAGTGAAATTGTGGCTAAGAAAGTTAACTCGGCCAGAATAAAATACCGAATTGATTCTTTTTTGTGTGTGTTTACTTCCTGTAATTTACTGTCGGAATAATTAATGTTTTTTTTAATGGTTTGATTGTCACGTTTATAGTTAATGCTCTCTATTTTTGAGGTTTGAACACATGTCTGACCGGAAGTGAAGCCTTTTCCCGGGACAACTTTTCTCCATGCGTATTTGCAGGTGGAAGGAGCCTTAGTTTTGTGACTAATCTCAAAACAGAAAGTTTATGCCAACTTTTACCGTAATGAAGACAAAATGAGTTATTTACTTACACCAAACAATGCCGAAAAATAATTCTAAAATAGGAGTAGATATTATATCCACATAGAAATTTAAAATCATGCAATCAATAAGTTGTTGTTCATTATTTTTTTCTTTTTGTATTACTCTTCTTTTGTACTGTTTGTTTCATAATTATTACGCCGTAATTTCTTTAATTTTTAATTCGTTTTTCTAGTTTATATCAAACCAAGAGAGAATGAATGAATGAATGATTCCGGGGGGTACTCCCTTATATAATAAGCCATACAGGTATGTGCCGCCCCATGGGGTAGGAGGCGGGGTAGGATGTTTGCGTCGTTTCGGTCTGAAAACGGGTGTACACATTCAGTTGCCCATTTTGGTCTGGAATTGAGTATGGTTTTCGAGGGAACTACGAGAGTGTATGAACGTATTTACCATTTCAATGAGTAAGAAAGAAAGAGAGATATGCGAATTCGAAACGGATTTGAATATTTTTTTTGTTTGCGCTCTAATCTAAGTAATGATAACATAATTTCTGCCTAAAGGCCAGGTTTGTTCATGAAAACGGGTATGGATTTTAGAGGTCTAGTCTGATAACGGGTGTGGAAAATGACATGTTTTGGTCTGAAATCGGGTCAGGATTTTAAGAACCGGGCGGCACACCCCCACCAAGAATTCCCAGAGTACCCCACCCGAGGAATGATCAAACTCTTTATGGTTATAATTACCAGATCGATATTGCCTCCCTTCAGAGTTAAGCCGCCACACTTGAACGTTAGATAAGGCTGTAGCGACATGAATATAGTTATGGCAAACTGTTGTTAATCGATTTTTCAGGTTTTTTTTTCTAGTTTATTATTTTAAAGGGTTTCAATTCGTTCTTGAACGGGACCCCAACTTTTGGCTTGCTTTGTGTACAGACAAAATGATCTCCTCTATATCTAAGCAATGGGCGACGCCATGTTTCTGTGGATCGATTGGAAGAGGAACTTTATCCTCTTGGTGGCGTGTTGGAAAACAAGGTCGCAATGTAAAGTCTCTACTTCCAAGCGCGCTAGGAACGGAGACCATAGTCCTCTCATACTCAGACCATCCAGAATCAGATCTTTCATTCTCTTCAGTAATATTTTACGGAGTAAACATCTTAAAAAGCAATCCCTCAACATCCCTAAACACATTATCAGCATAATGCACAGGATCAGTCTGCGACACAGTTCCAGCAGGATAAGCTTCGCTGATTGGATGAACGTCTATGACGTCAACACCAGCACGACACATGGCTGAAAGGGCATAGGCATTGAACAACTTAACGCGCGAAAAAGTCAGGAACCGACGGACATCTTTATGTGGATTTGGAAATCTTTCCCTGTGAATGGCAGTTGAAGTTTTCCATATAAACCTTCCCTTAAAAGAGTAGCTGTTGGCAGGTTTGTTTTCTCCGTCATTCTTCAAGAGGTGTATTAACTGATCGATAACTCGCTGGTAATTAGTAAAATTCACCGCAGCTACGAAATGGGTTCCCATGTTCATCATCAATACACTCTTTTTAGTCATTTCCGGGTTAAACAAAGTCTGCAAAACAAATAAGTTTAATTTATAGGTTGTTGAATGAGACGGTGTAAAGCAGTAAAGAGACTCAGAGGTATAATGAGAGGAATATAGGACTAAACCAACTCAAAAATTATTGGGTCCTCCATTTGCATCGTGTTCTGGCTATTCCCTGCAACAAGTAAAGCATACGGCTATCATTTCTCATTGCCGACCAATCAGATCTTTAAGAGTTTTAGAGGGGAAGGCCCCTCCGCCAGAGCGTCCAGGAGAGCTTGCTTGCCGGCTATAATTTGTATGATGAAATGATAGAACAAGGTTCCGCATCGAAACCGACTTTAGTCCCCCTTTTTGAGTCTTGAATTTTCAATTTTACTTTTTAAATTTAAAGCTTACCTTTTTGACGTCATTTATAACTCGCTCGTGATCGTAATCAGAGTCATCAGGAAGAGGTTCCCTTGGTGATTTGACGCCATCGCCCCAGTATTTTGCCATGTCGTACACCCAGTGATAAACAGGTCGACAGGCGATAAATGCCGTATTGCACAGATTACGGTAAGGACCAGATATAAGGGAGCTGTAAAACGCATTAGAAACGGAATCTCCAAAACTGAAGAAGATACCTTCTTGATTTCTATTATCCTTTAAAATGATGTCTGTAAACAACAACGAGATGTGTTAATATCATGGCGATAACAATAAACATCACAACTACTGTGTTTACTTGATACAGCCTAATTGTAAAGAAAGGTTAATTATCCTCTTACAATTTTTACTAGCTTCTCAAAGGGGTGTTAATTGTTGTGAGGGGGGTGGGTCAGACGCACGCGAATGGGTAACAATTCTTTTCCAAGACTATTAGTGTGATCGAAATTTTTTTATACTTTTCTCTTTTTGCTTTAAAATCAGTCAAGTATAAATTTCTGGATTTTTTATTTTATTTTAAGTAATTAAGAGTATATAAATGAACGCTTGACTTTTGGCCTTGGCTAATTATGTATATTATCATGGCGATAACAAGGCTACTGCGTTTACTTGATACAGCCTAATTTCGCCGTTCATGCACTTAAAATATCGTCACGCAAACGAGAACTTAACGATAAAAAGTCACGACGTTTCGACCTCTCCGAGGCCATTTTCAAGTGCGAGTAAAATATGAAATTAACATAAATATACTAAAATGGTAAAAACGGTAAAAACAGGAAAATTGTCAGGAACGCTAAAATGCGATAAAATATGTAAATAAGTAAAAATAAGTAACAAAATATTCTACGGAAACAATTAAAAGTAATTAAAAACCGACCTAAACAAATAATTTTGCGCGGATGGAATCGCATTGTTTGTTTAGAGTTGGTTTCAGTTCTTTGATAAAAAACATTTCAAAAATAAGGCAACCACACTTGCTCTGACACTTTTTTAAAATTTTAAAAAACTGCGCAATGTCGACTGGGGCTATATCGTTTAGGTCGGTTTTTAATTACTTTTAATTGTTTCCGTAGAATATTTTGTTACTTATTTTTACTTATTTACATATTTTATCGCATTTTAGCGTTCCTGACAATTTTTCCTGTTTTTACCGTTTTTACCATTTTAGTATATTTATGTTAATTTCATATTTTACTCGCACTTGAAAATGGCCTCGGAGAGGTCGAAACGTCGTGACTTTTTATCGTTAAGTTTTATAACAAAATCAATATCCACGAAATTACTCATCAAACGAGAACCTTACCTTTAATGTAAGGCTTCCATTGCTTATTTGCCCATCTACCAAATCCATCCCAGATCATCGCTCTACATGACGTGTCACATGTGTAGTTAATTTTCACCAAGGCGTCAACTATTTATTCAGATTCAAAATAACTAATGATTAAGGAAGGAAGCAAAAGGAAACGGATCGTTTCAATATTGATAGCGTCCGGTTAATGGACTTGTTCAGCTTCAGCAACTTCATTTAAAAAGGTGAATTAGCAAGCAGGAATATTTCCAGTGAAACCGTATAAAGTGTTTGGTTTGAAGGGTTTGAAGTTCATTTTATAAGTCTCCCAGCAGACCTTAATTTTCTATCATTGATGTGATAAACACAAGAGGGAACGTTGTCAGGCGTACGTGTCCTGCGCTTCGATTTGCGTCTGTGAGGTATTAATTTTTCATTCGCTACAGTCAAGTCTGTCTTAACGGACACCCTTTATGAGACGGACACCTAGAGTTGGTCCTTGCCTTTCTTTACTCCTTTTAGCTGATACTCTAGCAGACAGACAATTCTCTAGACTCTCTCTAAGACAAAAGTGTCCGATCCGTCTTAGAGAGAGTGGACTGTGTCTTTGAATGCCTCGTTTCCTCTGGACTCTGTTGAGAAATTAGAGAGGCTGTAGACATTACAATGTGACAGCTATCGTCAACAGATTGCTGTTGGTTGCTCATCCGAAGCGAAAAGGGCTACTGTATAAAGACACCTTGGGGACCGGCACTATTATGTGTCCGTCTTAGAGAAAGTCAACCAAAGAGAGTAAAGGAAGGAAGGAAGGATCCAAATCGAGGTGTCTGTCTTAGCGAGGTGTCCGTTAAAAGAGGTTGACTGTACAACGGGTGAGGTGTAAATCAAACTTTTGGATAGCCAGTAGCGTCCCTCGCGCAGGAACGCTTGAAGAAGCCCTAAGAACGTCTGTATAGGAGGCTGGATAGCCAGCTCCCATTGAGCTACAATAATCATCGGCTTATCCATGCAACAGGCCTTGGCCAGGCACAATATATATACGTTCACATAACAAACTCTCTGTGATTGTACATGCAGATATCCAAAATGAATACTTTTTCACCGCTCTACTATGAATGACTGTCAACAATATTCAGCTGGTCCTTACCCGCAGTATGGCGCGTTTTTACGGACAAAATGTCGAAATATCATTAAATCAATGTCATGTGTACATACATCCTTTCATACTGAATACATCCATGTTATGTACAATAAAAGATGTTCGATGCAACCTTATGCAAGCAAAAGATGTTCGTAAAACTAAAAGACGAGGAAGCCAAAGTGATACAAGTTTAAAAAGATGTTCGATAACACAAACGATATTCGTTAAAACTAAAAGATGTGCGATGAAACGAACTGAGATGAGGAAACGGAAATGATTACAACTAAAAGATGAGGAAGCGGAAATGATTTAGTTCTTAACCGGAAATGATCTCTATCTCTAAGTGCTAACATGGCGGATCGTCCTGCGGATCGCAGGTCTGTCCAAGACTTTGTGCGGAACGTTATAAACGAGGTCACAAATCTTCAGACCAGATCAAATCAAAGAGGAAACAATGAAGAAAGCAACAGAGCTGAATTTGAGTCAATCACTGATGAAGTGAATGCACAATTTCAGATTCCAAGACAAGGTAGTCGAGGCCGAAGAACCGCTACGGCGACTACTTCTACCATTGTGCCACCTATTTCTTTCAATCCCCGGCAGAACTATACTTTTCAACGGACAAGAAGGTGTCCTAGAGGGGAAGGAAGAAACTTTGCATCAACTTCAAGAGGCGAACAACCAGACTTCATGTATAAACTAAGATGTTTGCCTGCTTCCCGATCCTGAATATGGATCAGGTGACACGAAGAGCTGCGAAGGCAAATCTGGTCCAGCGTGGTCTCTACGTGGACGCATTCAAGCTAGACAAGTCCTGGAGTGAGGCTCGCCTTTATGTGGAGTTGGCGTCCTTGCTCAAAGAAGACCTGAGCCGCCCTGGTCTTGATGACATTGGGTAAGCAGTTGACTTTTTATCCTGTTGTGTGCTCTCTACCAGTTTCTGAAAAGTAATCCTCAATCCAAAACGTTTCGCCTTAAAGTGAGAGGTCATCATTTGTTATTAACTTACCTACTGGAATGGGGAACAACATTGTTACTTAAAGCCTTATCCGCTTCTAACAACACGAGAAAACAGTACAGTGAATGTCAATGCCTTCTCAGACGACCCCCCTGCTGCAGGGTAGAGAGCACACAACAGGATAAAAAGTCAACTGCTTACCCAATGTCATCAAGACCAGGGCTTCTGCTCTGAAGATTTGTGACCTCGTTTATAACGTTCCGCACAAAGTCTTGGACAGACCTGCGATCCGCAGGACGATCCGCCATGTTAGCACTTAGAGATAGAGATCATTTCCGGTTAAGAACTAAATCATTTCCGCTTCCTCATCTTTTAGTTGTAATCATTTCCGTTTCCTCATCTCAGTTCGTTTCATCGCACATCTTTTAGTTTTAACGAATATCGTTTGTGTTATCGAACATCTTTTTAAACTTGTATCACTTTGGCTTCCTCGTCTTTTAGTTTTACGAACATCTTTTGCTTACATAAGGTTGCATCGAACATCTTTTATTGTACATAACATGGATGTATTCAGTATGAAAGGGATGTATGTACACATGACATTGATTTAATGATATTTCGACATTTTGTCCGTAAAAACGCGCCATACCGCATACCGTATCCAGCCCACAAGAATTTAAAAGATAACAATTCACTTCCGGTGATGTTTATTTGTTTAAATGCCTTTTTATAGTTGATCAGTCCGGACTTACTGTATCTCAGATTATTCGCTGATGGAGGAATATGAAAAGTCAGCTTCTCTCCATCCCTGAAAGGAGCTATTAAGTAGGGCCGGTCCCCTTTAAGGATGCCATCAGGCTGATTTTTACCTTGGGAATTGCCTAAAGAAGAAGAAAGGAGAATATCCTCAGTCACTTGTTGAATTATCTTAGTGAACTGATAATTCCTTCAACAGGGCGGTGGGGGCACAAACTATACCCCCCTTCCCACACATACCTGACCATGATAGAATAATTCACCCTCAAACTCGGCAACGTAACTCATCAGTTTTAAGGCGCTTCATTTTTTTCATCGATCAATTACTTTTAATAAAAAAAACCCAGCCAGTTTTGATGCGGAATTTAAAATAAACATACTCTGTCGCACTCGGTTTCTTGCTATGATGAGTAAACAACGTATACAGGTGACAATCAACATACATACTTCGTGGCCATATCCAGCTAACGAACTTCTCGCAAATATACTTTTTCCTCAAAAAATAAGAACCTAAATAGCCTAAATTTGACGTGCTAATTATCTTTTATGTAAGAACCTGTTTAGGCTAACTTGCAAACATGTAGGCTCTAGCGGGTCGCGGGATTTTACTGTATCTGGCTCAGTTCGTCTAAACAACAATATTTAAAACTGAATTTCTTCTGTTTATTTCGACTAGCTACATGGTGGAGGGACAATACACTGTCGTGCTTTTCTGTTGGCTTTACAACTGATTGACTTTGGAACAAGTGATCAAACAAACAAAAAATGAATTGGGCTTGTTAGCAGGTAGTAAAAATTGAAGCCGCACACTAATTAAAAACCCTGGGGTAAAACTGAGAACTAAGAACCTACATTTTCCAAAATCAGCCTAAACATGCAGGTTCGGTAATAAACACAGATTTAGGCTTTTCAGGTTCTTAAATAGGTTCTTATTTTCTGAAGGAAAGCTAATAGTACATTGTAGTTGACAGTATTTAGTGGTACGTCAGCTGAGTTCATTCCTTAGATAAAACCTGTACCATTACAATTCTAGTTGAAGTGTTGACTAAATCTTATTCGCCTCAAGGGTATAAATAAAACTCTACTGGGGCCGGCTTGGATCCAAAATGTTTGTGAACTAAGTAGACTCAGTCTCTAGCCTTGGTTGTCTCGATGTGCCCGCGTTGGGGCATAGAGACACCGACCCTATCTACGAATTTGATCACCTTGAACTAAAAATGTTTTACCTTTTTTGAACCAATATGGAGGGGGGTCTTTGAATCCGTGGCAAAGACTGTAATCCAAGAAGATTTTAGCTTCATAATCTCCATTCTCTATTATAAGAAATAAAACCTCATAGGTTCCGTTATTGTGGTCAAAAATGGTTGGCGCCAATGACGACGGACCTTCAATATGTATTCTCCACGAGTCTCCTCCGATAGTTTTTTCCACATTACCTGCCGATACCGTCTGAATAACAAATCGGCTGAATTCTCCGGCTGCTTTTATGTTCCACCCTGAAATAAAACTCTTACTAGGGTCTGTTATCTGATTTACCCCAAATCCTGGTTTTATTGGTGACCAGACGGTTAAATTTAAACAAGGACGTAGAATTTCTTTCCAATCTAATCTAGCTTTTTGTAATCGGCACCAGTCACGTTTAAACACGTCCAAGCTTTGATGAAATTCTAATCCCATCAGCTTAGTCTTAGACGAATTATTATTCTCTCGTAATGAGTTGATGTCCAGCTTGTTGGCAATTCCAGTCAATATACTTTTCTTGTCTCTAGCAATCGAATGATCAGGGCTTCCTCTTTCAGTTGGCACGATACGTCCATATTCATCGTAGTTTGTGGTTTTAGTCACTGGCTTGTACCTCGAGCTATTGAAACTATTCAAAACGCGATCAAGAAAAGAAAAAAAAATTGCAAATGACAGAAAAATACAAATCGCTGAAAAACATCTTAGCATCAATCGAAGCATGGTGTTATACTCAGTTGATGAAAAACTACGCGCAAGAGTTTGGAGCACGCTTTGATGTCATCTCTAAAAGGACTTGGATACACGAACAAGTTTCGTAGCCTAATACAACTCAGCAGGTAGCAATATTGTCTATGCGGCTTGTATATAGTTCACCTTGACTTGGCCGAGAAAAGACCAGATCCATCTTCCCCCGTCACTTGGTCCTTTTCTATCAAAATGAGATAACGTAAAATTTACGCGCAGTGATCACGTTTTTTAGTTGCCGAAATTATGATGACCGTTGGAAAAAGGTGAAAACAAACCAGACTGGTCATTTCAGTGCAATCACTTCATATCTTATTAAAGAAATTCGGGAACTAAAATGTTTGTCGCCATCAGGTACTAAGGTCCACTGTGTCATGCGACCACTAAGGAAAATAAAAAATTCAAAACTTCAGGGTGTAGAACAATCAATAACTTTTATCGAGTCTCCACGGGTTATAATAGATAGTATTTGTCAAAGCTACATTTTCTTTGTAATGTTTAGCCTCCGGTTTCCCAGCCAAATGACGTCTGAGGGGGTGTTTACATGACACCGGGGCGACTTTCGCGCCGCGACGAGTTCTCTCCGGTTCCCTCTCATGGCTCTACATTTGTTTACATGATACCACCACAAAAAGTCATGCCAGCGCGAGCCGCCCCGGCGTGAATTCACTCCGGTTGTCGCACCGGGGCGAGAATTTCACTCCAGTACGAAATCTCGCAACGGTATCATGTAAACGCGAAACGACCACCCGTTTCGGTGTGAAATCGGTCTAATGTTCGCGATGTTGAATCATACGTGGATTTTATCAACATGAAGTGTACCTTCAAATAACGAGATCATATGTGAAATAACCCAGTCATCATGTAAACGCGATACGAAATCAAAGTCATGTTGGTACGAAACTCGCGCCGGTGCGAGTTTTCTCATGTAAACACCCCCTGAGAAAAGAGCGCAAAAATTCCATACTGATGACGCGTCACTACCCAGATCTGGGTAGTGCTTCTGATTGGTCGTGCTGTGTGGGAAATTTGATTCAACCAATCAGAAACACTACCCTGATCTGGGTAGTGTTTCTGATTGGTCGTGTCGCGTGGGAAATTTGATTCAACCAATCAGAAACACTACCCTGATCTGGGTAGTGTTTCTGATTGGTCGTGCCGCCTGGGAAGTTTGATTCAACCAATCAGAAACACTACTCTGATTTTGGTAGTGACGCGTCATCAGTATGGAATTTCTGCGCTCGTTTCTCAGACGTCATTTTTTCTCAGGCTATGTAATGTTAAAATGTACGAAAGAATACCGTGAACAATGCCAAAACCTGCGCGCTCACTTGACGGTAGCCCTGACCCCTGGTAAAAAGGTGCTTGGACTCAGGCCAGAGTGAGTTAAAATAAGCCAGTTTCGAAAGATTAGAAAATCATACATAGGCGGTAGCTTCGAGGGTGAGCTGGGTAATACATCAGTGGACTAAAATGAATTATCAATCACTGAATCTTAACGCAATTGTTCTACCCCCCAGGTTCGGTGCCATGAATTTAAATTTAAATTTAAATTTAAATCAATTATTTAAATGTCAATTCAAATAATTCTAAAAGCATATTGCTTTCAATAATTCAAAACTGGCCCTTCTGCTAAAACGTCTCACAACAGGGAAGAGAGATGTGAGGTCACAAGAATTCAAATTGGTGAAATTATGGGATTGGTTTAGCATATTCAGAAAGAAAAATATGAAAAAAGCGTCCTTGCCAAAAATCAGGTGGTTAGTGCAAATTGGTGAGCAGATGTAAGCACCAGTTTCATCTCATGACTCCCTACAAATCGTGAAAACAGCAGAAAGCCAGCCGAGCGGTCGCTCGCCACTATTTTTTCGCTCTCTCGATTTTTCTTTTTCACCTCCCCCCCCCCCCCCCACCCCACTGCGGAGCCTGGTCACAGGCTACATAAGTTAGATTTTTGTAGCGTCATAACTTATTTTCTCTGTGTTAGAGAGCTTTATTTTGATGAACTGTTATCATCTCTTCAGAACAGCCAAAAAAGCCTCATGAGGAACATCCACTTTTCCTATTCTCTTCATTCGTTTTTTTCCTTCTTTCTGTTTTTGTAAAAGCTTCATTTTTCTCGTTATGTCACCGCCATACTGCAAAAAATAAATAATCAATTTAAATAATTACAATAATAACCAATTGTGAGAATGTAATTTCCTCTCCCTCCCCGCATCTGACTGAGTCGTGATGTGCGGTCGATCGGCGCGCGCGTAATACGGTAAACCTGTGTATAAGCGGTCTTCCCTCACACAAGCTGATCGATCACTTATACAGGTTGACAGTTCGATAGAAGTTCAAAACAAAATTAACTTGTTGGAACGGTTAGTAATTTACCGCTTAATTAGAGGGTGACCGTTGACTACAGTAACTCAGGGATGTAGATAATAGCCGGAAGCCGGGGAAATTACCCGGCTGTGAACGCGATTTTCCCGGCTGTAAAGCACTACTTATTTCTCCAAAATGTTTTTAAATGTTCTCAGAAGATTGTTATTCATTTATTTCGTTTGTTTACACCTTCATTGCTGTCTTACCGGAACTGAAAGGTTTGTAAACACTCCATTTACGTGCGACGATCGTATCATTCGCATCGCATCGTCCATTTTGCAGGCTCAATGGCCAGCGGTATTCGTACTTCATGTATGCGAAATAATGAACGCAAATTGCGTATCTCTGCCGGTTGAAATATTATTGCTTTATAATGTCGGGGAAAAGAAAGAAAGATGATTCTGAGGCCGTTGGTATCATGAAATTTTTTAAGTCTACTGAAAGAAACAGGATAAGTTCTAAGGAACCAAGTGACATTGCTGAAAGAAGTTCGATTAGCTCCGCTACAGAATCTGTGCAAATCAACGAGAGCAAGTGTTCGGCCACTTCTTCACCTGTTGATGATCACTCTTCACGTACGTGCAGCGGAACAGAGCAGACCACAGTGATAGCTACACCTACCATCACAGATGTATTAACTTAATTATCATTCTGGGTTTCAGTTAACTAAATATTAATAAACATTAAAAACAATCAAGACTGCAGTTCATCATAACTTTATTACCTGTTACCTGATAAACGTCTGTCCTGAATGCCCTTGATTTTGCCCCCAAAATCAAGGAAAATGCATCTCCGAGAGTACGCATTTTCAAAATTTCCCGGGGGGGCATGCCCCCGGACCCCCCTAGGTATAGCGTGCCAAAGGCACGCTAGAGTGGGCCTTCGGCCCAAATACCCGCCTATCATTGCTAGATTTCCGCCTGTTAAAAACTTTAGCTACATCCCTGCAGTTTGAATAAGTGTATAGAAAAATGTAACAACAATAGGCGTTTCCCTTATATGAAGCATCTTGTAAACTTAACAATTATTCTAAAAAGCAAGCAAAGAAAATCCGGCAATAAAACCAACCTAACAAACAAACAAAAACGAAAATCGTGTGAGTGACACACACACAAATTCAAAAAATGCATACTAAAAAAATGAAAAAAATAATTTAAAAAACGGTGAATACGAAGCGATTACGATAAACATTTGGATAAAAACCACTGCGCTACAATGTTTCTCATATTAAAAAAATCGACGACGTTTCGACTTTCAACAAACGTCATTATCAAGTCAAAAAATAAGTGTCTGTTGCAAAGTATAAAGTGGTCAACTAGATAAAACTTACGCATTTTGCAGTGACGTCTTTTCTGAGAGCTTTAATCCTAGAAAGAGAAGATTACAAATTGTTAAGAAACAGAAGGAAGAAAAAGATCAAGGCGAACAAGAAAGCTACAACCGATATACTCAGCCTGACTGGAAATTAAAAGAAAATTCGATTGTTATTAAAATCATTTTTTTTTCTTTTTCGACCAGGTAACCACTTTAGCCGAATTCACCAGAAACGTTGTCGGACAAACATTCTGTAGATTTATTAAATTTCGTTAATTACTTGACAGATCTACAGCTACAGTCATGATAGTATTTGATTTGCTCGGTCATGTCCGACTGCACGTAGGATTTCGTCGATCGGGGGAAAAGTTTTTAGTCGGATATTGTTAGCCTACACTGCAGGCGTTTTCTTTAGGTGTGCGAGTGTTTTTTTCTCGCGTAATCGCCATGTTGAACCCGCTTCTCTTCTCTCCGGCTCAATCTAGCCTGCGTCCGTCGCAGACGACAGTCTTAATCCCTGATACCAGCTGCAACGCAGGCTACCCCCAATCTACCTCTGTCATAAAATCGAAGATAGCGGCTACAGTGTTGCGAACATAAACAAGTAGCTTTCGCTCGCCCAGGCCATACATTGTTCTCTGACCGACTACGACTTGCAGCCCTGGAAAACGGCGCGACATGACGCAAGATGTGTTGTGCCATGACGTTAAAAGTCAAATGTACAATTCTTACGTTTCTCTTGCTATTATTTTTCCTCTGATAGAAGCTTGGATAACAACTTCAAATAGCTGCCTAAAGCGAAAAAAAATCAAAATAATAAAGAACATTTAAAAGCGTTGGACGAAGCGTTAGTTTCTCTCTCTCTCTCTATCTATCTCTCTCTCTCTCTCTCTCTCTCTCTCTCTCAAGTCTTTGTATCAAACGATAGCAGGGAGGTGCTTTTAAATTCGACTGCACAGTGTATAGGGAAGAGGGAGGGTAACCCTGGGTAGCGATCTATTTGTGACACATTTCTTCATCTTGTTTGCCCCTTGTTTACATGGCATGAAGAGTCACAGCTCGCCTTACTTTGTTTAATGGCTTCAAAAGGCCGTCCGCAGGCTAATGAAAGGTGGGATCTATCTCAAAAACTAAAATATTGTGGTCGCTGCTTGGTAAGAAAATCCGCGTTGGTCTCGATCGGAATTTAAATGGAAAATCACAACAACACACTCGTGAGTTGCTGCGCTGTACCTTGGAATAACGTCTTTAAGTTTGGCGCACAACGTCCGTCCTGACTGCACGGCTTTGTCTACATGCACTATACAGCTTAATGCGTCAACCGCATTTCCGTTTATCAGAATATCCATCTGTTAAAACAGATACAGTAAAATCAATTATAATGATATAAAGAATTTCGCTGCTCTTGATCAGCAGTCTATAAATAGCTCTGATCATTCACAAGTAGCACACTTCAGAAAAGACGCGGCTTTCGTGCGTGCGCAGATCACTAATTTAAAATATTGCATTTAGTATTTGGCAGCAAAACTTACCCTCACTATATTGGTTTCTTTGTAGCCTTCATCTTCATAGTCGAAGCTGAAACGAAAATGGGAACTTGAGAATCTCCGGTTGTGAAGATATATATAGATATGACTGAAAATTATGTGGGATCATGGTTAGCAGTAAAGCCTCGAAGCGCGCCGCAGGGCTGTCAGCCACCAATCCCTGATGTAAAAAGATTTAACACGGTCGCGTGGAGCTGGCGTGTTACTAGACCAATGCAAATACAACACTACTTCAGGAATATAGCACTTAGCTGTTACACAGCATCAATCTTTCCTCGCCCTGTCCCAGGGTGGAACCATCTGCTCCTTTATATCTTGTCATGAATGCTTTAAGTCCTCTCAGTGCACATATATCCAATGTTTTGCACACTGGCGGTTAAACTTAGTTTTAGAAAACAAACCTTGCATATCCAGAAGACTGAGATTTGAGTTCGTCGTAAAAGTCAACGATAATTTCGCTCAGCGGTAACAGGTATTTCAGCATAACACGAGACTCGTCTATATATAGCACCTCTTGCTGCTCGCCACGCCTACTCTGAAACAAACAAGTGACAAGAAAGAAAGGAGAAGCAACATGGAAGCGTCTTAACAAAAAAGATGACTTGCACATAGCAGGGAAAAATAGAGTGAAAAAATCTAGGGCCTTGACGCATGCGCACTTCGATTATTACAAAAAGCGGAGATGCTCAAGAAATGGCTCTGTTTCATGTATGTACCGTTGGTTGTGCCCTTCTTTTTAAATACACGTGCACCGCCGAGGATATCAATTACAAGGACTGAAGAGGAGGACGGCGACGACTTTCGGACGGGGAAACGTCTGGACCCACATTACTGTCGCGGTTAGCATGAGTTGCTTGTTGCTAAGCTCAGTGGACCCAACACGGCACATGCGCGGTAAATACATACAGTGTATAAACAGACTCCTATTCGCGAAGTCCTTCACTTCTTGAGCGTGTGTGCAAGTCACCTTCCTCGTGTCGAGTCGACGTCTTCTCGCAGGATATAGAAATAATTTCGCTCAAGCTTGTGTGACTACCTGTTCATCTATACTGACCTCACAAAGCGTAAGCATTTTCCCCATGCATTCCTCAGGGAGTAATATTGTGCCCAGAACATATGGCTCCTTGTACAGTTTCACTTTCGAGTGATCAGGGAGCTGTAAATGCAAGTTTTAAGTTATGCTATATTTTAGTCCATTCTTTTTTGTCAAAAGCAGCCTTTTTTTAGTTTATTATTTCATCAAATCTATTTGAGTTCCAATATGACTTTCGAAACCAGAAAAAAATGCACAAAATAAGCAGGTAAAAAAGCAATTTACCTCTAATGGGTTTAAAACCTCTACTTCTCTTTCTTCGTTGCCTGCTAAGATTGCTATCGAAAGAGAAACGCAAAGTTAAAAAAAAGAAGACTCCCGCGGCACCTAGTAAGAAAAATTTTCGAAGTCTATCTTCATAGCCACAGGCACCTTTGTAAGGAATGTTTGGAGATGTAACAATAACGGAGGCATCGTACTCCTGAAAACAAAGAAAGCGCACATGTGATACTAAAGGATTCATTTTACAAAGAGAAATATTTTCTCTAGTACAGTAGAGTTTAAATTACAAGTACAAATAGAACATACCTGCTCAAGTCTTTGTTTGAAGACGTCCATATGCAGCAAGCCAAGAAAACCAAGCCGCCATCCTTGCCCTAGTGCAAGGCTAAAATAATGAAAACATTTTGTTCCGATGAGCTTACCTTAGCTGAGGACTGTCCAGTACCCACTTTTTTTTAGTCAGTGGAGTGAAACACGCGGTAGAAGATAATGGCTACGCGTGTGACCTAGGGCGGAAGACATGTGAGGCGCGCGTGCGCAACCCCATTTACTAGATTTCCCAGTTCTTTGCAGGGTAACCGCAACAGCGTGAAACCAGTTACTGTGGGCCCGTGACACTCCACCCCCATGAAAGATTGACCACTCCACCGGGGTCTACATCGCTCTTGACCGGGGGAAGGATATTGTAACTTCTTGTCTTGCATAAATAATTTCAATACTCCGTATAACAACTATATCGCCAAATGGAATGTGATTTCTGTGATCCTACAATTCTTTTAACAAATTCTGACAGGGGATGAATGTTCGTTATTCTTAATTTCCTATGGTACTGGATATCTATAATAATTGAACTCCATACCAGCTATCAGAGTTCACAGAAACACTAGCATCATTAAGGGTGAGCTTCTCGATGGCAGATCTTAAGTACATATGCTCTGATTGATCTACGGGGTAAACGCCAGCAAAGACCTATCAGTGAATAAAACACAAAGATATCAAAAAGAATTCTTTGGCAGAGCTGTAAAACTATCTCCAACATTCTGTTATTATGAGTTGCCCGGGCAGCAGATCAAACAGTTTGAAGGAAATGTTAAAAAGAAGTAATGCACCACAGACAGAAAGAGGAAAATAGAACTGATGAAAAAATCCTCGTCAACAATAATTAACATCGCCTATAATACAAAAATTTGTAGCATTCACTGTTACTATTCGTATTTGAGTCTGTCCTTGCAGCTCAGCTAGCATGAAGGTTATTGTTTTCTATTGTTCAGTTTGTTTGTTGACTTTTTTGTCTGCTGGTATGTTTCATTTGACTGTTCATTTTACCATAACCTCTTATAGGCTGCATTCAGATGGAAGCGCTTTACGGAAGCAAAGGTGGCGCACTGGTGAGAGCACTCGCATGCCACCAACGTGACCCGTGTTCAAATCCCGGCGAGGACGCCGTAGCTATGTGTTCTCTCCTTTACTGCAAAAGGTTTTTCTCCGGGTACTCCGCTCCAAGTCAACTCTGATTTTAACCTCTCCCCAAAAACCAACATTTCCAAATTCCAATTCAAGGAGGAATCATCAGGTAGAGGAAGAACCACTTAATGGATGTGCCACCTCTAAATTATTATTTATTTATTTATTTATTTATATAGCGTACGTTCTCTACTATCTTAGCTAATCTTACCATGGGTCTCATTGGTTTGAACCCCTCCAGGGGAGGCACAGGAGCTTGCGGATGGAAAAACGTGTCACCAATATGTGCGTCTTTACTATTCCTTATCCCACAAACTACAAAGCCAACTTGGCCAGCAAAACTATTGAGCAAAAATGACATGTAACCAATGTGAATATATTTTGAATATTCTATCCAAATATTTAATCTGCTGTTTTATAAACCTTACAGTGCACCAGTAGAGACTTCTCCAGGATACATTATTCCGACGTCCATAACTTCATAACTCTGCTGAGTGTAGGCAGACATAACGTCATCTCCTGAAATCATCACAAGAGTAAAGGTTACGAGCAATAAAACAATTCAGGATATAAAAACAAAAAAAGTGAAAAATAAAACAAACAAAACAAAACAAACAACAAATGCTAGTAAATGCAATGAATAAGTATGATAGATAAGACAAGTGGTACAGACAGGTGTCATTAGACTTAAGCTGATGACCCATATTGCACAGATGAATGTGTCTCAAATGAAACTAATCCGTCCACCTTTTTTAAGTGATCCATCCAGAATTGCAACAAGACAGATTACTCCTCGATACTGATCATACCATGAGTCAAAAAGAAGAGCTGTTAACGGTGCTGTTGAATCACCCTGAGGGCTAAAAATTATCCGTTGACAACCAATAAGATGAAAATTATTAACAACAATAAAGGGGAAGTCTTGCTTGAAAAGTTAACAGAACATCCTCGGAGACCCAGGGGCAGATAGTAGGGGCGAGGGAAAGTCTTAATGGGCGGCAAAATATGGCACGAAGAAAAGTAAAGAACGGCCAGAAGAGCCCCTGGGGACAATGTCTTACCAGACCAGTTCCAAACAGTCGCCGCTGTTCTGGCTTCTGATTGGTGCAAGAAACTTTTGTGTTTTCTGCCCAATCAAAAGGCAGAATGATGGTGACTGTTTGGAACTGGTCTGGTAAGACATTGTCCCTAGGGGCTCTTCTTTCCGTTCTTTACTTTTCTTCGCGCCATATTTTTCTGCCCATTTAGACTTTCCCTCTCCCCCCCCCATCTGCCCCTGGGTCTCCGAGGATGGTATCAGAAGAAAGTTCTTTACCTTTTAAGACCCAAAAGTGACCAACATCAGTTTTCTTAGAACAATTCAGTCAATTGATACAAAATGTAAAGCATTAAGAGAATCAATAACCTGGTTGGAGTTTACCATATATGGAGATCAGTTTGGAGAATTTGTATTTTGATATTGGGGCTTACTGGTCAAACAGTCACCTGATCTCGTCAAAAGTTGCCTTAACAGTATGGCATGAAAACTATTAATTAACAAGTGTCTTTAGTTATAGGTAGGGAGGAAGTGGACTGAAACAAGCAGTAAAAATGTACAATTTTTTTGGTTAAATATTTAAAGATGCAAAAGAACTATGTAACTTAGGCTACAAACAGCCCATGTTTTCCTCAGCCTATCTTGAGTGAATTTACTGCTTGTAACTTGTTGCTTTTGTGTAACCTGCAACACCACTCCACCAACGTTTAAGAAAAATGTACAGAGACTGCTGACATGAGTCTAATTGAAGTGTACAACCAGCATGTTAACTTACCAAGGAAGATCTTCAACAATAGTCTCAAGGATGCTTGCTATTCCAGTGCCTGTTTTTGCTGAGATCTGCAGTGATTGGCCATAAATTCCCATGTCACAATGTCAAACGAACCAATAAAATTATACAAAATGAATGCACATGTATTAGCATTCTAATTATTAATAAATATAATTATTTAGAACAGTACAGTATTTATTTCCCTTTCCTTTGGTAAGGTTTAGCTCGATTTTTGCTATGAATCAGAAGAAATTTCAAATTAAACCAGTTTAATTTTTCTCCTTTGATTCAGATTGTGACTTATAGTCCTCTGGGAGCAGATAGAGCCTAAGAATGATGAAAAGGAAGAAAAAGAAGACTCTCTCCTTACTTCTGTCTGTCTTCCCATCACACCCTGCACACCACCATGAGAGGTTCAACAGAGAAAACTGGGGACAAGTCAGATTCAGATTCATAACCACAATCAGAAACAGTGATTATATTTAAAAGCTGTTACAAAAAAGCCGATTTACTAATAAATCAGTCAAAACTGGTGAGCACTCTTACTAGTGAAAAAAAAAACAAAAAAAAACGTGGCCTGAAATCAATGGACTTGGCAATTTGTTTGCTGATATGACAAACATCCTGCTTACAATAATATATAAGACCCCTCTCCCATTTCATTATAACACAAAGCAATCAGATCGCAGTGCTAAACAATATCAATTATAAAACAAAAAGGAATGGCTACTAAGCCAATTAGGCTCTCTTTTTATGGAGGAAAGTTGCCCAGGTAGCTAGAAGGGTCACCCACCTGCCCAAGCTATCAAGCTTTCCTTTCAAAATGTGGCAAACTGTTTACATGAGAAACAAACAATGGCTCAGCTAGAAGGGTGACCCACCTGGGACGCTAGGGTCACCCTCCTAGCTGGGCCAACATTTCACTTTGGCTTATCAAGCTCGGTCAGAATGGTCAAAGCAAGACAATCAGAGCAATATGCAAGCTCTTTTGGCTCCGGCAAAGGGGTCAACCTTGTTCTCATATAAACACTTGCTAAAGTTGACTTGGCTGAGAAGGTGAATCATGTACCCGGGACAAGTTTCCTCCACATAAACGGAGCCTTTCATGAAGGCAGAAAACAATATATAATCGGTGATTAAAACATTGAAAATATTTTCTATTTATTAATTAAACACAACACAACATTGTTTCATTCGTCTTCCAATCAAAAGGCCAGTTCTCACCTTTAAAACTTCATCCTGTTTGACATCAAATAATTTTTCCATTTGTTTTGAAACACTATCAGGATCTGCACTCTTTAAGTCTATCTGTAAATAAATATCAAATGAAATAAATTATTGAATAAATGCAATAAAAATATTGTATTGATATCCAAATATGAATATAGAAGTGACATCCAACTTCTGCTCAGAGGCAACTCTAAATAAAGTATAAAAAGCCAGCAAATGACTATATGATTAGAACTGAGGAGAAAATTTTAAGCAAAAAGGATATGAACCAGAAACACTGACTTAAGTATTAGTTACCCACAGGTGTAAGATCCCCTGGGAGAGGCAATAAATAGTTTCTAACTTAACCTAAGAAGGTCTAGACTTTTGAAGATATATTAAAAGCAATACCTTGTTAAGTACTGGAATTATGTGCAAATCCTTATCGAATGCCAGGAAAAAGTTTGACACTGTTTGTGCCTGAACACCCTTAAAGAATAAAATACATAAATGATATACTGGTAACAATAACAAAAATAACAGTAATATGATACTGACCGACCTGTACGTGATTACAACAAGAAATTTAAAACAACATAAAACTGAATTTAAAATCTTTAGTAGTATGTTTAAATGCCGTACACACGTAAATAATTTTTAATATGTTATACATTAATATTATTGCTTCCAGCATATCTACAACCTTGAGATCCCAAAAATTAAATTAAGTCAATGTTCTTGTTCATGTAAATGTTGTTGTTTATTTTCGGGGGGGGGGGGGGGGGGAGGGGGGGTTGAAAAATAAACTCCCACGTCAGTACATTAATTCAGGTTTTGAATGAACTGAAAATTCTCATACAAATTCAAGAACAATAAACTTTGTATTAAATCTAAAACAGTTACTGTAAATCCAAGCCCGTACCTGTGATGCGTCAACAAGAAGAATAACTCCCTGACAAGCGGCAAGTGATCTTGACACTTCATAACTAAAGTCCACATGGCCCTACCATTTTAAAATGTATACTTATCATATAAAGTAGTTAATTATATACTTCTAACCAACTGCATGGCTCAATTTAACGAAATTGCCAATAATATAGAAAAGAGAATCAGGTAGACAAAACCATCAAGTAAAGTCTATCAATAATTAATGAAAGAGGTTTACAGGAATATTGTCGTGGTTACTTCAATATTATTGATAAATCATCCACAGATAAATATATATTCATAATCATTGTAAACATGTATTTTATTAAACAGAGGCAAAATCACCACCTCCCTACCCCTCTGCCTCCCTACCTCCCTCCCCCTCATTCCCCTGTCTCTCCACCCAAGGGCCAAATTATTTACATTAATTTACATTTTAATTTTATTAAAATGATGACTGAGTTTGACTAACACTTACAGGTGTATCAATAAGATTTAATAAATAGGTTTCTCCTTTATAGTTGTAGAACAATGATGCAGTCTGTGCCTTGACAGTGATTCCTCTTTCTCTCTCTACTTGCAGTTTGTCCAGCACTTGTTTGTTGTCACTGTTTCTTGATATTGTGCCTACAATAAAGATGATATAAATAACAGTGTCAGTAAGTATCAGTATCTTTTCTGAACTACTACTTTTCTACAGCCACAAGGTGTGTTTCAGACAAAAGTGACTGAATCAAATCGACCCTGTTAACCCGTGTCAATTATGGGGGTTGATCTGCCTTATAAATAAGTCTAGTGACCCAGCTGGTTTTGTTGTTTAATTCATTTGGTGATTATACCAGTTATAACTACTACACAAACAACGTACTATTCATTCATAAATCATTTGTGAATATAAACAATTATAACAACAAAAACAAAATTAATTTTAAAATTGCCCAGGCAGAGCCACATTAAAAAAGCTGCCTTGATGTCTAAAAAAACCTGAAAACTCTTGAAGAAAATTAATGCATCATTATCAATTCAATGTAATTATCTGAACACACTATTGAGACAGTTATTAGGGTAATAACATATTTTTGGACAATACATGTATGTTACACCAGTACCTGTCATTTCAAGTAATCTGTCAGCAAGGGTGCTTTTTCCATGATCAACGTGAGCAATGATACTAAAGTTCTTTACTTTTGAAACTGGGAACTGTGACATGTCAATTGTATCCTACAGCAATAAGAAATTATGAATAAGTTGTGAACTCAAACAGAACAAACCCTCTTAGTGATCAAGAACATAACAAAATTTATTTTTTTAATAATTATCAAGCTGAAACATTCAGCAGTTGGTATAAGACAATCTTTGAAAACATATACAGGCCTAATTATAAACAACATAATTTTTCATATCACTCTTAGTAATAACTTACCAGATAGTGTTTATATGGTATGAACATTTTTTTTGACTGCACTTTTGCACAATCATCTCTATGCAGATCTTCAGGTTCACAAATGATAATTATAGTCTTTGGTATCTGATCTAGCTGTTGCGTCAACTAGTGCAATTACAATATTATAACTACATGTACTCTACTTTGTTGGACACGAGACAAAATTTATCCTGATTCTGTCCATGCAATTCATGACTGTCTGTTATTTGTTGTGTATACAAGTACCTTTCTTGACATCCCATGGTTTGTTGACAGACTGTATGTTCTCCGAAAGTTATGAGTAAATGAAAAGCTGTAAATATATCAACAATAATTCAGCTGAATGTGTGATTTTAAAAAAGAGTGGTCAAAATATACATTCTTTTGAATTTTGTACAGAAGAATGAGGACAGCCGGCTAATTTTAATCTAAACAAAAGAACATTAATCCACCAGCTATTTTTGCATTTGTTAATTTCAGCCAATTAGAACTAGCTAACTACTATTTTAGTTAACAAAAACTGAGGGGGTTAGGGACAGTTTTCCGGGGATAGGGGGAGGGTTCGGAATAAAAGATGAGTTATCTCTCTATATGCAACAGCCTGCCAGATGCGCCCATGCCTCCCCTCCCCTCCCCTTCCTGGGCAACTATGGGGCATTTGGCCACCTTGCCAGACCCAGGGGTGGGACATAATCAAATTTTGCGCTGCCTTTGGGTCGGGCATTTGCCAATCCCGGAACCACGCTTTTGGCTTGTACGTGCATCCCTGTCCAAACATAACTAAACGTGGAAAATTGTACTGGAAACACAAGCAGATTTGAAGATTGGCTCATTTGTCAAGGACAGGGAAAAACTAAAAGAGGCATTTTAAGGTACGTTTTCTCAATTTTATACCTGCATTTCCTCAGTTAGTTGATGTACCTACTCATACTGTATTACTGCCAGAAACAGAGATATGGAAGGGTTAAAACTAATCGGTACATTCCTGCCAACATTTAATTTTTCAGCTTCTGCTTATTCAATATTGCTGCCATTGTTTTACAAGCAAGGATTGGATGCTATGCAGGGGTTTCAATAAAAACTGAAGTAGCCAGCAGATTTGAATAGAGTACCCGACAGTATCAACAGTCCACATTTTCAAGGGGTGTCTGGGGGCATGCTCCAGCAGAATTTTTAAAATTGCAAAGTCCTAATAAGCGATTTCCAGCATAAATAGGGGACTAAACTGAGTATAAAAGAGCAAGTTTTCTAATCAAGAAGATTTGGGTTTTTGTCAAATTCCACACGAACAAATTCTATTTTTGCCCATGACATTATTCAATCTAGTTGTGTCTTCTTCGGGAAAAAAGTAGCCCGACTTCTCTGAGCAATGTAGCCGATGCGTTTCGTTGGTGCTTATTGTAACCCCTGGCTATGGTAACGGCTTGATTAAAACAAAACCAAAATCCTGAAATGTGGTGCTATGAGAAACAGCTGTAACAGAAACTGATAACCATGCATAAAAATGCTATGCTCATTGTGCTATCAATGAAAAGTGTTCCAGTGTTGATTGAGGACAGGGTATTTGCCCTTTTTTTCATCCCCGTAGCGAGGCATTTGGCAGCCCAAGTGTCCCCACCCTCAGGTTAGCCAGGACGGAGAGGGGGGGGGGGGGGGGGAGACATAAGCACACCTGAAACTGACTGATGCAATAACTGTGGGAAATGGGGTTGGTTGAGTTGTTGTTGTAATTGTTGTTAATGTGCAACCTAATAAGATTTTGATTTTGGACTCCAGTTTTATAACAGGCATCCAAAAGCTTTTCGTGACAATTCCTAGAATCAGGTGTATAATTTTTTCACAGTTAATTGAATACAGTCACCGCCAGTCTCCCTCCCGGTAAATGAACATGGATAAAAATAGGCTTTCAGCGAGTATAATTAACAGTACGCCGATATCTTACCTATTTGGGGATCGTGTATTATGTTGAGAGACTCTGCTTGGTAAACTGTATCCCTTCCTCGTTTTGTCGAGGAAACCATTTTCCCCTATGCAAAACTTGATGGGGCAGCTAAGCAAGGGCGATTTCGTAAACATCTCCCTAGTTGCGACGGAAAACTGAATTAGCATTTCTACACTTCATTGCATCTCAAGCTTTTCGAATTCATTCCAATTTTGTCTCCTAAAAAACGGCAACGTGTAAGAGAACACAAGGCGCACGGCACGCTAATTCGGTCTACATCAAGGCGGACAAATGTTGCCGATGCATTCCGCCATATTTAATTTTCTTCAAGCCGCTGGTTGAATTAGGAGCCCGCGCTGAGCAAATATCAAACTTGATTGGTCAATTCATACAAGGCAGCCAATCACAAAGCGAAGTGACAACAACTGAAAACCATCAGAGGGAAGTTTGAAATAGCAAGACAGACGAAAATCGTGATGGAACTCGCAAAAGAAGAAGAAGTTCACAAGTTTTTTAAGGAAGAAATCATTAGGTTAAAGGAAGAAAATGAAACTCTGCAGCAGGACAGGGAATTGGCGGGGGAACTTGGAAAAAGTCTCCTTGAGAACAATCACGAATTGGAAAGAAAACTTGAAGAAGTAAACAACGAATACATTTCAACGTTGGGAAAAATAGAGGTAAGCTTAGTTTATACTTAAAAATTCCACTATTTTTGACCATTAACGTTTAAGTTGAAAGGTAAAACGTTTATCCTGCCTTTATTTCTTTTCACAGGAGCTGAAGCAAGACAATCATACTTTGCGATCAAAGTTGGAAACCGAGATTCGGGCCAATTCAAATCATGTTCACGAATTGGATGACTTGAAGGAAAAATTACGCAAGGAATTTGACAAAAAGGAAAAATCTCAGCAGCTACTCACAGAAAAAAAGATCAATGATCTCCGAAAGGAAATAGAGTCTTTACAGAACGATGTCAGCAAGCAGACGCTGGTAGAAAATCAACTGCAGGAAAAGATCAGGAAACAAGAAGAAATGTTACGAAAGTCTCATCAAAGCAATGAAGAACTGCAACACAAAGGAAGGTCCCGATTGGAAAGCATTGAAGAGTATATAAATCTTGCTACTGAACTACAGGGAGAACGAGAAGCTTTGATGATGAAATTAGCGGATTATGAAGATAACCAGGAGAGGATGTTATTCGATCGAAACGTGTTAAAAGAGAAAGTTGGGTATCTGGAAGAAGAACTGCAGGAGAAGACTCGCCAAGCACATACTTGGTTAAACTGTTTAGAGGCAAGTATGAAATACAGTACTGTATATGAGATATTCAAAACTCTCGGAAACTTTAAGGGCAATATCAAAATCCCGAAAGTTCAGTTTTTTGTGATATTAATAAACCAAGAGTCCATTCCAGAGGGCTCAGAATTCAAGTCATGGGGTGGAACGAGGGTCAGTAGTCTGTTTTTGCTAAACAAAAATGTTAACACCTAGCGTCTATTCACTTGATAAATCTTTACTGTCACGGCTGTGCTCCAGCAGTCTTACTTTTGCTCCTGGGCTAGTAGAAAATCTCTTAGATTTTCATGCCATAGGTTGTTTACCACTTACCACAAATTCCCGGAAAGTCCGGTTGGGATGTAAATGGTAAACAAGTTTTGGTTCGTCCCATTGGAAAATTCCCGGGACAAACGGAAATTCTGAAAAGGTAGTCCCGTTTTCCCGATTGGGATGTTCCGAAGGGAAATTCGTTTACCATTTACAAGTTTCTTGAGTTTCGTACCATTTTCATGTTGTAACTCAAATCCAGTCTAGCGCGGCGCGACAATCCGGAAATTTTAGGCAAATGGTAAACGACACGTACCGTTCTTACCGACCAAAAATTCTCAACCAAAATTTCCGGAATTTTTTTGTAAATGGTAAACAACCATATTCTCTAATCCTAGGCACCCTGGATTTCACAGGTTCAGAGTAGCCTGAGTACATTCTGAGGGGAGGGGGGCATCTGTACACAGGCTCTCCAGGCTGCTTCAGAGAAATGGGCATTAAGTGGAAAATCTACATTGATAATATATTTTTTTTGGTATTCATTTTCAACCCGAAATTAGTGATTACCGATGATTTAGCCCGTTCCAGGCGTTCAGATCGTGGGGACGGCACAAAGAGACGTGAGCAGAGAAAAAATGCGCCATGCTCCACTATCCAATGCCTGGAGCAGGTTAATTACCTTCTTGCATACAATGTACATGTGTAGCATTGTAGCCTGTTCTAATTTCCAGGATGTAAGATCATTTACTCAAAACTTATGTTGGCTTGAAACAAATCATGGTAAATTTTTGAGACAGCCTGTGAATAATGCAATGAGAAGTATCCGCTCATCATTTCACATCACTCTCCACTATAATCTGAATGCTTGAAACAATTTTATGCAGTGAGCTGGTTAACAGGCACCAACCTGTGAATACAGCTGTCTCTTATTGTTCTCTATCATCCCAACAACGAAGAGTAATGAGAAGTGGCTGTATATTCACAGGCTACACCCAAGTGATTTTTTTTCTGCAATAAAGTAACCAATCCCAGGAAAGCATACCTCCAACATAATACCTTCTTACTAGGGGTGGGGTGGGCTGAACCCTAAAACCACCTTGCATGGGTCTTATCATCAAATGACATCAGCAAACACTTTTGGGGTCTGAAGTCATGGTGGAAAATTATACAGTTGAAGTGAGTGCTGAGGTTGGTATCACTTCTAGCCTTATCTTCCTCGGAGACTTTATAAAAAACTACATATGGTATGTCCGCATTTTTAGTGTCAACAGTGGGTTATGGCTTTGCCCCTTCCTGAACCGTTTGCCCCCCCTCCCCCCAACAATCTGTACATGTATCTTTACCCTATAAAGCAATACCAAGCCCCTTCTTTATATGTCTTAAATTTATTTTTATGTATAAATGATGTGTCTTTTGACAACCATCTTAAAACAGGAGGCCCGCCTTGAAGCAGGTGAACTTAAAGCTGAATTAGAAAACCTGAAAGCTGACAACGCCAGGAGAAACTTCGGGAAACAAGGAAACTCGTTGTTTGGAGAGGTACAGAGTATATTCTATTTTTTTCATGCAAGTCCGAATCATCAAATTATTTGTACATGTGTACACTCATTGTATAAACCGGATAACACTTTTAAACTTGTGTAGGTGGAGGACAGACGTCTTGAACTTGAAAAGAAGTATTGCAGTTTACACGCCAGACACGATGGGATGGTCAAGATACACAATATGACAAAACAACATTTGCAGAGGCTGAAGGTAATGTCCTAAAAATGATCATCACCGCACTAATAGCATGCAAAACAGGCGGTGCTTGGAGAGCAAAGCAGGTTTGGACTTCCATACTAACCCTCTGTTCGGAAACTATCGAAAAATTACACTTATTTATTCAACCTGCAGCATTTTGTTTGTTTGTTTGTTTGTTCTTGTCATTGTCGGCACAATTGCATTTTATAAGGGCAATAAAGTGATCAATAATTTAATACCGACGTTGCTATAGTGTTAGCTCAGTCGGTAGAGCGTGTCGACTGCAGAGCAGGAGGTCGCGGGTTCGATTCCCGCGGCCGGACCAATATTCAGGGTCTTAAAATAACTGAGAAGTGAAGTCACTCCCTTTGCAGTGCAAGCGGCGAGACCTTCGCGTGGCTCGGATGACCACGTAAATTGGCGGTCCCGTCTTCAGTTGGAGACGTAAAATATAGTGTCCTCAATTAGTACTTCCGTGCTAAATACATTGACACTCAAATAAAGCGCATTTTATTTTATTTATTTATTTATTTTTATACTTTCGTTTTGTTTGTAGAATCAAGTAGCCACTCTTCTTCAAGTTAAAGGCTGCCATGCAGATGCTTCTCAGATTCAGAGGTTGACCCAGGCGTTGGTACAGAAGGAGGGTGAAGTAAAAATACTGAACGCTAAAATATCAAGTTTGGAAAAACAAAAGGTAGTGTACGCCACATTCAATGTTTGCTTTCAGCTTTTCAGCTGTAAACCCGTCTTCTATGCCCAGGTATACAGTAACAGTTTTAAACCATTCGGGGGGAAGGGAAAACAGTCTGTAGCACGGATTTCCTCGTTGTTGGCGTACTTTGCCTTCACGGGACTGAATTTACTAATACTAGGTCTATCGGTCTTGGGTAGTTTAAATGCCATGGAGCTCCATCTGAGTGTTAACGAATCGACAGCTTGGAAAATATCTGTCTCCACTAAGGTCGCCTCGAAACCTGCTCCTTCCCAGATAACGAATAACGGCACAACACTCGCGAAATGTTTCTCAGGCTAAACATGGGCGAAAACATTCCTTATGCATCATACATACAACGTGGTGGTTTTGTATAGCAGTCCAGCTAATTCTCGACCTTCGGGTGAGATCACTATCACCGTAATCTGTCGTGAGAATTGCATCTTTTTACCAGCAAATCTTTTTCCTATTTCAGGCGGGAAGCAACTTGACCGACCGTTTGATGGAATTTCACGATGCTTTTTCCGAGTTTGGTGATAAAAAAGACTACGTAAACTTCCTTCAGTTGCAATTGGAAGATTCGAAGTAAGTCTTAGGAACAATAAAAAAATTCATAGTCATGTGGAGCCTTGTATTTAGAGGAGAGACACACACTTAGACAAGGAGATCAGATGTTTTCACTATTAGAAGTGGTGGCTGTTCTACAGGTTTCTTTTGAATGTGACCAGCTCTTTGGTGGGGTTTATAGGTCTTCGTCTCCTGTATCCTCGGAGACCCAGGCCTGGCAGTAGGTGGTTTCGGGAGAAACGTTTCCGCCTCTTTAATAATACCACCCCTGTGTTTGCGAGGATGGTCTCCCTGGAGTAAGTGAGAGAGAGAAAAGAAAGCTACTAAGATGTTCACTCGGAGCACTTTTGACTGGAGTTTTTCCGGAGTTTTTCTCTAATCAAACGTTTTTGTTGCATGTGTCTGGCCGAAAAACGTTATATTTTGTTTTGTAGGAAGACTGTGACAGGATTAAACAAGGAACTGCAGAACAAAACTTTACTGCATTTGGCGGAGACAGACAGGCTTCGTCACACAGAGCATCAACTTCACGCTTCTGAATCCAAAGTGGAAAGACTAAACAGCGAAAATATCAAGCTAAGGCTTAAAATCGACGATTTAAGAATAAAACTACAAAATCGTAAGTTTGTCCATATTTTAGCGCTGCTTACTTACAAAATTAATTGTCGCAAAAAAAAGTTCTCACTGACTTTATCGTTGTATTCGTAAGCGGCCATTCTTGCTCATCTGGTAGTCCAGTTCTGGCCCCTCTCTCTCTCTGTCACGCAACGCCGGGAGAGAGGGACCCTCCCTGCGTAACAGAGAGAGAGGGGCCAGAAAAGGACTAGCTCATCTGGAGGGTAGCCCGTCATACCGTGGACGATTCCAGACTATAAACCCTTTCCAATCCGTGGGGGTTCCCCCCTCCCGTAGGCAACTTCTTACACCGATTTTCGTTGTAGTCGTTTACAAAAAAAGCCTGAGTTAAGTAAAATCTCATTCTATGTTAGATTCTCAGGGCATAACTCAGAATGTGTCTCAACCACAAAACATCAATAGATCTGAGAGGAAGACAAGATCGGCCGCCGGGTTCACTGACGCCAACACAAGTCTTGAGCAAACAGCGCCGAAGAAACAACGGCAGGACAACTTAGAACCGAAAGATCGGCTGATAAAACAGGAACTGCTGGTTGCCAAACCCAAATTAGATGAGTCGACAAGTGTGAAGTTTCCCATTGTTCCGTCAACTCTCCAAAACATGCATGTACCAGATTTACAAAAACCGGCTAAAATAGAGGAAAACGACGGCAATTTTTTAACTCCAGTTCAAGCTGGATCAATTGCTGGGAATTTAAACTCATCAAAAATTTTGGCATTATCAAATAACACCGACAAACAAGGCGTCAGGATTGAAGAAATGTGTGAAAAGAAGACAAAGGTTCACTTCGCTGAAGCCGACAGCCTCTGTTCTGCAAAGATGGATACAAGCGATTTAACACAGACCCAAAGTGTGGTGGAAAATGCACACATGGAACGGAAGAAAGAAAATTGTCATCCTAAGGTAATTATAGACTTTCAAAAAGATCCTTCGATGGCTTAGTCCTCGCGCGGCCTTATGAGGTCGCTCCGCTTGCTTAGAAACTCGTGAGGTCGACTTGTGCGATTTTCGTATGACCTTGAAATGAAAACGCGCGAACAAAACAGAAACGACAAACGAACGGAAATAGAGCGATTTGATTGGTTTATCGAACGGACAGACAAACGCGTCTGGCTTTTCATTGGTTAAGCGAACGCTCAGGTGAAAAAACTTCATGCCCGAGAACTTTCTGGAAATCAACCGATACTTCGCTTTGACGTCATACTACAACACGATTGGCCAATCGAACAATGCCTTCTCCATATTAGGGTTTCTTTGGCGGGAAAACGAAGAGGCCATGTTTTGATCTTTTCATCCATTGGCTGATGAAACAAAGAACGAACACTTACCGAAACCTTTTTTCAAGGTCATACGAAAATCGCTCTATCAAAGGGCATCCCTCCGTGGCACGCATGGAACGACCAGTGGTTGCTGTATTGGCAGGCTGAGTCCGCAATCATGTTTTAAAACGGTGTTTACAAATTCCAGCCCCTTGTACTTGTATCTGCGTGAATGTTGTGTTTATTTTTTCAGGGAATGTTTTTTACATTGTTCGATACTGGTTGAGCTAGTATACGTTGTATACTTGAACAGCCGAGCTAATATGGACTTTAATAGTAAATGGCCTTTTCACCATCGTCTCTCCGTCGCTCAGACTGCTCCACTGGTTTAGAGTTTGGAGGGGGATGCATTTTTGAATGCTGTCAGGAGCTCAAATTTTTTTCTTTGTCATCTGCTCGTAACATGACAAACACTACATATTCTTATCACTTGTAGACCAAGGGTGCTTACCATTTGACAGAAAATTTCGCAAATTCTGGATGGAAGGTAAATGGTAAGGTCACTTTTCGGAAATTCCAACCGAAAATTGAGGAATACGTTTTGAGGTAATCCGTTCATTCCGGTTGGTATGAACCAAACAGAATGTTGCTTACCATTTCTCGGTTCCTTCTCGGTTCTAGACTCACGCTACACAAATTCGCCTCTTTTATGGATTCAAACCGTAACGGATGTGGCAATTCTGGGATAAACTGGTAAATCGCTTCCCATTATGCTATCGACACCCCAACTGGAGTTTTCTGTCAAATGGTAAGCACCCCAAGCTCGCTATTTGACGGTGTCGGTACATGTATATTTGTTTTATTTCTTTGCAAAAAGACTGCATGTGCTATTGCATGTGCTTACTCAGTTCGACAATATCACAGCGATTATTGTTACCGTGAGGGATTGGAGATAGTAATGGAGGATTCTTCCTGAAAGTGATGATATATTTTAGCACGTCACTATTCTGGGCTTGACTCTATTATTTTACGTAAGTTTTTGTCTCTGATTTTCAGAATTGTACTTCAGAAAATGGAAGCATTTCTACAGTCACCGTCAAAGGACAAAGAAACGCGCCAGTGGTTATAAATGTGAAAAAAGGCGAGGCTAAAAACCAGTGCCCACAGCAGTGAGAATTTACTGGATAAACAGATATAGGGTGCATCCATTTGAAGAAAGGAAATTGCCTTTAATTAGTAGCAATGGAACTAGTTATAGTGTCACTGGAGAAATTTCCATTTCAGTGTCTGCTTAAAAGCCAGAGGAAAATACAACTTGGAAGGGGAGCAAGTAAGAGTTGTGATGTTGTTCTGACTAAATATCAGTAGCCTGCAGAACAGAAATTATTTTTTTTCTCCGGCGATTAACGGCAAGCTCCTTTAACTCTGCAGGCCAAATTTCAACAGCGATTGTAAGTGAGTTTACGCTGAGTAAGCACCACATTTACGGCTACAGGTAGAGCTCAGCATACGAGTGCTAACAATATGACAACGACCACAAAGAAAAGTTCAATGTTTTTTATCTACACCAAAACCTTTGTTATGTTGAAAATGCTTAAAGTGCCCATCACCTAAAATTTTATATTGTCTTATCTGACTGTACCTGAAACTATAACTTCTGCGAAAAAAAATTACGATTTGAACAAAACTCAATTTTTTTACCAATTTTGAAGTCTACATTTATGCGGTACACCCGCGCCGCTGATCACCAAACTAGCAGGCTCACATATGACGTCATGTGACGTAAATTAAGGAACTAGCATTACCTTGCCTTCACCAGCTGTGTACACAAAAAAGATCAATTACAAGTAAGGATTGAATCACAATGTCTTCGCAAGAAGAAAGTTTTTCTGAAACAGAAAAACCTACCAGAAATCTTAATGTTTTCCTGTCGATAAAGTCACGTGTTCCTTAAAGTACGTCATATGACTTCATATTCCGAGGGAAGACTCAGACGAATGGTGTGCCAAAATGACGGCAAATTTGAACGTTTTTAAAAAATTCTAAAAAAATCGTCTTTGGTTCAAATCGCAAAATTTTTTCCCAGAAGTTATTTCAATAAGGTGTAGTTTCAGATAAGAACATTTTAGGTGATGGGCACTTTAACTGCCGCAAGCCTAATTCCCCATTCCAGAAACCATAACGGGAATGGTTTCAAGCTTTCGGCGCAACGATTTCTGAGAATGAAAAAAGAAAATTGGGGGTAGACAAGCATTACTTGTGAATGAGTAATGGTTGCCTTGAATACGATCGACCAATCATAACTAACGCTTGTCCACCCAAAAGATCCCAGAAATCACTGTACCCAAAGCTTGTATCCATTTTCCCTGGAGTTTCTGAAAAAAGCGGGCAAGAAAGATGTCACAAAGTAACCTCTGGCTGTGGGCGGGAAAATTTTACCAACGCAAATCCCCCAAAAAAGACGAAGGTTGTGCGAAAAAAATAATAATAAAAAAATAACCCAATTCAGAACTTGCATGCACCAGTGCAAAAACAGCCCGAAGTGTTTCATTTTCTAAGATATTAGACAGAAGTAAACAAGAGCTAAACCTATCGCTGGGACGTTATTTATATGTTTCTTGACGCTAACCAATCAGAAATAGCGGTATAAACCGTATACAGTATTGAAAGATGTCCAGAAGCAAGCGGTGGGCCAATCACGGCTTGCCGGCCGTTCCCGCCCTTGCGACCCGTTGCTGGTTTTCACAGTTCTTCTGACTGGTTAGCGTGTTTAATTATAATAATTGTGTGTTTTCAACTTGAATAATAGACCAAAAGTGAAATAGACATTCTTTCTACAAACACACAAAAATTGTTATTGTACTTTAAACGCAAATTTGCATTACACAAGTTCAGATTCTAAACAAAAAGGTCAGTACAGTTTATTTTGTCTGCTGTAATAAAGGAAAAATAAGCGATACTTCATTAAAAAGATGAGCAATTGAACTTGGCAGATTTTTTTGACTTTGTTCTTCTGATGAAACACGGCAAAGTACATCTAAAACCTATACTTTCCCACAAACTTCATGTATAACCGCCACGGAGTTAGAGCTGAACCCTTACAAGTATAAAAAATGGCAAATAAAAATAGCTCTCATGCATCGTATTTTTTTTTACAATAACTTGGCGGTTTGTTACTCTCTAATTTTTCGAGAGAAGTGGTGTACGAGAGTTACACCACGGAAATTTGTCTATTTATTAATTCCCTTTGAAACAATATAAGACACCGAAATCTAGTACAATCAATCGCCCCTTCCCTAGTCACAAACGCATGGACATATGCACAAACAAATTACGGTGGTATTTTACACGGGAGTACTGTACAGTACCGCAAGTGATCCCCGACCGCAAATGATCCCGAGACCGCAAGTGATCCCCAAAATGGACCGCAAATGATCCTCGACCGCAAGTGATCCCCAAAGTCGACCGCAAATGATCCCGTGAAAAATTGAGGAATGGATTGGATCTTCGGGACTGATTACAAAAAAGGACTGATTATAAAAAGGAAACTTTTTCTTTTGCCTTCTAAACAAAAAGGCATGGAAGACACCAGATCTCAGGTCAATTTGTACAAGGCGAAAAAAAATGGAATAAATCTGAAAATGATTTGGTTTCAAGAATGTATCATCGCTGTAAAAAAAACCTTAATTTTGTATTTATTTTGTCTTTTAACGCCTAGAAGCTCAACTTGTCTACTGAGGAATACAAAGCCGGGCACCCTTTACACAACAAGCGCTTAATTGACTTTACTGATCTTTTGGAAGTGTCGAATTAATTTTCAGATATTTAATTTTGATTAATCTCTGGAGTGTTAATTCTACGTGATAAACAGCAAGACATTTGTTTGTAACCCAAGTGCTTGTTACGAAACAAGACATGATTTAAAATAAACAAGCGTCAAAATGCCCCCGAACTTATCAATGTTCACAGAATCTGGTTTATTTCGAAATAGCAACTTCGTTACAGCTTATGAACATGTTGCGAATAGTTATATTGACGCTTATATGTATGTTCATTTGTTGTGCCTTTGCTGGAGACAGTTAACAGAATCTATACTAAACACGGTAAAGAAAAACACAAAAGCGAGGTAAGCGGTAGTTATGTTTATTTTTACTAACCCAGCCAGAAAGAATGCCAACATTCGGATTACGGTAAGCACGTGGCTAAGTATTCCATTTAACAAGTATTTGGAGACTGACGGTACCATAGTAATACACGAAAAAATTGCTATTGTTATAAAGAGAATAGTGTTCCTGAGCCTCTAGATTTTCTGCTCCCAGACTCTCTACTCGCGCTATCGTTCGCCCTCGGCGATCGCAGATCTTTCCCATGTCACCTCAAGATTAAGCTTTAAGGTTAAATGTTGCAGTTATACTTCGACGACAGCGTCTTTTGCGATAATTGCCAGATGTTGGAGGACTTCGATTTTATGCAGTGAAGAAGGACACGCTAATTCTTAACTGCAGTCCATAACAGACATTGTATTACCTCAACGAACCTTTTAATATATAATTTCGTTTTGTTAGTGTTTAAAGCCCGAAGGAGTTTTTCCTAATCATATACAGACTTTCGCAGTTCGAACCTATGACAAGGAATGTCAAGAAATTAACGATCACATTCACTGTGATAAAAGTTATTATTTTCAAAAGATGATAGTAAGTTTTCTTATCTATTTGGAAGTTAACTATAGTATGTTAAAGTCTACTGTTTTAAGCTTAATTTTGAAATCGTAACTAAATAAGACTCTGCGATGAGTTGCAGCTGTGTTTCTTTGACTTAATGAAATTCAAGTTTTAATAACGGTATGTTAAAAGTTTATTTTTTGTTTGCTTTTATTTGATTTAACAAAGTCTTGAAAGAAATTTTTTCATTTAGTTTTTATGTAATTATTCGCTTTTAATGTGCGTTTCTGTAATAATAATAAAATTGAGACACTGATCCGCAAACTTGAGTCCAAGCCATTCCTATTTTTCTTTCGGGATCATTTCCGGTCGACTTTGGGGATCACTTGCGGTCGAGGATCATTTGCGGTCCATTTTAGGGATCACTTGCGGTCTCGGGATCATTTGCGGTCGGGGATCACTTGCGGTACTGTACAGTACCCTAAGTAACGGAATCAGAATATGGTACTACAAATAAAAATTAAAAAGCAAAAAAAAAAAAGATGATGGTGATTTTTTACGCAGCGCTAAGCGTACTTGACCAGAGTACTTGGCTGAGTAAAGCCATAATCAAACGTGGTTTCACTTTTTTGGCTGAAAAGTTTCTTCGCCCTCCGCAGGTAAACACGTCTGCTTCCGCAGAAAGATGTCTTTTGACATCTTACAGATGCAGGCCACTAAAGGTAGAAGACAATTTTGCTGTCACTGATTGTCTGTCAAAAAAAGAACAAAAACATCAATATTAGTCACGGAATGAAAATAAAGCAGATCACGATAGGGCCATTTAGGCTGTGTTCACACAATTACAGATACCTTTTGTACCGGCACCAAAACTATACCGGATAGGGCTTCCGTACACACATAAGCAACGAAGCAAAGCTGCGCTGCGCCGATCTCTGAAGTGGAAAGTCAAATATATCGGATAGGTGTTCATACTATAGCGTTTAGTGTGAACATATCCTAAGGGAAAATAGACGCAAACTGTCCCGTAAACACTACGCTTTATACGTATGCGTTCTATTTTTTCTCGCATAAATTGCCCTAATGTCCTCATGACAGAAAGAGCGTTTATAACCACACCAAGGTTCGATAATTTCGGCATATGTATATACTGAAGAAACCGGCAAATAAGGACATCTTAGAGACATGATTATGTGCCGGAATTATATTTACATATCGGTTGGCGGTATTTTTATCCAATAGTTTTAGTAGAATCCGGCCTGAAGTGTGACCACTTCCTTGAGACGCTTCAAACGCTGTACCATACCGGGACGTTTTAATAAATGCAACTTCTCGAGGGGGAAATCCTACGTGGACAAACTGCCGTATTTACAGGGGTCAGGCAGAGGCGCGCGTTCACAGACCTTCTGAGTAAGCAGAATCCGCGATAACAAGGTAGAGTATTTTGGGGTACAAGTGCTCTTTATCTCCAAGCAGTTCACTGATTTCAGCAGCATTCGAAATTTCTGCACTGTCATCTTCATTTTCTTGAACAGACTGGAAACAAACGGAACATGAATCGGCATTAAAAGAGAAGTTGCGTATACAACAACAAAGTAACGGCAGACAGGACAAAATAAATAAGAACAGAGATAGGTGAATTTATTCTATTTACTCACTTACACTGTTGAGCAAACTATGCCAAAAAATAATGCTGACTTTCAACGCACCAGGCGCGATGCAGACCAGTTCGCCGTTTTGATCTAGCAACAGAACGGGAAGGACAGTTGACGACGGGAAAGCGCGCGGAAAGAACTAAACGCGACATCTAGTGCCCTGCAGTTTGCCGCTCACCATTGGTCAAGCCAGTTGTTTGATTTGCGCGCGCCGTCGTCAACTGACGTTCCCGTTCTGTCGCTAAATCAGCCTGTAATATGACTGAGTTTGGTTGAACTAGGCACTACCATGATACACCTCCTACAACGCTTTGGAGAGGTACTAATTTGAACCTTAGCGACCTCTCGTTCTTTAGAATCGACTGAATGTTACTATTATACCTGAAGGTATTTGTATACTCGCAAAAACTTGTCGAATCCTAATTCCTGCTCCAGCATCAGCCTTGACTCTTCAAGTCTGTGGAACAAACTCTCGTCTTCCTCCTGCCGCTTTCTCTCTCGCTCCTCCTTTTTGGCTGAGTCTTCCTCATCATCATCGTCATCACCTGGAATGGAAGGATTTTAAGCAATGGAATAATTAACAGAAGTACAACTTTGCAGAACCCAATTTTGACCTTGGGGAAAAAATTCATATACCAGGTTAAGTGAAGCCCTACAGCCTCAGTTAACGACGATGTTATTTGAAATAACTGGAAAAGTCGCTATGGTTATACAGTACAACCCTCTCTTAAAGGACACCTCGCTAAAACGGACACCTAGAGTTGGTCACTGCTTTTCACTACTCCCTTTAGTTGACTCTCTAATAGACGTACCGCTTTTAAAGGTGTCCGTCTACTCTTAGAGACAGTCGACTGTGGTACTTATGCACTAATGATGAAGGCAAACCTAAACGTTGCACGAAATCTCTTAGGTGAGATTGTAAGAAAAAAGCTTCATCTCGGAGTTTCAAGAGCGTATTGGACACAGGCAGGCAGGGGTCCCTTATTACTTGGTTAGAATTTATATTTTGGTTTTCGTAGACTGTCTATTCTCTTATTAATAAAAAATAAATCATTCTCTTTCATACCTGAATCCCAATCTTCATTTAAGTTGGAAAGCTCAGAGGAAGATCGCCCCATTTCCGCTCCATCAAATTCATCTTCTCAGACAAGAAAAAAAATTATCTTGCGTTTTAGCTTGAGTTGTAATATTGTAGTTAGCTTATCAGGTTTTTTTTCTTTTCTCTCTCTCTCCCATACCTCTATTACTCCCGGCTCCACCTCCATCAATTCCCTAGCTACGTGCTACAGCTGATTGTAAGTGTGGAAAAAACCCGCTCTTGCTCTTTTTTAAAAATTGGTACGGCAGAGAAGAATTAACTTACAAGATGACCTAAATTTAACTCCAGGGTTAATTTCCTATTCAAGCATGTTTGTAATAAATACTACACGGCTGTCCTTCCGGCACAACATTTATATGTACCTTTCCTGAAAAACATCGGCTGCACCGAGAGACAGTGCATGATCACATTTTTTTAAATGGCCAAAAAATAAGAAGACAAGAAAAAGAAAATTACTAATACTCTTTTATGGCCTGAGTTTATAGACGACACACAGGACTCGAAAAAAAAAAAAAAAACCCTTGAATTCCAGCACGTCCTTTGGGCCGGTAAGCACCTCTCACATTTTGCTTGCCCGGTTGGGGGCACTTCTTGCTCGTCTTAGTTAATGACTTAAGACGGTTAATTTGAAAATTGTAAAATCAACGCTGTTCAATAGAATCTTAACCGCCGTTTCGTTCAGCATTGCCGAAACGTCACTTAAGACTCTTTCGAACAGCGTCGATTTACAATTTTCAAATTAACATTAAGTAACGTCGCTGTGTTAGTTAATGATATCTTTGGAGCATGACTTGTCTAAACCCTTGCCCATAGGGCGGGCATGCAAGTAAGCTTTTAAAGTTTTTTGCCAAGCAAGAAAATCTACTAGTCCCGGACGCGTTTTTTTTTTCGAGCTCTGCATATATACTTGAGAAGGCAGATAAGTCAGTTCTTGGACCAACCAGTCTCGCGTGGCAAATGACGAGAAAAGGGAATAATGGTAAGATGTTTGAAGAATCCTACACAACATTTCAATAACGTGCCTCCCTTGATATCGAAATCGTATAGTCCATTCAATTATTGCTTGGTTAAACCTGCCGTTATTATCTCAAAGCACAAACTGTTGAAACATGAGTTAACTTGGTACCTTGTGTGACGTCCGTATCCACACTGTGATCCCAGTCTAAACTATGAGATGTTCCACGCATGCCTTTCATGGGCGATGGAGAACGGCCTGAAATATAACGAAAATAACATGATTAAAGGATTTGGTTTTTGTTTATTTACAAACTTCCATTAGTCGTGAGTCGGTCGATATGGCTAGAAAACAACGGCTTACTGTCATTCTTGTGCAAAACAATAAGCAACAGATTAAAGCAATATTGTGATGTGTATTCAGTGATGCTTTTTTGTTGTTGTGTTATTGTTGTTTCTTTGCTTTGTCCTTGGACGGTAGTGTTAACATGGTTTACCTGTGCTGACGAGAACATCTCTCATGGAGTTAAGCATGTCTTCAAATTCCTCGTTTTCTTCTTCTTCACTGAAAAGCAACATACACATTAAGTATTCAGCAGATCCAGTGTTTTGCAAGGTAAAATTACGTCAGCATAAATAATACCAATAACTTGCATTTGACATGCGCGAAACAAGGTTATATGAGAATTGCTCCATGATGTCAGATGCAGCAACATCATGATAAGCTGTTGTTTTTCAGGGGTTTCTCTAACTTATCACGAGTTACCTTCCAACATTTAACTCTTCATCCTCGTCATCCTCATCTTCTTCCTCTTCATCCAATTCTTCCTCGTCATCCTCGACCTCTTGTTCATCCACATTCTCCTCATCGACACCTTCTTCGTCTTCTTCATTATCCCCCGGCTCTACTGCTGAATTTTCTACATTTTCACCAGGCACAGTCTCGAATAACATTCTCAAATTTGGGAGGGAGCACGTTCTTAACCTCTGAAAAAAGTTTCAAACACAGAAGCAAAATCATTTGGGTGCGTTCGACTGATCGTATTCCGGGATAAGAATACGCCAAAGTTTTGTTAGAAATCTTTTCCCTAGTCTACCGTGACTTTTAGTTCCCTTAAACGCTACACACATCGGGCCATTTTATTTCAAGCAGATGAAAGCCAAGACGAGTGATTTTCAGAGTTTATTTATTTAATTTTTATTTCGGAATACGGATCACCCCTTAGAATAGCGTTAGAACTGTGTTATAGCTTAACTTGTAAGATTAACGTATTACTGATCAACCCGTTCCCCGCTGAGCGTTAAATTAAACCCCTGATGGAGATCTCTGAAAGAAATGAGAAAACAAGCGCATTACACATTCATACTTAACACTTAACAGTCAGTCTCAAGTGTAGCTCACCGTGAAATTTGTATCGTAGATTCCTGTTTGCAGCTCCTCTGCTCGCAAAGACCTGTTCGGTGACCCGTCGGCGGTGTGGAATGATCTGAAATTTCATTTAAAACCTTCAATACAGTGCTGCCGGCACTGGAACCAAAGCACTGTCTGTTACAGGAACCAATACTTCACAAGTAAGCATAGAAATGGTAAAATTAAAGCGAAATTACGAGCCAACAACGGCGACGCCCTTGAAACGTCACCGAAAACCTGAATTCGGGTCCTCTGCGATTATTCTTTTACTCATTCAGTTATTTAAGAGTCAGGAAATTTAGTTGTAGCGGAAGAGAGGGAGCCGGCGCTTCCGAGTGGCTTAGACGCCTTGAGGTTCACGTTAAAGAAAACGCTACATTTAGTCATGACACGTCGTATTTGTACAGCTGAGGACAGCTGCAGATAACACAACCGCGCGGGAGCGAAACTGTCAGTGAATATGCGTACTTTCAAACTTCACCTGAAGTCAGTTTTTTAGTGAAGTTTTCGTTCCGTCGCCGTCCATGCTGAGTACGCTCCCGACCATAATAAGTGATTTGAAGATGACCATAAGGCAGTTTCTCCCCCGCGTCCAAGTATCTTGTGTGGGGAGAAGGCAGTGAATCATTTGCTGGAGTATTAAAGATGTTCAAACGAAAACCTCTCTACAGCTAAGAAAGACATCACTACAAACAACAGCGCTGCGTCCTAACCGTGTAAACACTCACAATTCATCAAGTGATACGTCCTGCACTTCAAGATTGTCGGACTCCATTTCTTTCTTTTTTTCTTTTCGCTCAACTCGTTCGAACAAAGCTTCCTTGGTCTCTTTCTCTTCCTGCTTATTACGCGAAGCGATCAGGAATTCTTGATAAGCCGCTCTGCTGTCCGATAACGAAGCCTCGTCCCTTGGTTTTGCGGCAGATTTGCCCTCTGATGTACATGTACCTTGAACGTAAAGGGGTAAGAATTATAGCCGTGAGGCTTCCAAAGCAAAGCCGCAAATAACGTGCCCCAAAATGCAACATCAGTTGTAAATTTTGCAAGGAAATGGAAAAAACAACGACCCTCTCGATAGAAAAGGGCTTGTTGATTTGAGAAAAAAATTAACGGGAGAAACAAAGTACATACGTTTAAAACGAAAGATACCAATGCTGCGACGACCTAGAATTAAATCTATTATTACTAAGCTTATTTGGCAGAAAAGTAAGAAACCACGTTGTACAGTACTTATAGCGTGCAGTAACAGAAAGAAGTACTACTCGGTGAGTTTTAGTATCTTACTTATACTTACTTAATGTCATCAGTAGACTAACAAGTAGAAGGTTTGATCAACCGAGTTAAGAGAAGTGGTGGAGGCCACTCTTGTAGTGAAGGTCATTGATTGCAGAGGTAGTGACATTTGGGGGTGAACGATATACAGATGTCCTACCTTGAGTTGACGTGTTCTCCTTCACCTCACCCCAGGCCTTCAGGGGGCTTTTTGGCGTTGATTTCTCATCTACCGAGGCTTCCGGCAATTTCTCTTCAGTTACATCTTCCACGTCTTCTACAACAATATCATCGGTATTTTCAGTCTCGACAGTGGTGTCTTCTTTGTCGGGCTCTTTAGTTCCCTCTGAAATCGTTTCCAAGACGACTGGTTTTTCCGTTTCTTCTTCTGTTTTCCCGGATAGCGTAATGGTAGCCTGAGCTTGAGAATTCTCCTCTTTGTTGTCGTCAATCTTATCCTTTCTCACAATAACAGTCTTTGGAGAGTCCGAGGTGGGAGACTTAACCACCGTTACTCCCAACTGTGGTGTGACAGTACGACTTTGTACCGTGACAGTTGTACCCATAGCTGAACCGACCGCAGTACCAGATGACTGCTTAACGACCGGAAGTTGAGCTTTGTTTCCAGCGTCCGGTTCATCAGGACCGATGGTCGTTGTTGCTGTTTGAAGTTGAGCGTTACCCAGAGCAGAAATTATCTGTGTCATTTGCGGTTTGCCCCACTGTTTTCTGGCTGCTTCTATTCCTGGCTTGAATACAGCGTCATTTTGGTTGGTTGCTGCAATAGACAAATTTTGATCATCAGTTACGAAGAGAGCCTACGAACCACTCTAGCAATTTAAGGAACATTCTGACGTGTTTTAAACGTGATAATCTCTTTGAAAAATATGTTTCACTGACATATATTTCACTTTTGCTCCCTAGCCACCAGTCACGTGAAAAGAAGGTTAATAAATGGATCTTGGCTCTAACTTGTCAATGAAATATGCCTAAGTATACCTTCCATAGCCGAAGCCGTGACTTCCAATGACAGGAGGCGAGGCTGAAATGGAACATCTCCCCAGGCCTTGCGTGGCGCGAGTGGTTCAACTTTTTCTTCCTCAGTCATTTTGCGAATGTCGTTCTGCAATAGTTACATGTACAAAAGAAAAATGTATATATTCCCTAGAAAAGCCAAGGCCAAACTTCGGCAAAATATCAAATATTAATTTAATCCGCCTTCATTAGTTTCCTCGGTTGAAAGGAAAGGAATGGGCGTTTCAGATTCCAGGGTAAGATTCATCTTGTGACAGATTCGAATTCAAGCAAGTTTTAATGACAGTGACTGACGATCAGCCAAAACATGATTGCAAGTTTTTCTTGGTGAGCGTCTAGCGATAAGTGTCAGGGAGTAATATAAACCTCAAACTATTGAGGATTGGCTTACCTCAGAATTCGATCTGAACAGTTGGGTAGCTCCAACTTGTTTCAAAGCTGTATCAAGACCAACTGGTGCAACTACAGGCTTTGGTGCAGGCTCTAAAATGAACAACATAGACTAGGATGTGATCTAACCGATGGAGAAAATGTGAATAAATTCCACAAACACGATTGCACTAAGTAACATTACTGACGCACCTGCGGGTCTCTCATACTTCGCAAGAACTGGAAGTGGCCTGTTAAACAACAAACAGAGCAATGATTTAGTTCATCTCTTAGGCACCGAGGTAGAACTAAATAGATTGCAGAAATTTCAGTACACCGTTTCTTATACCGTAAATCCTCTATTAAGCCCCCCCGGGGGGCTTATTTATTTCAAGCCCATTTAAGGGGGGGCTTAATAGAGACGGAGGGCTTATTTGAGAGGGGGGGCTTATTTAATTTAGAAACGACGATGGTATCAGTTCTCCATAAAGAACTACAATACAAAGTGGAAAAGCTCAAGTACAAGAAGTTTTAAGTCATGCAGCCGAGGATCAGAATGAAATCCGAACTTCTAGTTGGTAATAAGCCATCCTGGATCAGTCCACACGAAGTTTTGCTGTCGTGATTGATTAATACAGCCTATCATTTATTAGTGAAGAATAATTGGGGGTGGGGAGGGGGGCTTAATAGAGAGGGGGGGCTTATTAACTTTCTTCCCCTGAAAAGGGGGGGGGGGCTTATTAGAGGGAGGGGGCTTATTTGAGAGGGGGGGCTTAATAGAGGATTTACGGTATTTGCTTCCAGCACAAACAAGCACGTGAGTGGAATGCTAAAAAGAATATTTCCTGGGATTCCGACTCTTTTGGTATCAAACCCTGCAGCGTGACTTGTGACTACCGACATGAACAGCGTGAATTGTGACTACCGACATGAACAGCGTGACTTGTGACTACCGACATGAATAATCTTTCATTTTAGTTTAATTGTTATGCAATACCTTCTGGTGTTTTTAAAAATAAAGTTGAGAATTAATTATCTAACTTTCACCCTGCATGAAAAAGTTGACTACTGGAAAGGTTAAAAATTTATGAATTTCTATAAAAAAAAGTTACAACTCTGAATCCTACCTTTTATCTGCATCTTTTCTTTGGTTTTCCTAAAATTAAAAAAACAAAGCAAAAAAAAGACAATCGAAATCGTAAACTGTTGCACAAGAGAGCACCCTTAAAATAGAACGGACGGTCATGGTTTTGACTCCCATCTGAGGCAGAGCATTCAGTTTGGCCGTTTCTTTCCATCGAGAACGAAACTATTCAGTTAAAAACGGCAACTAATAAAACACAATAAAAAACGTCCAAAACTACATAGAAAGTGACAAGAGATGCAATAAGAGGACAAAATAATATAAAACCTTTTCAAGCTTTTCTTTTCCTTCTTGGTTAATTCTCCGCAAAATCGCCTTCTTTCTTTCTTCCAGCTGAGCTCGCAACAGAGCAGCCCGTTCCTCTGCCTGGGCCTTGAGAAAACAAAAGACATAAACAAATGGGCAGGAAAGAAGAAGAGAAATGAGAAAAAGTGGAAAATGGACGGGAAAACGACGATCACCTGGGTCTAAAAATGTGCTAAATACAGTGACCGTTTTTTTAGTTTGGTGGTGGAGGGACATCAATGGGACCCAGTTGCTACTACAGTTAATACAGGTCCAATTTAAAGAAAGATACTGGAATATTAGGTGGGACTCAATGACGTACGCGGCCACTTAACACAGGTTCAAGTGTAGAACTAACAAGCCAGACAGCCATTCACAAGCCGTTTTAGTGGTGGTACATGTAGGAGGGGTTAGGGTTAGAAGGGGGCTCTGTGAGGGTGGAGTAGTCACACCCCAACACTCTGTTGTATTATTTTCAGTACTCCATTGGCTCAATTTTCCTCTGCTTTCACGCTTGAAGGTGGCCTCTATCTGTACTGCGCTGGTTCGCCCGCAAAATACGGCTGCACTGCAGGCGAGCCACGCATACTACTTAAAGGTTTGTTTTACCTTCAGATCGGCGATTTTCTTTTTCCTAGCGTCAGGATCATAGCGTGGATCACCTTGAATCATTACATTCTCCTTCTGCAAGAAAAACAAATCACCAACTTGTCCGCGATAACACCGCGCGGATTAGGTGTTATTGACACATTATTTTCCGGTTTCGTCTCCACGTTTATCGCAAACTCCATCGCCAGCGAGAACAACAGTTCTTTAATTAAAACTTAAAATTTTGGATCTTACGGAGGCGAACCTTTCATACAAAAGAATGAAAAAGAGAAGTCTACAAAAAAGTCTAAAAAGAGGAAAGGCTACGGCATCATGTGTAATGATTTTGTTAGAAAAGAGACGTAACATCAAAAGTGAATCAAAATTAGTCGGGTCCTGTTAATGTTTAGAAGGACTGGGTGCTCAATGAGCAAAATCCAAGAATATTCCCGCCTGATCTACGGCAAACCAACAGTTAAATGATTCCCATTAAGACACTAATGAAAAGTATTACGAGAAGAGAGCTGTCTCCCAGCCTAATATGAGCACGGGTACTAGACAGAGAAAAAGAAGGTGTTTCTGCGTGGTCAAGTGAATTGTAAACAATAAACATTTGATCGGTGGCTGGTGAAAAAAAAAAAAACGAGAAAAGAAAAAAAACTTCAGCCTCATAAGACTTAAAAAAATCAATAACTAGCGTGTTATGGCCAACAAGTGAATTTCCATAGAACAGAAAATAAAGAAAACCCTACCAATGATGTAGCGGACGGAGTACCTGAGCGGATGGAGCCACAGGAGCTCGTACGCCTGCCATTTGTCTTTGTATTTCTTTTCGTTCTTGGAAATTTTGACGCCTAATGGCCTCCAAACGTACAAGATACTCCTGAAAAAAGCAAATAGGAGAATCTGTAATTATAAAATGAAAAAAAAAAAAAAGAGAGAAGAAGAAGACGAAGAAGAAGAACGATAACTGTCTGTCAATACTGGTATCAGATCTCGAGAATTCTTTCAAGTTTCTACCTTTTCTTGTGCATCCTTCGCTGAAACAGCACCTTTTGGACGAGCAATATTTGCTGCAAACAAAAATAATAGGTATCGAAAAAAATATGTAACTGTTCGACAAAGATCGCTTAAAGTTCTACACGTGCAACCGAAGAAAGCGTTTGCACATTCCAGTCGTTGAGATACAAACAGCAATATTACAATCGAACAACAATTGTTCCCGATATCACCATATTCGTAAGAAGTTCCGCTATTATAACATAGCGCGCGTGCTTGCCCTATATAAGTCCTATTGAGCCGCTATGAACAAAATCTTTATTTACGCACGGGCGTGCGTAAATAAAGATTTTGTTCATAGATGACGTAAGCATTTGTTTTTTAACCTGGCTGCAAAGTTGTCGTCTTTTAAGCTGCAGTGCAGTTTTCCTTCTCTTTAAAATATGGAAGAAACCAGCGAAGAACTGCCTAATTTTTCAATCGGCATTGTCCTTTTACGTCCTGATCCAAGAGCGGCTGCAAAAATAAAGCCGAATTAAAAAAACTCGCAAGTTGTGCGTTTCGCAAATTTGTCGGAAGACCATCTGCAGCAAATTTTGGCCGAGAGACATTCACTGGGAACAGAAAAGACAGCAATTGGTCATTAACAACAATTTAAGGTAAAATTTACGTTTTTACTGTTGTTTTTAAATTTGTTATACACTTTTGTTATCGCCGAACAATCCAACTAAATCAGGAAAATTTCTCTTGCAATAACAAGACAAATTACACAAGAAGACGTAGTAATTTTTTTGCTCATAAAAACAACTGCTGGCAGGTCTTCTCAAGTAGCCGTAATGACCGGCCATTGTCGTAAATGAATGTAAAGTAGAATGACAGTCATCTTCGCCAAAAATACAAGTTTTCTGGATTTCGCCGAGCAAAACATAAACATCCTCTCAGCGCCGGATCCAAACCATGCTCCACGACGTGTTACGAACATGCGAGTATTTTAACTTTAGGTGGACTTTAAGACACTTTTGTGTTTGTTTCTACTTAGTTTCAATTGATCGTTAACGAATAAATAAGCAAATTTTCGTTCTCAGTTTTACAGAAAGAATTTTCTTTCAAACTAGGCGATTGTGGCGTGTTTGTAACCAGCCAGTAGAAGCGTTTGTTTTTCTGTGGCGCGCGTCACGAGAATTTTGCAGTTAATCAAAAAGCAAGCATTTTTGTCAGCTATGTTATAAAAGAATTTGCTCATGCTTTTAGCTGTGCGTATATCGAGTTATTGATGCACTTGGGAAGTTTGGAGAGCACTCAAGAAGCTAGAGTTGCACTCGGCTATCGCCTCGTGCAACTCTTACGCATCTTTCGTGCTCTCCAAACTTCCCGCGTGCATCAATAACTCGATATACGCACGCTAAGCATGAACAAATTCTTAATTTTCGCGTTTTTGAAAAAAACGTTAGCGATAGTTACTGTCTTGTGGTTCAGGCTACCCACTGTAATTTTTTAAACTCAAAATGCAAAAATTTTACGTTTAAATGCTTTCCTATACTGGCAGCTTTTTTTACGATTGCTCTGATGAGTTGAAAAAATCTCTTCATCCCGTCAGGTGAAAACGAAAGTTAGTCATGGCCTGCCTTGCGGGTATTTTCTGTGGTTGGCAGATGCATAAATCTTGACGTCGGACGTAACGTAAAGCCCAGTCAAACCCTTTATTCTAACGCCAAACATAAAAAGTTACGTTACGTTTTATGTAACTGAATTCAGATGTTTCTTTAATTTACAATTGAACCTAAAAGGATTACCAGTTGTGATATCTTCAAATAACTGAGGAAAACACATATCCCATACGTGTCAAAACAAAGCAAAGCACTGAACATCACGTATAATTTCTACACCAACCTGGTGGGTAATGATCGGGAAGAACATTAAAATTCTGAAAGAAAACAGAAAAGGGAATAAAAAACAATCAGTGGGTATTTGAAAAAGGCTTGCTTACAGAGGCGATTTTTGCTGCGATTGAAGGAACAATCAGTTACAGTAAAATCGCGCGTGTATTATCAGTTTTGCAATATTTACGCAGCTTAAAACGTACACGCACTCTGGCAACTGCAGCAAAGATATCAGACAGTCGTAAGAAAGCCTGCTCTCTTAAAATCGCCACCAAATTTCGTCACCACAATAGTGTAAAAATACCATCTGAAATGGCGCCACAGACGGCCTTTTCAATCGCACTAAAATGGTTCAATATGAAAAGGGAATTCGTTTTACCTGACCCCTGGCTTTATTCCTATGAGCGGCTCTTTTTCTGTTCCAGAATTCTTCTAACACACGAGCTCTTTCCGCTGCACCAGCGGCTTGGGCTCTACATATACCCAAACAAAAAAAAATCGATTTTTTAGATGTAACAGTTTATTCCAATGCCACACTTTTTTGCAAAGTTTTCCCTGACGCGTCCCCAAGAAGCAAAAGCGAAGGATCCTGGGACGGACGGCGAAGTAAAGTATATCAACAACTCATGCAGTGAAACAAAAACTGCCAAACAACTATCTTTTGAGGTTTTGTACATACATGCACACCTACCCAAGACTGAGGAGACGGACTGACTGACTGAGAAGACTGATGCATGGAGAATTAACCCATTTTTACCCCCCCAGGTTACCTGTCTACTTCACCCTGCTTAGCTGCATTCCAGGCCAAGTTAGCAGGTCGAGCAGGTGGTGCCCTGTTCGCGTCATTTGCCGAAACAGGCCTACCAGCCACCTTCACAGCCGGTTGTCGATGCCTTTCGTCTGCTGATACTGGTCGGGCTGGTTTGTTCTCTTTCGATTCCTGGTCTTCTACTTTTCCTTGATACTTTTGCATTACCTGTGGCTCCTTCTTCTACGAGAAATATATTAGAAAAACAATCACATATTTTCCCCTTTTACCGTGCACTTTGTGACTAGAAATCAATCTCTCGCAAAACCTCGTATCTCTCGTAGCGACAAAGAGCCACCCTAATCCTATAGTCTGCGTTGTAGACTGGCTAGTCACTCGAGACATAAAGTGTACAGTGTAGGTTGTATGGGAATTTGCTGGCCTCTATAGCAGCATACATCCCGTTCAGTTTGCCATTCCTTTTTAATCCAACAATGATTAATTATGAGTTAAAGAGTCAGACAGAAAAATTTCTCCTCTCTTGAAAAAACGCTGGTTCAATAGTTTACTCTCATTGAAGATGACTGTCCTGACCTTTGTCGAAACTCATTTATAAACTTATTTGTTTTAATTCCCTTACGAAGACTGCGCACTGATTACTCACAATTATTTCCTGTTTGTTTGGCTTCACGGCAACAGAGGGATCGACTGATGGCTTTTTCTCCTTCTACAAAGCAGAAACAATAAATGAACACCAATTAACTCCAGTACTTCAGATCAGTTTACTCCGTTCCAAATAGTAGTAACAAAATAATATTTGATGGAAGCAGCTTGATATTTTAATATTATGGAGGCAATTGCACGTTAATTGGTCCTAACCAATTAGACCACACTCACCCATACAGACCATCATATTCAACCTGTTCTTGACCGATTAATTTCTCATACCAGTACGGGAACGAGAAGAATGTCTTGAGATATTCTCATTGTGACAGTTAATTCTCTTTTTATTGCCACAAAACGATTTTACATTCTATTGGAATAAGAAAAGAACCCTTGAAATGGCGAGTGGAGCGAGCGCAAGGACTTGCCTTCTTAATACTGAGTACAAGGAAAAAAACTATTCGGCCAGACAAGCTCATTTTGATATACCTTGATATAATGCAAGGCCAGTAAATGGAATATTTGTACTTTAAGTTATATGAAGACAGCAATTTATATTGTACTGCGTTTTGAATTCTTTATTATACAGTTATAATTAGTTTTACGCATCCTTTGAAGTATCTAATCGGTACGGGATATCCACGGGCAAAAGACAAAGTTTGAGGGAAGAACGAAAAGTCACTTGTCACTAGCTTCTACGAGCCAGATTCACAAGCACTTGAAAATAATCCACGCTTCCGATTGGTCAGAAATCTGACCAATCATATATAGAGATTGAAAAGCTTCTGGAACTGTGGCTCAGTAGGAATTTAGAGCCCAGGGATACCCTTACTTCTTGCCATATACTTTGCCCTTTACCCGTAAACACACTGTCCTGATTGGCTGCTTCACCCATAAATACACTGTCCTGATTGGCTGCTTCACCCATAAATACACTGTCCTGATTGGCTGCTTCACCCATAAATACACTGTCCTGATTGACTGCTTCCGGGTCTCAGAGGATTTAGTTGATACTTAAATTACTTGCATGTTATATGAATTTCAACACAGTTACAAGCGATAACCTTAATATAATTTACTGTTGTTTATGGGTTAAAGGCAAGGCAAATTTATCTAAGACGAGTTTACAGACAGCTTTTGTTATTAACGTTAATCGCTATTAATTTTAAAAGTGACTGCACTTGTTACTTCAAGGAAAGTTTATAGATTAGTTTGCAGTCATATCTGGTTGGTACTGAGAGTTCAAAAACGTGTCACATCAAGTGCAATCATACCGGGTGAGAGGAAAGTGCTGCTTCTTGCATAAGCAGAATCAAGTCAATCAACTGAGCACAGGTGTTAAGAACAAAACCAGAGTGAAGACAAAAGTCTTGAAGCTTAAACAGGCATGCTTGGATATCAAAATCCTGAAAATAAGATATTGCACTCAAACGTCACTAGTAAATGTGTTCACGCGAATGACTAAATTATGAACGAATGTTTTTTCTCACTATAGTGTGGTAGTTCTTTGTCGCACACTTTCCAATCATTTTTTACAAATTTCTGGAACGTCACTCTCCCAATCTCTCAAGTGAATGCATTGCAGTTTTCAGGACATATTTCCGTAATTACTGTTCTTACTTAGTGACGACATTTCACAAGAGTGTAGTGTATGAGTAGGTTGAATATGATTGTCCGGTGAATGGAGTCCCGAATAAAGACTGTTGGTAGTAACAGTGACTGATATTTGTTGTGACGATTGATTGGTTATACACCATCTCTCTCACCACTTATAAGTGTTTATTGCGGCCTAAATCTGTAAGTTACAGCGAGTCTAAACCGACAGCTGCTTTAATACCTACAGTGTCGTGTATGACCTACACTGTACCAAAATTTCAAAAAATATTTACAAGTTGACTTATTTTTTATTCGTCGACTAGCTTAACTTTTAGTTTATTTCACCTTTTTTTATTGTTCATAAAAGACTGTATCATCCATTTTAAATAAAGTTGGGTCAAGTTAGTTCACTATATCAGATACATGTACATTATATTGCTGGCAGTTTGAAAGTTTGACTGGCTTAATTCAGTTGTTTAAAGCTGGATAGTGTTATGTGTTTGCGTGTATTCTGTCCACAGACACCAGAGGTCCTTCCTAAAAGTTCTCGATCTAAGGCGAGCCTCTTGACCGCTACGTAAGGGCTGCCATTCTTTACCCTATCCAGCATCCTCGAAGTCTTCCAGGTGGTCTCTTTCCTATTATTCTTCCCTCAATAATTAATGGGACAAGATCACCATGTCGTAGTGTATGACCAAGCCACGGCTCTCTTCTCACCGACGCGAGTTACAGACTTTTGTCAGACCAAGTTATGTTTACTACCTTTCTCCAAAGCCACATCTCACAGCTCTCCACCCTACGAACGTGTTATGCAGGGGAGAAATGACCTTCCACTACTCAATGGAATAGCGGACGGTTTCCCTTATTATGTAACTACTCTACTCGGTAATAGTTTATCGCGTCATATATTGTATTAAGAGGTTTTCGAATAGGAAAATGACATTTACATGTATTTCTATACATAAGGTGACCACAGATCTCTATAGTGTTGTAGATATGATATGAGGGGCTAGCATTACCTTAGATTAAGTACAAACATATCAATGTAATATGGCTTACTTCACAATTACATAGCAGTACCTTATAAATAACCTAGGTTAAAAAAATCAAACCTAGGTTAACTCAAAATTACCCTGAAATCAAATTTGATCTGTAACATTTACACCCCCAAACAAACGTTTTCTTTTCTTTTTTGCTTTCTGGAGAACTTTCAGTTTCTTAAGGTTTTACAAGAAAAATCGAATGCGAGTGTACACTGACCTACACCGTACATTCAGGGATTCAAACTTAGGTTTCTTCCCACCCAGAACCACCTGCATGATATGTACACACTGTACATTAAATTAATAATAAATAATTATTATTACCTCAGGGCTGAGTCCTACACTGAGTGTATTCTTCCAAGCTTGTTCCCTCGCTCTGTTGATCTGTTCACGCTGACAAGCAAGTGATTCATAAGTTCTGTCAGGCCTCCATTTATCAAGTACAATCATTTGGACAATATTTAAATAGCCTGCCAGAACGAGCAAGCACTTTACTCTGGCATCTCCTTTCACGTGCTGCTTACGTTTGACTTCTCACAATTTCCCCAAAATGGAGAGTTTAAAGGAGCTGTGTCACGAAATTCAGCCAAATAAGAAAATTACAAAATGCCCGTTAAATTAAGAGAAACATAAAAATAACCGCTTAAAACATTAAAGGAAGGTTAAAATAACATAACAGCAACAACAGATGCTACGGATGGGCAAAACTGAAGAAGATTGAAACGGATTGAAATTAGGGTTTTTGAAAACTGTTCAGCCTAACAGCTTTTCAAAGTTGATCCCTGCTGCTTGCAACTTAAAAAATAATCCTCAGGAGACATATTTGTTTGTCTCGGATCTCTGATTTTATCATTTACCTGTAATTTCTTTGCTTACTTTAAGTTCCATAGCGATTTAGGGCGAGTAATTGGCCAAATTAAACAAAATTAACTGGACTGCCGTGACACAGCCCCTTTAATAACAGACTTATATTTACAAAGTTACAGTAAATGCGTAACAATGATAACTAGAATGTTTAGTCACAGTGGACCTAACAACATTATAGAACATACACTTCCTTAATGATTCATGATAATTATCATTAGTCTCAGGTTATTGTAGTAAAATTTTGTGCCTCGTGCAGTACCTTTTGACGCTCCCATCTCTGTTGTTGAACTTTTTTCATATAATCCTGATACATTTGTTCCTAAAATGGAAAATGGAGACGTTTTATCAAAATTTCTTTAATGCAACAACTTTGAAGTCTAACTTGAGTAAAAGTTGAAAGGTCACAAAGTGGAAAAAAATGTTATGTTGAAACCAAGGAGTTATAAAGTAATCAAACCTGGTTTTGCATCATTTCCTTGCGTCTCCTCTCACGGGCATCAGGTTCTTTCTTTTTGTCATTAGCAGGTTTGTCTTGTGCTGCATTACTTGGTTTTGAAGGTTTTTTTATTGCCTCTCCTGAGCTTGGCCTCCTATTCAGGAATTGGCAAGAAGTGGCAAGACAGGTAAACCACAGGACTGGAAATACATGTACTGTAAATCCTCTCTACTACATTCCCCTCTCCTCCTTTGAAGGTCCTCTCACTTAGCTTCACCCTTGAACTGCAAAGGGTTCTCCAGAAAATTTATTTTATTTATTAATGTACCAGCTTTTCTGAACAGAGGCCTGCCATGAGGGAATGTGCATGAACGGGAATCAGGTCCCATGCGAGGTGCCATCCCTACCCAATCCCACAACCCATAAAGGTGGACCACACCAGCGGGGTCTATGACGCCTACTCTTTTCAGATAGTGATGTGGGTTCTTTTACGTCCTACGAGAACAAATTAGTGAAAGTGCTGTGAGAAGACTAGAATGTCTAAACATTTGCAGAAGTTCCATGTGTATTACAAAGGCAGCACTTTCTTCTCAGTTATTTAAAGACACTGAGTGTTGGTCCAGCCGGGATCTGAACCCGAGACCTCCCCTCTTGGCAGATTGGTGCTCTTCCAACTGAGCTAACCGCGCGAATAGAGTAGAGACAAAGGATTAGATCAAAATACGCTGCAAATCTTTTCACACTGCTCAGCTGCATGTGAGAGAAGGATTTTTGGTAGGTAAAAGGAAAAGTGTATTTCAGTATGTCTTGAACACTCAGTTAAAAATTTTAGCCATGGAGACGGTGCCTTTGCATGTTTACCAACAATATTTGTTTTTTTTTTCATGATATGTTAGTTTTCATTGAAAAAAGTGTTGAGAAACCAACACCACTGATTTATTCTCCTCTCAAAAAGTTATTTTTTGTGTGAGTAGCTGGTGCTGCTGTGGCAACTGCACCAAACAACGCAAATGCACCAACAGTGACAGTAACATAAATATAACCAGGATATACTGCAACAAGTTTACATTTTGACTAGAAATTCAAAATTCAAAATTAAAAAAAGTCTAATCTACAGTGTACATGAATTCCACCCATCCCCCCCCCCCCCCTCCCCTTCACACAGTATTACTACACATGCACAGCACATCAAGCTAAATAAATATTAGTCTCTTACTTTGGAGGTACTTGCTTTTTCTTTGCAACAGATACTCCATACTTTGCTTTTGGATCACTATACTTTTGTGGTGCTACAAAAATATGGAAATCAGTGTAATGATCATTCTTAAGATTAAATTTTAGTGTTGTACATCATCTTAAGCCTTCTTTAGTTCAAGTTCAAGTTCAAGTTCATTTATTCACACTTATTCAATTACAATACAACAACAATAAGGAAAAAAAGAAGAGATAAAAAAAAAGAGAGGTAACTATACATCGAATTAAACATAACAAAGGAAAAAAGTGTGTAGCAGCCAAATTAAGGAGCCAAGCTTTCGAGTTGGCTATTACCACATAGCGATTACAAGTGGGTGGCGGTTATACAGTACTACTACTACACTACTAATAGTAAAACTATTTAGATTAAACAATTAAATAAGTAGAACTAAGTAACAGATTAGAGTTTTTCAAGATGCCTGACTGTCAAGTAGAAAGAGTTTGCATTCTTTTTTAAAACTATTCAAGGGGAGACACTTAATTTTCATAGGTGTTGCTTCCCAGGTCTGTGATGCCACTACACTAAACCTTGCTAGGCCATAATTAGTTCTGGAAAACGGTCTGCACAGGTTTTGATTAGTGGCATACCTAGAGTATTATAATTATGGACAGCTGAAGCCGGTTTAAGTAAGTCATAGAGGGCAGGAGGTGTATCCTTTTTTTGATATTGAATTTTATGCACAAGAGCACCAATTTTTAATTTAAAGATATTCTCTAGCTTTAAGATTTCTAATAGTGTTAAGTACGGTGTGGGACTTTCTCTTTTATTTGCAAAGAAGATGCAGCGAATACAGTTATTTTGACTTACTTTGATCTTATTTAACTTAGTTTGGTATGCGGTGCCCCAGCTCATTAATCCATACATTAGATACGGATATATGAGAGTATAGTACAGTTGTTTAAGTGTACTTAGGCAAGGTTAAACCTTGTACATTTGACAAGCATCTTCATGTATGGAATGAATGCACCTCTACATTGATTTTATAGCTGCCAACGATCCTTTCAGCTAAATACATGTACTGTACAGTGCAACTACTATTGCCAGGGTAACCTACATTGTAGACAAAGTTGACTAATCGGATTACAGGAAAATAACAATACACAAATAACCTTCTGAAGAAAGTTAGTTGTCAATCATAATCAAAATAAACAACATGGATCAAAATCAACCAATTACAACCCACAGATGCGACCTTTTTGAACCTGTGGAAGAAAGCCTGTGTTTCCTGAGAGGACCATTAGAATGAATGGCACATACAAAAAATTAATGTTAATGTAGTAATAATATTCATTTTATTTACATTTAACTCGGGGGAGGAGGGAAGCCTGGATTCTAGTTTACCGGAGTCTGCGCTGTAGAACTGTCAGAACGCTGCTAGAACTCTTAACATGTGCTTGATTTAGCTGGCTTTCTCTCCCTGAATTATGAAGCTTAGAAGGAGTACGAGAGAGAAGAAACCTCCCCAGCATTTGCAGGATTTCCAGTTAGAATTAGATCCGACAGAGAGCCTTCAGACACGAACGATTAGAGATGAATTGAACCAAGTAGAGACTCTGCTGGAAAGCTTAACACCCGAAGCAGGTCAACAGTCTGCCAGTGCCAACAAACTTCAAATCCCGACCTTTACATCCGCAGAAGAAAAACAGTCTGCCGTCAGCATCACCAAACTTCAGAATGAGAACTTGAAGTTGGAACTTGAACTGACACGAGCCAAAATTGAGCTTGCTCGGGTTAAGTCCGCGATGGCACACGAAAGTCAATCCAAGATGGCCGCCTCAAACCCGACGAACGTCAACACACAAAATCAAGGCCAGTGTCCGACCCAAAGAGCGACTGTACCCACTCTATCTGCGTTGCAATCTGACACAGCGGTTCAGGAGGAGCTTAAAGCCTTAGAAGAGTCACTAGGGGACCCAATTCTTCTTGGTCTTTCTGACGAATTGGCGGATCCCGCGCAAAAACTACTAGAACCCAGCGCCACCCCTAGAGGTAAGCGCCCCCTGCTAATTCCAGATTTTGTAAGTTCCCTCCCAGTGGTTCTGGAAGAGGACCGGGAGACCGTGCTTGGCGCTTCTGGTGGCACTCAGATCATATTAAAGACTAGCCATGAGAAAAAGCCCCCGCTCAACAACATCACCTTTCCACAATGGTCAGCAGCAAACTTCAGGATCATGCACACACTTGTCAAAGAAGGTGCCTTGTCAACTATGCCAGACATTATGAACTACATATCATATAGCACCAAAGTCTCAGAGCTGGCCAAGATTTATCCGATAGCCCGTGTCGTCCACTATGATGACCTTTATCGACGAATGCAATTCGCCACTGGTTGTAAATGGGGTACAGAGAGTCAGTTTATCTACCAGCAATCTCTCCACAAGCCTGACCCCAACCAGCCTAGCTCAACCAAACAAGCAAACCGCCCTCCAGGTAGATCAACGCCAACTATCAACCCGACCACAGGCAAGCAGGTGTGCTATGACTTCCAACGACGACAAGGCTGCAGCTATGGCACAGCTTGCAAGTATGACCATGTTTGTATAAAGCCACAGTGTTTGGGGGATCACCCCCAATGGAAGCACACAGCTACCCACTACCCCCAAGCCTGAACTCGCACTCGTCTGCAGAGCTATTTCTCAATTTTTTAGTGGAGCCACTTGCAGGGGATAGCTCGTCTGCATCACCTATAGCAGGGAAATACCCGTCCGTTAGTTTAGAAACAGCAGAGTGTGTTAATGACTCCAACCAATCAGCAGGGCCCTCATGTTATGCGCAGCAGCCCGATGCAGCCTTTATTTCCACAGACTTAAAATATGAGATATGGGCAAAGGAATTAGCTAATGATTTGGACAGAGACTTTATCCTCAATGGTGTACGAGAAGGGTTTGACTTGATTCCGCGAGATACTACTGTTTTACCAGCTTTCACAAAGAACAGCAGATCGGCACTCAGGCCAGGGGCCAAAGAGCAGATTGAAGAGCAGCTATGTAAGGGCCTCTCACTAGGCCATTTAGGATCATCAAACACACCCCCCATCATTGTTAATGCTATTGGAGCTGTACCCAAAAGGGACTCTTCCGAGTTGAGACTGATTATGGATTGCAGTCGACCGCTTGCATTGAGTGCAAACTCCTACATGGACCTTGACCACTACAAATATACCACAGTTGATGAGGCAGCATGCCAAGCCAACCCAGGTTTTTGGTTGGCCAAGATTGATTTAAAACATGCTTATCGAAGTGTTGGTACTCACCCCAGCAGCTGGAAAGTCACTGGCATGTCTTGGCTCTTCCAAGGTACCACCGACATCACTTTCTTGTTTGATAAACGCCTTCCCTTTGGTGCTCGCACCTCTCCTATGGTTTTCCACCGCCTTACCCAATCAGTTTGTAGAATGATGGCCCGACGAGGTTTCACAGTGCTTGCATATTTGGACGATTTCCTCATCATAGAACCCAGCCAGCAGCAGTGTCAAATCGCTGTGGACACCCTCCTCGATCTGCTTCAGTCACTTGGTTTCACAATAAACTGGTCAAAGGTTGTTCAACCCAGCCAATCTCTGTGCTTCCTGGGAGTCGAAATGGATACAGTGAATCGTGTACTACGGCTCCCCCGGGTTCGCGTCTCTGAGCTATTAGACATTTTGAACTTAACCTTAACTAAGCGCAAGTGCCAAAAACACCACCTTCAACGCCTTGTTGGAAAACTAGGCTGGGCTGCTCGGGTCGTCAGAGGGGGCCGGACCTTTTTGCGGCATTTGATTACTGTAATGAACTCTGCAAAACATCGTCACCATCATGTGTACCTTAATACCCAAGCAAGAGCAGACCTTCATTGGTGGGCATCCCTTCTTCCTGTTTTCAACTGCAGATCTCTATTCCCCGACGAGCTACCTATGACATCTGCGCTAGCCTATACTGATGCTTCCCCTGCAGGTGGTGGCTGTTGTTGGCACAATGATTGGCTATACATTAACTGGGCACTAGATTTCCCAAATATCTGCCCCCTGCATATCAACTACAAAGAAACCTTCATGATTCTCCAGGCAACCAAACGGTGGGCCCCATCCTGGTCAGGACAAAGGGTTGTAGTCAAGTCAGATAGTGAAGTTGCTGCAGCCATTGTAAACAAAGGAACCACCCCCTGTCCTATCATGATGGATTGGCTCCGAGAGCTATTCTGGTTGTCAGAGTACTATGCTATCCAACTAACTGTTGAGCACATCCCTGGTTCCGCCAATGTTATTGCCGACAGTATCTCTAGACTTGATGAAACATGCCACCGACACGCACTTCACGCATGGCTCTCACGGTCCTCTTCCTCTACGGAAGACTTGTTGTCTCACATGTCACCTTTGTCACTTGTTTTTCTCAGATCCAGACGATCAGTCACGATTGGACATGGAGGTTCTTAAGTTTCGAAAACAAGCCTATGCAACTTCCACCAAGGCCACTTACAAAAGTCAACTGCGAGCCTATCTTACCTTTTGCGTATATTATGGGTACCAGCCACTTCCAGCGTCGACCATCACACTTAGCCGCTACGCAGCTTTCTTGGCACGCTCTTTGTCTGCTTCCTCTATTCCAGCCTATCTTAACATTGTCCGTATTCCCCATTTGGAACATGGCCTGGAAGACCCTACCAGGTGTAACTTCCACTTAGCAACAGCCTTGCGTGGTATACGTCGCTGCAAAGGCTGCACAGTCTCACAGAAACAACCCATGACCCCTGCAATGCTTTTGGCTATCAGGTCACATTTGAACTTGACAGACCCAGTCCATGCCACCTTTTGGGCTGTCTGTTTAACGGGCTTCTTTGGCCTTCTTCGCAAAGCTAACATGTTGTTGAAGGGTGTTGCCAAGTTTAACCCTTTAAAGCATCTCAGGCGAAGTGACATTGTGTTCTACCCAGGCTGGGCCATTGTCATCAACCGCTGGTCTAAAACCATCCAGTTTAGTCAACGTCTCCTTACTGTTCCACTACCTCTCATCCCGGGTCATCCACTGTGTCCCTATTCTGCACTACAGCATGCCTTCAAGCTTGTGCCAGCCACCCTGTCTGGTCCAGCCTTCGTCTTGCCTGCACCCTCAAGGAGGGGCCTAATACCATTCACCTATGCCAAGTTTGACAGCCTTCTTCACTCAGTGGCTTCCACAGCAGGTTTAGACCCATCCCGCATCAGTGGTCACAGCCTTCGTTCAGGGGGTGCCACCCTGGCCTTTCAAGCTAACATTCCTGAGGAGTTTATTAAAAGACTAGGAGACTGGCGATCTGATGCCTTTAAGTCTTATATTCACATACCCATTAAGTATAGAATGTATGCTATTCGCCAACTAGCCTCATTTGTTTGATTACTTATTTACTTTTATGCTTTTCTATTGGTATGGGGTAGGTCGTTCCTCCCTTGGGCAGTTTGTTTTCAATAAATGGGAGGGCCTGCTTTCTGGCCCTTTCCTCTACCCCATACCTATTGTTGTTGTAATCTCCCACTGGAGTTAAGTAGTAATAATATTCATTTTATTTACATTTAACTCGGGGGAGGAGGGAAGCCTGGATTCTAGTTTACCGGAGTCTGCGCTGTAGAACTGTCAGAACGCTGCTAGAACTCTTAACATGTGCTTGATTTAGCTGGCTTTCCCTCCCTCCCCCCCTTGTCATGGTTAGTTCTTATTGCTTATTCTGTAGTATACTGGTTCTGCTTGGGCAGTTTGTTTTCAATAAATGGGAGGGCCTGCTTTCTGGCCCTTTCCTCTACCCCATACCTATTGTTGTTGTAATCTCCCACTGGAGTTAATACATTTTTAAATTAAGGTCGTGATATGAAATTCCTGCTAGATGACAAAAATAACAGCTTGGGTCAAACAAAATGTCTCCCGGGTGTTATATGAAAAGTTTTGAATAGAAAAACATTGTGTGTTGAAACATTTTGCTTTCTTGCAAAATGTTTACTATCAATATTTAAATTTTGTGTTTGAGTTACTTATTGTTTTTTGTTTTGTTTTGTTTTTTCATGAGCTGCTGAATGGCCCACAACTAACTTTCTCAGAATGTATTGTTATTTTCCTGTAATCTAAATGGTCAACTTTGTCTAATTGGCCTTGGTTACAGTAGTTTCACTGTAAGTATCCATAATAATATTAACTAAATAATGATTACTAACCAGGAGCTGGTTTAACAGGTTTAGGTGGAATTCTTTGCTGACCAAACACTCCCAGTGGCTTGCGATGAATCACAGTATGGCTGAACTCTTCTGCCATCACCTGAAATAAGTTCACCAGTAAAATAACTTAAGGGTAAAAATATCTTAGCTTTGCAACAGCAGGAAACCCTCTAACTGAAATTTGTGCATACGTATATGTTATGGTTAAAACTTTCTTTGGTTTTAATGCAAGTCACCTTCACTTTGTTTGTTTTATTTCCCTTTGTGCTAACAACATGCAGCTTATTACTGTATAGTACCTATAACGTCAGTGACAACCCCACAAGTGTTTATATAGGGCACACTAGTTACTAAGGGACAGACATGAGAATGCACTATTACTATGTCAATTGAAAATTTATCATTATCATACCTCTTCAGATAAGAATTTTTCAATCCTTTTTTGTATGAATGGTTTCTTTAGAATTGAGTTGACAGAAGGGCGGTCACTGCAGAATATAGACAATCATCATCACAATGGCCACACCTACTTTGTGTGCCATACCTTGGATTCACAATTGCATATGTGCAGTTCACATACACAGTACTACTTTATATGCAATTGTGAAGCCAAAGTAAACAAAGCATAAAGTGATATGAAAGAAAGAAAAAACGAAAAAAAAGCAAATGAAAAACAGAAATCTACGTCATTTCCATAATGATAATTTACTTACTGAGCATTTCGCTTCAGCATCTGTGCAACCAGTCCTCTGATATCTGCACTATACTTGTAAGGGATGGGTGGGTATGATCCCCTGGTGAGAAGTTGAACCAGAATTTGAGCAAGGCTGCATTGTACCAACATCTTAAATTCTTGATAGGACTTTAACTCATTACATGTAGCATGTTACATTAAGTCCAAATCAGCATATGCAATAGACCTTTTTACCGATATGGCGGCCACATTGAATTAGTTCGATTTAAGGAGTATTATGGGATGCCCAGGGGGCATGAGCACATTTCGATATATTTGCTCAGTATTGATGTGCACCTTTCGGGGCACTTTTTTCTTAAAGTTACTCCTAGAATAATATTGTAATGGGAAAAATGATCGTTGTGCAGTGTTTGGATGTAATTAAATGACTGCGTTTTTCCCCGAGAAATATACAGTGAAAGATCATATTTCTAATACTAAGTGAGTACAGTCAAACCTTGATTATCCGGACTCATTGGGGCCAGATGAAAGAGTCCGGATAATCGAGGGTCCGGATAATCGAAAATATGAATATTAATGAAGAACAAAACTGATTAAATTACGAAAACGACATTTGGGGGACCAGAAATTGGAGTGCCAGAAGTTCGTTGCTGAATAAACCGGGCATACAGGGCTTTATCAAGCTGTTCATCATGTGCAACTTTCAGTGATTTTCGCTTCAGACCTTCGCTGGTCTCTAAGATGTTGGCAAACTTCATGCTCGTTTCCTTGTTGTTGCGGATATCAGAGATCTGCTGCTTAGTAGCACCATATTCAGCTGACAAATTGGTTCCTTTTTTCCTTTCTCTAATTGCCCAATTATAGACTGTTTATCTTTCATTGAAAAAACGGACCGCTTGCACTTCAAAGACATGATGATCGTGAATAAACATTTGCGACGGTAGCTTGTTTGTCTTGCATACCATGCTGAGCGAGCCAATAAAATGTAGTAGAGCGTGAAATTTCACTTAGCAACAATGCAACTCTGAGCCAATCAGAACTCATTTGAATGTTCTTCATTAGTTATGATGCGTGCGAGCACTGCTTTTGCTGTTTGAAAGTAAAAAAAACCCTTGCATTTGACTGCACTTTTTAATAGTGTAGTTTAAAAAGGATATGGCTAAGGATCTTGATCGTGACTAATAAATATTCATGACCAAATTGGGACCAGAGAAAAAGTTCGGATAATCAAGAAATCCGGATAATCGTCAGGTTTGACTGTATAATGAATCTCATGCCCCCGATGTTTCACAGCCATTTTTACCCTTTTGTCATCTGAGCATGAGCCTGGGATAATTTTGGGCACAGTATTTCCACTGACTGTGATCTCAAAATGCAGGAAATGGCATCTTAGAGGTCCATATCTTGAAATTTTTCCCAGGGGAACATGCACCTGGTTGAACCCCTCTAGAGGCTCACACCTTCAGCACTGGTGCCTGCTCGAAAAACCTCCTTTTATTTACAGCTGTAGTAGACAGAATTGGAATATCTGGTGAATTGTATTCATAATCAAAATTCACTTCATAATCAGATTATTATTTAGGAATTCCACTAAACCATGTAAAAGTGAATGGACTAGTGGAAATGTACAGCCTTACCTTATAATTTTCAAAACTAAGTTCTTCATATTTCCAGCTTCAAACTGTGGTAAAAAAGATAAAAATCATTATACAAAGGCTCAAAGCTTAGGTCACAAGGCATTACTCTTTTATGTCAACTGGTATCACACTAGTATAAGACAATGATGAAACTGGCCAGTTAAATACACATACATGTAGATAGTTTGTGCATACATACATGTATGTTTTATTGTTATGGTTAAAACTTTCTTTCACTTTAAAAATAACACTCCATGTTCATTTTGTTTGTTTAGTTTTCCTTTGTGCTAACAACATCCAACTTACTATAGAACACTTACTGCCAGGACAACCCCACAAGTGTTATACGGCAGTATTAAAATAATAATTGACATTTAGTCGTGAAGGGACAGACATGTTTTAATGACCCAATGTCATAAATACATAAGTGCAAATACATGAAAGAAAGAGTACTAGATTAGCACATCTAGCTTCCAAGAATATCACTGTGAACTGTGCATTTTCAAAGTGAATAAAATTATTTAAAAAATTTCATTTCTTTAGTTAGCTTTCAAATAAAAATTAATGGGATATGAAAATGCCAACTAGTGTGTTAAGGATGTCCACCTTTCAAGCAAAAGCATTACCTACAAGAGTCAAGTGTATATGTTACAGGTCAAAATTGATTCTCAATTTTCTTTGTTTCCTAATCCTAGCCTGCGTGCAGATGATAACTAAACTCTGATTAGTACCATCTGCGAAGCAGCGCAGAGATCCTTGTTCTGGACCCCCAACGGACTCAATGAATTACCAGAAGTGCGTTTCGAATTTCCCTTCAACCAGATTGACGATCACGACAAACAAAACAAAGGCCTTTTTTAACTGGCCAATCATGGCGCATACTCAAATCTGGGTACACAGCTGGAAGTCTAGAACAAGGATTTCGGCGCTGTTTCGCAGACGGAGTTAACCAGGGTTTAATTTCGTCTGCGCGCAGGCTACCTAATCCTAGTTCATCAATAATTACAGCTACGAGACAAATGAAACTGACAATCAACCTAGGTTAAAAAATTTTAACCTGAATTTAATTTTGACCTGTAACATTATTGTACATGAACTAATTTTAGTCAGGATTGTGACTCTGAAGTTTATTTAGGTGAGTCTATATGAAAAGATTGACTCAGCACTTACAGACAAAAATTTGTTAATGACAAATGAAATTACTTACAGCATGTTTTAAAGTCAGCAATTCATACAGGACACATCCAAGAGACCAGATGTCACTGAAAAACAAAACATCAAAATAACTTATCGATGTAATTTGCAAGTGTGGCAAGTCTTAACTGTAACTTACATTTACAACAAGAAAGGCATGAGCATCTACCTTTTATTGTTGTAGGGTCTGCTCTCACAAATTTCTGGTGACAAGTAATAAGGGGTACCAATGCAGGTGCGAGCTAGTTCCATAGTACTGCAAACAAACAAGAGATCAAAAGTCTACCAAGAATGGAAAAAAATACAATAAATCACACTTTGACTGCATACAGTATAAAACTGTATCACTGAGCATTATTGGGACAGTTTCAATCTACTATTTAAACTAAGTAACTATTTTTGCAGGTGGCTACAACAATTGATAATTGCCAAAAGAACTTTTTGTTGTCCAAATGGACAATTCACAGTTGTATTAACAGTTCTGATCAGGAAAAGAAATAGTTAGGTACATGTAACAGAATTATTTAAAGTTACATTGTTTGTGATGAATAATATTATTAGCAAAATGAGGGGGAAGATTTCAGAGATTATCAGAGGAGCCAAGAATGTCCAAAGGGCTAAAGGCAAAATTGAATACAATATAATCATACCTGTGTAAAACTCTTGCAATTCCAAAATCTCCTAACTTCACAATTCCATTTTTTGTTAAGAATATGTTCTAAAACAGATCATCCATGTACAAGTTAGAGTTTTCTAATATCCATACACCCAGGATAATCCATGCAACGAAAAAAGAATTCACAGTATACCTGAGATTTTAAATCCCGATGAAGTATCTTTCTATCATGAACATGTTTCAGTGCCAAGCATATCTGTACAAAATAGTCTAAAACCTGCAAAAGGAAATTTGTACAGTGCAAGGCCATTTGCCATTTTTCAAAAGTACATCATTCATCACAAGTAAAATAATCATAGCAGAAATGCACAAATCTGAAGACATGTTTTCGAAGTGGTTCAAAATACTCACAGCACATGTTTTATCAAGACTATTAAAATTATGATAAGTACTTTGATCACATTAAACTTGATAAGACACTGCCATTTGTGTTTTAAACATTTACATTACATTACCTGTTCCTCTGACATCTGAATTCCACGTTGGTTGTTAATTTTCTTATACAAGTCACCTATAAAAAAGGCAAATTATGTTTGGTAGATGACGTGAGCTACATTCAGGAGCTTGAAATTTTGAGCTGTACATGAAGCAGCCAGCATACATGTAAATGGGGCTTAAAAATGTGTGGCCTGCTTGTACATGTACATAACGTCAGGACAAGTGGATTTTCCTCCTGGCAAGTACTAAGCTGTTCACGCTCACTTCCCTAACAAGCAAGGACCCATTAACTCCTATGCTGTGCTCTAGAAAACATTGAAGGCAGCTCAATGCTCTGAACCTGTACAACCACTGTGCAGCCCATTCACTCATGTCCATTCAGTCCCAAGAGCAAGGTGCCAGGAGCCACTGGATGCTGCTAGAGCACAGTGCTGAACTCATCTTCCAACTACATGTAAACATTTTTCACATACACCTCTAAAAATGCAAGCATGTAAACTAAGCCTGGTATGCAAAAGTTGCCAACTGCTGCTTGTCTGAAGTAGCGGGAATGTATGCATTTTGATGCTACTCTCTTGTTACTCATGCTGCAACTAATGCATGAGGTATAAAATGCCCTCCCTTTCTTCTCTTTTTTTTTCTTTCTTTCTCTTTTGCATACATTTACAAACAAGATTGTAACTTTACATGGGGTGGGGAGTAGGGGATTATTCAAAAACATTTAGAGCTGCTGAAAAATGTACTATTGTGTCAGAAAATTTCATGGAAAAATTTGAAAAGAAGTATTAGAGTCTTAAAATGTATATATGCATGGAATATCAGTCAATTTTGTATAAAAACAAAAACATTGGGTGTTCGAAAAAATCAACCATCCGTCCCATGTTTCAAGCCCCTTAAGATGTGCATGTTCGCCATGGTTGCATCATCGTTCCTTGATTGCACATGTCAAATGTTGATCAGTCGAAATGTTGTGGTTACTTTCAGAAGAAATCTCTTTCAACTGTGGAGCCAAAGGTCAGTTGTAGACATAAAAGACATAAATATATTATCCAATTTGTTTTACAAACAAACACATTGCGAGAGAACGGCAACCAACACAAAGGGCAGACAAACAAACACATTTAATGATCAAATCGACACAAAGGTCAGGCAAACTGATCTTGATCAACAAGTCCATCATCTCCTAGTGATCTTTGAGAACCTTGAAGCAACTTTGAAAACTGAAACAAAATCTGAGCTGTTCTTAGAACTACTGTTACAGTCAACTCTCTTTAAGACGGACACCTTTGGGACCGGTATTGTGTCCATCTTAGAGAGATGTCCATCTTATAGAGAATCGACTGAAAAGAGTAAAGAAAGGCAGGGACCAACTTTAGGTGTCCGTTTTAGTGAGTTGTCGGTCTTACAGAGGTGCCTCTTAAGAGAGAGTTAAGGCGTGCTCGGAAGTGAAAATGGGGAATAGTTTACATTTAATACAGGCTAGTCATTAGCATGCATTGGTCTGCATTCTGTTCATTAGGCAAAGCAATTTCGAGGATGTGCATGAGTATAGGCTAGTTAGAGCCTCTTGTTAAATATTATCAAGGTTTACTAATCATACATAATAATACCTGATTCACAATAGTCCATGGCAATATAAAGATTTCCATTCTCTGGAAAAAACATGTAAAAGCAGTCAACGTATATAACAACCTGCACTGAATTAAAAAAAAACATCTACAGGTAGATTCTGATGAGTGAGTTTTCAATGTACAGCTATAAGTGCTTTCCAGTAGTTTTGCCTGTTACTGGCATTTTTTGATGACTAAGATTTGAGTGGCAAAAAGGAATGATTTGGTCAGAGTTTTAAAAACATAGCTACACTGTATACAGAGAGACTGCCACTCACTTTGCATGTGACAGAGCAAAACATTGATAAAGACTGCTTTTTTCTCACCCTGGTAAATACAGTTTCACAATATTGTCATAAACTTTGTGTTTATTTCTACCATAGCCATTCTCTTAATTCTTGTATTTTAGTGGCCTGGCCTTAGTTGATCAAAAAATGTTGGATGAATCACTATCCAACACTGAGATAAGAAGTACATGTATTGTATTGGGAGAAACAATAAAGTTATCCACTGGATAGAAATTTATCAAGTGAATACCATTTTCAACCCTTTGAACAACTGGGGCCATAACGTTTGTAATTCCGAAATGAAGAGACAACCATATTTTTCCATTGTGTGAGCAATGAATAATGTCAAACACCTGGGATTACCTTTCATCCCTATTTCCTCTCTTCCCTCTCTGCATTTCCATCCTCACTTTATGCAATTTTCACGCACAAAATTTTGGCATGCGCCTCTATCCTTAAGGAAATTATGCAGTACTTGTGGTATAGGCTACAGCTGATGACGACTTTAAACTTCAGTTGCCCAAAATGTGCTTGCATTGATCTTACCTTCAAATGATTCTTGATATGATACAATGTTAGGGTGTTTTAACTGGGCTAAAACCTTCACCTGGAACAAAACAAAAAAAAACTTGTGAACACATCTACATACACTACAGATCCTAAGTGACAGTGGCCCTTTATCTCATCATGCAGGTCATTTTTTGCAATTAGCTAGATAATTGTGAGACAGATGGGATATACATTACTTTTTTCACTGTTACATATAGCTGACAAAAAGGTAGTTAGGGTGGGAGAGAGGCAGTTCTTTTCAGTAAAAGCAACATTGGATGCAATAATGTAGAGTGCTTTCACTCTGGCAATAATTATTATGACCATAAGTTCAGCCCAGAAAGATAATTAGCCAAATTGATTTATGGAATTATGATACCTTAGTAATATGACCAAATTTCCATGGCCCAACTGTAAATTGACAGATATTTCTAGCAGTCATACTACATGTAATCAAAAGTGATGAAAAATACCAACACATTTTATAGCAGGTACTAATATTACCAACAGGCAGAGGTTAATAAACACAACTACAGCTGCACGATGAAACCCAGTGAAAACTGAGCACAGTGGGTGTTAAATTATTGTATTAAAAAGTAATGTTTGACTGGAACTTTCACTGACAGTCCCCTATGCAAAATCAACTCTAGCAGTCTTATCACAGGCAGCCCAAGCACAATATGTGTGGGTTCGGGCTTCAGAGGTCATTTGGTCGAATTTGGTTGGAATATACTAGAATTATTAGTGTATTATCTGATGCTAAATAAATGCAAAAATCTTAAAGATATGAAGTCTTCTTGTTTGTCTGTTTGTACTAGTAGCCTTTATGATAACGAAGGACAATATTTCTTGCATTATTACATGTGATTCGATTTGGGCCCTTAATGTTCGACTCTTATCACATGTATTCAAATCTAAAACGCAAAGAAAAAAAATCATGATCACGCGAAATATTGATTCAAAAAGTTCCCTTACCTTTATTTCATAGGCACTCTGTGTCCCACAGCCGGTTTAAACGCCGTTTAGTCGACTTTCTTTCCATCGAGTACTGAACACTATAAAAGAAGGGAAGGCTGGAGACCTTCCAACCGACACTCGTCACGCGAAGGCCAATAAATTCCAAACAAAGCGATCGCTCTCCCTAAAATTCCCACCAGCCAGACCGAAGAGCGTATATCTACCCGTTCGACGAGTGCCAGTTTCTAAATTCGGCTGCATGAGCCCAAGGAGCGCTGCATTTCGCATCGATTCTGGCTGGCTTCATTTCGCCATGATGCGCAGGCTGAGATGTATCCTACGAGATTCAAATCTTGGAGCTTAGCGACCGCGTCAGATCGACAAAACGTGACTCTCGTGGGGGAGGGTCGTTACTTTTGCCCTATGGGAAACCGACACTGTCGGGGGACCCAGCGCGTTTAATTTGACCAGAAATAGCTCTCGCGTGTATGACATATGAAACCCAAAGACGTCCCCAACTTTTGGATTTAAATCTTGCCAATAACGGTTAAAAAATCAGTTTGTTGCAGTCAGTTGTTTGGCAGGAGTTCTATTCAATTTCGATATTTCCTTTTGTATTTTAACAACAGTTCTTTTTGGAGCTACCCTAAATTTTTTTTTGCTTTTACACGTACCTTGTTTGTTAGTAAAAATCGCGTGTATTTCGGTGCGTGCCAGTGTGACAGTCCGCTAGCGTAGAAGAACGTCTGTCGATAACGATGTTATCAAAAGTGGCCAGACAAGAGGAGGATTTTACAAGATTTTATTCCAAGCCAATAAAGAAATTTTAAAAAAAATTAAAAATTGAAGAGAAAAAATTGGCAAGAAAGCGATTTAAAACTCACTGACCCACACGCTTGAATCAACAAATGTCTGCTTCAACCGCTTTTACGAATCCTCAATTTGAGACTATTTTAAAGAAAATACACTCTAAAATCGCACGCCTTTTTGCAGTAAACAACCACATGGCCGCATTTTATATTAAGGACAGTTGGGGATGAATCGACCATCGTCCGACCACGTCCGGACGTCTTTGGGTTTCATGTGTCATACACGCGAGAGCTATTTCCGGTCAAATTAAACGCACCGGGTCCCCCGACAGTGTCGGTTTCCCATAAGGCAAAAGTAACGACCCTCCCCCGCGAGAGTCACGTTTTGTCGATCTGACGCAGTCGCTAAGCTCCAAGATTTGAATCTCGTAGGATACATCTCAGCTTGTGCATCATGGCGAAACGAAGCCAGCCAGAATCGATGCGAAATGCAGCGCTCCTTGGGCTCATGCAGCCGAATTTAGAAACTGGCACTTGTCAAACGGGTAGATGTACGCTCTTTGGTCTGGCTGGTGGGAATTTTAGGGAGATCGATCGCTTTGTTTGGAATTTATTGGCCTTCGCGTGACGAGTGTCGGTTGGAAGGTCTCCAGCCTTCCCTTCTTTTATAGTGTTCAGTACTCGATGGAAAGAAAGTCGACTAAACGGCGTTTAAACCGGCTGTGGGACACAGAGTGCCTATGAAATAAAGGTAAGGGAACTTTTTGAATCAATATTTCGCGTGATCATGATTTTTTTTTCTTAGCGTTTTAGATTCGAATACATGTGATAAGACTTGAACATTAAGGGCCCGAATCACATGTAATAATGCAAGAAATATTGTCCTTCGTTATCATAAAGGCTACTAGTACAAACAGACAAACAAGAAGACTTCATATCTTTAAGATTTTTGCATTTATTTAGCATCAGATAATACACTAATAATTCTAGTATATTCCGACCAAATTCGACCAAATGACCTCTGAAGCCCGAACCCACACATATTGCGCTTGGGCTGCCTGTGGTCTTATCAATTAGATTTTTTATGAAAATCGAGACGCACACAATTTCATCTGCTTACACAAGCATACCTCACGAATCAAAAATACATCAGCTGCTTTACAGTGCATGTACCATAACAAATAAGTTAAATAGGTACAGATTTGTTTCCTTAGCTTTATAAATGACGTTCACACAAAGAACAACAGCAAGTAACTCACCTCTCTTCTGGATTCCTCCCTCTCTTTAGGAGACATCTGCACACCAAGATAAAATTAAAAAGAGCTTATAAAGGAAGCGGTGGTCGCCATGTTACTGATGCTATGAGAGCCTTAAAGTAAGAAATAATCTGAATCATGATTTATAAGGAAAAAAGTAGGATATTATGTTTAAGACTGACACACCTTGGAAATACTGATCTCCTTAATGACATACTGTTTTCCATCGCTCTTCTTTTTCACTAATAACGCTTTTCCAAATGACCCTTCGCCGATTTTCTTCACCCGTACGTACCGATCCATCACTTCCGCTTGTGAGGAGGTCCAAACGCCTACTTTCCTCCAGTGAACGCTAACTTTTTCTCCATATCTATAATGATAGGCTGAAACTAGAGTTATGGTAGTTCCCCCGTTGCTAATACAACGTAACGAAGGAAAAAGTTTGTAAAATGGCGCCCGAAAAGAGAATTCTCGTTACTTGTGAGCCTGCGAGAAAGAAAGATTAGACAGCGGCTTTTCAGTGATCATGCGTATGTTGTTGGCCAATTTTGAAAGTGCTTTTGGACTGGACTATTCAATCAAGGATGCTGGATTTGAACTTCTTATTGAAATAGGCGTCAAAGGACTAGATGGTGTATACACCCTAAAAAAAATTACAGTTCAATCGTTCTCGATTTGCGCTACCAAACTTGGCCTTCAGACAAGACTGGAAAAAATCATTCGATGAGTCAATCGCCTCCCACGTCACAAGTGTAAAAGTCCGGGCAATATTGAGCGTATTCAATTTTTTAAGCAAGGACCAGCTTACAAATCCTAATAAAGGACTAATCAGCAATAAGTGAAAATATAAGACAAAAAAGCAAGGCTGATTTTACAGTCGGGAATATATATATATTTATTATATAGACACGAGTGTTTTACTGGAAAATATACCACTCGTAAAATTCATAAAAACTACATCCGGGACCCGAGTGGTTTATTTTCCATAATCTCACACGTGAGTTTATCGATGACATAATGTCGGTCATTTCCCTCTATTACTTTATCGAAGTCTATTTGTCTATATAATAAAAAGAACATTACATGGCGGTTTGAATATATGAATTTTATTTTCTCGTGGCAAAAACAATATTTTACTCACTCGTTCGTAAAGTATTGTTTTGCCACTCGAAAATAAAATTCATATCTTCGCGCCACCGTGTAATATCCTCTATATATCTTTGGAGCAATATTTCCGAAGGCACGGCCTTCCTTCTTCAGGGTCTGTCAAAAGATATATATATATTCCCGACTGTAAAATCATCCTTGCTTCTTTTGTCGTAATATTGAGCGTACGTGAGAGCACCGCCTTCTGCAGTCTTTTTAAAACCTCTTTACTTCTGCTCCCCACAATCTCCTTCATTGTAGTGTCCATCTCCTGTGACAACCGCCCAAGGACGTCAATGATAATAGTAGTAGTTGTTGTTGTTGTTGTTGTTGTTGTTGTTGTGGTATAAAAAAATGAACGCATTTTTTCTCGTCATCTGTACAGTGGTATTTTTGCGTATTCTTGCTATCATTCGGCTATTTCGTCTTTGCGTAGGTGGAAATCTTTCGCCATTTTCTTCTTCATCTGTTCCCCTCTTCCCACTTTGGTCGTGAGCGCGAAACGCAAGTGACTAGTGACGAAGCACAAGCGCTGAGTATAGGCCAAAAAGAAATGTTTTTATGTATGAGAGGAAATTCAGAATGGGCAAGATAAGGCCACCTCGGGTACTGGGAAAACAGAATTCGCCACATCTTGCCCGCTCATGGTCTTTTCATGGAGCCAGCGGTTTTCTAAACTCGATCTCCACCTTGGCAATCACACGGTGAGATAAAGACTTTAATAAACAATGTCGTAAGCATTTAATAAGTTTATTGCCGTGAAGATACTGGTGTTCTTTGCGTTCTTCATATCAGCATTACAAATCAGCAACTCTTAAGTAACACCATTACATCGCCTTTCTCCTGAAGTTCAAACTTTTGAATGAAGCTACAAAGATTCTATGACTTTTAAAATCCTAACGGATCTTTTTATTTTCTCTAGCGCTTTTTCTTTGGAAAAATAAAATAAAAATAGGAGATGCCTGAATAAAATGCAGTAAAAGACAAAACATAGAAAAAAGGAGGCACTAACCGATCTCCTCCGGTTAATAGATAGGAGCATGTGAGTTTTAAACTACAGAGTTTTTTTAAAAAAATCTAAGTAAACTGATAAACTTTGGTCTTCCTTCAATAAAGGTACTCAATCTGAGTCCCAGTCCCTCGCGTCTGGGTTAGGAGCATTATTGTAAATTGGTAAGCGTCCGTGGCTGATTTGATAATCTTCTAATAAATAATACACGATTTCTGGTGGGTTCAGACAAGTAAGCCACCGGACTGCGATATTTCTCCATCGTCGTTTTCCTGGACCACTCAAATACCTGCCAACGGGAAGTCCATCATTCCCGCTAAAATGAGCGTTTAGACAGTCCCTGATGTTGCTGAAGTAGGGGTTTCCACCAATGTAGATGATCTATTGAGATAAGCACCACTGTTAATATTAAGTTGCGTTAATATTAAGGAGCGTTTCAAGGCTATCTCCGATTTTTATTCTTAGGTCATTTCTTAGAACATTTCCAATCTACATCCAATTTTTTTTTATGAGAACGTTATTACCTTTTTCTAAGCTTTTAATTTTGAACATTATGGATATATGTTATTTTTATATAGTCTTTTTATTTTTACGTTATACAGGGCCCCCGTTGATACCAGTCCTGTGACTGAAGGGGTCACCCTGTTTAAACATCGATTATTATTATTATTATTATTATTATTAAATCTTATCCATCCATACTGCCTTTGAGACAATTCTGATCCGAGAATGTTTGAGAGTCATGGAGAGTCGACCAGATCTACTTACATCCAGACGAAACCAGGAGTCATGAGCTAAGGGCTCATTAAAGATCTAGCTGTAAGGCTACATTCACATGGCCCCGCAACCATTCAATATTTTGCTCTGTTCACTCACGAAACTGACAAACCAGGTTGAATTTAACTTTTGTCCGAGGGTTTACCATCTGCTTATGCGCAGGTTACTTTTTAGCAAATCCAAAATGGCATCTCTCAGCTGAGTTACACCCATCCATGCAACTGCGCCTTTGCCCTACAAACTTTTAGACGGTTATTGCGTTCACACCGCTCCGGTCAAATCATTTTGACGGTCATGGTTTTCACAATGCGCAGGTTAAATTTGCGACCCTACCGATTAAAAATTTGACCTCGATTTTAGCGTTTCAAGTTTTGAACGGCTAGGCGTTCAAATTTTCGTACGGTTAGCTTGGTTCCGTGTGAACGGAACACGTCATACACCTATAAACGTACGAATATTTGAGCGGTCGAAAATTCTTTCCGCGGCACCGTATGGACTCAGCCCAAGTCTCTTTGGCCGACTCTTACTTTTGGTACTTGATAATAAAGATTTCACCTCATTATTCCTGCAGATTTCATAAACCCCAGACATTCTGGCGCCGTCCTGTACATTAAAGCTTCTAAGAGCGCTGTGAAGAGGCTGTAGATTCATTTTTTCGCGGTAAAACTGGACAATTTTAAGATGATCCTGATCCACTTGTGTTTGTTTATGTACTGAACCTCCTTCGGACCTCTTCATCTCGGGTAATCGAGTTAACTAAATTAAGCAAAAGAAGATAACGTGCCGTTCAGTTTTAAATATACTAAAGCTTGGAACTGTATATAATTTTTTATTGTTGTTGTTTTATTGAAACGAAAGACTAATTTTGAAAGCAGACGAGTGATGTATTGTTACAAGAGAGCTTGATTGTATCGTAGCCTTGGCAGACTACGGCAAGAGAAAAAAGGACACAAAAAAAATTGAAAATGCGACCGTACGAAATTAAAAATGAATCCAGCGTCGTAAGTTTTTTGTTTCTTTATTTTTTAACAACAGCATTGTTTTGCGTCAAAACAAAAGTTTGATTACACCGGCATGACAACGTGATGCATATAGATATAATAGGTTTCGCTTACAAAAGCTGATTTGTCTTTATCTTTCTCTCCCTATTTCTTTTTAATATTTTTCTGCTCTTTTTCTATATTATTGAATAATAAGACGAAAAAATCAAACCACGATATTATAGAATGATTATCACTTTACACTCACATAGCTTTTAGCGGGTCCTGCATGCTTTAAACTCCGTCGAAACTTGGCTAATATTTCTTTCTTTTCTTTCTTTCCTTTTGTTTTAATCAAGATGACTCAACAATTGGACTTTATCTGGTCGCGCGCTCAAGAACGCGCCCAGGAGATAAATGCACCCGCGTTCCATCGTTGGGATGAGGCTACAAACCACACTCCCTCAAACACCTGAAGATCGACCCTACGCTATATCATAAGTTGTAAAAAATCTTTGTAAATATGCTCGCGAATAGAAAATGCAAATGCGTGTGTATGGCAACGAATAGGTTACTGAAGTGTTTTGTAGAATGCAATAGATCACAGTGTATATGTTAAAGTTCAATTTTATCTTTGGTTCAAATTTTCTTTCTTTTGTTTCAAACTCATTATCATGTTACTGTCATACATTACCATACCCAAAAACAAAAGAAAAGAAAATTTGAACCAAGGGTAAAATTGAACCACAACTTATAACAACTTATACACCTGCTGATAATTCCTGCTGATTGAAAAAACGTTGTCGTTTGAAAAGTATAAACCATTAACAATGGGATCTTATGGATTTATGGGTAGAACTTTATTTGCATTGCAAATTTAACGTTCTTTCCGGAAAAGTGTACTTTTATATCGGAGCTTTTCGCGACGACGAATTCTAAAAAAGTCAAACGGTTTCCAAGCGATAAGCTCACAACTTTACTCGTGCAGGGCACATCAGGGATCTCTACAGTTAAAGAGCGTACCCATATCGCTAACGAACAGTACCTCAAAATCATAAGATAGGACCTGATAGCTTTCTTGGAAGACATACAAATACAACGGTATAATGCCTTAAACAAGGAACCCTAGGGGAGAAGCTCATTCATGATAATGTAAACTTTGTTGAAAGAACTTTGAATTTGTTTTCAGGTGCTAATGAACGTCCAGGCATAAATCTTTGAAACCCCACCGTTCATGGCTTATAATTTTTTTTAAGTGACAGCGATTTTTCAATCAGGTATATTTCAGGTATTTTTTTTTGTGAGGGAGAGGAGGCGAATTATTATATATTAAACTAGACGTAAATACAGTTAAATTAACACTTGCCCAAGGCAATCTTTATTTATATTTATTCACTTATTTCTTTACATAATTTGGGTTGAAAAACAAAAAGCATTTGATTATTGTTTAGAAAAAAAAAATTGAGAGAACATAATGAAACTCTCTTGTAAAATCAATTTCAAGGATAGCAGATTTTCTGTTCCTGTCTGTCGGTTTGGAACACTATAGTCTTCACTGAGAGAAGTTTACCTGAAAGAAAATAACAAAAAAAATAAAGGAAAAAATGAATTTAGCGTTAATAATATGCATAATTTAATGGGTCACTCCATATAACCGGCCGTGGTTAAAATACATTTAAAATTAATTTTCTTCTTTGTAATTGTTGAGATGAAACCTATTTGATCGAGAAATATACCTTTCACCAATAAAGCTATTTCCTTTGTACAAAATTCAGTGCGCTTGATCATATGGAGAGAGTGAGCTAGCCCAGTTTAGATGGAATGCAGAAATTCACTATAATTTGTTAATGGAAGGGAAATTATCTCCCCCAGTTTTAACTTCATTAGCTTGCATTCGTCTCCGCTGCTGAAAGAAATTGATTTCGGTACATTAATTACAACCTATAATTTTGAGAGGTTATCGTCAAAATGACTCCTGGACATCGACTTAGTAAGAAATGACGAAAGAATTTTACAGCTGTGGTAAAGAAAAGCAAGAGTTTTTCAGTGTACATAAGCGCACACTATCAATTGCAGGCAATCAATTTTATGTCGGCTCATTCATATATACGAAGAGGAGCATGTTGCTCGATGAACACTCTGACGCAACAAGGAAGGCAAATATATTTACTTCTCGCATAACCTACAACACAGGGGATGAGGTGTCATTATTTGAAATTTGTGAGTTATACCGTAAAATAGATAAAATGCTAGCATACAATTTTTTCCCATACTTTTCTTACATTTCACCTACCTGCAATTAAGTCGCACTGCAGGATTCAAATTTGTAGTTCTTGGATTCCCTTGATTTAAATTGTTGTCACCAGCAAGGCACCTAGACCTTGCCTCACCCTGACCACGACCTTTGTAAAGCCCAGCGGCTCCCCCATTTATATCTGGCGCGCAAAAGTTTTGTTCCTGGCTGGAATCTTGGTCTGGGTTAACTGTGCATCTACCTTGTGCAGTTCTCAAAACGGCACTAAGACTTTCAATTCTGCATCTGCCCGTCAACGTTACGAATTGCAGATGGGTTTGGTAGGGAGATCGAGATTGACCTTGATTGCATCGGTATTCTAAACAAACCACGCCCTCGCTACCAACTCTTGTTGTCATCCCCGCTACGTATCCATAATCCAGCACCCGTTGACCTGGTGCCCTGCCGGTACTTTTGACATAGATGACTGAGTCAGAACTTGATCCAGTAACAAGGGCTTTGATAAAGCAGATTTCAGGACGCAGGACCTGCCAGAATAAGGGATCTCGGGGATTGTTTACTCTGGGACTTTGCCACTGAAACGTTGCTCCTCCACCAGCTTCTCGGAATTCGAATGCTAAATCACGTCGTCCACGTTGCCGACATATACCTGCCTCTCCCTTTCTAAAAACCGGACCCGTGGAACCTGCAGGGGCAGAGGTGAACTGAAATGACTGGATAGGGTGACTTAGGGAATTTCCTGAAATAATTTGAGGATTCACAGCTCGAGGAAAGTTTCTGGGTTGTTGTGGTATCAAAGGGACTGCTTCTAGTTCAGCTTGCATTACTGCACGCCTATTTAAAAGACTCAGTATGCACAAGATTCCACTAGAAGGAACGGTTTCCTGGCGATAGAAGGTAAACGATCGGCCATTGTTGCTTTGGCCAATGCGAGTCACCACCGCTCCAGCTGGGGCAACCACTCTCACATAACTGGCAACAAGCGGGGAATCCCAGTTTATTGTGTCATAAGGTACATTTGGCGTTATTTCGCTGACAAAGAACTTCCTTCTACTTTGCCTCTTCGTCCGCCCAACGTACTCTACAACATCTTCCTCTTCACTTCTCAGAACTCCAAACTTCACCCAGCGACCTGTTTCTTTGTTCAGATAATATTGATATACAGGAAGGCCATCGGGTAGATCCAACTTTTCAACATCGATGCGAACGCTTATGTTTCGGTCAAGGTTCAGCTTATTGCCACTGCTGTCAGAGAAGGACTGCCTTAGCATTCCCGCTGAAGCCAGCATAACCTCCTCTCCATCGTCATCTGTTGTAGAAAAATCTCCTGGGGCTGCAGCCATGTCTGCCTCATTTCTAGGATCAACCACTCCCACGTTAGCTGTAATCTCCCCGTCGTACACCTTCCCATCAGCGGTAACAAAAGCTCTCTCTGGAATGTCAACAGCAGCGAAAGCAGGTTTTGTTGGGGCACTCAAAGGTATTTTCTTTTTCTGAGCGGCTGCAAACTTGATCGCTGGTGGTTTCTTCTGTAGCACGATGGTGTAGAATGAAATTTGTCCTTCATGTAATTCAAACGCCTTAGTGGTGTCTTGTAAGTATCCATAGGGGTCTGTTATGTTCAAAACCATTTTCCTTGATCCTGCCTTGACGGTAAACCTAAAGTTTCCATCCATGTCTGTATAGTACTTATTCCTGTCCCCTTTAACTTCTATTTCACCCATCAGCAGTGCTTCACCTTCTTCATCGACTACTCTACCACGAACAACTATATCTGGCAAAGCACAAGACGAGCACTTACAACCACTAACTTTTTCAACGCTGAATTTTACGCCATTGGTACAACTGACTTGGCTTTTTACTAGGGGGGAAACAGGGCTACAACAACGCTTGATCTTGGCATCCTTTCTTCCACAACTTCCAGAGCCTCCTTGGCCTCGCCTAATGCACTCGTCATAGGAACAAGTACCAACATCGACTATGTTTCTTCCACTGCCATCTTCAGTACAACCAGGGGGCAAAGTGACCTCTTTTCTAAGAGGATTAGGGTCACATGAATCATTCCCGCTACCTAGGGATGAAGGTAAATTACATGTTACAGAATAAAATAAAAAAGCAATGGAATAAACTTTTGCATAGTTGGGGAAGGGAGAGAGGTGGAAATTTAGTCTTATTCGGCTAAAAAAGATCGATTTGTTGAGAAACCCCACCGCTTCATAGATGTAGTTAAGTGAGCCACTCCGAGAACAGCACACGTACATCAGGAGGACATTGCTATTGCCAGTAAGTTTTATGGTTGTTTATGTGTGTCCATCATGTGGAAGGCAGTCAGAATCCAGGGCATGAAAAGGCACAGTACAAGTATATGGATAGGAAACATCTAGTGCCAACCGTGACTCTATTTAACTTTAAAGAGGCTTTTTAGAAATAGTTGACTTGTCTTCTGGCACTCTGACATGAAAACAAAATGTTCAGTTGGTAAATTAAATCCAAATACAAAACAGTTTTGAGCTGCATGAACGATCGATTCAGGGCTAGCAGAAATCACCTTCCTTTTTCTTACCAGCAATCACTGTCAGCGTCGCTTCGCTTGACACCACCTTTCCGTATCTGTTTGTTGCTCGACATTTGTACAAGCCATCATCAGCGGTCGACAATCTTGTCAAACGTAGAGTCTTGGACATCTTATTTGCCATTGGTACATTGTTATGAAGCCTGCAACAAATAACCTCGTTATAATAGAGCGATTTTCCTGCGCGATTTCGTGCGTACTTTGGTTTCAAATGGTTTGTTCATTACGATGCCCGGATATACCATGTTACGACCCTGCAATAGTGTAGGTGCTTGTGTTTACTAGTCTGGCACTACTAAGGGAGTGTAATTTACGTTCAACCCACTAGTCTGCCCCACTAAGAGTACAGAGAAATGTAAACGACCTCACTTGTAAGTAGAAAGTCTTTTTCTGGGATATTCCAAGGCTTAGCAGACATCATTAATTCTCTTCTTTATAGCTGGGGCCAGCTAACGCATGAAAATCATTTAAAACCTGCTTTTATGTTACGTCAATTGACAGATTAACATGAATTAAACTTAGAAAGTCTAACTGGTAGTATATTTATATTTAGGTCAAAAATGAATCAACCCATTTGTAACCACAAATAGCGGCAAACAAAGCTCTCGAGTGAGAATCGTTGTTGCGTAACAGAACTAAAACTCGCTGGAATTGCGAACACACCAGAAATTTAAACAAGGACTCAGGGTAAGAAATTCTGACATATTTTTATTACTATTTTTGACCCCTAAATAACGATCGCTAAAATCCCTTGTAATATTTCCGTTACGCAACAAGGATGCTCACTCGTGAGCTAATGGGGTATCTGTGCATGATATCATATCATGGGTTGGTTCATTTTTGACATTCATGTACCATGAATATGTGGGAGCTGGTGATCCTTCAGCCTCGCAGCAAAACGTAACCTTTCCACCTTCCATACGTACTGCATCTCTGGGATCCCGGGTAATAAATGGAGTCTCTGAAGAAGGACAACACCGACAAGCAAAACTAATTAAAATCAGCCTACAAATTGTCTAAACAAAATATTACCAAATACCTCCAAACCTTACTAAACCGTCTACATGTCTACAGTAAAACGTTAGAATATTGGATATGATTCGAGTGCAATGAAAACAAGTTAAGTTAAGCTAACTTCTCAACAGATGGAAGAGCATGCAATTCGCTAATCATTTTTTACTTCGCTTACCTCAGCTAGAAGAACAACAAACAACAAATTTTATTGAAATTCAACATTATAACTAATGAAATAATTTTCCCACCAGCAAATAGCCTAGGAACTAATAGAGGCCGGTGAAGGAAAGACATATCTACAATACGAGGTTCTAGTAGATGGACTAAACAGCAATATACAATACCATAAATAGAATAAGCTACAGTGCCACTCCCGACTCATGACTCGAACCTCCTGCTAACTCGAAGTAATCTTTCTTTCCCTTCAGATCATTTCTATATTAATTAAACCTCGATAACTCGAGCCATGCTTTAAGCGCCTGACAAGTCGAAAAAAAGTGTACTACAGTCCGAAACATTGATTATTTTAACAACCATGCATTCTTTTTCTTTACTTTTTTGTTTTCCAGTTTAAATACAGTGTCCAGCAGGTGTATTTATGAAGTTTTGAAGTTTGCCTGTTACTTGCATTCCTTCCCCATCCCATTCTTATTTCCGGTTATTTGCCTCGGACTCCCCATAACTTGAACTCCTGCCAACCCGAACCTTTTTCGATTTCCCTTGAAGGTTCGAGTTATCGGGAGTCGACTGTAACATAAAACAAAGTAAGTAAAATAAAGATTACGAAGACAGACTAAGTGATGAGCAAAACAACCTTATATGACTGGGGACATAATCATCCGCTGACCGCAAGAATTTTAAGAGTATTCACAGCAAACAAAACAAAAAGGATAGTGGTCTATTATCAATGCTTCTTTCTGATTGGTTGTCAATGAGCTACTACTAGGCTATATGTTATAGCCTACTAGTAGCGAAAAGCGCCGCCTTTGAAAACCAAAACAATGGCGGCTGAATCTCGTTTTGCTAGCTAAGGTTGTTTTGTCTCGATATTTTTGACCAACTAGTTGGATTTTACTAAAACAATTATTCCTTTCGCCCTCATGTCCTCTGAGTCAATAGCCCATTCGAGCTCGAGGAATAATTGTTAAGAGCAATTCTCTGTAAGAATCAAGCAAAGTGGGAAATGAAAAATTTTGAGCTCCCCTCAAATTTTGCATGCAATTAGATATTGTGGGGGGATGTCTAAAAATGCACTTTGTTTGGGTTGCTACTTTATTGTTGTCATGGTAACACCAACTGTTTGTTGGTGGCAAAATATCTAATATTTAACTAAGAAACTGTTGTAAAAAGTGCAAAATGTGTAGCTCTGTTTCTCAAGTCCATTAAAACGCTAGAACCCAAGACTTTAAGCAGATATAATACCATCATTCTAGTTTACATTTGTGTATATTGCTCTTTATTATATCAAATTTGCGTGTCATAAACGGTTAATCAACTACATAGAGTTTCGGCCATTTGAGTTGATGGCTAAAATATGGTTATCCTTTCCCTGAATTTCTCCAAAAGTACGACAGTTCCAGAGCTAAAACTAAGCAGGCAGTTTACACACATATCCTAGTTACTAAGTCTGTAAAAATCTCTGCGGGGCGGGCTCTTCTGTTTGCAAAGGCAATTAACGAACAAACGCCAAATTTCAGTTTTTGTATATTTCATCGCAGTTGACAATCTATCTACTAGCCAACAAAATTTCTAAAACACTGAAACTACCTTCATTATCAAAGAATATTATGTACTGAGTCATTTTATGATCAAAAAATTATTACTGGCTTTCAGTTTTCTAAACAATATCGATCAAAATAAGGCTTACTTTACGGTTTTCTCTACTTCACCGCTTGAAGCGTAGCATTTACATTCAACGAACACTCGGTTTCTCGAACCATTCTCACGTGTCCAGTTGTGCTGTTTCCCATTGTAAACCATTGTAAGTCTCCTCAGTCACTTACAACAAGTTATAAAGTGATACAGAAGCCGATAAACAAGTCATACACAAGTCCTTGGCAAGCCAAGCCACATCTTGTAAACACGCACTCTTCCACTTTGCATTTACGCCGTATTTCTTCATTAGATGTCATCAATCGCTCCAGAGAGAGTTAACCTCATTAGGTTTCAGTCATTAAGCCCACAATAGGAATTGCAAACGTATTTGATAAAATCCGAAACTTCAAGTCGAAAACCGAGCTTAGAAAGCTGAAAAAGACACTCGTTGACATCTCTGTGAACATGCAACCTCTCCTGGTCAGCGGTGTTAATCAATGCAACATAAACAATTTCCGGTAGAAATAAAATCCTTTTCCCTTCCCTCCTGATCGAAGATTACATCCCACCTTGCTCAGAGAGTGAAACCAAATTATGATTTCTTAGTGAAAGTAATCGTGGTGTTTGTACCTTTCTGCAAACTTACGGGCTCAGTAAATGTTGGAAAGGTATTACCGATGAAGTTGACTTCCTACTCTGACGTGCCGGTAATAAAGTTCGTTTTATTTTCTTCACTCTTCTGTAAAGTACTAGGGGGGAAAACAAAAATTTGAACAAGGAAATTTAGGGAACATAGACTAGAAGTTATTTGAGAGACTGTAATTTCTCAGCTTGTGTATTGCTAGCAACACTAATTTTGTCTCCACTCTCCGTTAGAGGTTTCAACTCCCAGTAGATGGCTATTCCTTTTTAGTCACTATTTGGGTTGTAAATTGTTCACAAAGAATTTCGCAAAATGACACTTTACTTGGACGGCTTGTCTTCTTGCGCTACGTGTTGTTGGGACACTTTGCAGGTATATTCTCACCTTTTCCTCGTTTTCCTTCATTTGAATGCTGACCCCTCTACTTTCTCTGAAGTTAGGATATGTAGCTAAGCCTGCACGGAGTTTCTATTGGATCACGCTTGCATAAATTCCACCCCCCGCTTCAATCCCTTTTACGCCGGCCACACATGCGAAATATAGCTAGCATAAGAGTATAAGAGAATGTATAAGAGCAATATAGTTTCGGCGCAATGTGTACTGAGATTGATAATTTAACATCAGTTGTAATAAAATCATTCACCTAATACCGAATAACGAAAGCTAGAGACTTGAAGTACAGGTATACGTTTAAAGTACTTTGTTGTAGCCAGAACCCCGGGACATTCAGTCGTGTCAGGAGACAACAGGGAGACAACAAATTCTGAAGCTACTTGCGTCGACAAGTGTAAAATCGAAAACTCCTAAAGAAGGTACGGAAGCCCTTACAAAACAATATGCTCCTCATGTTATCATGATATTCAAGGGCCAGGAAAAAGTGATCTGCCTTGCTTTTAGCTAAAAAAAATTCCACAGTAAACTAGCTTTAGAGTGTATGTATGTACGAATCCGAAAGCCGATTTCTGTAAAAAGAAGCTTTCTTCTATATTAAAATATATTTAAATATCTCAAGTCCATGTTCCCAACATTCCGTTGTTCCAGATTTTCTAATTACTGTATTTCAAAGTACAAGTTACGAATTTGTGTTGGTACAACATGTTTCAAATCCTATGGTGAGCGGCCATAGGAGTTACTTGAGGGTTTCCCCCCTAGTATTTAACAGAAGAGTGCAGAAAATAAAATGAACATGCCTGCACGGCAGACGGTAGGAAGTCAGCATCCAACTCCATTGGTAATACCTTTTCGAAATTTGCTAAGCCCGTAAGTTTGCAAATAGGTAGAAAAATTGCGATTACATTCACTGAGAAGAAAAAATTTCGTCTGACCCTGCATGCAACCTTCGATCAGGCGATCCTCTTTCTCCATCATCTCCGGGAAGTGAGGGGAAAACAATGTTACCGGAAATGACCGGAAATTCCCGGAAATTGTTTATGTTGCGCGATTAACACCGCTGACCAGGACAGGTTGCATGTTCACGGGAATGTCAAAGAGTGACCACTAGTTCAGCTTTCTGAGCTTCTCGACTCGAGATTTCGGATTTTAATACGTAGATAATTCCAATGCTTGGCTTAATGACTAAAACCTAATGAGGTTTAACTCTCTCTGGAGCGATTGATGACATCTAATGAAGAAATACGGCGTAAATGCAAAGTGGAAGAGTGCGTGTTTACAAGATGTGGCTTGGCTTGCCAAGGACTTGTGTATGACTTGTTTATCGGCTTCTGTATCACTTTATAACTTGTTGTAAGTGACTGAGGAGACTTACAATGGTTTACAATGGGAAACAGCACAACCGGACACATGAGAATGGTTCGAGAAACCGAGTGTTCGTTGAATGTAAATGCTACGCTTCAAGCGGTGAAGTAGAGAAAGCCGTAAAGTAAGCCTCATTTTGATGGATATTGTTTAGAAAACTGAAAGCCAGTAATAATTTTTTGATCATAAAATGACTCAGTACATAATATTCTTTGATAATGAAGGTAGTTTCAGTGTTTTAGAAATTTTGTTGGCTAGTAGATAGATTGTCAACTGCGATGAAATATACAAAAACTGAAATTTGGCGTTTGTTCGTTAATTGCCTTTGCAAACAGAAGAGCCCGCCCCGCAGAGATTTTTACAGACTTAGTAACTAGGATATGTGTGTAAACTGCCTGCTTAGTTTTAGCTCTGGAACTGCCGTACTTTTGGAGAAATTCAGGGAAAGGATAACCATATTTTAGCCATCAACTCAAATGGCCGAAACTCTATGTAGTTGATTAACCGTTTATGACACGCAAATTTGATATAATAAAGAGCAATATACACAAATGTAAACTAGAATGATGGTATTATATCTGCTTAAAGTCTTGGGTTCTAGCGTTTTAATGGACTTGAGAAACAGAGCTACACATTTTGCACTTTTTACAACAGTTTCTTAGTTAAATATTAGATATTTTGCCATCAACAAACAGTTGGTGTTACCATGACAACAATAAAGTAGCAACCCAAACAAAGTGCATTTTTAGACATCCCCCCACAATATCTAATTGCATGCAAAATTTGAGGGGAGCTCAAAATTTTTCATTTCCCATTTTGCTTGATTCTTACAGAGAATTGCTCTTAATTATCATTAAACAGCTATATCTAACTCTTTTACTTGAAGTGGCTGGGAGGCCTAGCTTGGGTCCCTTGACATGCCCTTGAATTCAAGTCTCCCTTCAAATCAGTTATCTGATTTGTGTACATATATGATATACAGCTATTTCGAGAAAAGTTGTCGAAAAAATGTGCACGCGACAACCCCGAAAGGTAACATGGGATATCATCAATACACTGTTCCTGACGATTGTAGCTGTCGAATTTATATGTGATGCATTTCTTTAGCACTTGCAAACATATGTCCATGGCCTCAAGTGCCATTCTTTCAAATTTCTTTGAAGAAAAGTGCACTCAAAACCACCCACAATACTTTTTGGGATTGTCGCGTGCACTTTTTTCGACAACCTTCCTCGAAATAGCTGTATACGGTAAAAAAGCAAGGTTTTATAGCGGAGCTCTGGCGGGCGAAGCCCGCCTGCGGAGCACCACGGGAAAGTAAATCTACCCATCCCAGAAAATTTGGTAATCACGTGACCGTACACCGCCCGTCCGTACGTCCGCACCACAGGCTAACCAGTGTTCAATCCTCACACTTTCTGCCTAGTTTGGGAGCACAGGAAGACTGATATTGCAAACATATATTGCACATCAATGTTGTGATCAATTGACAGCTGTCAAAACAGGGTATCCGCTGACCAGTATCACCGACCGTATCGCGGGCTCAGGTGTCGACCCATCGAGGTCGAGTATCTTTTTGAAGTTATCCGCTGACAAGTTACTAGTTTTCAAATGATCGCAGGGTCAAGTTTAATTTTTTTTAAATTCATATGAAATATGTTGTGTTTTTTATGTGCCGGACAACTAAAATTTTGATTTCAAACTGACCTCGGAAGCTAAAATTCAGCAAGTTTTTACAGTCAGGGAATACATGCCAGTTGCTTTTTGACTTTTCTCACCAAGGTCACGCGTTGGTCACGCTCTACGTCCAATTTTTATGCTGTGATTGGTCAAAATTTGACAGGTGAGTTCATGCGGAAAATTTATGCAGCATCTTGAAACCTGTTTACTTTGACAGCTGAAGCTGACAGAGTTTTGTGTCAACTTGTGTTGTTTTTAACTGTCTTTTTCCACTGAATGAACAAAATGAAATTCAGCTGCTATCAAGAGTCTTCTGTTATTCATGGCTAGTTTGTTTATTGGGTTTTTGGTTGAGAAATACGTCGCTTGTTAAAGTCGGAAATCTGATTTCGGATGGCATCGTTTTCCTTTTTCACCTTGCTTGATGCGTGACAGGGTTGAAAAGTCTGAAGCGAGTCTGGCCTTACTTGATAGTTTTCAGTGCATCTCGAATGGTAAGCCTGAGTAATTATTTATTTGACGTTTGTTTTTTATATCTAATTTAATGAAGTCGAGCGTAGTTTATGCGGCTATTTAGTTTGTGCACGTTTTTAATTGTAAGATTTGAGACAATGATCTGACCGAGTATCAGGTTTGATTATAAGCTCATAAAACTTTAAAAAGCCTTTAGTCATTTTCTTACCGCGAATAAAAAGAAAACGTTCCAAAGAATATTTCGTTATAATTCTGGCTGTAAAAGAAAGCTTTGAGCGATTTTCTTGCCTCGAGTTCATCTTTGAAAAAGCAAACACCGGGAAGCCGGCTTACAAAATGAAAAACATAAACAAGGATTTTCTGAGACACTTTAATACTTGTCTTGAGTTCGTGAATGAAAATTGTTGTCTCTGTATATGTTTCACCGAATTATTGTCCTTTTATTGATTGTTGGTAGTCTCTTTTGCAATTTTTATCGCTGTGCCGTTTGTTTTCAGTCGCTCATGAACATCGCTTGCATGCAGGAGTAGTCAAAATGCCGCGCGTATCAAACGCTTTTGAAGATTACACATCGTTATAAAAACATTAAATAAAAAATAAACATAATAAATTCTTTATTATGTTGAAGCGTATAACTCTATTAATCATAATTTAAACAGTCGACTTTGGCGCTTGTCAAAAGTGAGAACTGGCTCGCCGTATAGGTGATTTTGGAAATTTTTTTAACGGTTTCGCTAAAAGCCCACACGTGCTTCGATCGTCCTGACTATTTAGCGAGTGCAATTTGTATTGCAAAATTGTGAAATACTGCATTCTGTCCGAGGTCTGTATGATAAAAACAGCGCCTCATGGTACTGTTTCACCTCAGATGTGATGTATAAAAAGTATAAAACAGGGGCACCCAACGGCAATTTTCGGAAAATATCTGTTCGGAAGACGATTTGATCTAGAATTTTCGGAACAGTTGTTGTAAAAGTTTTTGCTTGCCTGCCTCTCCTAGGATTTTCGAACATCTAAAAACTGGTATAATTACCCATTTTTAACGTATTTTTACCCTAAAAAAGGCCACCTAGAACTTTCGGGAGCCTTTTTGTGGCTGAAATTTTCGAAAAGGTAAGCTTTGATCCCTATAATTTTCGGATCACTAGACTTTCAGCTAGGAAATCCGAACAGGTGAAAAGTTTTTAGGGGATAAAAATATGCCTATATCTACCATGTAAATACTAAAATACCTTCAACAATGCTATGTTAAGTGGTTTTGAACTATATCCTCGTTGGGTGTCCCTGATAAAAGGTTGGTTTACACGTCCCCAGACTTGTTGGCAAGATTTTGTAAAGTAAACTTGTCGAACGCAAAAAATTCCGCCTGATTTGTTTTCCAGGCCTAATCTACTGTGATCAAGAGTCCGCGCTCTTAAATGTGATCGAAGATGATTGCTATTTTTGGGTGTACATATATAAGGCTATCAACTCGATGTAAGATTAAGTTCACTCTTAGCTTTGACTGTTTGCAAATTACTGTTCTCTAAAATCACTTAACCGTTCCCTCAGATTAGTCACATGAATGTGTTCTAAAGTTAACTGAATTGTGGAATACAAGTTTATTGTTTGATTTAAATCATAAATTCGAGTTAATAGGAGCTTCGCTTTTAGCCCTGGCTAAATCTATATATTAGCGGAGCTCCGCGCGCGAAGCGCGCCAGCGGAGCACCATGGGTAAATAAATCTACCTTGCCTAGTCCTTCAGGGCGGAAAAACGTTCTGCGCAAGCTTCTGCGCATCCCTTATCGCAGGCTCAAGGCGGGCTTTTCTGACTGTGTTCGAGTGTTTGTTTGTTTGCCACTGACTCCACTGACAGAGTTCTGACTGAATGAAATGCACAAGGTGTGGTGTGAACGTTTGCTTCTCGAAAAGCTGTTATACTTTTGTGTGGTTTTTGTTTTTCGTCACTTGAAAATTACTTTGGACTCGGAACAACCAATGTTAAAGGAAAAATGGATCATCCCGTCGGTCTGAGGTCAGGAATAAAAAGTTTTGGACATTTCCAAAGGAGCGAGTATTTTGATTGTGCATTTTCGATTTATTTGTGAGTTGTTTTGGCCGTCTTTCGCCGGGCTGAATTAAAACCCGCTTGTATTCTGTTGTTAGTAAATACTTTTTCACATGCCCACATTTATTCCCTTTGCAGAACCAGCTTTATCCATCTCTCCAGTCAAAGAACCATTTGTGCGCCGTAAAACTTTCTCGGAAATAGAAGGCCAGTAGGCTTACTCGAGAAGAAAAGACTACTTCGATCATTTTTCTGTTGCTCAAGTAATAGCAGTCAGTGTTTTCTTCACTTTTAATTACATAGTTTTGTTTTCCAGTGCACTGTGCAAGTTTCTGTTCTTTATTAGAAATAACTTTCTGTACGCAATTTTTCCTTTTCACTCGCTGCGAAGTAGAGAACGTGACAACTGCCGGCAGTTACTTTAAAACAATTGACTCTGCCCGTAAACAATTGCTGGAGCTAGATTTGTCTGAGACGAGCAAAACAAATAGCCTTATGTGCAGTTTTCTGTATTTTCTGACGATTGGCTGAGTTTAATTTGCTTGAATGAAAACCCTCACATGGACCAGTTATTCACTGAGTTATTGAAAAATAGCTACATGGTGAATCATGGTTTAGCTGCGAAGCTCATTGAAACTGATCTTAACTTTTAAGATCTTTAGGTGGGTTGTTTTCGTACAAAAAAAAATCATTTCTTCATTGTCAGCAAGAAGTTTTTGCAATGTAATTTTAACTTTGTTTGAAGGAAATCCTACTTACACGTAGGTTTTTGACAGATGTTATGCATGTTCAACTTGACAACACAAAGCATAATTTATATTTCTCTCTTAGTACGCGAAACAATCAAGTTTAAAAATAAGCTACAGTTGCTTTGAAACCGAATTTTGGGGAGATTTTACTAGATAAAGATTGACCTTTTTTCTGCCCACATATCAACGCAATAACTTTTACAGTGAGGATTTTGTTTATATTTTAGTGATCTACAAAGCCAGGAGTGTCTGATCGAGCGTGTTTTAAAATATCAGCTCCAGTGCGACAAAGTTCAGTGACTTAAAACGCATCGTGGGCAAGCGTTAATTTTTTGGGGCAAAACACTGTACAAAGATATGTTGTTTTTGCGTCCACAGTGGAGCTCCGGACCTTATATATCCAGGAACTTCCTTATATGAACACATTTTGTGAATGCATCTTGAAAAAAATCGGACCTACGCATGCACATTTCCAGTACAACGCAAGGAAATTAATGTCGTTAAAGTCCGTTTTACCATGAGGTATTCTTCGAGAAAATTAAGTAATGATAAGGTTATAACCACAGCTTGCAACTTTTGAAGACAAATTGCTTGTTCTTTCCAGGTTATGAGTGGAAACATTATATTTTTGGGCAAAAAAATATTTGAAATCCCGCCATTTTTTCAGACTCGGCCAGGGGGTCTGGGCAAAAAAGTTCACGCATGCTCATTACGTTTTTCCGCCCTGAAGCCTAGTCCCTGTACGGCGTTTTCCCAGTCCCTCTCGGTCAATTCATTTCGGTGACGTATCCGAGGCGAACGGTCGGGAAACGCCTAGACAAAAACAGAATGCGCATGCGTGCGTTGCTTTTTGAAATTCTAAGATGTACGTTAATGTTGTAAGCAACAGGAGATTTTGTTTTTTTTAACAACCCTTGTGGATATTTGCGGGATCGAATTTTGCCGACCGGCTTTGAAAAGTCATCAGAATGATATCCATAGTCCTTTGAGGGTTGATACTGGATCATACTGCTCCTTCAGTCTCATCATTCCAACTGAGCTATTGGAGTTTGCCGCTCGCGAATTTTCAAAGTAAACAACATTTACCCTCTGTGTTCTATTAGACTTCAAATCTTGAATAATCAGAAAAACCATACTTTCAAATAAAATACATAAGCTGCGTAGCAAAAAGTGCCCAGAGACTGAATCTAAAAGTAAAATCCTACAACTTAAAGAATTTGAAATTCGCCGACATTCACAGAAGTGATGCGTGTATTGATGTGAGAAGCATAAAATTCAACTTGCATGCGTTGTCTCAGGATCGTGTTTTGAGCTATGTTATCAATGAAAGAACACACAACAACAGACACAGAAATTATTTCTCGAAAAATTTTTATTTAAAGCCCCATAATTTAATCCTTAAAAGCAATTCGCGTAACACAAATTTGGCTGGTTGAACCGTTCACGCAAGTGAAATCGGCTGAGCACATGGCAAAAAATGTACAACACAAATCTCAAATCAGGGCGCTCAAGCCGATCTAGAAATGTATAAAACGTCCAAGATAAAATACCGGTATTCCCAAATACGTCACTTTCTTGACTACAGAGAACACAATTTACCTGAAAATTCTTCAAAAACTTCGCTACTTGGTGTCGTTTCAAAACAGGCCAACCACTCCGAACGGCCGTGATGAAAATTTCGTGTATTTTGAATTCCACGAAGGATAATTTTATAAAGAACAGCCTCCCTTTGTCAACTTGAAGAAAACTAAGCATTCTTTTGAAGTTTCCTTTCCCATTTGTGTGTTTTAGCGGTGTATTTTTAACCTTGAAATGCGAAACTCTTGTCTTGTTTACCATCGCCATTGAGCTGTCTCACTTTTGTCTCACTTTCTAGGATTTTTGTCTAGGCCTCACATTTTCGATCGGACCACGTGACCCAAAACGCTTTGGCCGCGAGGAATAATGAGGCCTAGGGACTAGGCAAAAATCTACCCATCCCAGAAAATTTGGTAATTACGTGACCGACCGACCGTACGACCGACCGACCGACCGACCGACCGTCCGTCCGCACCACAGGAAAACCAATGTTTACTCTCACTTTTTTAGCTAGTTTGGGAGCCCATGAGAAAACTAATTGCACATCAATGTTGTAATCAATTGACAGCTGTCAAAACAGGGCATCCGCTGACCAGTATCACCTGACCGTACCGCGGGCTCAAGTGTCGACCCATCGAGGTCGAATATTTTTTTGAAGTTATCCGCTGACAAATTACCAGTTTCAAATGATCGCAGGCTCATGTTTATTTTTTCCAAGCATTCATATCAAATATTTTGTGTTTATGTCACCATGGCCCCGCACTATTAGGACTTCGATTTCAAACTGGCCTCGGAAGCGAAAATTCAGCCAGTTTTTTTTTTAAAGTACAGGCGGGGAAGACCTTATTCTTACCATGGTCACGCGTTGGTCACGCTCTACGTCCAATTTTTATACTCTGATTGGTCAAAATTTGACAGGTGAGTTCATGCGGACAAATTATGCAGCATCTTGAAAGTTGTTTACTTTGACAGCTGAAGCTGACAGAGTTTTGTGTCAAGTTGTGATGTTTTTAACTGTCTTTTCCCTCTGGATGTACAAAATATAACACAGCTGCTATCAAGAGTCTTCTGTTATTCATGGCTGGTTTGTTTACTGGGTTTTTGATTGAGAAATGCGTCGCTTGTCAAAATTCGGTAATTCGTTTTTGGATGGCATCGTTTTAGTTTTTCACCTTGCCTCATGCGTAAGAGGGTTTAAAAGTCTCAACCAACTGTGGCCTTCCTTGATAGCTTTCAGGAACTGAATTTCGAATGGTAAGCCTGAGTAATTATTGTATTTGATGTTTGTTTTTGTTATATCTAATTTTCATGAAGTCTTGCGCAGTTCACGCTGACAGTTTATGCGGCAAGTCTATGCACGTTTGTAGGATTTGAGTCAATGATCTGACCTAATATCAGGTTTGATATAAGCTTACAGAACTTTAAATAGCCTTCAGATATATTTGCTCACCACAAATAGAAAGAAAACGTTCCGAAGAATATTTAGTTATAAATTTGGTTGTAGAAAGAAAGCTTTAAGCGATTTTCTTGCTTCGAGGAGTTCACCTTCGAAAACAGTAAACACCGCGCCGGGAAGCCGGCTTGCCGGTAAGCTTTACGCTTAAAGACTCTGAGGATTTTTAGAGACACTTTAATACTTGCCTTCGTGAATGAAAATTGTTGTCTCTGTAAATTTTTCACCGAATTATTTCTTTTTTTGATTGTTAGTAGTCTCTCTTACAACTTTCATCGCTTCCCGTGCCGTTTGTTTTCATCGTTCATGAACATCGCTTGCAGGAGTACTCAAAAATGACTCGCGTATCAAACGCTTTATAAGATTACACATCGTTATAACTAAAACCATTAAATAGCAAAAAAATAATAAATTCGCTATTATGTTGAAACGTAACTCTCTTAAAGTTCATTCAAACACTCGACCAACTGACAGCTCGCACTATAGAAACGAGAACCAGCTGGCCGTATGGGTGATTTTGGAAATTCTTGAACGGTTTTGCTTAAAGCCCACGATTGATCGTCCTGAATATTCCTGAGTGCAATTTGTCTTGAAAAATTGTGAAATACCGTATTCTCTCCGCGGTCTGTATGACAAATAGCACTGTTTCACCTCAAATGTGATGTATAAAAATTATAAAAGGTTGGTTTAACACCCCCAGATTTGTTGGCAAGAATTTGAAAAGTAAACCTATCGAACGCAAAAAAATTTGGCGTGATTTGTTTTCCAAGAATTTGTTTTCGAGGCCTAATCTACTGTGATACATGAATGTGGATTAAAAGTTTATTGTTTGATTTAAATTATAATTTATTAATTGGAGCTTCGCTTTTAGCTCTGGCTAAATCTATATATTATTCAAAGAAGTACCATTGCTCAGTCTCTGAAACCTGTAATTATGAGGTCTCAAGGGCGTAAGTAAAAGTAGGTTCATTCCTCTAGAATAGGATAAAAAACATTTACGCACTCACTTCCTTGGCAAATACTTCCAGTGAATCCAGAGGAGCATTGACAAATTGTCGTATCGCCTAACTCCACGCATGTTCCTCCATTTTCACATGGTTGAGAGCGGCAGTCCCCTAATAATTCAAAAAGTTAGCTTCTATTTAAACTTGGAATTATAACTTCTTCCTTAACATGACGATCTTCTGATGTTCTGAAACCCATTCTTATCCTTGAATAAATGAGACAAAGTCCACGCTCAGTTTGTTGTAACAAATAATGGCTAGATAATTTCATATCCTCATCTCCTGGGCTTTTAAGGGGATGGATATTACACAGAAACAATTACATAACTACACTCGAAAATGCCTCAGATATTCTTTAATTGATTAGTATCGATCGTACGCATGGGAACACCCGCAATACGACCAGTAGGCCTAATTTTAATACAAATTGTGAAAAAGACGATGGCGGCCAAGGCCTTAAAAGGGCATTATGTAGCTCTTATTGTCCAGTCATTACCTTACTGTGCAACTTCAACAAACCCCATTATTACGACTAAACTCAAAAAATAAACAAAGGTATTTTAGTAGTGATACCGACCAGATGGAAAAGAAAAAAAATCGACTAAAGCAATCACTTTCAACCGTGACCGATCCTGGTTTTTGTTAGCTTGTTTGTTTTTGTTCATTATATGCATGTGTAAAATCGTTGAAAGGGATGGCCGGAATTGAGCGTTCAATTGAATTTATGAATACATGAGTGCGACATATACTACATATTGAAAGCCTCGATGCTAACGTTTTTGGCACATGTCTCCAGTGAATCCATTCTGGCATGTACAGATGTAAGTCCCATCACTGTTGTCATTGCAGCTTCCTCCATTTTGACAAGGGTTGGACAAGCAAGGCTTTATCACTGAAATAGGCCCAAATCAGCAACATTAAATTTTGCTAAGCAGTGTTGTTTTAGTAGTAGCCATTGCCCCACTACCACTCCCTGTAAAATCAAACATATTAAGTTTGTTCATGTTGTCCACTCCAACAAAGGAGACTTTTGTCTGATTGGCTGTTTGAATCTTTAGTGTTCAGTCTTCTTACCGCGCGCCAGAGGGTAAACAAAGATGGCTGCTAGTGGGAAAGTTTCTTGAAGTTCTCCTTCGATCGTTCGTTCCGTCAAGAATTTCTGGCAAGAGTTGTTGATTTTCATATGACAAATAGTGGGAAAGGTTTTCAAGGACTATTTTAATCGACAGGGTGTTTTTTCCTTGGCCTATGAAAGAGGACTTCGTTGCAAATCGATAGAGGACAATTTTTTGCAACGTGACGATGCCTTGTAAAGCTTGTTGAATGTTGGCCAAAAGTGCGCAAAAAAAAACCGTTTTAAAACAAGGTACATCAGCTGAGAAGGAATTCTTATGTACGAAATGCTACAGTAATCCTCGGAAGGAGAACGGCATGTCTTTTACGCAAGAGGAAACATTCCAGAGTGGTGTGCTCTAAGTCCGACCAACTCGATCAAACGTCGTGTCCTGGAGCCGAAAGAGAAACAGGTAAGCTTTCAATTAGGCAGACACAAAAAGCTGCAACAATGAATCCGAATTTATTGCTTACCACATAATAAAACTGATTGTTTTTTCTATGTGTGAAAGAGTCGACTCGGCCCGAGTTTTGTACCTTCGAATTCCCTTTTTAGCATTCGTCCCTTGCATAGTGTGTTGTTCTTTTCTAAAAGCTGTTGAATTTTATTTGAGGTTGAAGTGGTTTCTCTGTTTGTTGCCAGGTGGTGAATTACCGGCTGCACATTCGAAGATGCATGTAGCAACGCAGAAGCTGCAAAGCACGAGTTCCTTGGCTTAACACCCCTGACCCACGCACCTCTAGTGTTGTAATAGTTATTTACAACTGTTTTGTTCACAACAAAAACAAAGACTTGTTGTCAGTAGATGTATAACTGAGTGCTTACTCAAAGAGATGCAACCAGTTGTGAATATTTATGTTAAACGGAGGAAACCAAAATGAACTGCTGTCTTTCAGCAATAAAAAAAAATTGTCATTAGGTTGTCAGTCGTAAGGTTAGCTGTTCTTTGTTATTTGAATCCTTGATCAGTACAAGATTCATTCAGTGAATAAAACATGTTAACTCATGCTACTCACTCTTGACCTCACCAGTAAAAGTTCTGGCCTCAAAAGCAATGAAACACGCATATTTAAAATCAAGAGAAAGACCAATAACTACCTCTTCAAGTTTTTTCTTGACCTTGACAAAGAAGCCAACCTGCTTGCATTTTTCTTGTAAATTCAGTTTAGCTATGTTTGGATTTCAGAAGTGCGTGTTTAAAGCCAGGGGGAAGGGGGATTGTCCCAGGGTTGTCAAATATTTGATCCTTAGGATGCACAGAATTTGCTAGTTCCCAGCAAGGTTCCAAGTCGCTCGAATTGCATTTGACTGATGTAAAACCATATGTTCACAATTATTTCCCCTACAATTAGGAAGAGACATTAACCTTGAGGCATGTATAATTGAACCTTACCGTGATGTACATATATTCTTTTGATATGTTAGTTTCAGTAAAATAATCACAGTATTGTTTTATATTATTTTGTTAGTTCAAATTGAGTAATGGCCGTTATAATATTGTTATTGAGACCTTTCATTAAATATAGTACTGTGCATTAAGTTTTCATGGCTTTTAATGGAAAGCAATCACATCATCTATCATTTTTAAATGGTGTAGGTTAAGGGCTTGAGGCAAAGGAAACGGAACATCATGGGCATCTTATGACCCTAACCCTGCTGTCCCTGCTAATAGTTATTTTTCCTTGTCTCAGTTTGTAATAAAAGCCCTGTCTATTTAAAGACAGGTACTGAAGGTGCAATTGAAGTAACCTTGTTGTGCATGATAAAAACACTGAAAAGTTTTAGACTTGGTTGGCTTCAAATAGATTTCCTTGGAAGGAAAAGAACATTCCCATTTTCATTACCTGAAGTGAAGTATTTCAAACATTGTTTGCTAGTTCATAGGTCAGTTAAGGCCAAACAGGGTGGTTGCCCAATTTGCTGAGAATGGCTGGTCACACAACCACAGCATTTTGTTTGTTTATCATGCATGGACTTAAACAAAGATTCATAATAAGAGTGAAAGAACTTGCATAAACTTCAGCCTCTATCTGCTTACAATGGAGCAGGTGGCTAAAATTCAATTTATGAAAAAGCATGTAAACAAATTTTTGAAAAACATTTTGAATAATGTATTATTAGGCATTACTAGTATAAACAAATGTTGGAAATTTTGACACAGTAATAATGTTGTGTTATTTAGTGTCAATAAAGAGAGGTTTATAATAAATATATGAAATTGGTAGCATTGCAGAAAAGTTGAGCTTGTAAGAAAACAACTGGTAAAGCTTTTTAAAAATTATCTAGGACAGGACAATGAAAGTAAAATATATGTGAAATTTATGTCATGTATATTTTTCACCTATGGAGAAAGATTTAACACGTGAACGATCAAATATGCGGTTTTGTAATCCTGAAACTTAAGCAATTGTGAAAAAAAAACCTGAAAGCTCACAAAAAATCTACGCTTGAACGGGATTCGAGTGTTATTTTTATTTGTAGACTGTAGTAGAGCCACGGTTTACGTTTTCATGTACATAAAATTCCCACACTCAATTCGTCAACGCGATTGTTCTCAATAAGCGCTGCCCTAGAGACCACAATCTTGTAAGAATAAGCAAGACGACAGTATAAGTGCGTTTTCTATCAGCGACCGGCTTCATTTTCAATACTGGTTTGCGCACTCCTTGCCAGTTAAATGCTCATTATTTTTCGCTCTATTTATTCTTCCATTACTCGTCTTTCATAGGTTTAAAGCGATCTGCGTCCCTCGAACTCTAAATAGACTTTTTGGCTATAATTGTCCGAACGGCAAGAAAATTTTCCCTCTCTTTCGTTAAAAATTCCTTGAGCGCAACATTAAAACATTCATTATTCGTCACAGTTGAAAGCAGTGCATCAAAGTGACAGTACATATTACTTAAAATTTTGTACTCTTTCAGGGCCAAGACTTAAAGACACTAAAATAAGTGACACTGTAAACATAATTAGAAACTCTAAAAATAGTCCTGGGACCCCATTTTGGTAGTTTTCACGTTGAGAAGATACAACGTTTTGGCTTTTCTTAAGTGCCATGCCACTTTATATTGCAGATTATTTGTACAAGTCTCTTCCTCGATTAATAAACTATCTCTAACAAAAGGGATTTCCTGTCCCGAAGCCCACGACAAAAGTCTCGGATACTTGAACAAGTTTTTCTGAAAACTGTGAATTTTTCCCCTTCTGCTTGGTGTCGACTCTCGTCAACGAAAGTGTTTGGGAAATTGTTGCAATTTTATCAATGAAACCACCTTATTTTTTTAAAAAAATGACTTGCTAATTATATTCTTGCACTTTTGCCTTGGTTTGGTGACCATCAAACATCGTTTCGCTGAACTAAGCTACTATTAGTGAGTTGCATGCTAACTGTCATGTACTTTCAAATTTTCCACAGCGTCAGCGAATAGGCTCTTATCGCTGTTTTGGTCAAAATATCATCACTACGTTAAAAATCACACGTTTTCATTGTACAACAACTTACTTTATTTAACAGTAATTCATTCCTGTGCTGAAAACTCTGGTAAAAATGACGGACATTTCTTGAAAGGCGGAATTTTCCTCCACGTCTCGCGGGTTTCGTTGTGCCGAAAACGGTAGGTTTTGACTCACTGCGGTTGGATTGATCCGTCGATAATTATATAGAACTCGCCACGATTTCCCTGTTTAGTACGAAGCATCTGCCACAAAAAGTAAGTACCAATCTATGTTTTCGGGAAACGAAACAGTTTCCATTCAAACGAGTTCCTCTTTGCACAAACAGACTATCAATCTGAATGAGAGAAAATGTTAGCCGACGCCTCCAAAGCTGCATCTCACCTTCGCGTTCTTTCCCGCTCTTGGAATCACTTTTAGCAGATTGACCAATGAAAACACAGATGAGATTAACCAATCAGACAAAAGTCTCCTTTGTTGTCCACTCCCCATTGAGGCCTTGAACTGCTATTTTAGTATTTTATTTTAGAGACTATTCTTAAGCGCTTTTAGAGGTCCTTTGTCTAGAGACACTCCATCATTAGAGCTTTGTATTCTACTCACAGTTTATTCTATACATGTAGCTTTCATACAAAAGTCACATCTTTTACACATTTCACCCTACACTTTCTTTGCATATATATAGCGCGCGCGGAATATTTTCTCATCCCTGATGATGCCGTTGATCGGCGAAAGCTTGGATTTTAGATTTTACTTTTTAAACAGCAGTTCAAGGCTTCAATAGAACAGTTTTATGTATTTCAAACATATTTGTCCCATAATGCTTTTACAGGCCTTATTGAAATAGTTTTAAAATATGTGTTATAAATTGTCATTAAAGGGTTAAGGCTTAACAAAAAGCGATCGGTGGAGCAAGAAGAACTAACCTTCCTGACAATTGAAGCCCGTATAACGACCTTTGCATGAACAGCCAAACGTTCCGTTTCCATTATCACGACAGAATCCTCCATTTTGACAAGGATTAGAGGAGCAAGGATCCAGCTCTGGCAAAATTAAATTCCCAAAATTACATTCCTCGACAGACAATTCAATCATCTGACTAATTACAGTAAGACTAGAGGCAAACTTGTGTTCAAATCGTGGAGATCAATAACGAACTTAAATCTGTGAATTCAGAAGATCCGTGACAATCAGTTGTAAGGGGCCACACCTTCTTAAGTATATAAACGTAAAATGGGCATTATATAAGTGTAAGCATAAGTTTCCATTAGTACATTTAGTGTGGCCACGGCTTGCAAACTGGCCTATATAATATATATGACTTAAATACTTATACATGTACTTAAAAAAAAATAAACGTCTATCATAAGCTCAGTTGGAGGAACTTTCCCGGTCTAAGAATGTAAGCTAGGAATGAGGGCGTGCCGCCTTTCCAAATAGCGACTTTTGCAGTGGGAGAACATTCTAAAATCTCATTCAAGATACTAACTTTCCTGACAGTTTTCTCCTGTGTATGGACGTTTGCATGAGCAGCCATATGTTCCATTGCCTCTATCACGACAGAATCCTCCATTTTGACAAGGATTAGAGGAGCAAGGATCCAACTCTGACAAAAATTAAATCCGAAAATTACAATCCTTGGCAAAAGGATTCCATGATTTTGTCTTTAAAGAGTAATGTCAATGTCTTATTCTTGCGACAAACGGTTGTAAATAAACCCATCATTTACATGACAATCAGTTAGTGCCTTACCTACGTAAGTGTATGAAGGTTAAGTTTTTATCAATAACTGAGTCATTCACTACAAAAACTAATTAATACAAAGTATTGAATTTGTTACTAACTTTCCTGGCAGTTTTTTCCCGTATATGGACTGTTGCATGAACAGTTGTACGTTCCGTCGTCATTATTAAGGCAAAGTCCTCCATTTTGACAAGGATTTGAAGAGCAAGGATCAAAGACTGAAAAAAGTCAGTACGATAAACGTCAATTGACTATTATTAAATCGAACTTACAAAAAGTATACGTAACTTAAAAATTGCTTGCAATAAATTCTCTGCAAAAAGTAGATACGTCCGACGGGACAGGCTATGCTCAAAAGAGACCCCTGCGTTCGATTCTCGAAAGCTACCACCCCCCAAAAGGGACCACTAAATATGGGGGGGAGGGGAAAGTAAGCAGTTTCGCAGAATCGTACGCCAGTTAAAAACTCCATTCAAGATACAAACTTTCTTGGCAGATTGATCCCGTGTATGGCCTGTTGCATGAACAGTTGTATGTTCCGTCGTCGTTATTACGGCAGTATCCTCCGTTTTGACAAGGATTCGAAAAGCAAGGATCCAACTCTGAGAAAAATCAAAATTCAAAATTTCAATCATAGTCACACCAACTTTAATAAAACTAATTTAATCTACTCCTGCCTGTAAAGACATTAGTTTTTAGCTTCCATTTTTGATCAGTTGCTCTTTTGCATGGAGGTCCGGCTTAGATATTGTCAGGAGCTCACTTTTTTTACTGACGGATTGAGATAAAACAGAGATTGATACTGTTTTTTTTTTTACATTTTTATTGCTTAGCTTGTTTTGAAAAAAGAAATATTTTGTTGGAGTTTCAGGGTGATTATCTGGTCTCTTGCTATTGTCCCATCTGGCCTTGTAGCATGGGGTTTATCATGGCACCAAGCTCAAACTCACGCGGTGCAAAGTATTAGCCAAAAGTTTTAACTGAAAACAGTAAATTCAAAGTACGGAATGTTATCCTAACTTTTTTTGCAGTTTTCTCCCGTGTATGGACTGTTGCACGAGCAGTTGTATGTTCCATCGCCATTATCACTGCATTGTCCCCCATTCTGACAAGGATTCGAGGCGCACGGATTCAACTCTGAAAAATACAACATCCGAAAACTATAATCCTAGTAACTCCAAATTTAACAAGCTGATTTATAGTTTTTACCTTTCTTGTTGACCTTTTCATGACAATTTCAAATATCGCTGGAAGTTTCCTTTTTTCCAGCGGAGTGGGCTCAGATAAAGGTGTATGCATCATCTCACTTTTTTGTCTGTGAGTTTGTTGTCGAGCAGATATAAACTTTAATTCTCCTTGGGTCCGCCCAGCGCAACCTCCTAAATCTACCCTTGTTCAACTAAAAGAGTTTTAAGGCAAACGGGCAATTTTCTGAAAATACGGGTAATTGAAAATTCAAGAGCAAGACTGCAAAACAAATGTGCTCGGTACTTTCAGTCTATTGGAGAGTGCGCACCCAGACACAGGTCCTGTATCAAATGTCGTGCATACATGGCAGTGAAGATACAGCAGCTAGAGCACGAAAAGCTGCGATAAATAGGAAGCTGATTATCGTGAGGAAAACTATAAACGCATCCTATTGATTTCAGAGCCATAATATAACTAGTTCGTTAAACTTTCATGATTATGTTGAGGACTTGTGTAACTCGCTTAGCTTTGCAGCGGAAGGACCAAGACTCTGTTCTTGCTTGTTTCAGTTGGTAGTTTAATCTTCAACAGCTCTTTTACAACAGCTCTCCCTCTACTCTACTTCTATTAGCTAACGCAGCCAATTAAATAGCTAAACTGTAGACTTATTTTGAGTTAGCTGACCGGGAGAGTTTCTATAGAATATCTTATCGCCTATGTTGTAACAGGTTTGCAATAGTTAGATAAACCTACACGGCTGCAGCCGACAAGTATCAAAGAACCAGTTAAATGCCAACGGTTAAACTGGCCAGATGGACCAATCATACAAAACAGGAACTCGGTTGTGGGCAAAACTCAGGGTCAGCTATACTCCCCAAACAAGCCTACTCTAAAAAACTAAAACTATGCCTAACAAACACTTTAAATCTTAAAAATAGCAAATCCGAAAAACAAAACTAAAGGTAACTACTTCACAACAATTATTTCCTGAACATTCTAAATATAAATTTAAAACTAACTCAGTTCCCGACAGTTGTGCCCCGTGTATGTTATCTTGCATGAACAGCCAAATGTTTCGTTGCCGGACTGGGATCAAATAGAGAATTGTTGGGTGAATTTGTTGTGGAGTAGATCACAGTATAACCTTGTCGAAACAGTTGCAGGTCTACCAAAAACTGGTCAACACGCCTGTTGAACTACTTATGATTTTAACCTAGAAAAATGTAGCTGCTGATGATTAAGTATGACAGGCAAACAGACGAAAACAAACAAACAAATTTTTGCAACGCGCCCGGGTACTGGTACCTGACAAAATAGCATCGCACACATACAACTAAACACCTTCAACTGAGAAAACGTCAAGATCGTCGCGAAAATAATAATTGTTATTTTTTAATTCTTCACCAGAGAAAAAGAATAATTTTTTTCGGTAACAACAAACTGATTACTGGGACACAAACAATAAACGAAACCTGTTTGTTTCAGGGCAATAACTAGTCGTTTGGACTTTCACAATGATTTTCTGGTGTCTTATCATGCTCCCACCTGTCCCTACAACGGGTCTCTCATATTATTCAATATCAAGCTTAACTAAAACGCAGGGCTATAAATAGTAAGTTAAAGGTCTTCACTGAAAACAGTTAATTCATGTATGAATATTTTATACTAACTTTCCTTGCAGTTTTCGCCCGTGTATGGATTGTTGCATGAACAGTTGTATGTTCCGTCGCCATTATCACTGCAGTATCCTCCATTTTGACAAGGATTTGGGGAGCAAGGGTTTAATACTGGAAAACAGTGCCAACAGAAATAAACTCAAATTACTTTTACTAATTATTATAGTATAAGTGATAAATAAAAGCTATTGCCATGAAGCCATATTATCTATTTCAATTTTCTTCGCATTGTAAATTTGTTGATAAGGTTTGTCCTGAAAGTTGCGACAATTGTATTCACGGTTCCGTTGGACTTTTCGAAAAAGTGAAAAGACGATTGATGTTAGTTTGAATTTTAGTCATTGCATGGGCCTTAAGGCTAAAATTTATAGGTTAGGCCCGTCACTTTTGGCCAAGTGACTTTCTTTGACCGAGTTCTTCGACATTCCACTCTGTTTGCATGCAGACCTTATATCCTTCTGCATGAGCTGAGAAGCGTGTAGGTAAAGCATCTTTTATTAACCGACTATTATAATAAGTAGAAGCTAGGAAAGTATAAACCTGAGTTGAAAGTGATCATAAACCTTTTACAATTTTATATATCTGAAATACTAACTTTCCTGGCAGTTGTCTCCCGTGTATGGACTGTTGCAAGAACAGTTGTACGTTCCGTCGCCATTGTCACGGCAGTATCCTCCGTTTTGACAAGGATCCGAGGAGCAAGGATCCACCTCTGCCAAAAGTTAAAATCAAAAATTCAAATCATAGTCAAGACTTACTTTGACTGACTGATTGGCTATTTTCCTTACTGTCAAAATATAAATAAAAATTTACATTTTTTCAGTTTTATTGGTATTCATCTCTATATAGTCGTCATAAGGAAAAGGGAGAGACGCGTCAGTGGGTACGAATCAGTTTTGACTCTTTATTTTTATTTATCGTTGTTGGTAGATTACTTTTTTCCACAAACGTGAATTCAAAGGGAAACTGAAACCTGTTATCATTAGATTCTATTTGTGATTTGTTTGGTTTGTTTTCCAGTAAATATAATCTTTAATCCATCTACCTTTGCAAATGAGTGGTAGATCCAGTACATGGACCCTCTTATTTTTAAATACTTTCCTGGCATCATGCTGGCCTTTCTTTACCTTATCGTCACCTGGCCCTATAATAGGTATATCAGCATCTCTATTATATACCTTTTTTTCTTTCCCATCTCAACGCGCGAGGCTTATAAGCCACGGCTGAAAAGGCTATTTAAGAGCAGTTGTCTGTAAGATTCGAACTATATTGAAAAGTCGCTGCCACACTATCTCACCGAATTGGCTAAAAATTGGCATGTAGACTTGATTTGGGGTCTTTAATAAGGAATAGGTAACTTTAGTTCTAATTCCTCCTATTTCGGAAATTACCGACACGGCCGGTTTTGGGGTGCTTCGGACCGGCGCCATATTGGTTAATAGAAGATGTTTTTGAGCCTTCGACTACAACCCTGTCTTCAAAGCTTATCTTCCTTTGCCGATACACATTGAAAGAACTACCCCTCTTTATTGTATTTTTAGAAACTACTTCGAAATTGACAACATTTTCGCAACGATCGATTAAACTTTTGGTGGGTATACTCTTTGAATTTTTTACACTCGTAAAATTAACAGAAATTCAAAGGCGTATATCTCTCTTGCCACATCGCTTTGAAGGTTGCCACTCAACCTGAGTACTCATCGTTTGTAGTTAAATCTAGTTCGTTAATAAAAAAATTGGGCAAATTTAATGGAGCAGAAACAAAAGTAATGAATGGAAGAGTGTTCTAGCGACTTTGTCAATGAGCTTTACACCGATTACTCGCCAGGTGTTGCCAAAATTACAATCGATCATAGAAATTCTGTCACTAAATCTGAGTGGTCTATACAACAAAATTAGCCTCTGTAATATAAGCGATAGCTCTGCTGCGAAAAACAGTGTAAAAAGGCAGATTGTATGAGGAAAAGGAAAATGAATTTGCTATATTTATGCTACGACGCATAAGTAAAATGCAGCCATCACAGTCAAAGTGGAATTTTCCTGATTTTCCTCCAGTTCCTTTATCGAAAACAGAGCTTTTAAAATTAACCATAATAATGAAAATTGAAATGTATTACCTTACTCGACGACAAAGAAGCCAATTTCCACCTTGATCGAAAAAAAGTAATATTTTCCCACGCATATCGCGGGCCGGTCGATCGTCACGTTCCTTGCATGGCGTTACAACTCACGTGAAACCGCCTGGTTTCAAACAACTGAACTGAAGAATCCGTGAAAATCGTCGCCAGGCAATAAATAATGGCATTGATATAAGTTATCATTATTAGTGAGCGAGGATGCGATGATAGTTCCAGCTACATGTATTTACAGCGTTTGAAGATTCAGTCAAAACTCATGAGACATGAGCCCTTGAAATAAACATCATTACTTCCGGTTTTGCAAATTGGGCGTAGCAAAGTAATAAATAGACTCATTCTGTCTTGTACACCATTAACAACAGTTTCAGTTATTTTGTTTCAATCACGCAACTCGTTTTGAGGAGATTCTTGGTCTTTCCATAAAGTGTTTTGTGATAAACAGGAAAATTGGTTTGGAAGAGGTTGAGAAGAATGAGGGATGATCACAGGAGATAAGAAAAGTCCCCAGTCACCCCACCGAGGGGCTTCAAAACTGTGCGCAAATGCCCCACCCTATAGACAATTCCAGACTTTAGTTTTCTTGAAAAAGCTTAAAATCGCTAGTCCATGTATGGATAACTCAAGAGAATCCTAATTCTAAATAAAGGAAACAGCAAAGAAAATTCAGTTAGCGACCAGAGTGTTTATCCGATATCGCGAATAGTAAGGGTGTTCTTTCACGGAGTGACTGAAGATGTGTCTGCAGTTTAATGTAAAATAATTCACCATGCTCACGGACCTTTCGACAATATAAGTGTACCGATTGATAATATCAGTGGTAAAAAACGAATGCTTTTTACTGTAGGACGATGACGTCATTATACAAAAGGCATCCTCATTTTCTAACGGTCAAAACCTAATTTTCTCTGCTCGTAAACTCAAAGCGCCTCTGAAGATAAGTAGTAGTAATGTGCTTGTTAGTAAGACGTCCACCAAGCTGTGCCCATCGTACATAACCTATTGCATTTTCCATGTTAAAGGTGCGGCGCTTATTTCAACTACGGGTAAAAACACTAAGGGGAATATAGAGAGATCTCAGACTTCGGCAAGAAAAAAGACAAATATGCACACCTCGAACTGCTATATGAACCTGGTTTCGAAAGTTCCCGTACATTAAAACTTTAGAACTCACTAGTAGGTCGTGGTCTTGTTTGTCAAGCGATATGGTTTTGGTATCTTTTTATATCAAGCGCCGTAACAAAGGTAGGACGTTTATTTGTAAATGAAATTAGCGCTGCGGCGCCTATTCCGTAGCGGCGTTTATTCGAGAAGCGGTGCTTAATCGATCATTTACGGTAACTGCTTGGAAAAAAAAAAAGAAAAAATGAAAGATATATTCTGTCACTTGGGAAGATAACCTTGATTTCATAGGTTTGTTGGTGTCAAACAGGTAACGTATTGCTTTCGTCATTTGAAAAATTGGAAATTTTTGCTCTATTTTCCCTTGGCTTGGTGCCTTAGTGGTATATGCTTCTTTGGTCTTTATGTGAGCTCGGCTGAATTCATTATAGCTTTTCTTTCAAATATATAGAAAAAAACGTTGCTCAGTTTCTATTTTTAGAGCACTGTCCAGTCAATTAAGTTTTTTTAGTCAGGGAGAAGATCGTTTTTTGTTAACCTTTATAGATTTTTTTACGCATGTACGGGCCAGAGGAAATGTTACCTGAAAAGAAGCTACGATCCTAACTTTCTACCTTCGAGTCTTTTCCCTAGCCATAAGTTTTTACCTCAAGGAATTTTTCTTTGTTTTACATAATGATTGATCTTGCATGCTTATTCTGCGATGTTTGAGGCTTAGTCCTGTGCCGTATTCTGATGTGATCTACTTTATGTCGCTTTCCCTGATCTAACAGCTCCTCACTGAACAAAAACGGTTTTAATTGTGTCTATTCAGGGAACTAGCTAATATTTTTCCAGCGGTACGCACGTTGTTCCCAATTCCCCATAGTCCCTGTCTTAAGCGCTTTCATGTGCATTGGTTAAATTTTCTATTCATAAGCCTACTATGCTTGTAATCGCGCGCGCATTCTGGCGTCATTTATCCTTAAAAAATTAGTTTATTGAAGAAAGGCTGAAGTAAAGGTGTCATGAGGCGTTTGTGTTTTTATGAACTATTTGACGCGGTCCTCTTTTTACGGCTTATGTCCGTTGGTGAAATTGCTACTTGGGTTTTCTTGGATTGAAAAGGGCGGGCTCTTTCTAAACGCTGCCGTTGTTTATGGGACCTTAGTATTCGGAACAGAATCAGTCAATGGCAAACAACGAAAATACTTTTATGTGGTAAGTTACAGTGATGAACTTTGCCTTGAGATGGTCATTTTTTGTTTGTACCTTCAGTGTTGATCCGAAAATTTTTTGTTATGGATGGGGTAGGGGGGGGGGGGGCAGAGATCAGAACATGCACCACGTGTTGTTTACGAGACATTAAAGATATGGAAACTGTTATACAATGATTAGAAGGGCAATATTTGGAAAGGTGCATGGTCATGGAGTTTAGGAGATTTGACTAAGCAGCCAATTTCCCGCCAAACATACTGGCGTGGAGTGACGCCAAAATTGTGTTTGCTCGCCCCGGGCTGGCTCTACTTTTGGGATACGGTCAGGGAGTTTAATATAACCAATGAGTTCATCATCTATATAGCCTGCTCACCCCAAGGTGATTGCATTTTGCTTTTCAGACACCCATCAGTTACTTTTTGACCCTCTCCGGAATCAGAATTTATGTCCGTGTGGTGTAATACTGGTGGTGAGGTCAATCCGAGTCGAGCGGAGTCGTGAAAAACACCGACACTTTAGCCTTTACGTTCAAAACATTTCTGGCTATCGGGAAAAAAAAGAAGGAGCTTAATATACCAAAATAAAATTTCATTTCAAATTTCACTTTTTGACGGTTCGAAAATTATTGTGAATCAGACTGAGTGAAAGTTCACTCAAATAGGGGGGCGAGGGGTGGGGGAAGGAATTCTTAACAGTTCTAGTTTGCTAGAAAATTAAAAGGTACGAGAGAAAACTGGGCGAAATGCAGAATACACGCAAGAAGGAGAAAGAGAATAAAAAGAACTTTCTGTTCAAAGCCGGGTTAAACGTTTCATAGCGTCAAGAAGACTGAATTGGATTAAGGTTGTTCATTTCACTTCCGTTCCAGCGTGCAGTTGCGCTTGACCTCCTAAAAATAGCTTCGTTTCCCACCGATCATTCCATGTCATATTTTTCCGACTTTTATTCAGTAATGACGGTACGATCACGTAATTTGACTTGATGAGTTCTTTAACTTCATTTCATGTACTAGTTTTATATCTTACGCCGGAAAGGTCTGCCAAATGTGCATAGAAGCAAAGGTAGGTTCCTGTTTACACGTGTAATATCGAATACCATATAATTCGCGTAAAGCCGCAGTGCACGGTTTGTTTTTCTAGCCTTTTGATAAAAATTGACAAAGTTTACGTTATCTTTGCCTGAGAAACTATGTAAGTTGTAGCTTTATACAGCGAAATACTACAGAGAAAATTGTAACTGTGCACACGAGCGGCTCCCGATTGGACTGGCAAATCGAAGAGCGAACTAGTACTGTGTAACAAAATGTATAATTTTCATTTTAGCGCATATTTCAAGCTCTTCGCAAGATCAGAAACAAAAGATCATCTTTTTACATTACAAGTGAAGGTTTTTTAAGCGATAGATAGGCTTTAAGAGGCACGATCAATTTTTAAGAATTTTCTTTTCAAATATTCACCGAATTTCGTTTGGAAGTTTTAGCGGCCAAATGGCTGAACCATTGCGCATTCATGCAATTATAGTTCTGCTACATTACATTTGCCCAATTATTTATTCAGCAGTCTAACTTATATATAAACAAAGTATGTTTAGTTAAAATGGCTTAGTCTAAATCGATGTGGCATGGGTGATATTGACCTTCCAATTTCTACCAAATTTGTGTACCTTTTAAGTACCGAGAAAGTGCCGTGAGAAGTTATAGCCGTTCGTAGCTCAGGCTTAACCATTTTCAGATAAGAGTAGGTAAATGAAAGGAGGAAGGATAGTTCTTTGTGACTGTATGAGTCACGATTAAGTTATTTCAATGATAAGGCTAGAATTAATTATACCAGACCTCTTTCAGTTCACCAACATGGCGGCCCCTCGAGGCCTCGTCAAAACTGTCATTCCTGTATCTTTGAAACCAAAGAGAATTCGAACCTTATAATATGCATTCAGTAGTTAGGACACCATTCCAAGACTACATGCCAAAAATCAGCCAAATCGATGAGGTACCGTGTCAGGCCGAAGTTCGAATTTTACAGACAATCACTCTTAAGTACAAATCATAGCTGCTATTTTATACTCACTTTCCTGGCAGTTTTCTCCCGTGTATGGACTCTTGCAAGAACAGTCGTATGTTCCGTCACCATTATTAAGGCAGTGTCCTCCATTTTGACAAGGATTTGAGGAACAAGAATTAAAGACTGAAAAATTTAGAAAAAATATACCATATAAATTTCTTCTTCTTTTCACCTAACTGACAATTAAGTAGATGCTATCTCACACTCTCCATCTTATTTACCACCATTCTATTAAACGTTCCCCTTCAAAATTTTTCACCTCAACGCCAAAGTGTCCTCCGCTGTATTCACCCCCATAACATGGGGTAGTTCCACCACTGCTTCTCTCTCTGCACACGCATCAGATGTACGTACATCATTGGACAAATATTTATTTCTAGCCAAATTAGACCAGTTTCAGGAGATTTGTGAACGAATATATGCTTTAAATGAGTCAGTGACACTAGCTAGCAAAATCCTACTAGTTGCATTTACAGGAGTAACCTCCCTTGCAGACGTTCTTAGGCTTTGTTACGCGTTCGGCCTAAAGAGTTGGTTGCTTATGTCCAGTGCATCAAAGTTGGTTCATGTGACAAGCTATAGGCGTGAATACCAGTGAGGTAATCATTCTAACAACCCGTTTTATGTAAACTGGTTTACGCTTACTTTCTCGACAGTGTTCTCCAATGAATGGGCTCCGGCATGAACAACCATATGTTCCGTTTCCATTATTGTTGCAGTATCCTCCATTTTGACAAGGATTCGAGTAACAAGGATCAAAGACTGACAAATCAATCAAAGGAAACAAACTTAAGAGGAGCGGCTATGCATGTGCATAATTTTCTACCAATGCTTTCCTGTTGCTATAATGTTTAATTATTTGCCAGTATTTGTAGTAGTGTATAATGATGCTATTGTTTTGCTGTGAGATTGGAGGTGTTAAAACAGTTTAAACGGTTTATAACAAACGGATTTTGTGTTTGTCTGAGGTCAAGTCCTGATGGCGATCAGTGTGTTGCTGTTTTCAGACCAAAGCAGCACCTTTTTCTAACACATTGCTAATTCCATGTCGACTTAAACTCATAGTGCTAACCTACTACGCCCACCCAAAGTATGTCCTTATGAGAGTAAATTAAATGTGTGTTTGCTTGCTATCAGAGATGCCAACCTCTGGAGATCTAAAATCAGGAGACTCTCTCTTTTTCACTAACCCCTCCGGAATTTCAATGAGATCCCGCTACCCTCCCCACCCTCGACAAATATGGGAATGACTAAGGACATTACACGAAGTCTTACATGAAGTACATACTATCAAAATTCACGATTATCGTCTGATCGTTTTGATGCCAGAAATAGTCCTTTTTCAGTGACTAAAGAGGTGCAAAAATGCCCCAGAAACCGTACTACGAATAAGAAAAATTTAAGTTTTGAGCTAGAAATGGGCTAAATCTCAAACTAAGGCACAGAAAAGCTCAAAGGATGATTTTACCCGGGAGATATGGTGACCCGTACGGGAGACCGGGAGATTGGTGTCGTATCCGGGAGAGTTGGCATATATGAATTTGGGGAGGGCATTGACAGTACAGTCCAATGGCATGTTATGTACATGTTACAGCTCTTTAGAAAATTAAAAATTATGACTAACCATCCTGACAGTTCTCTCCAGTGAATCCACTTCGGCAAGAACAATTGTATCTTCCGTCATCCCCATCTTTGCACGCTCCTCCATTTTGACAGGGGATCGAGGAACAAGGACAGCAGGGACTTGAATCTGAAAAATGTACGTCAGCAAAATTCGATCGAGGTCAAACAATTCTTCCACACCCAACATTTATGCGAATAAATATAATGGCAATATTTTACCTTGATCTAAGCCTTTGTCCATGAAAGAAAATTTAACGAAATTAGAAAGGCCAACAAATTGCCTTGCCTCTAGGATGGTATACAATGGTGGAAGGGGTATCTGAATTAGCGGAGGGATAAGGATGGGACTCTTTTATATGTTTTACTAAATTTGGTGCCGATCTATTGCCGTAAATTAATAAAAACAGATCGATGTGAAACATTTATCGAAGGCAATGTAAGCAATTTCTTAGTAAATCCACATTCCTAATATAACATGTCTGAATAGAGGCAGAGGACTTCGATCCAATGACTGATAATCCCTTAAAGAGATTTGATATCTGCGACATTTGCTACTAGCTTTGGTCATTAAAAGCGACACTTTAAGTCGTCAAAAATAGAGTGGAGTACAGTGCAGACAATTGAAAGATACTAAGACTAAAATTATATCTGCCGCTATTTTGTACAGTTTTGGCCCTTACCTGTGTTGCCCACACAACTAACACGCCTCTCGCATATATATCCACCTCTTCGTTTCGTACAGGGTAAGTCATTAAACAGTCCATAATACTTGCTATAATCCTTGTACATTTCAGTACATTCTCCATCACCACTGGGTTGGCTCGGTGACCAAGGAGTTTTTCCCCGAGACACGTTTAATGAACTCTTGTTACTTAACCATAACCACCGTCCGGAACCTCGGTCCTTCTTTAAACCAATGAAATATTCACTTTCAGGGAAGCTTTGTATCACATTTTTCAAAGCGGTCCACTCGTCGCTGCTTTCCAATGAAACAAGGTCGCTTCCGAATTCCTTGCACAATCGGCGGCTTTCGTCCCAACTAACCAGCTTTCCTTTCGATGCCACATGGAAGGTGTAATTGGAACAGCCATAAATAAACGTGTGACCTATTAATAAAAAGGGCAAAATCATTCAAATATTTTATGTGATTTAGCAACGATCAAGAGGGGTGGCGAATGGTAAAATCCGAGACTCGCCGAGACGCCGAGATCCTAGTTAGAAATCCGAGCCCGAGACTCTTTGGTAAAAAGTTTCGAGACTCAAAAAAAGTAAATACAAACCATGCAAAAACGAGACTTCGAGACTTATCAAAAACGCTTCCGAGATTTCGAGATCCTGCCAAAATTTTCCGAGACCCACGTTTTTCGAGGTACCATTCGCCACCCCTATCAAGAAATCTTTTAATATTCTTTCAAGCTATTATCCGAGACGAAAAGCGTCCCTCGTTTTCATAAGAGGCATTTTTTGATAACAACAGCAATAATAGTAATAACAATAGCAATAATAACAATAATAGTTAATTCGATTCTCTCCTCTCCTTGGACTATAGTGGACTTAAGTGTGTATAAGACTGTAGTCCTGTTTAAGGTACAAGCACTGACTCGATCTCATCTGACTGTCCAGTCTTACCAACGTTCCCTTGAGCTTGTATCATGAAACTTAACAAAACAAGAGCTGTGGTCTGGGCGAAACATAGCAATTTTTCCATATCCTATCCAAGAGTTTAGTAATAACGACTCGAAGGAAATGATGAGCGGTTGATTAGAATGTACGATTTTTAAGCCTTGCGCATCAACTAAATTGTGCTTGATTCGCTTGCTTTGCTACTACACCGAGTTGATACCAAAAAGTTGAATCACGTAAAACACCTTAAAATTCACTAATTATCAAAGCGACAAAGGACGTACTAAATAACCGTAGAACTGGATTTATTACTAAAACTATACTTTTTGGATTGTTGTCAACATTATTAGATATTTCTAAGCCCGCAAACGGCATCAGTAAAATTCCCTTTTTAATACCGTCCCTTGTTTGTTTCTAAATTGTCATTCGTTCTTATAGTTAGACAACATCTCATCATGATCAAATGATTTCAAAAAGCGTTAACAAGATGTTTGCCTTGGATAGGACGTGCCTGAGAGTTGAGGAACCTCAGAAACAGGGCTACAGCTGCCGCACATCCCGACACATCCCGCTATTTGTGCTGGAGCATAAACGGAAGTGTCGTTACAAGCGGAAGTTTAAGGAAAGAAACCTGTTTTTGTCCCGTTTTAGTTAGGTTGCGACGTGAGTGTTTAAGTACCGATAAAGGTAAGCACTAACGGATGCATTCCTTATAAAGCCAGCAGAATTTAATGTTACCTTGGTGCAAATAAGTTTTGACTAGGAACGCAGTTTCTAATATTTTTTTACCTTTCTTTGAGCTAGTTGCCCCCGTAAGTCGGCAATTCCTTCCAATCGCCAGGGAAATTCTAAGAGAGGCTTCTTACCTGAGAGCGTACAAACTAAAGGAAGATCAATTCTCTTGACAAAACCAAATAATTATATGAATTATAATTTTGCGAAAGAAAAAAAAAAATACGTAGAGTAATTATTGTTTTTAGCTCAGCCGACTGAACGACCGAACCTTCCTAATTTAGGGAAGATTTGAGCCTTAAAAGTTTCATAAAATGGAAATTTTAAATAAATTCAAATGTGTGGAAAATGGGGTTGACTTTTCCGCACGACTCTTACCTCGTATTTTGAAGAAACTGAGGATGAGCTGAAAAGGGCAGTGCATTATACACTAACATCCAAGCATATTTTAATTAATTTTTTTGTGGTAATTTCTGTATGTCCCGTGTTGAAACGGTTTCAGTCTGAACAACGTTGTCACGGAGTTCTTAAGTTTTTCCCATTCTCAGTGTTAATTTTCTGAAGAGAGAGAAAGAGAAGTTAAAAAGAAGGTATTGAGGATGAGCGTTGCAGACAACCTAACTAGAGCGTCAACAAGAGGGGATCAACGCTCCCAATTCCATGTGGATGTGTGCACACAGCTACCCATTATCAATTTATATATCGAAGGCCCGATAAAAAGTTATGGAGGAAGTAGATAAAGTTCTAAAGATTTTTCACTCACTCTTATTAATTTTGTATAGTTTTGCTAATCAAGTTATTATCGGTTTTCCTAGTAACCAGTTCACGCAATCATCTACCATAGTCAACTCGTATTAAATGCCGGTTTGGTTGGGTAGGGAAGTCAATTGCATAGCGTTACCTCTCTCGATCCCCGCTACTTTAAAACAAAATAGGCTTTTGTAAAACGTCACGTGCCGCTAATTCAGAAAGGTTATCAATTCCGTTTCAGCAAAGACTTCAGTACTGAAGCTTTAAGCACGATCTGGAAGTGTCATTACCGTACGGCATACTTGCTTCTAAAACCAGGCTGGTTAAAACTGATATTTAGATGATGGAAAAAGGGTTGACATGTCTTGCTGAGATCACCGCTGTTCTCAGTTTGCTAGGACTGAGATTTCAAGTTCAAGGAAGTACTATCGGTTAGAAGAATTTCATATTTGTATTCTGAGTGATATACATAATGATCTGAAACTTGCTATAGTGTCAACGAGGAAAGGCAATCAATGACTTCTATTTTACACCTTGTAGTAATTGAATCGATATTTGATGCTGGTCTCTAATGGTAAAATTTTGAGAATTATTATGTTGATTCAGCACAGTTATAATCAAACCGGAAGGAATGAAAATCAGACCGTAAACTAGAATAAATTAATGACTTCAGTATATTGTTTTCAAGTCAGTGTACAGTAGTTGTCTCAAAAGTCAGCAAAGTCTACCGACTGTCGATCCTGTCAATTAAAGATACCTATTAGTACCAAATATATTCAACACAGCATTTTAATTTTATTGTGTTTTTTCAAAACAGTATTTTTTATTCAAGGTCAGAGGCGTCTTTACGGCTGATCTTAGTACACATTTTTTATGGGACATCGAAATATGATTTTAACTTTTAGAAGCGCAAAAACGCGTGTGGAAATAACGAAAGAGACTTTGTTTCCGGATTGAAAGAAATCTCAGTTATTGCTTACTTTCATATTAATGACTTAAACGTAAGATAATTTCTTTTTCTCTCAAGGCCACAAGCTCCCTTATGGCTGTTCCCAGTAACACATTTTATGCTGCATCTCAACAGAAGTCAGTTGATTTTGATATGAGCAGAGCTGCGTGCAAAGTTAATGGAAGTGACCTTGTTTCTATTGAAAGTAACGAGGAATGGAACTTTCTGAAAGACACTATAAACAAATTTCAACAGAGTAAAGGAACTGAATACTTCATTGGTTTAACCAAAGACGAAGACGGACGTTGGAGGTGGATAAGTAATAACAGCACAGTGAATAACTCCTATTGGGCACCATACGAACCCCAAAATAAAAGTAATGAAAGCTGTGCTGTTATGTACAAAGATTATAACCTGAACTATGGTTTGTTTGACGATTTGTCTTGTACAGCGCTAAGGCATGGGTATATATATAATTATTTGAAAGTGAGTATCATGTCATGTATTGAATATAACTGCATGCTATTAGTAAAATCCAACTAGTGGCATGGTCTATTATCAATGCTGCGTTCTGATTGGTTGAGCTACTACTAGGCTATATGTTATAGCCCACTAGTAGCGAAAAGCTAAGGCTTTTTGGCGGCAAAAATGTCTAGCTTTAACGAGCTCAAGTTATTTTGCTAGATATTTTCGACCAACTAGTTGGAAATTAAACTAACACAATTATTCCTCTCGCTCTCATAGCCTCTGACTTAGAGCCCATTCGGGCTAGAAGAATAACTGTTAAACAGACTAAGATGTGCCTCAGAAACAACACTCTGTGTCTTTACAGTGTTGTTATACAGTTGGTGCATTTCCTATACGACGACTTATAATTAATTGCATAAATAATATATATAAGACGAATTATTTCATTGTATTTTATATATTTATCAATTTGGTGTAAATGTATTTTGCCACGATCACAAGCTATAAGGTATATTCAATTCAACAATGCGTGAAAATACAACGGGTAATGGTTACGAAGCTAAAAGCAACAAAAACACAACGGAAAAAGTAATATGCCTTCTAGAATAAATATTACTTTCTATTCAAACGAAGTATTCCTTATTTCTACGCCCCGTACATTTTTTCATGCCCTCGCTGCGCCATACCTTTTTCAGGTGTTCTGAAATCAGCAAACATTTCAACTGATAATATAACTACTCAATCTACAAAGAGTCTAACAAAAACTTCAACGACAGGTAAGTTGTTCCTAACTTTTTTTCAAATCATGTCGATACTTTGTACTCAGTTTTATTCTGAATAAATCAATCATTATTTTAAATTCCGTTTTTCGAGGTAGCAATTAAAAACTTTCTCCGCCGTAGTTTCTAAATTATTACAATTTTAGGTTATTCATTGCTCACAACGTCAAGGCGGGTACTTGCTCTTCGCAGGCTTGACTCGTCTAACAGTACAATTTTCACTGCAAAGCCAACGTAAGCCAACAAGGCAACGCAACATTATAGCAATAGAGTTCAAGTCTCCAGCGTAAGAATTATTCATTCTTTATCTTTCCTCTGTGATGCTTGTCCAACATGTAGGACACTGATTTCTGATCAGTTTTTATAGAATGAAGTGCCTTCCAGTCAAGAAGTGTCTAAAGGGCCTTACAGCCTCTATTATGGACTATGCTTCTTTCTCTATGGACGCGTAATTTAGCTCATTATCTCAGAGGGTTGGCGAGAAGAACGCCACGGGTCTTCCATTCTGGTTGAGCGTTGCTGCTAGCGCTACTTCTGATGCATCTGTCTCAACTTCAAATGGAATACTCTCATCGACTGCGGTGCAGACAACGGCATCTTCTATCGCCTTCGTAAGACTTTCAAACGCTCCAATGGCTTGCTGTGTCAGTGGGAAAGATTTGCATCCAGCAATTGGCCTGATTCGATGTGAGAATTTTGGGATCAATTATTGGGAATAGTAGGAGAGCAATCCTAGACTCCTATTCATGGACGTTGAGTCGTGTGGAACAGGAAGCTCTCATATATTGTTCTATTTTTCTCTTATTAGTTAGAGAGCTAGTTTTGTTTTAAGTTTTCTTTCTTTCTCTACAGAACGTAACAAAATTCACACAATACCATCTACGTCTTTTGATGATAGAAGATGTGGTAGCGAAACTGATTCAGTGTCATGGGTAACGGCAGTCTTTATCGAGGGAGCAGTGCTTGTTATGGCACTCTGGGTCTATTGCAGTCTTAGTTATAAAATTACAGCGTGTAACTCAAACCAGAGACAGATCTAGAGGCAAGTGCGTGGAATAATTAAGGAAAATCATTATTCAGTTAAGTTCAGTATTTATATCAAGTTACTATTAGATAATGAAATAGGTGCTTTTGGTAATTTACAAAGAAAAAGCAAGAAAGACGAAGATACGTTTGCTGTTTGGTTATGAGAGAACTTTTAATACACACGTAAACTCAAAATAACTTTAAAACTGGAACTAATAGAAATTCGTTCCTATCAAAATTGAGATAAAGATGTCCCAATACAGAAAACGACCTGTGCTACATTTACTATCCTATTCATCGTTACTTAAAAAGAACGTATCATCCAATTTAGCTAGTCGTGTTTAATTATTTCTGTCTGTTCCTTTTTGTAAACGCACGAGATGAAAGTTCTGAAAGGTGTGCAAGGAACTGCCCAATGCTCGCAATGCACCATCTTCATTTTTGTCACCATGTCATTTTTATATAGTTCCACCGAACTCTGTAAAGAAAATTAATTATCGAGGAATTCAATGACATGCTTTAAAATTCTGCATTTTTATCCAGGATTCAGCTTGAAAATCAGCTAGAGCAGCTCTTTGAATCCAGCACAGAGTGCAGAGGCCATACAACTCAGTGGGATGTCAGATGAAAACGGAGATAGAAGGCTCGACCTCGATACAATACAACATTTGTGGATACACCATGTTGAATCAGTGTACAATGGTAAGTTCAACTTCTTATGCGGAGGATTTACAACTTAGAGGATGTCGACATTTGATGCCTTACAACCAGTACCTGGGCACTGGCACAAAATGGTGTTGTGTTCACACCTTGAGTACCCGATATGTAACTGTGTGCAATTTTACTCCATTTCGCCATTTTCAAACTTGAGCTTAGCAGGGAGTACAAAACAGTGGATTACCCTGGAGCCATCAAAAACGACGTTTATACAGGGACCTGGCGCTCACTTAATTAGCACCAATTAATTAACCAGCACCGTGCCTGAATTTCGGCCTGGGTACTCAAAAAAAAGGTTCACATTTCTCCTCAGCGAGTACTGACTCCGGCACCAATTGTGAACGCTGCCTTAAATAACAGTGATTAAAAGAAGAAGAAGACACTTCTAGGTTTACTTATCATAATCTAATGTATGTTCTCAGTTACACTATATACTCTTCAATCATTTAATGGTTAGAGCATTTAACCCTATACGGTGTACGGAGTGTCTTTCTCTCTCTGGCGTCTGACAGCATGACTATTAATCCGGCAATTATTACTTCATTTAGTTTCCTTTTCTAACTAATTTTTTCCTCCATTTATTCCAGACACAAAGTGAGAGTCTACTCGTCCCTTACAGCTTGTGAATCAGAAAATAGTAACAACACTCAGTAGACCCTCCAATAAATCACCGGTATATCTCAGTCAAGGATTTCCTCCTGGTTTTCACAACAACTGATGTTTTGGATTTTAAATCGATTTAGTCCTATTGGAATAAATAAATAAATAACCGTTGTTGAACTTTTGTTTACGTTTCAACAAGAAATGAATTTATTGCATGCAATTTACACCGTGCAATTTGGAAGAATTACCTAGTATGTTTTTAACAAGGACCCTTTCTGACCGTTTAGGCAGAGATAAATGAGAATTTAAGAATATTACATATTAAGAACATCATAACCAAGGCTGAGAGTCACTTAAGGACAGGTATATCTATCTTCTGTACAGTCCACTCTGGGCGACTGGAAAGGAAGGGAAGTAAGCCAACTAAAGAAGCGCGCAGAGAGTTAACAATGGGAAGACGCACTTTTCCCTAGCCATTTTCTGCGCCTCATGGAGTGTGCATGACTTGAATTTCTAATCCTGCAAAAAGCAAGTACGAACAGATAGGCCTTTCCCGCTTGTGGTCGTGAAATGCTAGAAAGTTGCTCACTGGAATGCCAAAAAGTTGCTACCTAAATTTCAAAAGTTGTCACCTAAATTTCTTGATATTTTTATTTAACGTTCTGATTATAAGGTCTATTTTTCGTTCTTCACAATAATTACTAACATCGGTCAAGAAAAAAAACGTTAAAAAAAATTAAACAAATTAAAACAAAAAAAATAAAAAAAACATTAAAATATTGAAGTTTTCTATGAAATCGTTGACTTTTTCGTGCTTGATATGTGCTCTAAACCCTTATTTTGCTCAGAAGTTCCCAGAAAGGCAAAATTTGCTCGAAGTTACTACATGGAACCGCAAAAAGTTGCTCAAAAGTTGCCGAGCACAATCTGGAAAGGCCTACCAACAGACTAATCTTCCTTGTGTATATCGCACTTTATATGGCAGGTATTGAAATATTTCCTTTAGCTCTTTCGCGTCAAATGTGTTCCATAAATTATTGGCTAAGATCCATCTGTCAACGAAGGTACTTGCAAGGGTTGCTTGCTTGTATCATCCATTTTGTTAATACTGACAATATAGCTAGTAGGAAACCTGATACCACCATAACTAACTATAGGAATCATGGCCCCTGTCCTTGGGTGCTTGTCTGCCTTTTGTTTCTTGCTTCAGTTTGTCATCGTTGCGGGTATTTGGAAAATAGCGCTTCTAACAAATGTCACAAGACTTACTTCAGCACCATATTATAGGAGGAGCAAATTCACAACAGCTTCCTTTTTTCTTTTTGAGAATCAACATCCTGGTTTGCTCAAGTTAAGATTATATTGAGCTCAAAATAACTTTTTGGTTTTATTAGATGGTGGATAATTATCTTGTATAACTTCCTTCATGGTTTCAGCGCTGAAATTGAACCCAAGTTTAGCGTAAAATTTTAAAATAAGCTTTACGTGACATTTCAGATCTGAATAAACAACATCAATGTTTAAGCAGAGATGTAAGTGCAAGAGCTGAGGCGCTGCCTTAAAATACTGAGACCGACACCTTGGTAGGGCTATTTTACTTTCGATGTTGACTTATGGCGAACGAGCGTTTGTCCTCAATCTCGGGCTTTATGCTTACAGTCCTGTGTCTTCAAGTGCCTGGCAGTACTGGAATCATAAGTAAGACAACCTTTTTTGTTCTTATTTTATCATTTTTATTATCACTTTTTGTTTTCAAGATATTTACGTAGTTTTAGTTTATTGGACGAAAGACACATGTGATTTAATAGCGGCCATAGCTCTTACTGGTGGTAATTGTATTTCAGCTACTAAAACAATTCTGCAATACCAATATATGTCTTTGGTTATCGATATCAGGCGCCAAGACTATGGAGTCTACAAAATTCAAATAATTTCAAAGTTTAGCTCCTCACTCATAACACGCATTATTATTGTTTTTTTCTCCCATAAAAACGTCTGTTACTCTGACGTGGCGTGGTTTTCAAAAGCTACGTGCAGATATCAATTCAAATCAAAGCAGCTCTTACATAGTTTGGTTATAAGTGACGCAGGAGTATATAATTTGGTACAAATAAGGTTCTTAATCGTCGTCCACCTTTGGCAGCGTATTTTCTTTCACGGATTATTCAGAACCTTACTGGAACGGCGACAGCAACAAAAATTCAAAAAGCAATAGGATTTGGCAGTAAACCAAGAGCCCTAGCTGTACTTACGTGCATGAAGCTTTCTAAATTTCGTTACCGTTTCTGACCAAAATGGACACGAAATAACCAAATTATTGCGAAAATGAGGTTGAACTCCGTTTCTTCTCACTTCAGCTTCAATCTAAGTCCTAAATTTTAGGTTGCAGCAGGAACTAGGGGTTATTTTTTGACTCTTTGTAAAAACAAAGAGAGGCCGTTTTTCGTTCCCAGTAGTTTCGTACACTGGTGCCCCGATAGGACACTGGGTCTCTCTTAATCTCTTAACTATATCACATCACCGTCATAACTTTAAATCTTCTTCCTTATCTCATGGTACAATTCCAACATGTAACTGATCACGATATAACGTATACCCTCATTATTACGAAAAGCTCAATTAACTCTTAAGCTTGTGATGAAGAACGTTTAACACGCCATGTAGCAGGACCTATGCTAACCATTTCAGTGTACATACATTTATTTGACGTCACCATGAAAATAAAAATAGCCAAGAATGTCATGAAGTAAAACAAAACATAAGTGTGGTCGGTAGATGGAAAGTAACATGGACGTAAATATAATATAATGAACACAGGCTACAGATTTTCAGCACAAAAAATTATATTCTTTTCAGCCTTGGATTTATTCTTATCCGGGAGCCGCTCCTGTTCTTATCATATTCTTACAGTCAGGCCAGGTCACACGCTAAACAATCATGAAATTTCTACCAGCTCAGTTTCCCTGAATTTGATGTAATAAAATCAGTCTTCGAAGCAATTTATCTATTTCAATCTGTCCAAATGCAGAGAAGTTCTCACTGTTTATTACACATGCAGGGATGCCGATTTGAATTTAACACTAGTTACGGGAACAACAAACAGATTCACAATTTCATATAACCAATTCATTACTAGAATCTTGGTGGGGAGAGGGGGGGGGGGGGGGGGGTTACGCTTGACTTGTCTTGAGAGTAAGATTTTGCAAATTTCACCCTTGATATCCTTATAATATTCTTATAGAAAGAAAAGGAGTGTATGAAGCCATATATACATGTGAATAACACGTGAGTAGGGTAAAATGGTCAAATGGAAAATCCTTTAATAGCAATGACCGAGGCCAGGTTTTATGAGCCCGCGAGACTGAGCACCCCACCCAAACCCTTGTTACCACTACATGATGCTTACACCACGTACTTACCGCGCACACTAAAAACCGCATGAGGCCAACCTGTTGAGGTCAGTGTTAGCTATAATATAAGGTCTTCAGGTCAAATGTGAAAGAAACCTCCTTTTGAGAGAGCTGGTGACAATCAGTCTTCGTTTACTCAACGCACTATCTCTGGATATAATGGAACGAAATAATACTTTTATCAGCCTACCAAACGTGAAATCCATCAGCAAAATTAACTTTGCTACATTTTTAACGACATTTAGCCGACTATAATACAGATATTATAGGCAGGCTGTACCAGATGATAGAAAAAAAGGGACCGGAGGCAATGGAATTTATGCAAACCAGTATGACCACCGTAGTTGTAAATATAGGGGTTTCCATCAGTACTACAATCATGGACAAAAGTCTTGGGACACTTTTGCGTTTCTGGGGTGTTTTTCAAGTCACACAGGTCCAACCCCTCCCCTCACCCCACAAACAATGTTGGACGCGTGTATCCAGAATTTTTTCAGAGATTCAACTTTGTATAGGGTGGGGGGAGGGAGAACTGCGAGAAAATTTCAAAAATGATGCAGTTTTAAGAGGGAGCCGAGAAATGACGGGAAAATATGCATATTGCAGTACTGTCCCAAGGACTTTCGTCCATGATTGTCTGAATACTGGTTTTGGGGGAAAAAGTCTGTTTTCTTCGTTTTTCCTACGCTTTTTAGGCATTTTGGAGACAAGTAGGTGATCACATGCAACAATAATGACCTTTGAAACTATTTTCTCAACATAGCAAGTTTTTACAAGGCAATTCGCTGATTAGCCATATCGGGCCCACTCCCCGCACAGTACTCGGTCGCAAAAACACAGTGTATTATCAATATTCGCTACAAATTCATTAAGGAAACACGGCTAAGATATATTTCAACCAAAAAGTAATTGCATTTGACATAATATGCGTATATTCGTACTCATATTGAGTACTGGCGGCGACTGTAATGTTGACATCTCCGAGCAAGTTATTACCAGTAAATGACCTCCTGCTTTGTCGTATATGCACGACTCTAGCTCTTTGCCCTGCCGAAATTCTTACTGTGTACACCATAATGTTAGTAACTCGTTGCCTCCCTGAACCGTTGTCGGACGTGAGTCTTGTTTAAAGTTATCTTATCCTTTCAAATAAAGCACGCGCCATTTCCGGTGAAAATCATTCGTTTCTAGCGAATCCTTAAAACACGTTCAGAAAACTCCCAAAAGCTGGGAAAAGGTTTGTTCAATTACGATCTTTCATCAGAATCCCGAAAAAACACTCTTACAGGCTTGAAAAACCCTCAAAACTGCCTTTTTTCTCCTCACCTCTTTTTCAGACAATCATGGACAAAAGTCTTGGGACACTTTTGCGTTTCTGGGGGTGTTTTTCAAGTCACACAGGTCCAACCCCTCCCCTCACCCCACAAACAATGTTGGACGCGTGTATCCAGAATTTTTTCAGAGATTCAACTTTGTATAGGGTGGGGGGAGGGAGAACTGCGAGAAAATTTCCAAAAATGATGCAGTTTTAAGAGGCACTGGACGAAAAAACGGATTTACTAATGTTTGCGAAAGGTGTGAATATGTGGTAAATTTGGAGCTCTAAATTTGCATTACATTTGCGCTGTTGGCTAAAGTGTGGGCAAATACATATATTTGCTAGATAGGTATTGATACGCAAAAGTCAAGTAAATGTAATGATTTGATACAAATTTGATACATATTTGCAGCATGTGCAAATCTTCAACATTTCTTCCAATTTACTCAAATTTACATCCTTGGCAAGAATGGCAGTTTTCACTGCACTGCAAATGCGGGCAAAAATATTGCAAAACCCCTAATTTGCAGTGGTGTTTGCTCTTGTTTTTACAGGATACCAAAAGAGCACTTTTGCATGTAGTTTACTCGTATTTGCCACAAGAGCAAAAACAATAAATTTGTAGATATTTGGCTGTATCATAAATTTGCACATTTGCATCATAATTATCCATATTTGCAAGGGGAGCAAATATAGTGAACTTCATAACATTTGCTGACAGTCAAAGATTTCCTATATGTTTGATTCGTTTTGTGACTAAAGCAAATTTCCAATCTCAACTGTAACATTACATTAACATTTTGTACACGCCGCGACACTCCGCCCAAGGGTCCAACCCCTTATATGCATCTTTCCTGTTATGCACTGTCATTTTAATATAAAAGGAATCAGAAACCCGTTAATTTTTTCGACAATTTCACAGTCACAAATTTCTTCTGTTAGTCTTTTTACAGAACGAAATGACAGATAGCCTACCATCTCCAGCGAAATGTCGGTTTCCAGAGAAACGAAGTAATTCATTAATGAGGGACCGAATCTAGAATAACATATATATATATATTTAGTGAAAAGATGGTAAGTGTTTTTACTGAAATCGTGTTCTCATTCGTAACCGTTTACGCACATCGATAAATCTTGGGAGCAACGACGCAGGCGACAGTGACAGCATGAGCCCAATAAGTAATTGAAAAACTACAAGTTTTGCACGTCCAGCACGCTTTTCTTTACAACCTGTACGAACACCACCGTTAAATTCCTTTTGCGAAGTTGTTTGGAGGACGTATGAACACAGGGACAATTCAATTTTTTTTCGAGTCAGAACTTGGGTGCAGTTCCCAAGACTCACTCAAGTTCACCTGTATTGACATTTTAAGAGAGTTGACGGAAATAAACGCGCATTCATTTTGGTAGCTAGGGACGTTTTTGTTCCCGGCCCTCGCCGTAGTCGTTGCTAAGGCACACTATAAGGTTTTACTGCAAACTCGTATGATCAAATGCGGAAATGTATTGGGATAGGTTGGACAAGTTGTTTACAATACAAATCATTGCGAATTTACAAGTCGGATTCATCCGCTGCTTCTACTTAAAAACGACGAAACCAACCTAGTAACAAAATAAGTAACGAATCCGGAAGAGTATGTGGCCTTATTGTATGACAGGTGATTGAAGTGCAGCAGCCAATGGACCCAAACACTTGACAAAGTATTTCATAAGCTGCTAACGTCATTTCATTTCCAGGCATAGGGTAACAACGTAACCAAATCTTTAATCAAGGAAGTTTTTTGGGGGGGAGGGGATGGTGGTGGTGGGGAGGGTTGCACAAAGCGATTTGGAGCATTGTGCAAACTTCCTAAAAAAATTCTGTTCTCATATACTTTAACTCAGGAAATCCCTATCCTTTCATACCTGAAGTGTGAAAAAGATGTCCCCATCTGACAGTGCCCCCAGCATAATCCTTTCCTGGGCTTCTAATTTAAAGCAAATACACTAATTCAGATATACTGGTTATTAACGTCAAGTAGTCGCATCATTGAAGCACTGTATTTCCTATAACGAGGGCCAACAAATTTATGAAAGGCTAATTTTTCTTACTCTGTTGTTTGCAACCCTAAGTTTGAGTTTCACTGATTTTAATGTTGATTTAGAGTTTTACTGTTCATTAAGTACTACCCATCCAATCCAAAAAGTCATCATTTTTGCTGGCTAAAATTCATCTGAATCCTGGTTATTTGATCTTGGGATACAAGGAGGGAGGGGAGGGGGGGGGGGGGTGGCATGCCCAAAAAATTCTGATGAGGAGAGGGTCTTCATATTCTACAGAAGCTACTGGTCAAATGGTCGAATCTCAACTGATAAAGCCCCCCCCCACCCCCACCCCACCCCCAACACCATAAAAAATGAACAGACTCTTATTGGGTTACAGGAGCTCTGAGTTGGCCTTGGATCATGAAAAGTTAAGAGCTATAAAGAAAAAACTAAGGCGGTGAAACAAATTAACATGCAGCATTTATCCTTCTGGGTTGGGCTGCTCAAAGCTGGGTTAAGATAACTCAAGGTTAGTACGAAATATGAATTCAGATATGAAAGTTTAAAAAACAAATTCAGTTGAATTTCTTGTCTACACTTTGGTGATTGGATACTTTAAAAAGAAAAGCGAAAATTGTGACAAAGTGCTTTTGATTAAAAGGAGAAAGAAACGCGGGTTACAATCTAACCCTGGCTTAGTGCTAATCAATCTTGGGAACAACTGGGCCCTGGTCTTTTTGTTGGGTCCAATAATTCTAAATCACATAACCACTTCGAAGTGAATAAAGGGTACACAACCTGGGAATGTGTAGCATTCCTCTTCTTTCATTTGATAACAATAATAAAGCCTAGGGTCACACAATGGGCAAAGATGTCCAAGTACTAAACCTAGAAATTCAAAATGACAAAGTGACTGTTCTATACCGTACAGATCGAGGGCCCACGCTACCTCCCCTTTTTGTATAAAGTATATACACTACAACAAATCTACTGGAAAAAGATCCAGCAGTCAGATCATTTGCTGTACTTTTCAGTTGTACATCATACTAAAAAATCAAATTTGGTCCAAAATAAAAAGTTTTTTGGATTTCAAACTCAGGGTTGTAATTATTCACTTGTACATAATTTCCTCCCGGTAATTTATCCAACAAACTTAATTCAAATTAAACCCGACAATTTCATTTTTACCGATATTTGTTGAAGTTTTGACTGCCCACCTAGAGATGACCACATCTCGATGGCGGGCCTCCTAAAAATGACCACATTTTGAAAGCCCAACAGCCAATACTACAACAAAATATGGTAAAACTGCTCACAATTTTATTTCAACATTACTGGTAACTCAGCCGACAAATTTATGAAAGGCTAATTTTTCTTACTCTGTTGTTTGCAACTCTGAGTTTGAGTTTCACTGTTCATTAAGTACTACCCATTCAATCCAAAAAAAGTCAGCATGTTTGGTGGCTAAAATTCACCTGAATCCTGGTTATTTGATCTTGGGATACAAGGAGGGAGGGAGGGGGAGGATGGCATACCCAAAAAAATTCTGATGAAGAGAGGGTCTTCATATTCTACAGAAGCTACTGGTCAAATGGTCGAATCTCAACTGATAAAGCCCCCCCCCCCCCCCCCCCACCCCACCCCCAACACCATAAAAAATGAACAGACTCTTATTGGGTTACAGGAGCTCTGAGTTGGCCTTGGATCATGAAAAGTTAAGAGCTATAAAGAAAAAACTAAGATGGTGAAACAAATTAACATGCAGCATTTATCCTTCTGGGCTGGGTTGCTCATGCAGGGCCCACACTACTTCCCCTTTATTATATAAAGTAAAATACACTACAACAAATCTACTGGACAAAGGTCCAGTAGTCAGATCATTGATTGTATTTTTTGTACATCATACTAAAAAGCTACTATGTAAGTAGCAAGGCCACCCACAATACCCTAAATTTGCAGCAAAATAAAAAGTTTTTTGGATTTCAAACTCAGGGTTGTGATTATTCACTTTTACATAATTTCCTCATGCTCATTTATCCAACAAACTTAATTCAAATTAAAACCAACAATTTCATTTTTACCATTTTTTTTTTGTAGTTTTCACTGACCCCCTTAAAGATGACCACATTTTGAAAGCCCAACAGCCAATATACTATAACAAAATATGGTGAAATTGCTTTGTATTTCATAAAGTTTGCGAGGAAAAAACTCAGCAGAGACATGAGTGAATAATTTGTTTGCTGCTCTTTACAACCCTGATTTGGAGTTCAATATGATTTGCCTTTTTAAACTGCTCAAACAGATTGAAGAGATTTATGTCAGCCTTAACTCAACAACATTAACTTGGTGCATTTCTTCAAAAAAAAAAACTGTTCAGACCACTAAGGCTTGACACTAACTTCTTTTTAAGAACTTGTTTCTACAAAATTGACAATACTTGCTGGATAAAAGATTAATGAAGCTATGACCTTTTTGTAGTACATGAGTTGAGTTTTAATAGATTTTTTTAGAATAGGAATATTCACACAGTGAGATAAATTTTTTGATGTTGGTTTTTAAATAGGAATAGGATATTAAAAAAAGATTCATGATTAATGATTTGTTTTGAGCAGTGATAGAAGATATGAAATAGTACATCTTAACTTTGGATTTGGTTGCAGGCATTTTCTTTGTCCAGCCACAAAATTACTTCCCATTTTCACTTTGCCACTAACATCTTTCATGACTAACCCAAGTGAAAACATATCTGAGGCAAAAGATGGTGGCTGACCAACAACTAATTCTGGTGCTATATGGCGATGTCGTTTTCTGTACTCTTCTTGTTCCTGTGCAGTCATCGACTTCTGTTTTGAAGGGGCATCTGATAGCCGAATAGCCTTTCCAAAATCAATCAGCATTGGATGGTACATATTGTTTACCTCTGTAAGAATAATGTTGTCACTCTTTATATCTCTGTGGAGAAATCTTTTTGAGTGTAAATGTTCTATTGCTTCACACAATTTCAGTAAAATGTTCTCTGCAGAGTGCTGTGAAAGCGACATCAATTTACTCTGGAGAGCATGGTACAAAGTACAAGAAGAATTGTGAAGATGATAAAAATATGACACAATGAAGTAAGGTTTTTTTGTCACATTTACCCCAAACAGATGGGGTATTGATGGATGGGAGCACTGTGCCATAGTATAAGCTTCATTTCTGACATCTTGTGCAGAGGACAACTGATTTAATACCTTGACAGCCAGTGGAATGCCCTTGTAATATTTCTTAACACACCGACCAAAAACACCCTCCCCAAGTTGATCCTGTACTGCATTTCCCTCTTTCTCTTTTAAAGAGTTCAATTGATGCCACTCAATTTCAGGAACATTGGGCATTTCATTTATGTCTGTGCCAATCAAGGAAAAAATCTGAAACAAAAGTGAAACAAAATCACTAAACCCACTAAAAATAACCAGTAATTCAACCTTTCTTTGATAATGTTGGGAAATTAAATCCATTGTGTTTAACTTGTATAGCCTATTGTCTTAATGGGCATTATTATAAACACATGTAGCACCTTATTTACTTGACAGCACTGTATATCTAAACCCTACTTTTAACTTAAGAAGTCCAAGTCACTTTGCAAGAACATAAAGCATGAGTCACTCTGCAAAGCTAAGGAGACATCAAAATACAAAAAAATCTCTTTAACAGGCCTAAGGTTTCCGACAGCTTTTTAAACAACATGGGGTTCGAAGTCAATTATTCGTCTCTTTATTTTGATCACTATCTTGAATATTGTTTACTTTCCCAATTCCCACTTTATTTTGGAGAATCCCACTTTGCAGATAAAAGTCAACACCCATATCCTGACTGTTTCCAGAATCCTGTATTGTATTTTAGTCCCTGGATACCAGCAATACCCTTTCATACCCTGGGAGAATTGTTGATGACAAGTCAATAAAAGCATTGTTTCTGTAACAGATGGACTTCTTAATATGATTTTGTGTTTGAGACCACCCCACCCCCCTTCTCCCCTTATCAAAGTTTATAGCAAATACTCAAGATTATAATCAAAACTTGAAGGAAAAATTTTGAATGGAGGAGAGTGGGAGGTGAGCATCATATCTCAAAAAGTACAACTACCCCAGAGATTTGTTAGAAGTTAGAAAGGTTGTTTTTTCATGGGAGTATCTCAACATTCTTGCAACTGGCTGTAGTGCCCACTTAACAGAGCAATGTACATGTTGTAGTTAATTTTTTATTTCAGTTAATTTTTATTTTTCCTTTGTTTAAAATTCATCAGCATACATCACCAAACCCAAAAACAATGGAAAAATAAAAATTAACTGAAATAAAAAATTAACTACAACATACACATAAATAACCCAACAATTTCTTGCCTTTTACTTTTTTAAGGTTGCAATCTTAATATTAAGAGCAAATACTCAAGGGTATAAGGACAACTGAAGGGAGCCCAGTGCTCTGAACCTGTAAACCTAATTAGTATCCGGCATATGACTTGTATATTATTAAGTCAGTACGGAAATCTCCTGAATTAAGGCTGACCGGGAGTACTTGGCTGCATCTAATGACACGCACACAGACACACACACACACACAACTGCGCCTTCGGCCCCGTTCGATTCGTTTCCTCATCGGATTGTACCACCCCGCAAAGAAAAAAACCTGGCTACGGCCATGATTAGCCTGCGAACAAGCTCTCCATTTAGGCAACAATTGGGAAAAGTACACGCGCGAGTTGCATCGCTCGCAATTAATCCGCCCACTATTTGCTTACCTTTGCCCGCGTACCAAATCTGGAGGCGCTTGGTAGGTTTCCGCCATTCCTTCTGAGCAACAAATCTTTGTTTTCCTTCCACTTTAAATAATACTTCCGCGCAAGAAAAAGGAGTCGTTCGCGTTGCTTAGTTTCTATCCGCAATCGGTCGGTGAGACCCTCGATGACTGCGTTTGCCTTAAACTTACATTTATCATATTCTTTTCTTCTTTGAAGTCGTTTCCTTTTCTTGCCTTGCTTTCTCATGCGACAACGCTCGGTAGCGGTATTCTCTCTCCATTTAAACGGGGTTCGTTTCTTTTGTTCGTCTTCCATGATCGAAACACGACAACAAATTCCCGCCGAAATGTGCGCCACAGTGAGATAGGCACGTAGTGTATGGGACATAATGTGCCCACATCAAAGTGCGACCTTTGGACTGCCAAAACATGACCCTTTTTTATAGACAAAAGTTGAAGAAGGACATTGATAAAAAACGAAACTTTCGTCTACTGAAATGACTAGCATTAACCAAAATTCAGCCCCAATGTTAGATTAATACACAACAAGACCAAAGGAACACAGGATAGCAACATATCATTTTAATTTCAGTCCACCAAAATTTACAATAAAGCAAGTAATTAACCCTAGACTTGCCATTAATACCAAGGCAGTTCTTTGAGTTGACCAAAATGGGTGCTTGACCCTAACCTAAACCATTAAAGATAAACCACATCATTAACTGACCACTCCAGAAAATACCATAACACACCATAATACTCTTTGTTTGTCACCCCAAAATTTTGCATTAGCATTGTCTTCAGTGTCTCTTGGGAGTTAAAAAGCATGAAAAAGGCCCCAAGAGAAACTGAAAACAATGCTTATGCAAACTTTTGGGGTGACAAACAAAGAGTATTGTGATATGTTACGGTATTTTCTGGAGTGGTCAATAACATCTGACCAATGATAACCTCAACTTGGGTATTTTAGTGAGAGACTGTACATGCGGTGCTACCCAGGTAGAAATCTTATTAAGATCTTGTAAGATCTTGTAAGAATCTTGTAAGATTCTTATTAAGATTAAGATCTTGTTAAGTTCTCGTAAGATCTTATTAAGAAATCATATCTTAAAAGATCTCTTAATAAGATCTTGACAATATCTTAAATGTCTTTGCCATTCATAAGATCTTACAAGATCTTAATACGATCTTAGTAAGTTCTTATTAAGTGACTGTAGGAATCTTAGCAAAATTCTTTAGTAAGAAGCTCTAAGATCTTGAAGAAAACTTACAAGATCTTAATACGATATTAATAAGATCTTATTAAGTGACTGTGAGAATCTTACTAAAAATTTCCTTGTAAGAAGCTCAAAGATCTTAAAGAAAACTTATTGATCTTAAATAAAAAGGTGCCAAAAGTTTTCACCTATCTCAGACTGGCCTTCTTATTAAGATTTTGTTGTAAATCATGGTAACATCTCATAGAATCCTAATGAGAATTTGAGCTGCAAAAAGTACAATTAATAACATCTTTAATTTTAAATGAAAACTTATATCATAACTGTGAGGTTAATTCACTCAGTTACAAAGCTTACTTTTTTCAAAAATAACTAAGAACTTAGTATACGCTGATCTTGTAGTAAGGCAGAGTACTTGGGCTGAAAATAAGCCACTGTGTACAGTAACCTTTTTTCTATCCAAAAAAATGATTTGACCTAGGCTTACCCTAAACTACCTGTTAACATTATCTTGCAAATCACAATTTTCGGGCTTTCCTTGAGAAGAGAAGAGAACAGAGAACAGTGTGAATTCCAATTTTGATTCCCTCAATGAAAAGATCAGTTAGGGTTAAGGAAACTATCCCTTACAGAAATTAAGTTAAAGTAATAGTCGTAATACTCTCAGAAAAAAAGTACATTTGAAGTATATTTGGCAAATGTAATTCATTTATACTTCAAATGTGATGAAATTGATGAAGGCCCGCATCGTGTAACCTCCTTTTTATCAGGATCTAAAGAAATAGAACGAGAACTGGAAGTAAACTCATCGGACAAATAATCGGCCATCTTTACGTGCAGAGAAATGCCGTGTATATGAAGGTATTGAATTACCGCTGCCTTGCAGTACTGTTGGAACATATACGGGATCTTGTGGATTTCCTAATACGGTCATGTATGAATCATTTACAAAATACCTAACTTCCATATATGGTTTTGGCGGGCGATACAGACTTCGACGTTCGAAAACGTTCGCTGTTTCGGGTGTTTCGTGCGTTAGTGGACTTTCTCCAAGATGTTTATATGCTTGAAATATTGTTGTATCTTCACAATTAGCGTACAACATGAGTGCCACGAGAAAACAGTATATCATCACTGAAATCTGGCGATACAAGTAAGTTATGTTGTGAGAAATATATCGGTTCTAGTTGTTATCGATTCTCCCAAAACATTGCACACGAGTTAAGCCTCAGGTTTTATTAAGATAGGTGAAAGCTTGCTTTCTTTGCTTTAAGTGCCGAGTAAGTTCAAAAAAATATAAAACCCAAGTCCTGTTTTCTTTTGAGGCATTTCGTTCCAGTTTTAGTGCGTAAAAGTTAGACATATCTCTTTAATCAGTTTAATAAAGTAATGGAGCAACCTTTGTTGTAGCCAAAGAGTAATAAACAGCTATGGCATACATGTATATATACTTTGGGTGTTCAAGTTATTTATTTGTGTATTTAGAGAGCTATGCCTATGAGAGCTATGAGAGCCTATACAATGTAGACGTGTCTCTTCTGTTTTTTAGAAGCGTTTCAAGGAATTGTGAACTATTATTGCACTAAACTGAGCTATGAATTATAAATGTTACATTGGACAGGGTTAACTCCTTTAAATGAAGTTGAACATAGGTATGCCTACAAGCAGGAATTTTGATTTAGGAGAAACCCTCCACCTCTTCCCTGGTTTTTAGGGGTGGGTCACTGAAACAAAAAAAAAAAAATGGTTTATTGGCATTAGTTCGATTGATAATATGGATTGTTTCTTTGCTTTGCAGGAGCCATCAGAGAAAAGTATGGTGAGAGTGTTTTAAGTAAAATGTGGAGTGCCATGAGGCTTTCTCTGAACCAGAAATGCATTGACTAAAATAATAAAAAGAACCTAAAATGGAGTATAACGCCTGTTTCAAATGTCGTGCTACTGCCGTGCCAAACTCAATTGATCAAATTAAATTCAACTTTAGCAGGGCAGTGGCGCAACATTTAAAACCAAGTCATGCTACTGCCATGCAGCACGGCAAGCCTTGCCGTGCTACACAGCAGTAGCTTGACTTATTTTCAAGCATTGTGCTACCGCCGTGCCAAACTCAATTCATAAATTATAAATACATTGAAAGTTTTGTTTCTTTATTTTTGCGTTTTGTTTTTGGCAACAGCCGTTCTATTCGAATGAATGAAATTCTACATCTGAAACCAAGTCATGCTGCAGTCAAGCTAAAGGCCTAAATCAGAGTAAAAATTGACAACAGTGGAACCCCAGTAACTCAAATAACTCAAATTATAAGTTCTGTTTCTTCTGAATTTCAACCCACTCTGTTAACTTGAATTCCCTCGATCATAGTTTACCCTGAGTTATAACTAGTTCTTGTCACTTGACACAACCTATGCCATTCCATTAGGTCTTCTTGTTGTGCAAAACACCTGAAACTTACTCAAAGCAATTTGATTTTAATTAGTGTGATGAACATTTCATATAGTTAACAGTCATTTTCCAATATTATGAGGATCATGTATACAGTTTCTTACCAGATCATGTATACAGTTTCTTACGAGATAAGTTTACTTTTTATTGCAGTGGTTTATACACTGATGTGCTAAAAAAGTAAACCATCAGTAACAGTACAGTAACTATTAACATGGCATAATGGCTTAAATTCAACCAACGTCAATAACTTGAACTTCCACTTCAAATGTTTTTGCATTTTCTTAGGGAGTTTAAGTTTCTTGGGTTCTACTGTATAATTAAAGAGAATAGGGATAGAACATTGATATCATAAGGATTGGTTTATGGGTGTATTGCAAATAGAAATTATAATTTAATAAGATGTTTTGAACAGTACAGTCAAATTAATAATAATATGCAATTACACAGTGTTATACGGTACAAAAATCATAAATTGGAGGAAATTATAATCCCTTTCTATAGAGGCCAAGGTTAAAATGCCACCAGAATTATAAATTTTGTTTCTTTAAGAAGTGATAATTATATTATTTTGTACTACGTAAACGCCTTTTTTTAGAGTTCCAAGTAGATTAAAGAGGATTTTGTCATGGGATATAACAGTTTTAGTGAATAAAAGTCTCGTCCATAAGTAACTATTGTTTGGAAAAAGGAAATGCTGGCACAACCGTAGAAACAAATATTTAGAATATCTTAGAGAAGGAACACTTTTAATATTGATACCTAATATTAGTTTTGATCTGATACGCACTTATATAATATATTAACATACTGAATTTAGGAAAAATATGGAAAGCTTCATGTACATCGTAGTTTGTAATTTGTTCCGCTTTCAGAAAATTAAAGGATGCCTGAGCTAACTTTGGTTTATGGAATTAATCATTTAAACAGAATTCAATTCTTGGTCGCTACTTGTGGTATTCCCCTCAATAATGTTAAAGTTTCAAGACGTGTACTTGTTAAGAACTCAGACTATACAATGCAATAAAAATATTTGTTGTCCGGTGAAACATGCTCAATATTGAAAGGCTTATGGCATTTACTAGAACCCAATGAAACGTATTCAAACCTAGGACGTTGAATATTATTTGCTACCTGAGCAAAGCATGCTCTAATTTAAGAGTTTGAAAACATTTGCTAACCCTAGCAAAGTTTCAACTTTGACTATACTTGCTACCTGATCAAAGACGGTTTGATCAAATTAGCAACCCCTAGCAAATTTGGTCAAAGTTGTGGTTTTTCTAACATTAGCTCCGTGAGCATACATATGTAATGCCAAAAGTTTGGTAACATTTGCTATACAAACAATCCGGTTCGCTGAGAAACATTTGATCATCATTACCACCCCAAACAAACATTGTTCAGAATTAATACTTTGCTCATATTTGCAACGTTGTGTAAACTTTATGAAAGTAACAGGTTTACATGCTTTTACAACTGGGGCAAAGGTGTACAAAAAAAGAGATTTGCGCTCATATTTGCCTAGTAAGCAAAGATAGTTCAAACAAACACATTTGAACCCTCGGTAAATCTTGTGCAAATGTGACATTTACCGGCATTGCTACGGATAGCAATGATAAACATTTGATCATAATTACCACCTCAAACAAACATTATTCAGATTTAATACTTTGTTCACATTTGCAACGTTGTGTAAACTTTATGAAAATAACAGGTTTACATGCTTTTATAACTGGGGCAAACCTGCGCAAAACAAGAGATTTGTGCTCATATTTGCCTAGTATGCAAAGATATTCAAACAAACACATTTGCATACACATTTGAACCATCGGTAAATGATCCTAAAATCCATGACTACACATTATCTTTGCACAAAGAGGTAAATCTTGTGCAAATGTGGCATTTACCGGCATTGCTATGGATAGCAAATCTGGTGCAATATTTGTCTTTGCACTTGAGCAAAATTATGCAAATGTGGTATTTGCTACACCTTTGCTGTAGTTTGGTTACCCTTGTAAATCCATTTTTTCGTCCAGTGAGGGAGCCGAGAAATGACGGGAAAATATGCATATTGCAGTACTGTCCCAAGGACTTTCGTCCATGATTGTAGTTGATTAGCTAAATGTTCAACGTAGGTCGACTTGTGAAAAGTGATAGGAAACTCGAACTAATCAACAAAAACATTTTGGGTAGCGTTGTAATACGCTCTTCGATCAACAGTCGAATGTTGTCGAATGTTAAAGTCGAATTTTGACACAAAAACGGGATACACATTTAACAAAACTGTCGCTTCCGTGCCACTCGGTACAAGCTTATTTATATACCAAAACAAAGCCCAATAATTTTTCTTCCACTACTTTATAATTTCTTTTTGTACCGAGTGGCACGGAACATGTAGTAAACAAAGAGAGTAAAAATTACCCACCTTTTCGGCCTGTCTTCCACATGCGAACCAGCGATCCCAACGTCAACAAAACTGAATCAGACCATGCCACTGCGATTTTTCGCCAGTTCCAGGACGCTATATTCTCTAGAGAACACATCTCCGTCAAAACTTCGACCAAAATAATTTTTGATCTCTTACAGTGGCAAGAAATTACAACGTTGTCACTGCCAAAAAAAGCTGCTATCGCTTCTTTCATCTCAACAACATTTCGCGGGCATTTTTGCCTCGGAGCCAATGACATTGCCCGAAATCGATCACGTGTCATTTTTTGCAGAGCATGCGTAGACATTTTTCGCCGGTGAAGTTGGGGCTCATCAGCATGGTGGGCGCATGCGTAAGGTACTGGCCTTACCGCGGAAAACCGCGGAGTTGGTAGGTGTGCTTCATTGCTGTCAGTTGGTATTATAAAAATATTTATTCGAATTAAAAACATTCCATTTCAATATAAAGAAAAACCTGTCCGCCTCTAAAATTCAAAAGTTTCTTTCAACTGTCTAAGAAAAATACAGATATAATAATAATAATAATAATAATAATAATAATAATAATAATAATAATAATAAGTCTTTAGTTACATTAAAAGAATTACAAGGCTTAAAAAAAAGAAAAAAATTCCACATTACATTAATAGCTACTCTCTATATTTGTAAAAATAACCAATTAAGAAACTATTTTTAAGACGCTGGGTATTAACCCTAGGGAGTTGACAGATAGGAACTCAGAGGCGCACTGAGCTTTCTTTCGTTTTGGGGACGGAAGGGTACAGAGGGTGACCGGGCATACTGGAGATCTTGAATAGTGAGCGATCTACCTCTTTTAATACGTTATATGTGTCAATTTGGTAATGAAGTATATTTGCGTTTAAAGCAGCCCTGTAGAAAATTCTGGGCCGCTGTTAATTCAGGTATTGAGGAGGCGTATACGGATAGACCGTACGTTAGTTTCGGTAAAACAATTGATCTAAAAACGTAATCTACATCTGGTTGTTGGTATCCCTCTTTACGTAAACATCTTATCACATAAAGACACTTGTTGGCCTCCTGCAGCTTAACCTTAATATGCTCATATCTGTGATTACTTTGTAAAGTAACCCCTAACACTTTTAAACAAGAAACTTGCGTTATATTGTTCACAGGGTCTATATCATGAGAAACCTTCTTGCAAAGTATCAGTTGATTGCATTTTTAGGGATTACATGCCATGGCATTATCTTGGGTCCAACTGAAAAACTGATTTGCCACCACTAATTTTCCTTTTTTTTCCTTCTTCTTCTACTTTATTAATGTATCCCTACCTTACTATATACAATGTAAATATTTTATGAAGTGTGAATAATAAAATTGAATTGAATTGAGTAGTGAAACATAAAGCAGCAGTGATGAGCAGGGGCCATGAAACTATCTCATGTACATAACCCTCAATTGTAGTAAATATCTCAGTGACCAGGCCTTGGTGATTATTCATTTTTAACTTGCAATCTGTCAGTCACATCACTTCAGTGATTCAGTGCATGAGTGCCCCTGTATTGGTGTTTACATCTCAAATTATGATATACTATAATTATAATAATTATAATTATTATAAGTATTCAATGCAAGATTGCAAAACTTTCCGTTATTCACTCAAAAGAATAACAATACACAACATTCAAAATAGGATCACAATTTTATTTTAAAGACCACATCAGTAATGATAATTCTTGCTGTATTTTACAACATTGCAAAAACGTTAACAGTTTTTGCAATGAACTTGTGTGGGCTCTGTTGCTTTAGCTTGTGGTTTGAATTGACAATGTGTCTGTGCAGTTTACATCAGGCTCGGAGTTTTGGGAAGACTAAAATTGAAAAAAGCATACCTTTTGTTTAATGAGGGTTATGGCGACCAGAATGTTGGTAATACTAAGGAATTTACTGGATATTAAAATATCATACCATTCAGATTGCACCATAATCCTGATAGATTTTAATATTTTAAAATAAAAATTTACAAATAGAGCTTTAAAGCCTTTTCTAAAAGCTCAAAGGAATGTTAATAGTGGTAACAGAAAAAATAGTACACTACAAGAGCAAGGTGGGACCAATAACAGTGTTTACAAGGGTGTTACTAAACAGAGTAACGCAGTAACGAGTAACAAGTAACGAGAAAACGAGTAACGGGATAAAAATTCAAGAGGTTAAAAAAAATCCTAATGAAAGAAAAAACAAAAATAGTTGTAATATCCTAATAATGACCTTTACCAATCTCAAAAAGTATGCATATTCCAAAAAGTGCTTAAAACAACGACGTCAACTCCCCCAACCTACCCCTCCCTCCAGCAAAGTCGAAGGTACTTTCGTGCCGAAAAAGTCACCTGGCTACAGCTGTTCTTTACAAGTGAATATGCCCTACTGTGATCCAGCAGACAGAGTAACAAAAATATAAACGGCAAACTGATCCTTACGGCGATGAAGAAGTAAACAAAAGGATAAAACAAAACAATATGTAATTATTTAAAAAAGTTGCCCAATATTTCGGTTTGAAGACAAACCTTCTTCAGGGGCTTAAAAAATGGAAATAAAAATAAAAGTTAGTTACAAATACGAATTTGAAAATGTGACAATAAAAACAATGGATTGTTACTGGTATAGGAGACCAGGTGGTATCATATATCAGTGAGCTTCGTCACGTCTATTTATTCCTAGGGGAGATAATGTGTTTGCTTTGTGTATTAAATGAGCTTCTCGAGCCTTTCTCTTAGAACGACGCCATTCTAATACCAGGTCGTAATATTAGAGAGTGATCGTCAAAGCAATGTCTAGAAGACACGACCATTCCTTTCCCGAAGGGATCATAAGTGGGACCGAGGGCTCTTCTACGATTTCAAAATACTATTGGTTGTTGCTATCTTAGCTCAGGCGTTTCATATAGCACACCAATACTTTTTTAAGTTTGTCGCAAGCGTAGTCTGCAACAAAGCCGTTTTTAGTGTCGTCAAGCAACGATCGGGGAGCGTTGCGTGATGACACTAACAACGGCTGTGTAAGCAGACTATCGCAAGCGTGACAAGAAGAGGAAAAAGTTCCTGACAGAATTCAGCGCTGACAGGGGCGTATAGTAGCTACCTTTAAGCTATTAAGCCCGGGCTTAACAAATTAAAATTTGGTCCAAAATGAGTTCATGAATTGCAAACTATTAGGGAGTGAAATTGCAGCTAATACAGGTACCAATGTCTGTGACGATTACGCAAAATGACACATATTTCACAAGGGAACTCTGTCGCTGGCAAATTAAATGCCATTTTGGTTTTCGTAGTAGATATGTAGGGGTCCTCTTTGGTTACTTTTGATTACCTGCTAGAATCATTTGGTTTCAAAACTTTTGAATTTAGAGGATCTCAACTCCAAAATAACATCTAGTATTAAAACTGGCCGTTTACTCCTCGTTTGTTCTGTTTCTTCAGTGTTTGGTTTCGTGTATATTTTTTTTCCTCGGGGACGCTGGACTTATTCGACTTAATGGAATTGACTTTGAAATATCAAGTAGCCAAGTGAATCCTACAAAAAAAAAAAGAGTTAATTTCACACCCAGGCAGTAACTATGCTCCGCGTGTATTCTGCATTGATTGATGTTAAACGCAACTTCAAGCTAACCAATGCATTTGAATGTGTCTTTACTTTAATTTAATTGAAAATCGATCTAAAAACTAGTCTCGCTCTGCAATTCTATTTTGCCGCCAATATTCAAACTTCAGAGTCTTTGCATCGGGAGGTTATTTTTAAACATGATTTATAATTCCTTTTAAACCGATAGAAACGTTCACTACAATTAACTTTTGAAAGGTAGCCATGATTAAGTAGCTTTAAGTCGAATCCCTTATTTTCGAGAGGACGAGTAAAAGAAATTGAAAGTTGAGCAGGAAAGGTAATAACCTCAGGAGTAATAAGCAAGCAAACTGTTTCTAAGCCTTGGCAATCGAGTACTTGGTTAGTTGATAACCGTAATAAGGGCCCAATGAGGTTCTATTATTTTCATTTACCTGGCAGAGCTATTTCTATTAAGAAATGAAATAATTGTGGCAATAAGAAAGAAAATCTGTACCTCGCCTTCCTCCATGGTTGCTCCTCGGTCTCCTCGTGGCCGTGAGAAAATATTTTATTTATTTATCTTTTAACCTCTAGAATTTTTATCCCGTTACTCGTTTTCTCGTCACTCCGTTACTCGTTACTCGTTACTGCGTTACTCTGTTTAGTAACACCCGGTTTACAAAACTAGAGGGCTCTCTGTGATCTGTTGCCTTACGCCAAATCTTTCTGACAGTTTCCTTAAAGTCTCGTAGTCGTCGTGTTCCAGTCGAAGAAAGGTGTAAGAAAAAAATTTATCTTCGAAGACTTCGCCAGCAGTAAAAGCAAAAATCACCACCGGCGATATAAATAAACTTAGCATTGGGGTCATTCACTGTAAGTTTGGCGAACTGTAAGCTTACCTCCATGCGCTCCCTCTTCATGCGAAGATTTCTTTCAGATTCAAGATCCGTTGATTGATCTTTCTTCCATATGCTAGCAAACGATCCAAGTTTAATTTTCCGCCTCTGGTTTGCGTTGAAAGGCCCGCCCGTAAATGCCATTGCAGCACTCTTCGAAGTTATCAAACCGAGAAAACAGCGAAACTGCAAGCTGGAAACAAACCTATTCCTCGAATATGTCACATTCAGTTGGTCAGACTCGCGTTCAGCTCAATTCTATCGATTGAAGCGGCTGCACACATACGGAGCCTAATGTAGTAAGATCGAAAGAGTTTTCCTAAACAGCAAAATAAGGTTGTTGAGCATGGTTCTTTGAAGAAAATTGTGTGTACTGTCCTAAGTAAATGACGTCACAAAGCAAGTGCCTTGTCTTCTTGGTAACCAGGCCACAGGAACATAGCGTTGTAATGGCGGATGAAAATTCAGAATGGTTTTTGAGGGCAAAAAAATACCACTTTCCTTAATCGTATGAAGTTATGATTTGCACACCACGTACTTCAAGTACTAAACTACCAATCTAGCGAAAAAAAAACGGTAGTCAAAAATTTGATCGTAGTAGCACTTTAACTAGTGGAGTAATCCTCGGGGGGTCACGGGAAGACATCACAACTCTCCTACACGGGCCTATTCGTCCCCCCCCTTCCTCCTACGGCCCTTTTTACCTGTTAAAACTTCCAAATCGAATTTTGTCACCTTCTCCGTGTATTTTGGGAATAGCTTGTTTGATTATTTGTGAAATTTCTTTGTTTGTTACGGCAGCAATCCCCAGGAACTTCTGCTCGTAACTTACGCGATTTGACGTCGCTTGCTCGGAGAAACTGGAGGTGAATCAGTGAATAGCAATGGATATCCAGAGGTTAAATAGCAACTCACAGAGCGCGAAAAACACTATCCACTGTTTTAGTATACATGTATACTTATTTCTTTTTCTCTCAAGGCCACAAGCTCCAATACGGCTGTTCCCGGTACACATTTTATGCTGCATTTCAACAGAAGTCAGTTAATTTTGAGAAGAGCAGAGCCGCGTGCAAAGTTAATGGAAGTGACCTTGTTTCTATTGAAAGTAACGAGGAATGGAACTTTCTGAAAGACACTATAAACAAATTTGAACAGAGTGATGGAAATGAATACTTCATTGGTTTAACCAAAGACAAAGACGGAAGTTGGAGGTGGATAAGTAATAACAGCACAGTGAATAAATCCTATTGGGCAAGACACGAGCCCCAAAATGGAAATAAAGACGAGTGTGCTGTAATGTACAAGGATTATAACAAAAACTATGGTTTGTTTGATGATTTGCCTTGTACAGAGAACAGGCATGGGTATATATGTGAAAGTGAGTATCATGTCATGTGTTGAATATAATTCCTAACAACTGACTAAGGTATGGCTTCAAGAAACAATACTCCGTGTCTTTCCAGTGTTGTTATGCATTTCCTATATGACATGTTAATTGTATAAATAATATATATGAGGGAATTATTTCATTGTATTTTATTATCAATTTGGTGTAAATGTATCTCGCCCCGATGAGAAACTATATTCAGTTCAACTATGCGTGAAGTACAACGGCTATTGGAATACGAACTGAGCTAAAAACAACAAAAGTACAAAGGACAAAATCATGAATATGCCTTCTAGAATAAATATTACCTTCTATTCAAACGAAGTATTCCTTATTTCTACGCCCCGTACATGTTTTCATGCCCTCGTTTCGCCATACCTTTTTCAGGTGTTCTGAAATCAGCAAACTGTTCAACTTATAATATAACTGCGCCATCTACAAAGAGTCTTAGACTGACAAAAACTTCAACGACAGGTAAGTTGTTCCTAACTAACTTTTTCTACTCATTGTTTTTCTGAATAAATAAATCGTTTCTATAAATTCCGTTGTTTGAGGTAATAATTAAAAACTTTCAACGTCGTAATTTCTGAATTATATAATTCATGTAGCTGAGCTAGAGGGTTTTCTAGAACTTAACACAGTAAAAATCACGGATAAAAAACGACATTTCGACCGGTCTTCGGTCATTTTCAAGTAAGTAAAAAAAGGTTAATGAATTAGCATATATATGTGTAAGGTGTAGTAAGGTGTAAAAATTGTTAAGAACAATAAAAAATGTTTAAAATGATAAAAGAATGGAAGTGAGTCTGATTGTACATTACACTAGGTCTCAGTTCATTAAGACAAAACATTTCAAGCACCAGGCAGTCAAATTTGTTTTTACACCTCGCCTGTTGATTAATCTGACCCTTTTGGTGTTATTTTACCATCATTAAAGACCAGTCCCAGTCAGCTGACATTGTTCGACGTCAACTTCAGGGTCTGAGTCACAATATTCACACGACCGTGTCTCCAGTGTTTGTCAGCAAAAAGATTGAACTCGATCTTAAAATTTGAGAAGCTAAGCCACCTCGTGTCAACCAGCAATGTCTTGTTCACAAATTTGAATGTGACCTGTGCGATGCAGGTTATGTTGGTTACACATCTCGCCACTTGTACCAACGAATTGAGGAACACAAAAGCGCAAGTTCATCCATCGTCTATTGTACAGCATTGTTCAGCTCCTAAAGATCGTAGTAATAATTTTAGCATTTTAAAGAAGTGTACAAGCAAATTTGACTGCCTGGTGTTTGAAATGTTTTTTTATTAATGAACTGAGACCTTGTGTAATGTACAATCAGACTCACTTTGTGCAAAAGTTTTTAAATAGCTCATTTAATTAGATTCTGTTGTTGTTTTTTTCGGAATGCTTTATTTCATTCTTTTATCATTTTTACACCTTACACACACATATGCTAATTCTTTCAACTTTTCTTTTTTACTTAAAAAAAATGACCGAAGATCGGTCGAAACGTCGTTTTTATCCATGATTTTTACAGTGTTATAAAATTTCAGATCATTCATTGCTCACAACGTCAAGGCGTGTAATTGCAGGGCCAACGAGTAAGCCAACAACGCCAAAGGAAAGCGACAAACCATTATCTGCTACAGGGCAACATTTTATATCCTATGCACGGAGTCCATCTACAAAGGACGGTTCAAAGGCAATTGCTACTGCAAGTACGTGCAATTTACTTTGACACGTCTTCATGTTTCATGAAGTACTTAGTGAACAGATGAAGTCCTACTATCGAGGACATTTATGTGACTTTCTGGAGACAATCAGGTGCACGAAATGTCAGATCAGTGGATGTTTACAGGGCGAAGTCAGTCAGTCCGTTTTCTCGAAGAATTACGTGGCATTGCTGCGGTTCTGGGGATATTGTTCTCCTTTTTGCTTCCGACTGCATACTCAGCACTCGTTAAGCCTTCTAGCGGTTGCCACTGAGGAGTGGATAAATCTCTTGCCTTTAGCACATCTCATGTCATCCGGCTACATAAAGATGTCATTAAACAAATGTGCCAGTTTTTTATTGTTTTTCTTTTCCTGTCATACTCTAGCAGTAAAAGTAACGGCCTCGTCATCTCACAAGCAGTTCAGCGTTGAAGAGTCCAGTACAGAACCCGTCCCGAACACATCCAGGAACACAAACACCGGACTAAGCGTTGCCTATACAAATTCAAAACGTAGGTGCATTCATAGATTCTTTGGCCTGCTTAGGTAAAGTTGGGGCAATGTACAGCCTTAACATTATTGAAACAAATTAATTAATGTTTTTTGGGATAACTACTTTAAAAAAAGCTGGAAACGTACAAGCTCGGTCAAGTTAATAAAGCCTTAAGTTTGTTTTGTAACCCGCCGAGAGGGAAACAGATTAACTTCTGATGGATGGGGTGATTAAGGAGTTTTTTTTTCAACTTTTCGTTGTTTATCTATTTTTGCAGCGGCAGTTCCTGAGGGAGTCATCGATGAATCTCCTGATATCACTGTAATCATCTTAATTCTTCTAGCTGTTATCATACTGGCTCTTTTGATTGTATTTTTCATCATTTTTTCTCAGCGGCGTCGCAGAAACAAAGCGAAAGGTACTCTTTGTTATTCTGTTCAGTAGCACTTTGTTTTTCATTCTGAAGGGACTGTAATCACCACAACCAAGCTATGCTTGTTGCCAAAAAATATTATTTTAAGATTAAAGGAAATACTGTTTTAAAAAGATTGACTGCATGTCCCGTAGCCATGGTGCTGCGCCGATGGTAGAAGGAACACAAAACTTTGGAACTGAGTTCGTAAGAAAAGTAAATGGACACGGCTTTTTTAAAACTTGTTTTGGTCAATTTACTTTTTATGACTCTGTAAATCATAAAAAAAACATAGTCCATAAAGCAAAATGCCAGTTTTTAACTTCTCCTTTCTAAATTTAAGAGTACATATACTGTCTTACAGTTTTTGTTGCTCCTTTTTTAACGATATCGTCTTCTTTTGCACTTCTTTAAGTTTCGTCTCAGTCAGGAAAACAACCCCATGACCGAAAAAATTACCTGCATAGCTCCACCAAACTTACAGTTCATGTTAGCATGTCACAAGCACAGGAAGAACTTATTACTAGTAAGACTGATGGAGAAAACAACGAAGAGTACACCTATGCAGTTGTAGATGAAAGTAAGCAAAAATCCAGGTGTGGCCAGCAAGGCCCATCCAGCTCTGAAGGAGGAGTGCAATCACCCCCAAATGATGATCATACTGCAGCAGACCAATTAGTATTGCAGAAGAATACGGAAAGGTGTGATAAAGACAACGATGAAAAGGAAAAAGGGCCCCATGTTTACGCGAACGTGCTTGTTAAAGAAAGTAAAGCGGTCATGTTTTGTAAGACAACAGTTTCTCGGGATGCGAGCCTGGACGTTACCTGTGCAGAAGGCAACTCGGCTGTGGGTGGGGATCCCGTGGAGCATTTGAATCATTCATTTTTGAAAAAAGGAAAGGAAATAAACAGCATCGAGGCCACCAGTGAGCAGGATCCAAATAGCGGAACTGAGTGCAACGATCACTTTTATGCAGTTGTTGACAAATCAAAAAAGAAGCGAATGGCTCCTAAGGTAGATACTTGAAATCTGTGAATGATCATGTTAGTCGAGATTACCTTTTATAAGGATGCTTAGGGAATTTTCACACTCTTTATTATGCACGATACAATATACAACACAATCAATGTATTTGTGTCACAACAAGGGGTAGGGTTGTCCCAAGTACCCGAGCCGGAGGCTCATATATAAAACGGATGACGAAAATAGTAATGAATAATACCGTAAAGTTCCGAAAGTAACGGATTTAGCACCCTACTGCTATCACTACTTTCGCAGGCTCGTTACTTTCGGGAGGTCGTTACTTTCGGATGGCTAAAACGTGTACTCCAGATGGGCACTTCAAAAAAATAAAATCGCGAAAATTGTAAAAGGAATACTTTTTGAAAAAAAAGGTTATGTAAGTCTACTTTAAATGTTATAAATATGAAGGTCAAATAACCATTATTAATAAACTTCGGATCAGTGTGGCATTTGTTCAGGATATCTATCATGTCCGTTGTTTTTTGCAAAAAGGGAAATTAGTTTAATTTGAGGTCTCTACTTTCGGAGGGTCGTTATTTTCGGGGGGATCGCTACTTTCGGAACTATACGGTGATACAATACTGATGAAAATTATAATAATTAAACAGGTGATAAGTATATAAGACAATGATACAAGATTTAATTTTAATACATTAAAATGTATCCGGGAATGTATATCTAAGAAGTACACAGTCAAGTAACACCCTCCCTCATCCTGCTAACTAAAAACTATGGATATCTCACTCAGTGCCGGTACAATAAATCGATTTTGAATATAAGAAAAGCTAAAAACCCTAGCACATACAATACTTACATTGTGGCTTTTAGGGCTTTTAAAGCATAATAGTTTGCGGATTCAAGTTGTTTCTTGTTCCGAGTTTTGTTAATTGCTAATATTAGTAGAGTACAATATTCAAGGTGTGGAAGTATATAAACCTTGTACAACATAAATAAGTGAGATTTCAATAGGCACCAGCTTTCTTAGTCGTCTTAGAGCTCCAATCTTGGCAGAGACCGTCTTTAAAACAGCCGATAGGTGGTCTTTAAAGGCCGGACAGTTCATCGTAGATATGAACACCACGAATCTTCTGGAAACCATTTATTTCGATAGCAGAGTCGCCAATTTAACAGGTACTTGAGAGTTTGGGTTTTCTTGCCATGCTCTAACAAGTAATTTGAGGCAAGCCAGGATGTCAGTGAAAGATTAAGATTTTTATTAAGAGATAGTTCCAAAGCTGAAATGTTGTTATCGGATGCATAAGCATCGCAGTGTTATCGGTGTAGAGTCAGGGTTCAGATCGTTGATAAATATATTATACAAGAGTGGCCCCAGGAGGCTGCTTGAGGAACACCACAAAACACCGGTAACCAATCTGAAACTCTGTCAACCTTAACTCTTTGTTTTTGACCAGTAAAGTAGGAATGCAACAAATCAATTGCCTCGTCATCATCAACGACCACCATTTTTTTTGTAACGAACTTTTAGTTTTATCTTCATTTTCTTTTGGCCCCTGAAGAAGGTTTGTTATCAAACCGAAATATTGGGCCATTTGTTTAAATATATATTTTTCGTTTTATTCTTTTGTTTTCTTGATCTTCATCGCCTTGCTGTAAGGATCAGTTTGCCGTATCATAGTTTTCTATAAGCTGTTATCGTACTGATCCAGGTCTACAACTGTATGTGAGATCCGGAAACACTCATTGGTTTATCGCTGTGGACTTGCTGATATTCTATATCCTTTGCTATATATTTTTGCGGACTTGACAGTGCACAACGTTAACCGTAGCATTTCTATCATTTTGATGCGGTCATTGACCAATGAATAAATAAATCAATAATCATTCACATTTTGCAAGGATTTTGCACGGTCTCTTCTTTCTTGTTTTGTTTTTGTTTTCAGATTGTTTTATTACTTTTTATTATTATTATTATTTTTTCATACAGAAACCTCTTCCTTACTGCAGTGGCCACCTCATGTATGCAGACATGAGCCACTTACCGAACAACAAAAACGGGAAAGTTCACAGAGCATGCGCTTCCACGGTTTACGCTGACATCAATCATTCTGCTAAGGGAAAAGTGAAGACTGGATTGAAGCCAAGGCTACCAACAACGTGATAAAGTACATTAACCTTTGGACGTACAGGGGAGGGGGGGGGGGGGGGGTTGGGCGGTTGCCACCCCTCCTCTGAAATTTTTCTGTATATAGACAATTAAACATCAGCACCCTGACGTTTTCAGTAGCAGCTCGTTTATCCCTCGCGCGCATTTTGAGACAAGTTTGGTGATGGTCAGTTCCTATGTTTACTGATATGACGTCATAAGTAGCAGGTGGTCAAGCCATATTAGAGTGAAAATGCATGTTTTTTTCATCTTCTTTCAACAATTAAAGTAAACCTGTGGATAAACAGATGCAAAGTACTTTGCTATGTGATATTTTATATGCCAAGCACAAAAAATATCAATTCCTACAGTTTTACCCTGATTTCTAAATCCTGGTAAAATTCAAGATGGCGGCAAAGATGGCGACCATTGTTGGTGACAGGTCACAGGTCTCCAGCAGCTCTTGATCACCACCCATAAAATATGCCCCATCTTGTTGAGAAGAGCAAAGGCTTTCCAATGAAGGCAAAATCGTTTCGACAAAACCTCTTTGGAGGAGTTCCATCACTCCCCCGTGTACCACTGTGGGGTATGACATTGCGTGTACGGCCGCGTGTACGTCCCAGGGTTAACAATGAATACTATGTTGTCTATGTAATATAATGATGTGGCTGTTTAGTGGGGCCATGTATATGCTTACATCATCCAATGTTTAGAACGCTAATCACAATTAGAGCGATTTTCGTAAGACCTTGAAAAATGGTTTCCGTAAGTGTTCGTTCTTTGTTTCATCAGCCAATGGATGAAAAGATCAAAACATGGCCTCTTTGTTTTCCCGCCAAAGAAACCCTAATATGGAGAAGGCATTGTTCGATTGGCCAATCGTGTTGTAGTATGACGTCAAAGCGAAGTATCGGTTGATTTCTAGAAAGTTCTCGGGCATGAAGTTTTTTCACCGGAGCGTTCGCTTAACCAATGAAAAGCCAGACGCGTTTGTCTGTCCGTTCGATAAACCAATCAAATCGCTCTATTTCCGTTCGTTTGTCGTTTCTGTTTTGTTCGCGCGCTTTCATTTCAAGGTCACACGAAAATCGCTCTAATTGAACAACACATGTTAAAAGAGTAAAGACTACATTACACGAAGTAGGTGAAAATCGTCTCTCAACGCTTGTTATTGTGAATCGAGTATTTCTAACTCTTGAAGATATTTGTACAACGATCTTTTTCCAATTACAACTTTTTTTATGGACGATTCATATTTTTAGAAAAAAAGTCTGAATGAATGTTGCATATTTGTGATTGTAGTTCATGTTTAATCCCACTGAGCTTATGAATTCAACTCAAGACATTTGAGTTTTTGCCTTGGCCTGAAGTGGCTGTGAACAAGATACAATAAAATAATGATAAAATGTTCTAACATGTAAACTGAACAACTAAATTGTTATTAAAATATGCGAAGACATAACAATTGTATGGAGTTGTGTTGTTGTGCTGCATCTGAGATATTTCTAACTCTGGCAGAATCACTGACACGAGATTTTCTAAGGTGCAAGCACCACCAAGTTTGAATTTAGCCTGTTTCAGGCGCTCATGTCAGTAGTACGGATTACCCGTAAGTTATAGGCACCGGCGAAAATATGAACAAATCGAGCAATTTTACGCGAAGCTGAACTTGATTTATCGGTCGTCGTCTGCTTTTGACGCTTCATTGAGTTATCCTGCTGCAATCTTTGATCCTCGTTAATGTTAAAAAAAAAAAAACCAGATATTAAGAAGCCAGTTCGAAATTGAAGTCAGTACATCCTTTTAAAATGCGGACAATGCCTATTTTCAGTTGCGGTCTCCATATATAGAATATTCTAGTGATTCTAGTGACGTTTTTTGCGACTTCCGTCGTCGTCCTGCGAATAGCGCCGTACTCAAATGCTTACACGTCACCTTTTACATGTACCATAGATTTACATCCAATTTGAAGCATATTACTCCGTAGAAAATTGTAAGGAAATAAACGATGCACCTGAAGAAAGCTCCTTTACTGCCGATTCTCTTGGCATGGAAGCTGATGTGGCTTGGGGCAGGCAAGTTCATTTTAATTCTATGTTATTTACGCCAGGTAATCGAACCATCTCCGCTGTTTAGAGATGGTTGTTAATGTCAGACAGTCTGTTCATGACTTAAGATAACTTACAGGCCAAGGATAAACATGGAATCGACAAGCTTGTCGTACATATCATGCATGGTTAGTGATTCCTTTAAAGTAGGTGATGGTAAATAAAAAATGATTTAACTCAACAAAATTGAAAAAAATTAAGCCAGTAAATCATATATTACCTCCAGGTCACCTGCAGCAATTATCAACCGACAAGGTGTAGCCTTTTGTAGCTTCTCCATTCTCGATTAATGAAAATTTGATCTTTATTACCATTACCTGAGAACATTATTTTCACTTCTGACACAAGTCAAATGTAAAGTCACGCAAATGAGGTGAAAGAATCGCGTGACTTGCTCGTCGCGTGAATATCCAGAAGCGTACATCATGTTATCGAGTCTTGGCGTGATGCAGTGGTATGATTCTCATACCCATGTTTACCTTGTGTTGGTGAAGTCGAGAAAACTAGTGGTGGGTTTGTCTTCTGGTGAACAGGACACCGACTATAAGTTAATGCTGAATCTTTTCGCGGATGTTAATATGTAATTGTGAGAGACTTGAATACCGATCACGCAAGGCCTTGTTTTGTGGGACATACGCCATGCAGTTGTGTCTGAAAAGACCTGAATTAGTGAATTGTTTTTCTCAAATTGGAGGGGTGACTTTCCTATTTTCACCTCTAGTGTTTTACCTGGTCATTTTTCTCCTTGGTTAATGAATGATTTCCCAGTAATCGGAGACTTAGTTATGCGTACAGGATTATGGGATTGCCAGGGGGCAAACATTGCACTGAGTCGCTACAAAGAAATGTAAGGCATGGAGTTTAGAATGCCGCGTTTTGCAATGATTTTATGAGAACGGAGGTGAATAATATTGGTGCTTTGAAATTGTAAGTTTTTGGGGGATCAATGAGATGAATTATATCGATAAACACTTGCGAAGGTCGACTGAGCTGTGAAATTTAGGGGGTGTTTACATAACACCGGGGCGACTTTCGCGCCGCGACGAGTTCACTCCGGTTCCCTCTCATGGCTCTACATTTGTTTACATGATACCACCACAAAAAGTCATGCCGGCGCGAGTCGCTCCGGCGTGAGTTCACTCCGGTTGTCGCGCCGGGGCGAGAATTTCATTCCAGTACGAAATCTCGCAACGGTATCATGTAAACACGAAACGACCACCCGTTTCGGTGTGAAATCGGTCTAATGTTCGCGATTTTGAATCATACGTGCATTTTATCAACATGAAGTGTACCTTCAAATAACGAGATCATATGTGAAATAACCCAGTCATCATGTAAACGCGATACGAAATCAAAAAGTCATGTCGGTATGAAACTCGCGCCGGTGCGAGTTTTCTCATGTAAACACCCCCTTACTGAATGGTCTCGAAATATTTTGTACTCACTTTCTCGGTATAAATGCGCGGGGAATGACTCCTTTAAGCCTTTCCAGTTGTAGCTCCATGCGCTGCTCAATTTCATTGCTTTTCACAAAGAAGCTTGCATTTCTCCGTTATCGGCAAACCTTTTTAACAGAAAGCGCAGGAAATGAAAACACAACTTAGCACCTCATATAGAGATTTTAATCCATGGTGAATCAATAGGTATTGGGTAAGGTCAGCCCGCGATCGAGCTTTGCATGGCTTAATGAATGAATGAATGAATTAATTAGATCGTTTTTTTAAATTAATCCAGATGGCGAGAAAGGGTGTTCTTGTTACACCTTTGTAAGTGATCAATCAATGCCGTGGCGGAACGCACAAACTTCCTGTAAATACAATAAGAAACATCTCTTGGCCATGGAAACGGAGAGAGTGGCAGTTTATCAAGAATGAGCTTATGAATCGGACAACATTCACAAATGAGTGGCACATAGGGTTGTTTCGGAGTCCAACAGTTGGTAACTGGACTTGGGTCAATGGTAAACCGCTGACTATAATGAAATGGCGGGATTCTGAACCTAATAGAAACAGTTACTACGCTCTCATTGCTAAAGAACTTCCTAGAGGTTCTTATGTGAAATTTGACAGCATCAGCGGCGACATTCAAAGAGCCTGGATATGCGAGGAAGAAACAGGTGTGATTGTCAATTGTATTTTTAATTTTCAGATTCTTGTGGTCCAGCTAAGTTCCAAATAAAGTAATCAAAATAATGAAAGCAAGAAATGGTGACGTTGTGCCTGCCAGTATGTCTAACTGATCGATTGAAGTCCTTTTTGGCAGAATGTCACTTTGAGGAAAGTTTTAAGCAAAACAACGGTGCTTTCCAGTGCTTTCCGGATTCCACTACAGAATATTTATCAAGTGTTAGGATTCAACGTTTTGTCAGGTGATTCCTACACTGTGAATCAGGTGATAAAGTAACTCGGCAGATTGCAGTAGCTCGTAACAGTCATTATCAATCATTCTACAATACATACCAGTGCTATCACTTGTACACGTGTACAGTATACGAGAGTCACGCATCCTGAACGTTCACCAGTTATCGTTGATCGGAACGTCTAAATTCTGCGCGAAAAGCTATCAGTAAAGTGTGAACACCTACATATACGATATGTGACTCTCCAATTTACAGATCAGCGCGGTGCGGCTTCCTCTCATTTACAGAAATCAAACCGACATCCGTTGTTATGTGTGAACGGAAGCCCTATCTGGTATGGTTTTCGTGCTAGCGCGAAAGCTATCAGGTATAGTGTGAAAATAGCCTACGTCTAACACAATGAAAATACTAGGTAAAAAAGAAAAAAGGATTTTCAGCCTTTCACATCTCGATATCATCTTTAGTGATATGAAAAGGAAACATACGTTTAGAAAATTATATTCAAATTATATAGGGTACGACTCCAAATGCCTTCTCTGTAACTTCTGGACAAACTTTGTACTGAAACTACAGTACTGAGAATCGAAATAATATGCGAGAGAATTTCCAAGGACTTACTATGTATATAGGATGAGGTTAATTCAGCTGTTATCTTCTAAGAGCATAACCAGAAGGAGGGATCATTGTTTACAGCTTGTACTCCGTCTTCTAGACCAGTTATATAATATTTATTTTCGTTATTTTGTTTGCTTTTAAACCCAGACACCTGTCAAGGGGTTTGTATGTATCATAATCCAGCTGTAACAACAATAGCAACGCCACGAGTAATCGCTGCCACTACGAAAGAAAGCCGGACAAGTTTCAACATAGCAGATCCTACATATTTTTCTTCAGGTTTGCATAGTTATATGACATTGTGTCTTTTGTACCTTCACTGTGTCTGCGTCTGCTTCTGTGTTTAGGTAGATGGATGGATGGATAGATATTAATCAACTAATCAAACAAAACACACAACTAATACAAATTAAATTAATCACATTTAATATCTGAATAAAAAAAGTACAACGTGCCCCGATGGTCGATAGTGTACATTGAACTGAGAACTAGAATCCGAAATTCGACGGAAATTCGACGAAATTCGACTGGTTAACTCCCTCAGAAGAGGTCGTTCAAATAATAAAATGGCATACACTAAAAACTGGCTACATTACAAGGGTACTAGTCTTAACGTACATTTCTTTTTGCGGAGTGTGAGGAGTGACCGCGTGCGGTTGTGTGTCTAACTGCTCCGTTGCGGAAAGACACTTTTGTTGTCTTCTCTTTTTTTCCTATATATTTCCTGGCCCGCCTAGACTAGCTCTGCTATTTGCGGTGCCAGGAAACCTGTAATATTATTTGTTTTTATAACACAATAAACTCAAACTCAAACTCAAACTCTTTCATGGCACTGCCCCAACGGGCATACAAGAACCTTGGGTGCTTGTCTGCCTTTTGTTTCTTGCTTCAGTTTGTCATCGTTGCGGGTATTTGGAAAATAGCGCTTCTAACAAATGTCACAAGACTTACGTCAGCATCATGTTATAGGAGGAGCAAATTCACAACAGTTTCCTTTTTTCTTTTTTAGAATCAACGTCCTGGTTTGCTCAAGTTAAGATTATATTGAGCTCAAAATAACTTTTTGGTTTTATTAGATGGTGGATAATTATCTTGTATAACTTCCTTCATGGTTTCAGCGCTGAAATTGAACCCAAGTTTAGCGTAAAATTTTAAAATAAGCTTTACGTGACATTTCAGATCTGAATAAACAACATCAATGTTTAAGCAGAGATGTAAGTGCAAGAGCTGAGGCACCGCCTTAAAATACTGAGACCTCACATTTTCGATCGGACCACGTGACCCAAAACGCTTTGGCCGCGCGGAATAATGAGGCCTAGGGACTAGGCAAGGTAGCAAGGTAGGGCTATTTTACTTTCGATGTTGACTTATGGCGAACGAGCGTTTGTCCTTAATCTCGGGCTTTATACTTACAGTCCTGTGTCTTCAAGTGCCTGGCTGTACTGGAATCATAAGTAAGACAACCTTTTTTGTTCTTATTTTATCATTATTATTATCTTTTTTTTTTTCAAAATATTCGCGTAGTTTTCGTTTTACTGGACGAAAGACACGTGTGATTTAATCGCCATAGCTCTCACTGGTGGTAGTTACATTTAAGCTACTAAAACAATGTCTTTGGTTATCGATATCAGGCGCCAAGACTATGGAGTCTACAAAATTCAAATAATTTCAAAATTTAGCTCCTCTATCATAACAAGCATTATTGTTTAATTGTTTCTCTCATAAAAACTTCTGTTACTCGGACGTGGCGTGGATATTAAAAGCTACATTCAGATAATTATCAAGTCAAAGCAGCTCTTCGTTCAGTTATAGTGACGCAGGAGTATATATTAATTTGGTACAAATAAGATTCTTAATCGTCGTCCAGCTTTGGCGGCGTATTTTAATTTCACGGATTATTCAGAACCTTACTGGAACGTTGACAGCAACAAAAATTCAAAAAGCAATTATAGGATTTGGGAGTAAACCAAGAGCCCTGTACTTACGTGCATGAAGCTTTCTAAATTTCGTTACCGTTTCTGCATGACCAAAAATTACTCCGGATGACGAGTACGCAGCCATTTGGGGGAGCGTTGCGTGACATCCAAAAAACGGCTGCGAGGAATACTATGAGCTACTATGACCAAACCGGCGGCCGTCGCGTTTTCTTGCCAACGAATAAAGCTTTCGAAGCCATTTTTTTAGCTCTTGCGGGGAAATATCTTCAAAAGGAGTTGTAAATTCTCTTTGTATTTAAAACCATTCTGCACAAAAATATATGTTGAATCTAGTTTTAAGCTTGTTTATGAACATGTCAGCTAAATAAAGTAACGCAAGACTTAATTTGCATTTGTAGACAAAAAACTTTACAAGTTTCATTGATAAATTCAAGTTAAGTAGACAAAGCTTTACCTGTTAAAACTTCCAAATCGAATTTCGTCACCTTCTTCGTGTAATTCGGGAACAGCTTGTTTGATTATTTGTGAGATTTCTTTGTTTGTTACGTCAGCAAACCGCCGGAGGCCATTTTGCTCGTAACTATGTAACATTTTGCGCGTGACCATCCTGAGGGCTGCTAGCAGTCTAGTTTGACGTCGGAGGAACTGGAGGTAAATCAATGAACAGCACTGGATATCCGGAAGTTGAGTAGCCACTCACAGCGCGCGAAAAACTCTATCCACTGTTTTAGTATACATGTATACTTATTTCTTTTTCTCTCAAGGCCACAAGCTCCAATACGGCTGTTCCCAGTACACATTTTATGCTACATCTCAACCGATGTCAGTTGATTTTGAGAAGAGCAGAGACGCGTGTAATGCACCTATCAATGGTTTGCCCCAGGATGGGGGGGCCGGGCAACCCACGGGAATTAGACTTCGTAAAGCGAACGTGGGTGGGGATTTTGACATCCACAATGGGATGACATCCACAAATTTGACATCCACAATGGGAATTTGACTTACAATGGAGACCCAAGGGTGGGGAAATTGACATTTGAAAACCTGAAAATGTCAAATTTCCCGTGGGTTGCCCGGCCCCCCCATCCTGGGGCAAACCATTGATAGGTGCATAAAGTTAATGGAGGTGACCTTGTTTCTATTGAAAGTAACGAGGAATGGAACTTTCTGAACGACACTATAAACAAATTTCAACAGAGTAAAGGAACTGAATACTTCATTGGTTTAACCAAAGACGAAGACGGACGTTGGAGGTGGATAAGTAATAACAGCACAGTGAATAAATCCTATTGGGCACCATCCGAGCCCAAAAATGGAAATAAAGCCAAGTGTGCTGTAATGTACAAGGATTATAACAAACACTATGGTTTGTTTGATGATTTGCCTTGTACAAAGAAAAGGCATGGGTATATATGTGAAAGTGAGTATCATGTCATGTGTTGAATAATTTAATTTCTAACAACTGACTAAGGTATGGCTTCAAGAAACAATACTCCGTGTCTTTACAGTGTTGTTATACAGTTGGTGCATTTCCTATTTTAATTGTATAAATAACTAATATATGAGGGAATTATTTCATTGCATTTTATTATCAATTTGGTGTAAATGTATCTTGCCCCGATGACAAACTATTTTCAGTTCAACAATGCGTGAAGTACAACGGCTACTGGTTTCGAAGCTAAAAACAACAAAAGTACAAAGGACAAAATAATATGCCTTCTAGAATAAATATTGCCTTCTATTCAAACGAAGTATTCCTTATTTCTATGCCCTGTGCATGTTTTCATGCCCTCGTTTTGCCATCCCTTTTTGGGTGTTCTGAAATCAGCAAACTGTTTAACTCATAATGTAAGGTGTAGTAAGGTGTAAAAATATGTTGAGAACAATAAAAAATGTTTAAAATGATAAAAGAATGAAATAAAGCATGTAAAAATAGAATCTAATTAAAAGAGCTATTTATTATAAAAAATTTTGCACGAAGTGAGTCTGATTGTACATTACACTAGGTCTCAGTTCATTAATACAAAACATTTCAAACACCAGGCAGTCAAATTTGTTTTTACACCTCGTCTGTTGATTAATCTGACCCTTTTGGTGTTATTTTACCACTAAAGACCAGTCCTCAGCTGACATTGTTCGAGGTCAACTTCATGGTTTGAGTCACAATATTCACATGACCGTGTCTCCAGTGTTTGTCAGCAAAAAGATTGAACTTGATCTTAAATTTTGAGAAGCTAAACCACCTCTTGTCAACCAGCAATGTCTTGTTTACAAATTTGGATGTGACCTGTGCGATGCAGGTTATGTTGGTTACACATCTCGCCACTTGCACCAACGAATTGAGGAACACAAAAGCGCAAGTTCACACAGCTTTCAAGGCGCTAGTAATACCTATCCTCGAGTACGCCTGCCCAGTCTGGAACCCTTATCTGGTGAGGCACACCAAGGCAATCGAAGCAATTCAGAGAAGAGCGTCCCGACTAATATGTGGCCCCGACAAAGAATATCCTGAAAGACTGCTAGCGTTAAAAATGGGACTCTTTAGAACTGAGAAGGAAATATCTTAGCCTAGTTCAAATATATAAGATTATATTTGGTTACTGTGATATCAATTGCCAACATTACTTTGATATTATTGGATTAACTCGAACTAGAAGTAAGCATAAGTATAAAATAAGGCCTAAAGTTGCCCGTACAAATTATTTTAAATATTCATTTTTTCATAGATATATTAATGATTGGAACTCTTTGCCTTCTGAAGTAATGTCATCTCCTAGCCTTCAGCCTTTTAAAGTTTCACTGATTAAGTACCTTCGCTCATAATTTTACCTTAAAATACTAGGCATAGTGTCTTTAATATAAGTTTATGCATTATTATTAGTCATCTAGGTTTATAATTTATAGCCTAATTTATAGTCTTTTAATATATGCTTATATATTAATTAATTAACTTTTTTCTTTCTTTTTTTTTTTGGAGGGTATGTCTTAGCATGGGAATTTGGTTTCCCCCTACTACCATCCTGTTAACCATTTTTGCATTTTTGTTTGATTGTCTATCTGTCTGATTTCGTTAAAACGTGGCCACTAGGTTTTCGCCTGGAGCCGGGCAAAGCCCGGGTCCAGGCCAGCCCTGCGTCCAAAATAGTAGGGGGCTTGGCATCTTGGTCGGTATAGCTGCATAGCCCAGGCACTGCCCTAACAGCTGGTGGGTGGATCAGGCCCGGGGGTCAAAACTAGTGGGGTAGGGCGGGGGCTGTTTTGACACAACCCCTTCAGTAAGCAGCAGTGTTCGGTACAGGCCTTGAGGGTCAGCTACCTTTGTCTTAATTTGCCCTAGCCAGCTGAATCAGGCCTCTGCTGAGAATGATTATCATGATAATTGCAGAACTCAGTGGGAGGTGTAGACAGTCACCCATTGTCCTGGGTGGGGAGGGTCAAAGTCTTGGTACCAAGGACACACTTAGGCTAGGACCTTTGGACACTCGCTGAAGCCATGTTTTCATAAATCCAGACAGATATATTAGTATTAGTTCATTTGTATCAGTTATGTATGGTTACAAACTGTGATTAAAGATTAAAGATTAAAGATTTTCCTCAAATTGAGCGATCAGATGCGATTTGAGGTCATTTGTGCGAAATCGCACCATTGCGTAATATCAGATGGCCTGCTAATATAATTATGTATTGTATATTTAAACAAACAAAATATATATCGATGGCCCAACAGAGTTTCCAAGCTGCTAAGACCACGGGTGGCCCAAGTGATACTCGCACGCTTTGCACACGACAAGTTTATAAACTTGCTCCCTCTACGAGAAATAACATCCTCCAAGATCAGCATCAGATTCTTTAGATCACACGATAGCTGAATGGACACTAATGCATGAATGGAATTTTGAAATTTTAAATCAAGATTTAAGCAGTGAGGCTGAGTACATGTACATTTATGATCTGAAAATAGACCATTTTACAGTTGTGCGCTTAGTATCCTAGCCTCCAAGTGAATGTGAGGCTCAGGTTGACCTTGTTTTAATACAAACCTGCTTTGCTTTCTTATAGAAATTGTCCTTGAGAATACTAGTTAGCATAAGAACAACTTGATTTACATAATAATGCAGACAGGTTTGTATCAAAACAGCATCACCTCCAGCCTCGCTTCCATCCATAACTGTAAAATATTAATGGCCTATTGTTACATGTACATGTAGATCATTCAATCAGGTGCACAGAAATCCAAAAATATATGTTTTGAAAATAAATTCATACTTTAAATAATAATTATTATTATATGCTAATATAAATAATGTACCTAATACATTTATAATAATGCTTATTATTATCCCAATCAGTATGATGTTGCAGTATACATTTGCACAACATTTATTATCTGGTCCCTATAAATAAACAAGTAATTATAATCTGACTGTGTTTTACCCTGATACACTGTAGATCCACCTACAGGACTTCCTGGTCAACCACTTTCCCTGAAACAGATTTCTATTTCATCATCCATGATCAACATTACATGGGATCCACCTACTAACTGCATTGGTGATGGCATAAAAGGTTACACTGTGAAATGGCAGGAAGTAAATGGAACATCTGGCTTAATGCAAAAAGTTGTTCCACCTTCAATTTTCAATAGACCATTACTTGCTGTGACACCATACACATGGTATGAAATTCATGTGCAAGCCTACAACGACGAGGGGTCCGGCCCTTGGTCTAAACCTTTAAGAGTACAATCACGTGAATCAGGTAAGTTTAATACTAAATGCTGCTCATGATGGTTATACTGTGGTTGCTATTTTCTTTTGATCAAGATACATGATTCTTGAGGTTCTATTTCCACTAGTCAGTTACATCACATCTCAGTCAATATACCATTAATTTACGGTTTTGGGCAGCTTATTACCCCAGCCGCTGAGTGAGGTTGAGGTTGACCTTGTTTCAAACAAAACCTCCTTTATTTTGTTATGCTCAAAAAAAAATTTACAGTCATTTGCTCTTTAAGAATAACATTATTTACATAAAAAAGGAAGGGTTGTATCAACACAAGGTTAACACCAGCCTTGTTTCCATTTATTTCTGTAAAGTGACCTGTAGCCTGACATCGCTGGGACATTCAATAATTGCATTCAATGTGTTAATTCTTCTGCAGTGTTCTTACCAGACCGTGGCATTGCAGCATTGCTGCACTTTTTTGGGAAATGCCACACTATGATAAGCCAAACTTAAAATGGTTATGTTGTCTTAAGAAAACACCCATCATTATCTAAGAATCAGACCTGTCTAAAAATTCACTTGCGTTTCTCCCTCATGACCCCCTTTTAGCCTCTCTGTGGGTCCTGTGATTCCCAGTGAATGAAATCCCAGTAAGGACACTGCTTCTGACAATATAAATTGTGTCTGATGTCTACATGTGATAATCAAGACATGCAAACCTTTCATGATACATTGTATGATGTCAGAGGAGGAGTGAACGTCTTCCCACACTGCATTGCGATTGTGTTTCTTACAAGATGGCGGAGTTTTCCTTCGGAAGTCGTGTTTTTACGGTGTTTTTGTGTGGCATTTTTACCGGGTTAGAATCCTAACTAGAGGTAAGTAAGACTATTCATACATTCTTTGTATTTTTATTTTGTCATAAAAGGAAGCTTTACGGGAGTATTTCTTCTGGAACGTATATTTTTTCGTATTTGAATTACGATGTCCTGGTCTGTCATCGTTCGCCACGTAGGAATAGTTCTGAAAACATGTTTGTAGTTTCTTTTCTAGTGGGGTATTGTTTAATTAAGTCCGATATTTAAGTAATTCAGAGGTTTATCTTTTTATTTTTACTAAAGTGACCCAAAGTGACCCAGATATTTGACCATTTTGAAGGCCGAGAAATCGGTCAACTTTGGCGGTTTTGTGATGTCTTACAGAATGCTGCGAAACCTGTCATCACGCAGGAAATGCAGAGAGTCTGAATGTAGTCTTTTTGTGTTATTGATTCCGACTTTTAAGCAAAATGGGTTAATCTGAACACTGTTAAATACTTCAAACATTCCCAATATATTATTATACAGACTTATAATTAAGATTATAAATTATGAAAACATCTCACATTCCCAGGTGTTACCCTCGCCAAATCTTCAATCATTTCAATTTCCTTTGCTTTACCATAAGGCAGGGTGGCCAATACCAAAGAAATAATAAAGTGATTAAAATTACAATCTATCCTTAATTATGAAAGATCTTCAAATCTTGAAATCTTGCCATGGGTCTCTTTGATAAGATATAAGTTCTTTGGATTCATAAAAGGCGAAAAAGAATGGCTTTCATGGTTTTTGTAGCTTTCTTTTTAACTGTTTTATTGCCAAATAGATTTTTATATATTTTGTGATTGAGGTGTTTACCCCATTTATACTTTTAGAGAAACCTGCAAGTGTATGAAGTCAGTGAGGCCCTTCATTTATACTGGATGCTAGATATCAAAGTGATGATGCACACCAGCCTCAGTTGGATTATAGATTTTAGAATGTATGGATGGCTATTTTTGTTACCTCATTTTACATCACAGAAAGTACCATCTTAGTGGCATTTTTATATCAATATCCGTACAGTTGCTCTCCACTAAGAGTGTTATGCCCTGTGTTACGAAAAACTCTATTGCGTGACTAGCGTGACTTTCTAGAAGCTTCGCGAGAGTTCATAATTTGTTTATTTTAGGATCTTGTGTCAGCATTTCTAAAACGGTATATTTTGTAATCTTTTTGAAATCTTTCTATAATTAGACTATTTAGAAGCTTCTCGATTATTATTGTAAACGTATATAAGTAAGCGAGCTAGAGTGGAGTTTCAACTAGTTTACTACAAGCGTAGAGAGTTCGACGTTAGTCGTGTTTAGTCAAGTGTGACGGAAGCAGTGTTTATTCAAGTTGGCAGAGGCCGTGTAAGTTTATTCAAGTTGGCGGAGGCCGTGTAAGTTTATCGAGTTACCTGCTGTTGTGGAGTTTTACTTCGTGGAAACTACGTTCATTTTTGGAATAAATCTTCTTGTTGCTGTTCCGAGAACCCTGCGTTCAGTTTAGTTTGCAAGCTACCCGTCCTCTAAAAGATTACCCGCGTAACACCCTGCATGTGATAGTTTTCCTTTTCAATAGTCCCATAGCAGGCCAATGCAAATACAGCACAATAATTGTGATGACAGGATCACTTGCATTTTTCCAACTTTCCAAGAGCTAACACACCATGGTAAATAGCTCCAACTTTTTCATATTTCAGTCCAATTCTTTTCTACCTGTCTTGGGTTGAGAACACTAGAACATTTGTGCCTGGCCAACCAGGCTTTTCAGAAGAAAGATATTCTGAGGTTAGTTGGGTCATTTCCATATAAACAAATGAATATCTATTAAGCTAACAATCATTTTTTTCATTGGTTCAAAGTTTTTAATTTTAATCTTTAGCAAAATGACTGTTAAAATTATTTTATTTCTGGGTCTTTATTATAGAGTTGCCATAAATTTTCTCTTGATATTCACATGTTTTGTACTAAAAAGTAAATATGAATAATACATTTTACAGAAACCATATTATGAGACTACACTGTTTTCTCTATAGCCCACAGTAAATAGCCTGGGAGAGCATCCGGATTTTGGGCCCTAGTTTCATCCAGTTTTTCTCGGTGGGTGAAACTAGAGTCAAAAAGAACGGGATACTCTCGCAGGCTATTTTCTCTTAGGTTTTTATGATACTTTGATCATGTGTACAATTGAGGTGTACAATTGAGGTTATCACTGAGTTTGCGACTTAATAAGATTAGAGGCTAGTTAATCTTAGGAGTGGTAGTGAGACGTTCAATAACATACCGCAAACCCACAAAGTTTCTCACAAAAAATGCCTAACAGAGGCGAATAAGAAAGCTGTTAATCGTTCAGAGCACGACAGTACTCTAGATTGTACACTAGATAAGGCACTAGACACGAATGTACTTAAACAGCAAGTAAAAAACATTCAGCAGCAATTCAAACTTATGCAAGAGATGATGTCAAATCTTAAGAAAGCCAGCAATAAAGATGTTTCAACTTATCCAAGTGTTCTTACTGACTCCTTTAATGGGAAAGAGAGAACCCCGAACACTAGAAAATACTTGAATAAAAAACGCAAACATCGAAAGAAATTAGCCAAAAAAAGTATTACTAAGAGAGATGAAGAGATCAAAAGCACTTATATTAGAAACCTCTCCAACTGCAACTTGACAACTGATCAGATAAACATATTATCTAAAGGCCTGCGTTTCATCCCATCTCCAAACACTAACACTGACAGTGTTAAAAAACAAATTCTACGCGATTTCAACCAATTTGCGAGACGAATGCGTCTCCGATACATCTACCACGGTAGAGGACAGATGAAACACCCTTTCTATGTTAAATCTAACTGGGAACCACCGGTTCAACGATCAGTTACTCTTGAGAAATATCTTGAGGAAACAAAAATTAAACTCTCAGAAATTGAGATAACGAAACCTAAACCTAACATGCCTAAATCAGAACGCGAAGCTATTAGACAACTTAAAGAAAATTCAGAAATAAATATCAAAAAGGCAGACAAAGGAACCACCACTGTCATAATGAACAAAACGGACAAGATTAAAGAGGGCATGACACTAATCGAAGTCAAAGAACACTACAGACCCCTCCAAGAACCAATGGTAGAGGAAACCTCTAAGAAAGTCCGAAAAATTATCACAGAACTCTACCAAAAGAAACACATTGATGAAATGACATTTAAATGGTTATCTCAAACACCGAACCCTCCACGCATTCCAGTTTTTTACACTCTTACAAAAACACACAAGGTCAACTTGTCAAGTAGACCAATAATCTCTGGATGCGACTCCCCTACTGAGAGAATTTCTGCTTTTGTAGATACTCTTCTTCAACCAATAATGAAAAAACAGCAGTCATACATTAAAGATACAACACAGTTTATTAACGTCATTGAAGGAACGAGAGTTCCGCAAAATGCAATCCTTGTCTCAATGGATGTTACAAGCTTATATACAAATATACCGCAAGAAGAAGGTATCACGACAATATGCCATGCATATGACCCATTCTACACGGCAACACCCCCTATACCAACACATTATCTTAGAGAAATGCTGAGACTTATATTACAAGAAAACTCCTTCCAATTTAATGGAAAAGACTTTCTCCAGACCCATGGTACGGCTATGGGGACTAAAACAGCAGTCTCCTTTGCTAACATTTTCATGGCTAAGATTGAGACAGCAATTATCGATCAGCACAGTACAAAGCCGTTGTTATGGAAAAGATATATCGATGACGTGTTTTCCCTATGGGACACTAATAGAGAGGAAATTAACAACTTCATTGAGCATGCAAATAACTATCACCCTACAATAAAATTCACTGCTGATATTTCTGATAAAGAAATCATCTTTCTTGATACTTGCATCTACAAAGGAGCAAGATTTGAAAAGGAATCTATCCTTGACACGCGCACTCATTTCAAGCCTACTGAGACATTCCAGTACACGCACTTTAAATCGTGTCACCCACCCGGAGTCAAAAAAGGCTTCGTAAAAGGTGAAGGCCTAAGACTACTAAGAACTAACTCTTCAGAGGAGACTTTCGTAGAAAACATAAGATTATTCAAACTACGCCTTCGAGCGAGAGGCTACCCTCACAACCTTATAGACAAAACGCTCTCGGAAGTAAAATTCTCTGAAAGAAAGAAAGCTCTCAACGATAATACAAGAGTGCAAAAACAAATATTGCCCTTTGTAACGCAATACAACCCATCTGTGCCTAACCTTAAGCACATTTTAATGGAGAAATGGCATCTTATAGAATCACAACCTAGACTTAGGGAAATGTTTAAAGAAACTCCAATTATTTCTTACAAGAGAGGCATTTCATTAAAAGATATACTGGTTAGAGCCAAACTGTAGTAAATCTCTTCAAACACTACGCGTTGATAAGTAATTACATTCATGCGACACGCTTGCGGGATCTGTGAATGGCCTGTCACCATTTATTTACCACTTATAAGACTGTAAACAATAAGCTCCCCAGATATAAGTCCCCCTCTAGAGTCTGTTCCAAATGTAATGAATTGAATTTTATTTATTGTGACATTTTTAAGCTTAATCAAACACCAGTGAGTACAAAATGTATTTTTATCAGCCACAGCTATAGCTTATTTCAAAGTGCTTTCTCTATGCCGGTTATAAGCCCCTCCGCTTATAACCCCTTCTAAAACCTTTACAAGGATGTATATGCCCAGGACTTATAAGCAGCAGTTCATGGTAACTGACTGCAGAAGCTGGATGATATTCTCAACCCTCAAAACAGTAAACTTTCCTGCTAGGAGAGGTCTCTCATGGCGAGGCAAAAATGAGAGAAAGGAGAAATTTTTTTGCCTCATCGTGAGAGTCCCCTGCTAGCAGGGAATATGTAAACAAGTAAGGAAATTTTATTTCACTCCTCTGTGAACTGCCTCGGTAAGATTTCTGTATTACCCCGTACATTTATTATACATTCAACAATTTCATACTTTTTCTCACAAATAGTTTCATTTGCACAGACGGGCGAAACATGTATGCATAATAAATGTATAGGGTTATATGGAGAACTTACCACTGCCTCTTCAGTACATCAATAGCAGCCAAGACAACTTTACACATCCCCATCCAAAATTAATAGTTGCCAATTATGTGTAAGAGGCTATTGTTAGGGATGTATCTTAAGTTATGGTTTGGACAGCGTACAGGCCATACAGGCATCTGGTTTTTATGGTTGAAAGGTGGCTGAAGGTAGGCACAAATGGACTCTATTTCAAGCGTGCACAATTCTTTCATTTATTAAAGGAAAGTATAACCACAGCACCAGAGGCAAAAAATATAATTCGGTACAAAAGAAGTTCGCAGCAAATAGCACATTCTTTAATATACAGATCTACTGAAAAGTAAACAGTAAATTACGAAGCCTATGAATCAATGACATCAATGTTTACATGAAAGGAACTTGCACCATTTTACGAACAACAAAGGAAGTACCGTCGAAGCGCCTTCTTAATAAGGATCATCGTCTTCTCTAAGGGTCTGTTGACTAAAGAAATGTAAGAAGCGTGAGTTACCTTTTATTCCAATGGTTTGACAAAGGAACTACGGTACTTGCATGCAACTCGCACAAGCCTAGATCGAAAATCTGGTTGAGTGACAACACGAAACGAAGGACAAAAATCTTCCAAGGAAGGAGTGTTTTCTAATTCAATAAAGAATGGTGTATTCGACTTACCTTTATTTAACAGCTAGTGATTCCAGAAACCAAACCAGGTTCGAGGAAATCAACTACAGAGTTTAGTTTTTAGGGCTGCCAGTTTTTAGCTCATTCGGGACGTTTCGAGTGGCATCACGAAACCTTCCTTTTTGTCATATCCTTCACAAAAATTACACGAGCATTACGAAAAACAAATTCAATGCATCCCCGACTAAAAGGGCGAATAGACTAATCGTCCTTTGAAAGTTAGCGGATCTGTGACAGCCGCGAATTTCTAACAACACATTTCGCCATGTTGTTCTGACTTGTTCAAGCGTCTGAGCCGAATGATGACGTCACGAAAATCTTGATATATTATTTTGAATCGCAATGCATTGTGGGAAGACGTTCACTCCTCCTCTGGTATGATGTAATGGCTGTAAGTTTGTTCAATTTCAGTACCCTGTGCTGCACCAGCAAACTTCACTTTAAGTTCCAGTTCTCCTCTTTCACTAACTGCATCATGGGATGCCATACCTGTCAGGCAACAACAAGGAAAGCTGCTAGGTTACCAAGTCTTCTACAAGAAGGAGGGACCTGGGAATGAACAGAATTGGACTGTTGCACCAGATCAGTTTAGTTACACAATTACAGACCTTGAGTTTGCACGTTACTCTGTTAGAGTAGCTGGGTTTACTGCAGTTGGTATTGGCAATTCCACTGTGGTGCTGACAAAAACACCAAGTGAAGGAGGTGAGAAAACGGCACATTTAAGAGTGATTGTCTGTAAAATTCGAACTTCGGCCTGACACGGTACCTCATCGATTTGGCTGATTTTTGGCATGTAGTCTTAGAATGGTGTCCTAAATACTGAATGCATATTCTAAGGTTCGAATTCTCTTTGGTTTCAAAGATACAGGAATGACAGTTTTGACGAGGCCTCGAGGGGCCGCCATGTTGGTGAACTGAAAGAGGTTTGCTATAATTAATTCTAGCCTTATCATTGAAATAACTTAATCGTGACTCATATAGTGACAAAGAACAATCCTTCCTCCTTTCATTTACGTACTCTTATCTGAAAATGGTTAAGCCTGAGCTACGAACGGCTATAACTTCTCACGGCACTTTTTCGGTACTTAAAAGGTACACAAATTTGGTAGAAATTGGAAGGTCAATATCACCCATGCCACATCGATTTAGACTAAGCCATTTTAACTAAACATAGTTTGTTTATAGATAAGTTAGACTGCTGAATAAAATAATTGGGCAAATGTAATGTAGCAGAACTATAATTGCATGAATGCGCAATGGTTCAGCCATTTGGCCGCTAAAACTTCCAAACGAAATTCGGTGAATATTTGAAAAGAAAATTCTTAAAAATTGATCGTGCCTCTTAAAGCCTATCTATCGCTTAAAAAACCTTCACTTGTAATGTAAAAAGATGATCTTTGGTTTCTGATCTTGCGAAGAGCTTGAAATATGCGCTAAAATGAAAATAATACATTTTGTTACACACAGTACTAGCTCAAGTTCGCTCTTCGATTTGCCAGACCAATCGGGAGCCGCTCGTGTGCACAGTTACAATTTTCTCTGTAGTATTTCGCTGTATAAAGCTACAACTTACATATTTTCTCAGGCAAAGATAACGTAAACTTTGTCAATTTTTATCAAAAGGCTAGAACAACAAACCGTGCACTGCGGCTTTACGCGAATTATACGCTATTCGATATTACACGTGTAAACAGGAACCTACCTTTGCTTCTATGCACATTTGGCAGATCTTTCCGGCGTAAGATATAAAACTAGTACATGAAATGAAGTTAAAGAACTCATCAAGTCAAATTACGTGATCGTACCGTCATTACTCAATAAAAGTCGGAAAAATATGACATGGAATGATCGGTGGGAAACGAAGCTATTTTTAGGAGGTCAAGCGCAACTGCACGCTAGAACGGAAGTGAAATGAACAACCTTAATCCAATTCAGTCTTCTTGACGCTATTAAAAGTTTCACCCGACTTTGAACAGAAAGTTTCTTTTATTCTCTTTCTCCTTCTTGCGTGTATTCTGCATTTCGCCCAGTTTTTTCTCGTACCTTTTAATTTTCTAGCAAACTGGAACTGTTAAGAATTCCTTCCCCCACCCCTCGCCCCCCTATTTGAGTGAACTTTCACTCAGTCTGATTCACAATAATTTTCGAACGGTCACAAAGTGAAATTTGAAATTAAATTTTACTTTGGTATATTAAGCTCCTTCTTTTTTTCCCGATAGCCAGAAATGTTTTGAACGTAAAGGCTAAAGTGTCGGTGTTTTTCACGACTCGGCTTGTAGACTGACCTCACCACCAGTATTACACCACACGGACATAAATTCTGATTCCGGAGAGGGTCAAAAAGTAACTGATGGGTCTCTGAAAAGCAAAATGCAATCACCTTGGGGCGAGCAGGCTATATAGATGATGAACTCATTGTTTATATTAAACTCTATGACCGTATCCCAAAAGTCGAGCCAGCCCGGGGCGAGCGAACACAATTTTGGCGTCACTCCACGCCAGTATGTTTGGCGGGAAATTGGCTGCTTAGTCAAATCTCCTAAACTCCATGACCATGCACCTTTCCAAATATTGCCCTTCTAATCATTGTATAGTTAGGGCCTCCCTTAAGCATTTGCAACTATTCTGATTTGTATATAGAAGACTGTTTAACAGTTTCCATATCTTTAATGGCCGTTTTTATACTAGAGGACGCATTAACCGTCCAGACGGATAATGCGTCTATGGTCGTTTTTATAATAAGGACGCATTATCCGACTGGACGAACTTGGGCAAACATTTGTAGTTCGTCTGGTTATGCGTCTCAAGTATAAAGACGGGCACGAGACGCATTATGCGTCTGGACGAACTTTCCGTCGAAATACGTCTTGAACGACGCACTACGAAAGGTAGTTCGTCTGGACGCATAATGCGTCTCGTGCCCATCTTTATACCAGAGACGCATAACCCAGACGAACTACAAAATATTTGCCCAAGTTCTTCCAGACGGATAATGCTCCTTAGTATAAAAACGGCCAATGTCTCGTAAACAACACGTGGTGCATGTTCTGATCTCTGCCCCCCCGCCTCCCCCATCCATAACAAAAAATTTTCAGATCAACACTGAAGGTACAAACAAAAAATGACCATCTCAAGGCAAATTTCATCACTGTAACTTACCACAAAAGTATTTTCGTTGTCTGCCATCGACTGATTCTGTTCCGAATACTAAGGTCCCATAAACAACGGCAGCGTTTAGAAAGAGCCCTCCCTTTTCAATCCAAGAAAACCCAAGTAGCAATTTCACCAACGGACATAAGCCGTAAAAAGAGGACCGCGTCAAATAGTTCATAAAAACACAAAGGCCTCATGACACCTTTACTTCAGCCTTTCTTCAATAAACTAATTTTTTAAGGATAAATGACGCCAGAATGCGCGCGCGATTACAAGCATAGTAGGTTTATGAATAGAAAATTTAACCAATGCACATGAAAGCGCTTAAGACAGGGACTATGGGGAATTGGGAACAACGTGCGTACCGCTGGAAAAATATTAGCTAGTTCCCTGAATAGACACAATTAAAACCGTTTTTGTTCAGTACGGAGCTGTTAGATCGGGGAAAGCGACATAAAGTAGATCACATCAGAATACGGCACAGGACTAAGCCTCAAAAATCGCAGGATAAGCATGCAAGATCAATCATTATGTAAAACAAAGAAAAGTTCCTTGAGGGAAAAACTTATGGCTAGGGAAAGGACTCGTAGGTAGAAAGTTAGGATCGTAGCTTCTTTTCAGGTAACATTTCCTCAGGCCCGTATACGCACATGCGTAAAAAAATCTATAAAGGTTAACAAAAAACGATCTTCTCCCTGAGTAAAAAAACTTAATTGACTGGACAGTGCTCTAAAAATAGAAACTGAGCAACGTTTTTTTTTTCTATATATTTGAAAGAAAAGCTATAATGAATTCAGCCGAGCTGACATAAAGACCAAAGAAGCATATACCACTAAGGCACCAAGCCAAGGGAAAATAGAGCAAAAATTTCCAATTTTTCAAATGACGAAAGCACTACGTTACCTGTTTGACACCAACGAACCTATGAAATCAAGGTTATCTTCCAAAGTGACAGAATATATCTTTCATTTTTTCTTTTTTTTCCAAGCAGTTACCGTAAATGATCGATTAAGCCTCGCTTCTCAAATAAACGCCGCTACGGAATAGGCGCCGCAGCGCTAATTTCATTTACAAATAAACGTCCTACCTTTGTTACGGCGCTTGATATAAAAAGATACCAAAACCACATCGCTTGACAAACAAGACCACGACCTACTAGTGAGTTCTAAAGTTTTAATGTACGGGAACGTTCGAAACCAGGTTCATATAGCAGTTCGAGGTGTGCATATTTGTCCTTTTTCTTGCCGAAGTCTGAGTTCTCTCTATATTCCCCTTAGTGTTTTTACCCGTAGTTGAAATAAGCGCCGCTCCCTAATAAGCGCCGCACCTTTAATATGGAAAATGCAATAGGTTATGTACGATGGGCACAGCTTGGTGGACATCTTACTAACAAGCACATTACTACTACTTGTCTTCAGAGGCGCTTTGAGTTTACGAGCAGAGAAAATTAGGTTTTGACCGTTAGAAAATGAGGATGCCTTTTGTATGATGACGTCATCGTCCTACAGTAAAAAGCGTTCGTTTTTTACCACTGATATTATTAGTCGGTACACTTATATTGTTGAAAGGTCCGTGAGCATGGTGAATTATTTTACATTAAACTGCAGACACATCTTCAGTCACTCCGTGAAAGAACACCCTTACTATTCGCGATATCGGATAAACACTCTGGTCGCTAACTGAATTTTCTTTGCTGTTTCCTTTATTTGGAATTAGGACTCTCTTGAGTTATCCATACATGGACTAGCGATTTTAAGCTTTTTCAAGAAAACTACAAGAAAACTAAAGTCTGGAATTGTCCCTAGGGTGGGGCATTTTGCGCACAGTTTTGAAGCCCCTCGGTGGGGTGACTGGGGGCTTTTCTTGTCTCCTGTGATCATCCCTCATTCTTCTCAACCTCTTCCAAACCAATTTTCCTGTTTATCACAAAACACTTTATGGAAAGACCAAGAATCTCCTCAAAACGAGTTGCGTGATTGAAACAAAATAACTGAAACTGTTGTTAATGGTGTACAAGACAGAATGAGTCTATTTATTACTTTGCTACGCCCAATTTGCAAAACCGGAAGTGATGATGTTTATTTCAAGGGCTCATGTCTCATGAGTTTTGACTGAATCTTCAAACGCTGTAAATACATGTAGCTGGAACCATCATCGCATCCTCGCTCACTAATAATGATAACTTATATCAATGCCATTATTTATTGCCTGGCTACGATTTTCACGGATTCTTCAGTTCAGTTGTTTGAAACCAGGCGGTTTCACGTGAGTTGTAACGCCATGCAAGGAACGTGACGATCGACCCGCGATATGCGTGGGAAAATATTACTTTTTTTCGATCAAGGTGGAAATTGGCATCTTTGTCGTCGAGTAAGGTAATACATTTTAACTTTCATTATTATGGTTAATTTTAAAAGCTCTGTTTTCGATAAAGGAACTGGAGGAAAATCAGGAAAATTCCAGTTTGACTTTGATGGCTGCATTTTATTTACGCGTCGTAGCATAAATATAACAAATTCATTTTCCTTTTCCTCATACAATCTGCCTTTTTATACTGTTTTTCGCAGCAGAGCTATCGCTTATATTACAGAGGCTAATTTTGTTGTATAGACCACTCAGATTTAGTGACAGAATTTCTATGATCGATTGTAATTTTGGCAACACCTTGCGAGTAATCGGTGTAAAGCTCATTGACAAAGTCGCTAGAACACTCTTCCATTCATTACTTTTGTTTCTGCTCCATTAAATTTGCCCAATTTTTTTATTAACGAACTAGATTTAACTACAAACGATGAGTATTCAGGTTGAGTGGCAACCTTCAAAGCGATGTGGCAAGAGAGATATACGCCTTTGAATTTCTGTTAATTTTACGGGTGTAAAAAATTCAAAAAGTATACCCACCAAAAGTTTACTCGATCGTTGCGAAAATGTTGTCAATTTCGAAGTAGTTTCTAAAAATACAATAAAGAGGGATAGTTCTTTCAATGTGTATCGGCAAAGGAAGATAAACTTTGAAGACAGGGTTGTAGTCGAAGGCTCAAAAACATCTTCTATTAACCAATATGGCGCCGGTCCGAAGCACACCAAAACCGGCCGTGTCGGTAATTTCCGAAATAGGAGGAATTAGAACCTAAAGTTACCTATTCCTTATTAAAGACCCCAAATCAAGTCTACATGCCAATTTTTAGCCAAATCGGTGAGATAGTGTGGCAGCGACTTTTCAATATAGTTCGAATCTTACAGACAACTGCTCTTAAGTTCTCCTAATGCATGTTATTGTTTTGAATAGACCATTTTGCAGTAATGAGCTTAGTACCCTAGCCTCTGATTGAACGTGAGGTTGAGGTTTACCTTGTTTTGATACAAACCTCTTTCCTTTTCTTGTGAAAATCAGAGCTAAAAATATTAGTTTTGATAAGAATAACATGGATTAACATAATAAAGCAGGACGGTTGTATCAAAGCAAGGTCAACTCCAGCCTCGTTTGCAACCGTAACTGTACAGTGGACTATTGACAACTTGTTATCTTAGACTGAAGCTTAGATACATGTACAATGTACATGCATCCTAATTATTTTACTAGTACCTGTAATACATTAAGTTGACTCTACCCGTGAACCACCCCCACTCGGTATTGTGTCCGTCATTGCAGCCTTGGTCCTTGTGTAGCTCTTTGAAATTAACCGTTCATGTTGAAGATTTTCACACATAAACAGACAACAGGTGAAACGCAAAGCAGGAAATGCAAGATTCCATGCACCGAGTTAGGTCGATCTGTACGCAGTGTTGATCAAAACATCCTGACGGCGTTTCGACAATTTTTTCACACACGTCCTAGTCTAGTTAATTTTATTTAACTTTTTTGGAATTTAATTGTACCAGTTCGGGCAACAGTTTCTGTAATCGTGTACCCTTTGAGCAGAGCCTACATTTTGTCGGTGTGAGCTGCCGCTTTACGGTCATTTTGCCTCCAAGTCATTTCGCCCGGTTACGTAGACACCCTATTATTTTAAGAACGAGAAATACTTTATTTTAAGCTTCCTTGTTTTGGATTATGGCTTAAAGAACGAGAAAAGTACTGCTACGCACTTCACTCACACTGCGAAAATGTAGCCCTGTCTGCTCGCAGGACATAGTAATCGTCCATCGTTCTGCTGATACAAGCTACATTGTAGCTTGATTTACTCGTTCGCGTAGGAAACTTACTTGTTTGTGGACGGAGTCTTACATTCTCGGCCCAAAGTGATTGTTTTGTGTCTGACAAATTTAGATAGTTTCTAATCAGAGATTTGTGAATAATAAACTCATATCTGGCAAATCCTCTAAGCGCTCACCGTAAATGCAGTAGAGCAGCACCTTTCTAAACCTCTTATTTCACTGGTCCCCAAGCGGGGGCGTTTAATAGATAGAAGGCGTTTAAAAGAGAGAGGAGTTTATTCGCGTATTTACTGTGACAATCTCAATAAAACTAATATGCTTTCGACGACAATATCAAGAAAGTTTAAAAATAATGGGATATCTACTACATCAACCAATACACCTAGGTCGTCTAGAGATCTATAACGCCCTTTGAAATCCCAACATTGATGTCAGAATCCTCACTCATTGTTATGGTCGTTTTTACACTAAAGACGGATACGGATAATCCATCTTCAAATTCAGTCAAAATTGAAGGAAAGACAGACGGATTGTCAGTAGTTATTAGAGGATGCTTTACCATTCAATTTCGCCCCTGATTAATTTCTGTCATTTCCTGATTAACCCTGTCCCCTACCCACTTAGTACAAAAATGACAGAAATTAATCAGAGTTTTTTTTCATTTTTTCCAAAAATATACTGCTTCAAAAAATTAAAAAATCCGATTAAATTTGTAAACTGTGTGGAAATTGTGGAAAATGACAGAAATTAATGGCTCGCCCTGCGGGCTTGCGGAAATGACAGAAATTAATTAGGGGCGAAATTGAATGGTAAATCATCCTCTAATAACTACTATAGAAGAATTCAATCGCGAAAAATATTATTACAAATTATATTTAGTTAAGATTAATTATAAATATAAAAAAAAGTTTAATTTATTTATATTGTAGAAACCTTTATCAAATTGGTTTTGGGGGGTGGGTGGGTCGATTATAGAGTTTTGATGGGTTTGCAGGGGTTAATCAAATTCTATTTTAAGAAATTCTCTTATTCCTTGCCATGTCATACGATGATTGAATTTTTTTATATAACAATATGGATTTTTGATTACAAGTTTAAAAAGTTCGGGATAGTTATAAACATCTGGGTCCATCAATGCAACTTGAAGTTTTTTATTTGTTTGTTTTTTAATCATATCTCTTTTTTGTTTTTCCTCTTCTGAAATAGGTTTTTTCCCACTGTCAAATTCTTTTAGATCGATTGTTTTTACTTTATTAAATAGTAAAGTTTTTTTTTTTATAATAATTATTAATTAAGGAATATACATTTTTTCCAAAATCTTTTTCTTCGAATACACCGAGTTTATTATCGGGAAAAAGATACCAATTACGTTCAAAAGCAATTCCATACCTATTATAATCATCTAGCATTCCGAAGTAAAAATCGACGACATCGTCATCGTAACCTTGACAATCTGGGTTGGCATCATTTTCTTCCCAATTGTTGTAGCTGGGGTTATATTTGTAAAAAATCCATAAAAGAATTTTATAAGGATGATTAGGTTTGATTTTTTTTATTAGTTTTGGGTTAAATGGTTCAAGCTCCATCCATGGTTCAACAATGAATTCATCTAGTTCAGGACTACCAAGGATCATTTTTAATTAAGGGAATATATTATTAAAGCAATACATTCCAGAGTTCCCTAGCAATTTCAATCGCTGAAAGTAAACACAAAATCTATTTTCAGTTTTACTGGTTGCTAGGGAACTCTGGAATGCAATCTATTGTTTTCAATGAAACGTGAGGTTATTTTTGATGAGATGATAATCGGGGTATTTCCCTTCAAAATAATCTAAACAAATACTAAAATGGAATATCTAAGCCCTGAGGACAAAGATTTTATAGTTGATGATGGCTATAAACATGATGAAGATCCTGATTATGTTCCTGAGAAAGAGGAATCATCCGATGATGATAAATATGTTGTAAAAGGAAAAGATTTTCAGAAATTAAGCAAAAAGGCTAAAAAACTCGGCGCCGAATCTCTTGATTATTCAAAGCGGAAAAATAACAAATACGTGGTCAAGCTGTCAAGTGGAAAGAATTTGCATTTTGGTTCGTCTCAACATCCAGACTTTTTAATTCACAGGGATAACGAGCGAAAAGAAAAATATCTTTCTCGGGCAATGAAGATAAAGAATAAAAAAGGTGAGTTGACTTATGAAAACCCCGAATCGGCTAATTTTTGGAGTGTTAATCTGCTCTGGTCGGGGAAGTAGAATTTGTTTCAAGACTTTACTAATGTGAATCAGAAAAATAAAATAGAAATTTAAAAATAAAAAAACCAGTAAATAAAGATGGCCACTGATTTAACTAATCTTTCTATTTCAGAGCTAAAAAAAATAAAAAAAAAATATAAAAAAAGAAATCAAAGCTGATTATAAGAAAAAGTTGATTGATGATATAAATAAACTACAAAAAGTAAGAGACAAATTCAAACCCAAACCCAAACCCAAACCCAAATCATTTGAAGAGTATTTCCAGGATTGTATCAAGAATAAAACAATACCTCCAGATACTCCATCTTATCTGCGTAAAGCACTTGAGAGAGCTCTCAAGGAATATGACCAAGGAATAGAAAAAGAAAAATCATCTTTGGAAGGATTTACTAATAAATACGTAGTAAAAGGCAAAATTGATATTACGCCATTCGAGTTTTTCAAATCCAAGGCTGCTTATTTAAAAGAGTTTCTCAGGAACCATCGAAATATTAAAGTCAGATTTGTATTAGTTTGCATGATGGAACAAATGGGAAAGTCAAGCGATGGAAAGTTAAGTCTTACTATTCAAGATAAAGCTTATTTTAATTCTGAAACACATATCAATCTTGAATCAACTGATGTAAAAGAAATACTGACTAAAGTTATTCGCTCCGTAATTGAAAAGATTACAATTTATCAGAAGAACGGAAGTGGATGGTATTTTAAGGAAATAGTACATCTTGAGATTCATACTGCCGATTACAATCCAATGAGGGGTTCATCTTATATTCCCCTTCCAGATTGGATAATGCGAAAGAAAGCGATAGTAAGCATTCGAAACAAAGATGAGAAATGCTTTTTATGGTGCATATTGAGATACCTTCATCCAAGAGACCGTAATGATTTTCGATTGACAGATTTGAAGCAATATGAAAATAGTTTGAATACAAAAGGAATTGCTTTTCCTGTCGGAGTAAAAGACATTTCAAAATTCGAAAAACTCAATCCAGATCTCCCAGGGATAAACGTGTTTTCAGTCAATGAGAGAAACAAGTTTTACCCTCTCCGAATGGCACAGAGAGATCCTCAGAAAACAATCGATCTGTTCCTCTTTGAGGAAGATGGCAAATACCATTATTCTCTTATCAAAAGTTTTTCAAGATTATTCCGATCTCAAATAACTTCTAGAACGAATGGGAAAATTTTTATTTGCAAAAGATGCTTTACCCATTTTTCAAAGGAAGAATTATTTAAGCGTCATATTGAATATTGTTCGTCCAATGAATCAGTTGTTGTAAAAATGCCTCCAAAAAATAGTAATCTTGGTTTTAAAAATTATTTTAAAAAGCTTCCAATCCCTTTTGTAGTTTATGCTGATTTTGAATGCTTTACCAAATCTATAGAAACATGTAATCCCAATCCAACTGATTCTTATACTATCGATTACCAGAAACATGAACCGTCAGGATTTTGTTTTTACGTAAAAGGAATAGTTTCTAATATTTTTAAACCAATTACTTTTACAAAACAGAAAGAATCAGATAACATTGCAGAAATATTTGTTTCAAAACTTGCCAAGGTAACTCAAAAACTTTACGATGATTTTTATAGGCAACCAAAACCTCTAAGATTAACAAAGAAAGAACAATTATCCTTCGATAAAGCTGAAACTTGTCATATTTGCAACGAAGAATTAAAAGATGATAAAGTCCGAGATCATTGCCATTTTACTGGGGAATATCGTGGAGCTGCGCATAACAGTTGTAATCTTCAGTGTCGAAAACCATTGATATTGCCTGTAATATTTCACAATCTTCAAGGTTACGATGCGCATTTGTTTATAAAACAACTTTCTGGTATCCAAGGTGAGTTAAACTGTATTCCATCGACTGAAGAGAAGTATATTTCATTTTCTAAAAAGATAAAAGTTGATGAGTACAGATCCAAGCGAACTGGAGAGATGGTTTCTTTGAATTTTGAAATAAGATTTATTGATTCGTTCAAGTTTCTACAAACCAGTCTTGCGAATCTTGTTGGAAACTTGCAACCAGATGATTTTCATAGTACAAAAGAAATAATGAAAGATAATGTAGATCTTCTTACTCGAAAAGGTGTTTATCCCTATGACTATGTTTCATCTCTTGAAAAGCTGACTGAAACACAACTTCCTTCCAAAGAGCAATTCTATTCAAAATTGAATGACGAAGATATTTCAGATGAAGATTACACTCACGCAATCAATGTTTGGAATACATTCAAATGCCAAACAATCAGAGATTACCACGATCTTTATCTAAAATCAGATGTTCTTTTGTTAGCTGATGTATTTGAAAACTTTCGAAAAACATGCTTGAAACATTATAACCTAGATCCAGCGCATTACTACACATCTCCTGGTCTGGCTTGGGATGCTTGTCTCAAAGAAACTGGCCAACAACTTGAATTGCTTCATAATTACGATATGTTGATGATGTTTGAGAGAGGCATCAGAGGTGGGATGACGCATATTTCCAAACGATATTCAGAAGCGAATAACAAATATATGCAAAATTACGATCCCGATAAGCCTTCTAAATTCATTCAATATCTTGATGCTAATAATCTTTACGGATGGGGAATGTCTCAATCACTTCCAACGCATGGTTTCAAGTGGATTACTAATCTCACAAAAGAAAAGGTAATGGAAATTCTTGAGAAAACAAATAGCAGCATGACAAACATGGGAAAGAGAGGATATATATTTGAGGTTGATTTGGAATATCCAAAGGATTTATGGAAGTCACACAACGATTATCCTCTTGCCCCGGAGAAGATTAAAGTAGGAGGAGTAGAGAAACTTATTTCACATTTTAAACCGCGTAAAAATTATGTTATCCATTATCGTAATTTGAGACAATGTCTTGAACTGGGTTTGAGAATTACAGCTGTTTATCGAGGAATTTCTTTTAATCAGAGTACTTGGATGGAGCCTTACATCAGGAAAAACACAGAACTTCGCAAAACAGCGACTAACAGTTTTGAGAAAGACTTTTTCAAGTTGATGAATAATTCTGTGTTTGGAAAAACGATTGAAAACATAAGGAAAAGACAGAATGTGTTTCTGGTTGATAATCGAGCAAAAGCTGTAAAATTAACATGCCGACCAAACTTCGATAGAGCGACAATATTTGATCGAAATTTGGTTGCTATACACTTGAAAAAGACCGAGGTATATTTCAATAAACCAGTTTACGTCGGCCAGGCGATATTGGATTTGTCAAAGTTGTTGATGTTCGATTTTCACTATAATTACATTCAAAGAAAATATTCTTATAAACGCGCTAAGTTGCTGTTCACGGATACAGATTCCCTAATGTATGAATTAGATACGGATGATTTTTATGCGGATATTTCAACAGATATAAAAACCAAGTTTGATACTTCAGATTATCCTCCAAATCACAAATCAGGAATACTGACAGGAGTAAATAAAAAAGTGATTGGGATGTTCAAGGATGAAGTAGGTGGAAAACAGATTACTAAATTTGTCGGTCTTAGACCCAAACTTTATTCTTTCAAAGTTGAAGAATCTAATGTAAGTAAAAAATGCAAAGGGATCAAGAAAAACGTGGTGAAAAAGGGAATTGATTTTGAGGATTATGTTGATTGTTTGTTTACGGGTGAAAAACAGATGCGAAAGATGAACATAATAAAAAGCGAGAATCACGAAATTTATAGTAAGGAAGTTAATAAGTTAGCTTTGAGCGGGGATGATGATAAACGTATTTTGAGAAAAGATAAAGTGAATACGCGGGCAATTAGATAAAAAGGATTAAAGATTCTAGAATTAAAATTATAGAATCATGAAAGATCGAGATTTTATTGAATTTCAAGATATTAAATTCTTTTGGCATCCTTATCATAAAGAATATTTAGCGAGTAAATGCGGTAAAATTCTTAGTTTGAAATGGAATACTAAAAGGATTTTGAAATTACAAAAAATTTCTAGTGGATATTTAGAATTTAATTTATTCGAAAATAATAAAAAAAGACATTATTTAATTCATCGTTTTGTTTATGAATGTTTCAAAGGCGCTATTCCAAAAGGAATGGAGACAGATCATGTAGACGGAGACAAAAAAAATAATTCTATCTCCTACCTCCAACTTTTAACAAAAAAAGAAAATATTAGAAAATCAAATTGTAAAAAAGTCATTTCTTTTAACGTAGAAACAAAAGAAAAAATAATTTTTAATAGCCTCAAAGAAGTTGCAGAATATCATAAACTTCATCCCCAAACTATAAGTATGAATTGCCGGAAAAAAAATAAAATCACAAAATCCAAGAAAGACGAAAAAAAATATCAATTCTTTTATTTCGAAAATTAATTATTTAAACCATAAATAAAATGAGTTACTCTGAGAATGAAATAAAAAAATATCTTGATATAATTCATAATTACACAAAATCTCCAAAAAAGGAAACAGATCGAAAGACCCGTTGTTGGAACTGTCAAGAAACTGATTTTGAAATTGTTTCAGGTTTCAAAATCTGTGAGAATTGCGGGTGTCAAAATGAAGCTGTTCTTGGCTTTTTAGATAAAAGAGACCAAGATCGATTGGTATTTCGAAAGAAAAGCATTTACCAGAGAAAGTATCATTACGAAAAGAAAGTCAATCAAATCTCAAAAAGACTAAAATTGAGTGAAGATGAAAAGTATGATTTGTATTTGTTAGAAATAGATAACAGCGTCATGGAAATATTAAACAAACAATTTAATTGAAAAAGAACTATCAATATTGTGTTTTTAATAAAAAAAATGTTAGAAGAAATGGGTATTGAGAAGCATAAATTAGTTGATCTGAATATTGGAGATCAAACTCTGGAGAATTATGAAAATTGGTGGCAAAGTTACAAATCACTCAAATAACTCCTCTGTGAAAAAACCAGTAAATAATCCCAGTCAAATAGCCAAGTACTTCAGATTTGAACGGAGAATTGACAGTATAAACACAACCTCGGCCAAGATTGTAATGTTTCCGAAATTCTCGAAAAGCAAGATTGAATATAAGATGATTAGATAGTATTGACGAGTTTGATCTGCAACTGTGTCTGAAGTCAGATAGTTTGTAAAGGATTTGATTAAAGTCTAATCTTTGAGTGAAATACTTTATATACAAATATTGGTAAACCAAACAAGCTTTAATAAAGTTATCATCGTAAAATTTTGTTTTGTGAGACGGAAAGTAAAAGTTAACATAAGCCACTATTGAGTCTAACATCTTTTATCTATCTTTAGATAAAAGATGAAAAATAATATTACAAATTATTTAAAATAAAATCTTTTTTATATATAAAAAAACTTTTTATAAATTATAATTTGTAATAATCTTTATCTATATTTGGATTGGAATAATATTGATTCTAAGATGAAAAATAATATTACAAATTATTTAAAATAAAATCTTTTTTATATATAAAAAAACTTTTTATAAATTATAATTTGTACAAACCTTTTTCAATATTATTTTTTATTTTATCTTTGATTACTTTTACAATATTTAAATCATTTGGATTAGAATATCTAAAAGAGTATTTATTATCATTTAATTTTGATGTCGCTGTTTTTCTCTTTCCTTCCGCGATAAGTTTAATCGAGCCACTATTGATCTGAAGTGATTTGGATGCCTGATATATCGAGTTAAAAAATTTATTATCACCAGTTGCCAGATTAGTTGCTATTATTTTTCTGGATTGACATTCTGGGTTAGAGGATTCATTAATAACTCTTTTTAAGTTATCTGGTCTGTTATTTTGTTTATCTCCGTCAATGTGAATTATTTTAAAGTATTTATTTGTTTCCTCGTTATTAAAGGCTTCCCAAATAAACTCATGTTTTAGCAAGCTAATCGGGTTTTCTCCTCGAGGTCTAATAGAGATTCTAATGTAACCGTTCTTAGATGGTTTATTACCAAGTTCTTTTCCTGTTCTTGAGTTATAAACACCACCGTTATCAGTTGTGTAAAAATTAGAATAAGACGGATGAGAATATCTAATCATTGAAAAAGATTTATATTTAATCAATTTTATTTTTAAGTAAAAAATAAAATTTTTTATTTATATTATGTAATAATCTTTTACAAATATTTTTTATTGTATCTCTTTGAAAATCTATCTGCAATAGGAGACTGATCAATTATCATTTCATCTATCAATTTCATTCGATCAATAAACTCTTGCTTGTTAAACTCATCACCTCTCAAAGCTGATCGCAGTTCAACCAATACTTTCTCATAAGTTGTAAATGCAATTTGTGACATTTCAATCTTTTTCTTGTAATTCTTCATTTTTGAAATACTACTTACAATCACTCCAAGACCATTGATAACACCCAGGATTATTGGATTGAGTGTTATTCCTCCAGCAATAGTTCCTATCACAACTAATCCTCCTCCGGATAGAGTAAGTGATTCATCAAGAATTTTGTATCTTTTAAAAGATTTCTTAAAACACCAGTATTTTTTGTGATAATGTTTATAGAAATCTTTGAGAGTTTTGATCTCTGATTCTGATAGTGAGTTATCAATGTGATTAAATTCAAACAAGTCCTTCATTTATTTATTTAGAGTATATAACTACCATTTAGTTTCTCTTGTATCATTATCCTTTTAAATGCTTCAGAATCAAAGTCATAAAAATTTGGAGAAAACATAATTTTATTCAAAACTCCATCATCAGTTGTAAAGTCAAAATTTTGATTAGGTACGTAATTGGCGTTATCTAGAGTTAATGTTGAGCTGTAGTTACTCAAGTTAGCTTTTGTAACTATTGAATCAACACTATGCGTCAACCATAAAACAATTTTTTTTCCATTAAAATCATCCGTTAAACGAAAAGAAACTCTTAAACTATTGGAAATTAAAGTTAAATAACCAGCAGCTTTAGTATAAGTTAAACTCAATAAATATTGGTTATTTTGTGTATTTTTCTTAACTAAAGCAAAATTTCTATTATCCCAATGATAAAAAACCAGGCATAAGGTATAATTTCTAAAATTAGCGGAGGGATTTAAAGTAATAGTGTAATTATTAATATTTAATCCTTCTTTATTGCTATTACTTATGTTTTTATTTGGTATAGTAATACCATTTAAACTATGAAAGTGATTTAAGCCACTAATTATAATACCAGATGCCCCTCTTTTTAATTCGTAATTATTTGCATCTGTAAAGTCATAAATTTGTTCAAAGTATCGACTATAAACATGGTTTACCGTAAAAGGAATTAACTCTTTTACCATTCCTACTGTTGCAGCACTACTATTCAGATTTCTATTGAGAGCAATGTTCAATATACTTTTATTATTTGCGTTAATGTCAACATTGTACTTTACTTGTGTTCTATAAATTTCAAATGATTTATGATAATCATAAACTTTATCTGGGTCGATATTGCTAACTTTGCTCATAATACCATAAGCAATCATGTAAACTCCAGAAAACTGTAATGGATACACAGCCAGATCATTTCCATTATTTGGAATATTAACCAAAATGTGAATAAAGAACCTGCTTCCAGTTGTCAACTTCTTAAAATTAATTATGACTCTATGGTAATACATAAATTGTGTTTGGCTTTTTGAATCGGTGAAACTATGTTGAAGTTTTTTTACACTAACATTTCCAAGTCTGAGGCCTTGTGACGTTTTGTCATCAACACTTATCTGGGTTTTATGCCAAAGCAAATAATCAGTGTTAAGTATTTCTAAACAAAGGGTATAATCAGCTCCTCCAACTAATCTGTAAAAATTAAGTCCCATCTTATACTTATAACCACCTTGAAAATTCTTTAATATATTTATATAAAGAACTCTTGTATTATATTCGTGAAAGTTTCCTTTTAAAGTTGGTAAGTATGTTATCTTTTTTGGAATAAAACTAGTTCTATTATCTATTTCATCTGTCCATTGAGTTGGACTTGACATCAGAAAAGCAAACTCATCTTTGTAATGACTTGGTTGAACTTGAGTTTGGTGTAAATTACCGTCAACATACTTTTTGGTGGCTGCATCCGAATCTGAAGTTGGATCTTCAAGATTAATTATTTTATGTCCACCGATATTAAGATCTGAAGTCATGGTGATACTTCCATCTTTTTTAAAGAAAGAACTGAAATCTTGGCTAGATATGCTATCATCCACATACTTTTTGGTAGTAGCATCTGTGTTATTTGTTGGTGTTTGTAAGTGGGTTATTTTTTTATTGTTCATATTCATATGATTAGTCATCATATTTGATCCATCAACGTGGAGATAAGCTAAATCACCATAAGCTAATGGTATTGGTTGTTTGGTACCAGTTGGATTTGGAATATTAAAAATTCTTTTGTTATTCATATCCAAATTTCCAGTCATTGATCTTGTTCCATCCAATTTCAAAAAGACACTCCCATCAACTTTGGAGTCGTCTACATATTTCTTTGTAGCAGCATCATCATTGTTTGACGGTGTTTTGAGATTTGTAATTGAGAATTGACTTTTCATATCAATGTTGGAATCTACTGTTATTAATGATGTTTTTCCACCGCCAGAATGGGTATCAACATATTTCTTGGTTGCTGAATCGGTGTCTGATGTTGGTGTTCCAACATTTGACAATTTTTTACCAACCATATCATAATTTCCATCTGCGGTGAGATTAAACCCAATACCTGGAGCTCCTTGAACTCCTTTGGCAAATTGATAATGATTAGAAGAGTGTTCATTAAATATTCCCATCTTATTTATTGTTTATATAATCCCAGTAAAGTTTTCTGATACGGTTTTCTTTGGTTTGTTAACGTAAAGAAATGAGAATGGTTTTTTAGTTGCCTCTTTATATACATTTTTATCAACTCCCAATTCAGATGATATTCTGTTTGCTTCTCTGGAAGATGGAAATTCGTATAAACAGTAGTGAGAACAATTAAGTCGAATATCTTTTGGAGTTTTGTAAAATGATTGACTCAGATAAATAACTGAGCAATTCTTATGTCGGCCTTGAATAAAATAATCAACGATTTGTCTCTGATTTTTATCACATACATAATCATCAAATATCACAAGTTTTTGATTGTCTTCATAATCCATTTCTGTTACCGGAGTTATTTCATCATTACTCACAGATAGTATTTCATAGCCGAGCTTATGTGACATCTCTCTCATTTTTTGCATTAATCTCTTATACTTTTCCTGCTCCAAATTACGAGCGTAAAGATAAATCTCATCGTAATATAGCAGAGGTTTCATTAACATGTGATAAAGCAAATTAGTTTTACCACTTCCACTATTTCCACAAATCAGCATTCGAAATGTATCCGATGGCATGAAAGGAAACAACTGCTTGAATTTTTTATCTCTGTTATCATTACTATCATAATTTGGTATCTCCATTTTATATAATAAATATATAAATGGATATTGAAGAAATCAAAAAATACTCTAAAAATAAGATTGAAGCAGATAATCTTATTAAACAAGTTAGACAACAAATAAAAGAAACTACTTGGAAAAAACAGAATCTGAGAGAAGGATTTACTGAAACATTCCGACCTCTGATTTCTCAGTTTGAAGATCCTGGTAAGGACTCTAAAAAACAAAATATTTTTACTCAAAACAAGGAAATGTTGCAAAATCAACTAGCTCTTACACAAGGTATAAGAAATAATCAGTTGGCTCTTAAAGGCATTAAAGATCAACAGGATCATTTTAATCGAGCTTTAGAACATTTTGAGAATTTGGCTGATATGGAAGAGTTGCCGGGAGTAGAAGCTATTGAAGATGGAGAAGATGATAAAGACGATCAAGCTCAAGCTCCTTTACCAAAAGAGGATAAAACTCCAATAGTAAAATTAGATTTAGAAAAAAACTTTGATGAAAATGATATTGCTACATTAGGAGATTTTGATTATACAAGACCAAATGATTTTTATGTAACTAATATTGAAGATTTACAAAAAGATTTAGAAGATGTAAGCAATGATATAAAAAAATTAACTGGCCAGATTAATGGAAGAAAAAGAAATAAAAATCCTGATGATGAATATTTAGCTCTTACTCTTCTAAAAGAAGAACAAAAAGTAACACTAATGAAATATAAGAATATAATGAAAGATTATTTTAAATCACTTGAATATAAAGTAGGGCAGGGTCTTTACTTCTCCCCCCAAGAACTACTTCATAGATTTAAGTTACTCAATGGATCGCTTGTTGCAGGAAACAATGGTGTGCTGCCTGAATACATTCAAATAGCTCATCGACTAAGAGATCTCGGGATCCTGTCTAATAACCAACTTAATTCACTACTTAGAAAAGTTATCTAGTTATATTATAAATGAATGAAAGCGCTATTCATATTTCATCTGTTAAAAGAGAAAAAATAGGAGTAAACAAACCTCATGATTTCTTGGTTAAATTTAATCCTCCTTTGAAACTTGACCCACAATTCAGACATTTTCTCGCCTTGGATAGGTTGTCAATGACTTATTCTTGGTACAACATCAGAAGTAGTTATGGAAATAATAAAATCAAATACACCCATGATGGAACAACATGGCAGACTATCACCTTTTCAGATGGAATGTATTCTTACTCAGACATTAATGATTACATTCATCAGTACATGGAACAAAAGTCGCATCACACAACAGACTCCAAGGGTGTGAAGAATTACTCAATAAACCTGTCTTTCATTCTCTCCACCTATTGAGTACTGGTAACACTTGATGGTAGTTATCAACTTGATTTGAGAGGAACAGATTTTGGAGAACTCATCGGATTTGAAAAAAAACTGGTGACTAAAACTGAGTATGGAACTAAACTTCCAAATATTACAAAATCGATTGACTCCCTTAACATAAACATAAGTGCTATAAAAGACTCTGTTGTGAATGGAGTGAATACAAACACAATTGCTGTTATTCCAACGGATAATTTGACAAGGTCATATCCATTCACTTTTGAACCAAGGAGGACACTGTACTGTCCTGTAAGTTCTAATACCATTTCTGAAATGCATATAACAGTAAATGATTCACTCGGTCAACCTATTGACTTGAACGGTATTGATTGGTTTATGACACTGTTGCTTCGCCATACTGAAGATAGCAGTGTTGTATAATTATATAAATAAAATGATGCGACAATCAGAGTTTAAAAAAAAATATGATCCTATAACAGGAAAGTTTTCAAGAAAACATATATATGGAGAAGGAATAATGGATACAGTAAAATCTTTTCTTGGTAAAAAACCAACTAGAAAAAAGGTAACATTTGCTCCGCCTCCCAAACCAACCCCCACTGCAACTAAAAAGGCTGGTGACAAAATAGTAAAAATGCTTTCTGGAGAAAAACCACCATCTCGTAAAATGACACAGCAAGAAATCAATAATAGAGTGCTACAAATTATGTCTGGATCTGGAAGAAAAAAATAATATAATCTAATTATTAAAATGAAGTCTTTTAGAAACCCAAAATATCTTGAAAGATATGAAGATGTTGTTTTTGACCTTGAACAACCTATTAATATTGCCCCAGCAAATAACACCGTTCAAGTTAGAAATAATCTTAAATTCATTGCTGACAATACAGGTGAAGTCACTCCATTTGATTGGTATAATGCTAGAATAGCACTGGACTTTAAAGTTGAGCAACATGATGGAACTGATTTTGTTATTGGCGCTAATGTATTTGATGATGAACTTACTCATGATAGATTAGCGCAAATTATTGCATATGAAGCTGACCAAATGGGAATAGTAAATGGTGCTAATTCTTTTATTTCAAGATTATCTGTGTTGGCAAATGGAAAAGAACTTTATCAGTGTAATTACGCCAATCATAGTGTAAATATAAAAAATTTGCTTGAGTATAATAAATCATATGCTGATAGCGTGGCAACAAATGAATTTTATTTTCTTGATACATCAACAAGTGCTAATAAAAATAGATTTACTAGAAGAAGTGTTACTCATCGACAAGATGGAGCTAACCCTGGTGCAGATGAACCTGGTCTTATGTTAGATAACACTCCTACAACATATAATGAAGGATTTGCAAAACGAAAAGCTCTGCTTGGAACTTCAAGCACAGTACGCTGTGAAATTCCTCTCAATAGATATTCTTTCTTTGAGGCACTTGAAGATAAACTACTTCCAAACACTAAAATCGAAATAAACTTTGAGACTGAAAAAGATGATAATCTTATATGGAGAGACGGAGGAAATCGATGCCGAGTAGTCATTACCCGTCTTCAACTGTTTGTGCCTCGATTAATATTCAATTCAGAAGGAAATAAGATTTATATGAGTGAGTATCTCAAACCTTACAAATGGACTTATCTCAATGAAGTTGTTGAATCTAACCTGGCTGGTAACCAAGCTGTTGGTAATTTTAGAATTACAAACGGAATTTCAAAACCTCGGCATGTATTTGTTTTTATTATCAATACTCCAAATATTGAATCACAAACAGCAAATCCATTTTTATACAATACTTTCAGCGTTTCCACGAATCCTCGAACTTTGAATAGATGTTATCTTGAAGTTGGAAATGGAAATGAATACCCCGATATTGCTTATAAACCTTCATCAGATCCCTCAAGAGTTTTTAGAGATGTAATGTCTTATGTATTTGCCAACAATGATTTTCAAGGTGGAACACTCCTTAATAGACAAAATTTTGAGAATATTTTTCCATTTGTGTATTTTGATTTGACAAAGCAGAAATTAGATATAAAGGACGGAGTTACAAAACTATCTTTTCATTATGAGTTATCTGGAGCGACTGCTGCAAATTATAATATTTACGCTCTTATACTGCATGAGAGAGAAGCAGAAATAGAACAGCAAAGTGGAAAACTACTTCTTAGAGCTTGAGAAAAAAATAATATAACATATTATATAAAATGACAACTTATATCGAATACGGGGTAAAACTTTCAGATGGACAAAAATCAAAACTGTTAAGAGCAATTCAAAATAAATCACCACTAACACTTCGATTAAAACATTCTCATCTTAAAGGGCCTGATGAGTTAATGTTGACTCAAAGACAGATTGAAAAGATAAAAAAATCACTTGCAAATGGAACAGGATCAGACTTGAAAATAAGTAAAACACAGATTACACATTCAGTAAAACACGGAGGAAACTTATTTACTAGTTTAATAAGTCTTGGTTCAAAACTTCTTCCTTTTGCAATAAAGGGAGTTTCAAAAGTTGCTCCTGCACTTGCTACTGGAGCTGCAAATGCACTTGGAGAAATAGGATTAAAAAAACTGTTTGGACGAGGTATTTCAATTCCAAAAAGGTTTTTCCCATTTTTACCTCCTTTTTATAATGAGTTTACCAAAGCACAAAAAGATCAGATTAACAAAGTTTTTAAAACAGGAGGACGATTGGTTATCAAACCAACTCAACAACAAATAGAAGGAGGATTCCTGGGAACACTTGCATCTATTGGAATTCCAATGGCAATTAGTCTACTTCCAAAGTTGTTTGGATCTGGTTTACAGGTTGATAGGGGATCATCTAGTAATACGAGAAGTGTTTATGTTCCACCCACACAAGGAGAGGGTTACTATCCACCTCCCTTTAATGGTAGTTGGGAAAATCCAATAGGAATGGGGGTAAAAAAAAAGGCAAAAAAAAAGCCCAAAGGCAAAGGTTTGCTACTGGGAAAAAACAGCCCATTCAACTCAATTCCCATAATAGGAGACATTTTGTAATTAAACCCCTTTCAAACTTTGACTTGATGGAATGGGTAAAAAAACTTGGCCTGAGTCATCTCAGAGGAATTTACAGTCGAGACCAACTACCACAAAAGATAAAAAAAGAATGCGGAATAATTAATCTTGATGATATGCAAGGACCTGGCACGCACTGGGTTTGCTATAGAAACTTGGATTCAGTTGTTGAGTATTTTGATCCATTTGGTCTGATAATGCCGAGCGAGGCTTTGAAATATTTCAGGTCTTCTGGAAAACAAATTATTTATTCGATAGATGAAATACAAAATCGAAACACTGTTCTCTGTGGTTATTGGTGTCTTTACTATTTGTTTGAGAGACAGAATGGAAAAAGTATTCTTGATGTAATACACAATCCTCATTTTGATAATGATAATAGTGATTTTATAAAAGAATACTTTGGAGGATAGATAAAGATTATTACAAAATATAAAATAAATAAAAGTTTTTTTATATAAAAAAAGATTCCTTGAATAATAATTTGTAATAATATTTTTCAAGATTAAATATAAAATTTATATTTAATCTGAATCCACCGGTGAATCCTTCAACTTTTTAACCTTCTCAACTTTTTTTTCCAATTCTTTTACAGTATCAACTATGGAATCAAATTTTGTGTAAATATCAATAAGTCTAAAAAGTTTCTTCTTTTTATCAGATTTTATTTTCAACCAAGAATAATCTCCTCTTCTTATTTTTTCCCACATCTCACATTCACCAGCCATTAACACTCTAGAAAGATCTTTATTTTTACTCCGGAGAGTCTCAAACTCATCATTTATTTTTGTCCTTATTTCTTTCTCAAAATCTTTGATAGTTTCAACATCCATATTTTTCTCTATCTCCGAAAAGAATTTAGCTTCCATTTTTATCTTTAGTTTATACTAAACTCCCCCTTACAACCTGTTTGAGATTATTTGATTTCTCACTTAACTCTGCAATCAACTCAAATATTTTAAAGAATCGATTATCATTCTCCAATCTTGCGATACTAGCATATTCATAACTCTCATTTAATTTATTATAAATCTTCTCAAGTTCACTTTTTACAAAATTAGCCCTCGCTGACATTTTATCTAAACATTATACTAAATGAAAGAAACATATTGCGTCAAAGATAAAATGAAAACTCCTTGCACTGAGCCAAGTGGTTACCAAACTGATATAAGAGGAAAGTTGCAATTCTTTTGTCATTGCGCTGTTTGTGGGATTAAAAAAGTTAGATATGCTAAAATGGACCAAACTGGAACTGGGGGAAAGAAAAAAAACTAATTAGCCCGTCTGAGAAGGCGGGCAAGCAAACTGGAGGAGATGTCTTTGACACTGTTGTTGGGACAGCTGCAGATGCTTTTGTTGAACATGCTCTTCCTTGGATGGCAAAAAAAACAGTCGAAATGGGACGGTATGGAGCAAGTGAATTAATGAGAAATAAAAATTTGCAAAAGAAAGCTGTAAATTATGGGATTAATAAATTGACTCCTTTTATTCAAGATAGTGTTGGATCAGCAATGGATCAACTATCAACCAAAGTTAGACCCAAAAAGAGATATAAAACTAATAGACCCGATTTGGATGGAGCTGGAATTGATCCAATGACCGTTGTAAAAAAAGCACCAGAAATTGCAATGTCAACTACGCAAGAATTGATTCCATCTTTGAAACCAGTTTATGATCGATATAAATCTGGTGATATCATGAAATCAGCTTTTGGATCGGATCATGGTGTGACTTCTGGTAAATTCTGGAGACGACCAACAGCAGCTGAAGAAGCCAAGATGGGAATAATAAAAAAAGGTTCTAATCCTGAATTATTTTTTAAATTTGAAAAACCTTCTAGAAGAATGAAAAAGTCAAGATTTTTTGAGAACAATCCAGAAGCTCTGGCAGATATGAATAATATCATTTCATCTAATCCTGATACATGGCCCCAGATATTAAGAACCAAATATCAGATTATTATTGATGATCACTTCTGGGAAAATAATCCTCTGACAAGTTTTGGAAGTGGAGTTGATATTCATAAAGCCATTCTTAAAGTCGCACCACGTAAAGGATTTACACTTCCTGGTCATAAGTATACTGGCCCCGGTAATCCACTTGAATCTCAATTGAAATATGATCCTCAAACTGGTGAGATATTGAAAATTTTTGAACAACCAACTGGACGAACAGATGCTGTAAGTATGCAACACGATGTTGATTACTCTGTATGTGGAAACAAACCAACAAACGAACAAGTGAAATGTAAAAATGAAGCAGATAGGAAAATGATAAAATCATTAGATGCAATTCCTTGGAAACAGAGACAATGGGGGCATTCTTTGGCTAGAACAATTATTAACACAAAACAAAAACTTGGGCTTGGACTTCAAAAAAACGCGAGTCGGCGTTGAGTAGTGATTGGTCTCAACAATTAGCCGACGAACTTCACAAACCAATCACAAGAAACTTTCAAAAGAGATCAGTAATCTCAAATGGAATTGATGATATCTGGGCTGCTGATTTGGTAGAAATGCAAAAGTTTGCTAAGTGGAACAAAGGTATTAAATATTTGCTGATGGTCATTGATGTGTTTAGCAAGTATGGTTGGATAAGAGGTCTGAAAGACAAAAAAACTGAAACTGTGAAAGAAGCATTTGATGATATTTTTGAAAGTTCACGTAAACCAAAGATGTTGTGGACTGATAAAGGTTCTGAGTTTATCAGCAAACATTTCAAAGATTTTCTGAAAAGCAAAGGTATTAAACTTTATCACACTGAAAATGAAGAGAAATCTAGTGTTGTTGAAAGATGGAATAAAACAATGAAAAACAAGATGTGGAAGATGTTTACTGTAAATAACAACACTGTTTACGCGGATAAGATAGATAAACTGGTTAATGATTATAATAATACGAGACATTCTAGTATTAAGATGACTCCTGTTGAAGCGAGTAAAAAGAAGAATGAAAAAAAAGTATGGAATAATTTGTATGGTGATTCTATTTACTTGAAACCGGGTAAACCAAAGTTTAAGATTGGAGACCACGTTAGAATTTCAAAGTATAAAAGAAAGGTATTTGATAAAGGTTACACACCAAACTGGACAGAGGAAATATTTGTGATTGATAAAATTATTCCAACAAAACCTGTTACGTATTCTATTGTTGATCTGATGTCGGAATCGATAAAAGGATCTTTTTACGAACAAGAATTACAAAAAGCACAACAGCAGACTTTTAGAATAGAAAAAATTATTAGGAGAGATAACAAGAAAAAGATGGCATTAGTAAAATGGAGTGGATATCCTGATAAATTTAACTCATGGGTGAGTTTCAAGGATTTGGTTAATTTTTAATACAAATTTTGTATTAAAAATCTTAATCAGTTTCTTCCTCAATGTCGGAAATAATTAAATCTTCAATATCGCCAACCTCAACAGTCTCATCATCACTTTCACTATCACCTTCTTCCTCGGTTATTGTTAGTAAAGATTCTCGAGGTTTCAATGGTTTAACATAGCACTCATGAACTTTTATTTGAAGAGATGTAACAGTCTTGCTTATGAATATTCCTTCAACTATCAATGCCATTTTGACATTGCAATACTGATCAATATATTTAAAAGGATTCAAATCTTTCTTCGCCTTGGTCTTGAATAGAGAAAGTATTTTCTTTGACTTCTCAGAGTAAATAAGTTTTGCGTATAAAACTGGAGCAGCTGACTCATCTTTTCGTGTTTTCTTCTTTCCTTTTTTATCAATATATTCAACCTGTTTGTAATAAAAGGGGGAAGATAGACTTGATGCCATATCAGATCCGTATTCAGTTTCAAGATGTTTACAACATATTTCCACGATATTATTCAAGGTATCAAAAAATGCTTTTTCCTCTGTATTAGGTTCACTATCTTTTCCCCAGAGGCAAACTGGAATACTGTAGCCAACAAGTTTGTTATTTTCTTGGTTTTTCTTTTCATTCACTCCAAAAGAGAAAAGAAATGGAGTTTCAATTACGAGAGCACCTTTCTTTCCATTTGGGTACTTGACTTCAATTGGGATTCTTTTGTATTTGATTTTGCTATCCTTTACTTTGAATTCTTTGGCTTCATTAAAAATAATATTTTCTGGAGTAAGACGATCGTAACTTGACAACTGCATTTTATTATAAGAAAATATTATTTTTTAAATCAACATTCTTCATAAATTATTTTTTTTATTCTTCATAACCTCCCACTTGATACAAGACTTATTTTTCACTAAAAGTTAGGTATAACCTTGATAATTTAACATCTTGAAATCTTCTTTTTTTTAGTTGGTTGTCTTGATCTCTTAAACGTGAAAATCTATAACCACTAAAACCAAAAAAACTATCATATTTACTATTAAAACCCACAAAACCTGTAGGTCCCATATAATCCATAAAACCCAAAATACCCGCCAAACCCATAAAGTCACAATATCTATGTTTTGTATATGTTAAGTAAACTATTTTCTCTGAATCTATAAAAACTAAAAAATCTCTTAATATTTTGTCAACTATTTCACTTAATTTTCCAAAATTTTCTCTAACAGTTTCATAAATAAAACTAACGAACCCAAATTCCATTTTATTGTTATATTTAAAATTAGTAATATTGTACTTTTTAAATACTTCTTCCACCACATTATAATCTACAAAGTCTAAATAAATATCTTCAGATAAAACTGGGCCTAAAAAAAATAATTCAGTTCTTAAAAGACTCATAATTTCTTCATTTACAGTATATTTTTTTAAACAATCTTTATGATTTTTTTCTAATATATAATTAAAAAAATTTTTAAAAATCAAATTTTGTGAGTCTTCAAAAAGACTTTCTTGACCAGATATTGTTTCATTGTTACTTAACATAAATTCATAATCAACCAAATAATACAAATAAAAAAAAGAAAACATATAAACAATTTCTTGTCTTAGTGGATTATCTAATGCTTCGATGAAAAAATCTTCAATAAAAAAAGGAATTTCTCTCAAAAGTATTATATTTCTGTCTGTGGGAGATAATTTGATTCTTTTTTTCCATTTAACCCCACTTGAGTCAAAATACTTAAATTTGGGTTTTGAATTTTTTTTAGTATTTGTGTCTTTTAAAATAACTCTGTCTAAATAATCTTTGGTAAATCCATACTTTTTATACAGCGATAAATAAACTAAATACAAATCTAAAACTTCTGAGTATACTACAGGATTAAATATACAATTATAATCGCTGCTGTCAAAAAAAATATCTATTTCTTCTAAATCATTAAGTTCTTTGTATTTATTATTTTTTAGTTCGCCGTAAACAGACTCAAAAATACGTTTAAGATATCTTTTTATTATTTTTGCCGGTGAGCAAAATCTATTACCTATCATTTTATAATATTCTTTTTCTTTAGTTATGTCTCTATTGTAAACAAAAGGTATCATCCCGTTTCTTACTCTAGACCTAGTATACAAATAAGGGGCCATCTTTTATTTCAAGTTTTTTATTTTTTTAGATTATTCTTTTTCAGAACTTTCAAGAATCTATAATCGACCCACCCACCCCCCAAAACCAATTTGATAAAGGTTTCTACAATATAAATAAATTAAACTTTTTTTTATATTTATAATTAATCTTAACTAAATATAATTTGTAATAATATTTTTCGCGATTGAATTCTTCTATAGTAGTTATTAGAGGATGATTTACCATTCAATTTCGCCCCTGATTAATTCCTGTCATTTCCGCGAGCCCGCAGGGCGAGCCATTAATTTCTGTCATTTTCCACAATTTCCACACAGTTTACAAATTTAATCGGATTTTTTAATTTTTTTGAAGCAGTATATTTTTGGAAAAAATGAAAAAAAACTCTGATTAATTTCTGTCATTTTTGTACTAAGTGGGTAGGGGACAGGGTTAATCAGGAAATGACAGAAATTAATCAGGGGCGAAATTGAATGGTAAAGCATCCTCTAATAACTACTATTGTCCATCCAAAATTAAGACCGTTCCATTTTCAAATTAAGACGTATATTATCTGCCTGACGCGAATTATCCAACGGATAATCCGTCTCTAGTGTAAATACGGCCATTGTGTTGCAATCGTTAGTCTATCCTTGCTTTATTTTTGACATCAAACAAGATGAAATACGCCTTGTTAATCAAGCAAAAAACTGATCGAATTGAATGATTTGGCTCCCTTGTGCTAGATCCTAGTATTTTGGACTAAATCTCATTGGAGGCATCTATTAGACAGGGGCCATTTATTAGAGAGCGGTGTCTATACTGGTGCATGGTATTCAAAAGGCAAGATAGACTAGTTAGTAATCTTAATAATTAATGCTGTTTAAACTGTGTAGTACTCAAAAATTTTGTTTTCTTTTGTAAACCACGCAGCTCCATCCTCTGTAAGGAACTTGCAACTCGATGTGCTTTCACCAAAATCAATCAAGGTGAGGTGGGAACCACCAGTGGCAATGAATGGAAGGCTGCGGCGTTATGTAGTGACATATGGAACAGCAAGAAACAATTTGGTTGTAACGAGATATTCTGCCGCTGAAGTCAGTTATCAACTTACTGGTCTGGAAGAATTTACAGTCTACTACGTTCAAGTATATGCTGAAACTTCTGTTTCAGGAACACGCTCACTCATAGTTGATGCACAAACATTGGAAGATGGTATGGCCTGTAACTTGAATGTTTTGTTATGTTATGTTACTTACTTTACACTTGAACAGTAATCTCGGTATGGCCTGTAACTTGAATGTTTTGTTATGTTATGTTACTTACTTTACATTTGAACAGTAATCTCGGTATGGCCTGTAACTTTGAATGTTTTGTTATGTTATTTTACTCGCTTTACACTTGAACAGTAATCTCGGTATGGCCTGTAACTTTGAATGTTTTATTATGTTATGTTACTTACTTTACACTTGAACAGTAATCTCGGACGTCAGCATTGAAATGCGCCACCGGCTACCACCATTGGTCCATTTGTGAGCTTAATGTAACCTTGGATTTTGTGATCAGTAAAGTGATTACAAATGTACATGTAGATTACACAAAGTCTTGTTTTCTTTCTTTTCTTTTTCCATTAAACGTACAGCTCCAACTGCTTTCCCGGTCATTGATGAAACGAAAACTGAAGCCGATGATGCTCACACTATCATAGTCACATGGAAAGAGATTGCCAAGAAGGACCAAAATGGTATCATACTCGTTTACACAGTGGCATACAATGTGGAAGGTCAACCTACACAGTTAAGCCTCAATGCAACTGATATAAATACAGTTATCAGAGGACTAAAGCCATACACAAGCTACTGTATTACAGTACGAGGCTATACTAAGATTGGACCTTCAGCTTGGTCTCCCTGTACCAGAGTGAGGACGTTACAATCAGGTGCGGTATAGTTCCCCAAGTTTGATCAGTTTGAAGGCACAATCCCCAGAGAGAAAATAATTACAACGAAACAAAAACAAACAAACAGAAAAGCCACCGGTGTTTGTGACAAGCTAATGAAACGTCTTGTTAAGGCAATTTTATTGAACCTAACTTAAACGGCCTTTTATCAATTTATAGGTGTATGCGTTTGTGTAATTCTTTTTATTGTTATCTTATGTAATCCTTTATTTTTTGTCCGCTTCTTTTGAATACATGTATGTGCTTAGCTTTGCTGTAATTTCTCTATTAACTAAATTGTAAATACCCCAAAACGTTCGGACGAAAATTTTGTCCGACATTTTTCCATTCGAATATCTGTCAACATGATGTTTTCGTAATCTGCAATTGTATTGCAAAACACTATTTGAGAACCGTTCTAGGTGATTTTGTGTTGTGTTTGTTACGTTTACATGAGTTTTTTTCTATGAAATGTGTGTATTTGCTCATAGCGATCCAGTAACCAGTTTTCTGACTGGCTGAAATTCATGTGAACGGCAGTGGAAAGTTAGTACAGTTTTACTAACAAAAGAGTTAAAACTTTAGGTCTAAGTCGTCCGCGAAGTGTTTCCGTGGAAGCTTCCTCATCTACCACCATTGATGTAAAGTGGAGCGCACCAACAGAACCAAATGGAGTTATACAAAACTATTTGATTGAATATGGAACAAGTCCAAACCATCAACCCTCGGAGAAAGAAGTCACAGACCGCACATTTCAATTAACCTTAACTGGCTTAGAAAAATTTACAACTTATTACATCAAGGTCAGGGGAAAAACAAGCAAGAAAGGGAATGCGTCAGAAGTATTAAATGCTACAACGTTTGAAGACCGTAAGGATATGTTTTTTTTTTCTCTGATATGCAGATGTCCTGGCTATGCGTTTTTATTTAATCAACCATATGGGCGTGGTTTTAGTCTGAGCTATTCAAGCATACATGTACGTACAGATGCAGTTGTAGAATGCAGAGCTGCTAGTACTTAATCCTGGTAGCAAAGCTCATTTATGGCACTTGAATAACCTGGTAGCTAAGGCGGTAGAGCTTTGCACAAGGTGTCAGTTTTAAATCCTACCCGCACTTCAATGTGATATTAAACCTTTGGTGCGATCAGGGTATAACGTTAGGGTTACTCTAATTGAGGCAATCGTTGGTTCCAACACGCATGATGGTTCTATCCTAAGCTTATGAACAACGCGACTCATCAAAAGTCAGATTGCAGAAGAGGAGTGGAGTGGAGAGAGAAGCGCGAGGTGTCTGTAAGGACAGGTTCGACTGTACTACAAATTTCGGAGAAATAAAAGAAACTGGCGCAAATATGAATATTCAAAATAGCGCTACGACAACTAGTTGTTTTAAACCTCTGTAATTTATTCTTTTTCGTTCTGCATTTCTACAGGTCCTGGTCCCCCAGGAAAGTTTGCTGGTAGAGTCTTATCAGACAAAGAAATTCTAATTACATGGGAAGAACCTATTAATGCCAATGGAATCATAAGAATTTACCATATCAGAGCTTATGAAACTAAAACTGGGCGAGAGGTTTATAACAGCATTGTGACTAAGGGGCTCAAAAAGGAAGAGAGCCTACGAGTATTCAACCTTAAGCCGTATACAAAATTTACCTTCACGATACAAGCCAAAACCATTGAGCTAGGAGAGAGGGCTAACTTCACGGCAAAAACATGGGAAGGAGGTAACTTTAAAATATTTTTGTGCGTACCGCGCTGTACCCCTTTTTTAGAAGCTATCTTCTTTGGCCACGGCCAAAGACCAAGTTTTATTCGTAGTAGTCCCTTGCATTTAATTTTGTGTTTAAACACATATTCGCCCACGGAGGATTTTGGTGTTAACTCCTTCTCTGGAAGTTAACAGAAAATTGAATCAAATGTCGAGGCCGGGATGATTCGTTGGAAATAACCCAGTTTTCGCACCTACGAATCGCCTTAAAACCTCAGATATTTTCACGCGTGATTCGAAATCGCACTTAAAAAGCGTGGCATGAAGAATTGTGTATCGAAAGAGCCAATACTACATCAAATTGTTATCTGTGAATTTTCTTTGACCTTTAGTGCCAGGTAAACCGGCGTTTGTGAAGGCCAAGTTAGAGGAAGATAATATTAACGTATTTTGGAAAGAACCAATTAATCCTAATGGAATAATCACAAAATATAATGTGAGTGGAAAATATGTTTACATGTTCTTTTATCAATTTTTGTAACCCAGTTCCCGTGCAATACCGTAAAATTCCGAAAATAAGCCCCTCCAAATTTTAGTCCCCCAAAATCGTAACGCAAAAAACCCTCCGTTAAATCGCCCCTCCGAATATAAGCCCCTCGGGGGGCTTGTACTTGGAATTTGCCCTCGAATACAAAGTAAAGCAAAGTAAAAATAGTAAATTTCCTTCCCACTACAAGCTAGCCCAATCGATTTTGAAACGCAAATTTTCCCCCTGTATAAGCCCTCCAATAATAAGCCCCTCAAAAGGGCCTTTGAAAAATATAAGCTCTGGGGCTTATTTTCGGAATTTTACGGTACCTCCTTTATGACCCCCTCTTAGCGATAGTCTATTGGCAAGGCTTGTTGTCATTAGTAATGCATGGAATAAGAAACGTAACCAGAACCATAGAGCCTTGTCGTCTTGTTAAAACAGAGTCCCGCTTCCTCTAACGCCTCTGTTGCGTAGTATCTGGTGAAAACCAGATTGCCGCAAGGAGAAGAAGTAGAAGAAACCTAATCACCGTGTCGGCGACGCATGGGAAGGGGTATTGCGAATGGTTTATTGTTCCACTTTTCCTTCCGACTCCGTCCGACATTCTGGTTTTCACAAGACTGTAAATGGAAACGTTTTATCCTATGTTCGCACTATACCGGATAGCTAGCTTAATTCTCGTGCTTGTCCGGTATGGTATGAGCAGCAACGGCACAGACCTTAACTGGAACAAGTCGCTCACACGCATCGAACATCATGCCTGAGCGGTTGGCCGAGAGGGTTAAGTTCTCTACTTGCCTAAAGAACATCCTTCTTTAATATTTTGCAGTCAGTGGTCTCGCTTAACTTGAGGGATGTTAAGAGACGTGCCCCATTTTTCATTTCTTTTTCTTGATGATTTTTTTTTTCTACGAACTTTGAAACCGTTTGCCACTCACCATTTAGGAACAATTTCGAGTACCAAATTTGTAAAATATGCAAATGGACTGTAAAGCGTTTTCACTCACACGGCCAGGAACTATGTAAATTTATTGAGACAAAAGAAAGCGCACACAAAAGAAAAGAATTCAACTTCCACAGTAATTGTTTGGGACACCAAAATGGCTCAGGGTTGGCCCGGCAGGGCTGTCTTATTGGTATTTTGACACCCACATGGCGGACTTGACGTCATGTGAAAAGGTATAGAGGTATAGAGAGGTGATGTTTTCCTGTGCTTTGTTTGCCCTTTTCTGCTTAGGTGGATTGCAAGGGAAGAAGAGTGTATAACACCTCTTTCAAATCGGAATTACAGCTGGTGGAATCTAAAACGTCTCGGAATACGTCTATCACGAAAGAAAAATTGAAACCTGGTACAGAGTACACGATATATGTTACGGCGTTTACTGAGAAAGGAGAAGGTGCGCGAAGCAACGCTGTTTCAGTGAGCACACCGGCAAAAGGTAATAGTCAACAACATCATTGCGTACTGGCAAGTTTTAAATAGCACTATGACACTCTGCACTGAGTTTAAACCCTGATTGGTCGTTATACAGTATTGCAGTACTTTGTAACCTGATACCGTAGAGTGTCAGCCGTCTCCTTTACCCAGTCCCCACTCCTTCAAGGCGAGATACATGTACGTAATGTGCGTCCCATTGATCTTATTCTGGAATAGGTTACGAGAATAGTTTCAAATATCCGTTTGATAGATCAAACTAACTCGTCGGGAGGGAGCAGTAAAGAAGTTGAATCTTATTATATATAACAAATGTTTCCCTTCCTCGTATACGTCCATTTCCGCGTGATGTACAGTATGTAAGCTCAATGCCATTTCACGATAAAAGTTCTTGTGCCAAATATGATAATAATATGATCCAAAGATTCCAACAGCAAATAATACTTCTGGTTGGTTGAAGTAAATTTTTAACTAATCAGGAACACTGCCCCCCCCGGATTTGGGTAGTGACACGTCATCAGTATCCTTAGACGTCATTTCTTGGGGAAATCGTTCGTCGCATCACTAACTGTGGGCTGTTTTCCTATCTAATAGGTTAAAGCTATATGTATAGAAATGTGAAATAAAGCCTCCCCCACCCTCTAGGTCATTTTTATTTCTAGTCTATTACATGAGCTTTGCGTTTGCGACTTCATAATTTTTCTCTTGCAGCTCCTTCCCCACCACCACTCCCACAGGTTGTCGAGGGTAGCATCAAACCTACCGAAATGACAATCTTCTTGACAAAATCTTCCGATAGCAATGGAAGAGTTGTGTAAGTTTAATAGATTATTTCAAAGTTTTTAACCACTCTTGTAACAAGTTAAAGTGACAGTGTCATTAAAAGACAACTCTAATCGTAGATGTAAGAGATCTTTTCTAATCTTCGGTCACATTACCTGGTAAACGTTCAGTACAATGATCTTTCTTGTATGCCCACTGATTTGGGTTACTAACTAAAGGTTGTTGTCAGAAATGTGAGACATGGTAGATGAAGCAACTGCTGACGGACTCCTTAATTTTACCGAAACGCTTAGCAATGAAATGGGGCGATAGCTGCATTTGTCTGTTTCATGATCCTTTTTTTACGTAGGGATAAAGTTAGCTTTTTTCCAATTGCAGGAACAACGTTGTAGTTCTAGTTCCTCCAGCTGTTTTTTATTTTCTCACTCCCTGTTGGTTAAATAAACATGTTTTGTTGGTGTAAATGAGACGTAACATTGTACTCCGTTGTTAAAGGCTTAAATGTGTATGATTTTGTTGTATTAAACTAGTGCTCATGAAGTTGTAGTGGAAAAGGTCGCGACAGTCAGCAAACGGTCAACATGCTCTTTACCAGAAATCATTCTTGACTACAAAGAGGCAATGGCCAATGGGGATTTTTATTATATTGCTGCCAGATTTGAGCGAGATAAAGAACAGGTTCCTAGAAAGTTTGTCCTTGGTGATGGAGAGATCTATGGTGGTTACCGGAATGCGCCATTGGAGCCCATGACAAAGTACAAGGTGTATGTGCGAGCAGCAACTGATGTTAATGGGGTAAGAAACAAAATATAAATAATTTGTGGCGCGATCATTTGGGCCACTTTCGGCAAAGAAGGTCTTGCAACATTATTCAAAAAATTTTCGCCGAGCACAGGCAGTCTAGGAAACCTCAATGTCTCCTGTTTGAGACAGACTTTTTTTTATTCTTGTACATTGATAATATCTTCCAAAGTGACCTATTTTTTTTTTAATATGCAGAAATTGGTTTACGGAGAGCCTGCTGAAATTACCCTCCCCCTTACCGGTAGGTTTCTACTTTAGCTTAAATTTATAAGTTATCAATGATCAATCTTTCATTGCTTGGTAGAGGAGGTGTGTGTGTGGGTTCTGCCTTATTTTCGACATTTCTTGTGGTGTGTTAGTAGCAGGTACAGTATGAATGGAAAACATAATTGGCTTTCAACTGACTGGTCTGGGTATATGCATATATGGTTTTTCTGATAGTAGTAGCAGAAGATAGTATTTTTCTCCGTTCTCGTGAGCTTGGAATCTTCTTTTTTTCTTTGGTGCAGTCACATAAAAAGTTAAGAATTCTCGACAAGAAAGTTACTTCTGATTTCGATTATGTACATTTTTCAACTTCCCTCTCAATAGACTCGCTGAAACTTTATTTGTATGTTTCTCTATAATAAACTTTTATGTTTTATTTTTAACATTTAAGACACCGATGAAGTGCAACAGAGCTCGGCCTGTTTAAGTTGCTGGAAGGTGGCAGTTTTGGTAGAAGGAGTCTTGCTTGTTTTTTTAGTTGTCACTGTTGGGATTTTAGTGGTAGAAAGGCGCGCCAAACGTATCAGAAAAGGTACGTAAATAATCGAAAAATGCATTTTTTAATTTTTATTTGCCAACTCAGATTTTAGCATATCGTACGTAACTTGAAATTTGATCATCAACATTCAACCCCACACGTAAAATTTCTCCTCATGCTACTGCTACCATGTTTATTTACAAGTTAAGTCTATTTGGTGTTCTGCTATGATGCATAAAACGAACTTATTACATGTATTGCTTTGATTTATAACTACACGCCGATACCGTAACTCACTGAGAACGGTTAATTTCCTTTTTTTTTTTCGTTTAAAAATATTCTGGGCCCGAGCGTTTCTTTTAGCTAAAGAAAAATCTTCCTTCCTTTCCATTTTTTGAAATAGTTTTAAAAACTATAAGTTTTTAGGTTGCACTGAAGAGATTCAGCCGGGACTCCTTAATATGTCTCCGTTCAAATTGTGCTTTTATGCTGAGAATAATAATTATCATAAAGAATGAAAAGGATTTCAGTACATTGACAAGAAAAGACGTTTTATTGGTTACAGCTTTATTCACCGAAGTTAGCGTAGAACATAGCCTGCGGACGAATAATCTTATTAATCTTTTTTATTTTTTCTCTTTCTTTTTGTCTTTCTTTATATAGCTGCAAGGGATAAAACTACTGAAAGGTACAGCTTCCGCCAAAGCAAGGTCTCGGGGTCAATTTAATAAAATTTTAAAAGCGTAATTTACAATTGTGGCCGCTAGTACAATTGTAAATTACACTTTTAAACGAGTAAACTGACCCCCGCAAGAACTTCATAGTTGTCAGAACAAAAATTAAGCGCAAAATGGTTGTATGTCCATTTACACCAACAAACCATCCTTCAATATACGGACTTCAAAATCCAAAACGAACCCGCCTTTGTCTTTTTTTTTTTTTGTGATTGGGTTCTGTACACATCATGTTGAATCAGTTACACGACGGCCACTAAGAGCGGTCTTAAAGACAGGATCATCCCACCCCACCCCACCCCACTCATCCTTTACGTACGTGAAAGTAGAGTCAAAAGAGGCTCCTTAGCGACCCTGAGAAGAAGCTCCTAAAATCCATAATAATTAAATGGAACTTTGCGGTACCCATACACATAGTTACAAATTAAACCCCCTCTGTCGTCCTTGAGATTTGTCTGTGTTATGTCGCCATGATACCGTGTGCTGCTGAGAATCTTCAATTACATTTAAACAACATTCTGAATTTGAATAGCGTCCATTTTAAAAACAAAAATGAAAACACTCTTAAAGAATGTTCTTCAGATTTACCTTTCCTTTACGTTTCGTGCCTCTCCATTGAGACATATGAAACTAAACTAAGTACCTTTAATAGTCCGGAAGATTAGTGTAAAATTGTTCAAACTGGTGATACAAGTACCAGATTTCATATTCTTGGTCCTTTTCAAGTAGGTAATGATAAGAAATCAAGATTCACTTGAGATCCTGATCTCTTCACCAGTTATTGCCCAACGAAAAGTTCCAATATATTTTATATAGGAAACCACAGGGAACCCAATGTTAAAAAAGGAAAAACGTTAAAAAAGAGCTATTTGAGCTGTTTATCCCACTGGTTTTACCAGGTACTTTTTTTCTTGCGGTAAACGCTAAGCAATTATAAGATTTACCTGACAAAATCTTACTTGTAAGGTTTTTTTTAACAATGTAATCTTGATAGCAATTACCATTGCAGGCGCACAGCGCAGTGAAAGAGAAGTTTGCCTTGGTGCACTTGCAAAGTTCCCGGTATGCCCGCTTGCAGCCACATCTGATGAGCTCACTGCACGCTTTTGAAGCCTTAGGTAGGGTTGTCCAATTCGGTGTTTATCCGCCTGAAGATAGATGTCATCCCCAGTCTGCTGCACAAGGAAGTTCCTGGATAGAAACTAATGTTTGAACCCAAAATTGACACGTTTCATATGAATCCTGTCCTCTTGATGTGTCCTCTTGATTATTTCGGCCCTTTGAGCCTCAGTTTGGTCTAAAAATAAGGGGGTGCCGGGCCCCCGCGGGCCCCTCCCCTGGTTCCGCCTCCGAAATCAACTCACGTTTGTTTACAATCAAAGTAAAGTTTGGAACGTTTAATGAATATGTGTTGTCAGCTTTTGTAATTCTTTGTTGGCAATATTTTTAAAATCATGTTTGAATTCATGTCAAATATGCGTTATTGACTAAGCGCGAGATCAAGATGGCACAAGCTTGGTCAGTAAAAGGATTTATTGAATTTTTTTTCGCGACCAAAAATAGTCTGAACATTTTCAGGTCGAAGACCCCTAACTTACTGTTGTGTCACTACTTCCCAGACCGGATTTTACCGTGATCATCCTGATTTTCCTCCCTTCTTGCTCGCAAAGGAAGCATCGCTTCATGTAATCACTGGTCAAAAGTTTGACTGCTGTTTCAAGTGAGGCATGTCTAGTTTTGAATGGACTCGATTGTGTGGACGTATCCTCGTCAGAGTCCAGATTGACCTCTGTATGCCTCCTCTTTTGAGCACTGGTGAGCTTTGCATTGCTGCATTTGTTAAAAGATGACTTGTGCCACGATGCCTTATGAGATCTGAGCGTTTCTTCAATTTCCTTCCCTTCGTCTAAATTGGACAAGGGCACTTGAATCGGCAATTGGCCAACGTCGGCGAACTTTGGTAGATTATCGGCTAACGTTATATAACCTGATCCGCCATCTCTTCTAGTAAAATGAACCGGTGAAACAAGCTTGTCATTCTTATTTTCCCCTGGACATAAAGCACACAAATACCAGTTAACACGAAACGGTGTTCGATTCGTTGTACGATCCACAGAATGTAACTGATAAGTTATTCCATCTTAAAACAGTCTGTTATGCATGGGAAAAAATCAGTCCGGCGTTACATGCTACCTTTCCTGCTTTACTTGCGAAATTTTTCCAATAAGCCGGGATAAAGATGACTTCGAATTTTTATCGAAAGAAAATATGGTTCTTTTGATTATATATTACTATATTAGCCTTAATTTCGTTAAGATAGTTGAAAAATACGGCAAGCTTTGAGCCTGGGATACCGAACCGCTGACCACCTTCAAAACGACTTAAAACGTACGTTCATGATCAGGATCCAAAAAAAATTCATTGGAATATGAATCTACATGCTATCACTAATTTGAACAATTCCGCAGTTTTCTGTCGCTAATCTTCCGGACTATAACAAGAAGCCTGGAAAAATTTTGGTTACACAGTTACAATGATTTATTTTAGGTACTGTCCATATTCTCATATTTTATATTATATCTCAGTGTTTCGGATATATCCGTTTCTTTTGTTTTTATTTGTGACAATTCCTGGAAAAGTAGCAGCAGCGATGCTTTCAATACTGTAATGAGCTAAGTGTATTAGACCACTTCATATTTAATTAATTTACAGAATATTCAATAAATCGCTTGTAATTTATTACTAATTATTAGATAATTAACTTTCTTTTGATATTTTCTATACATTTGTAAATTACTTTATTGTATGCTGTTCTTTATTTATATAAGTATATTGGTTTAATTAATAACTATAGTAACAGCTAAATGTGAATGTAAGGAGAAAGTCTTATCTGTAAGCCTTCATGGCTTCTTGAGACTTTCTTTTCCCTTCACAATTTATATGTAAAAAAGGCAAAAAAAAAAAAAAAACAGTCAACATCACTTAATAAAAGATACCACTACTACGACGACGGCCCTGAATTGGACGTCTTGTACGGACCAAAAAAAATAAATAAAATATACGTTTCATCAGATTGGTTCCTGATTTCAGCAATTTGTATAATTGTACTTCTCCAGGATTGAGCTTGAAGCTAAGAATACCTCATTGTTGAATCCAGCGGAGGATGAACATAGACAACAGGCTGGTGTGTCTGATGAAAACGAAGAACGAGGATGTGAATACGAAACAGTACAACCTGGCAGGATGGAATGTGCATACGCCACGTTGCGTCGTCTTTCAACAGTAAGTTGAATCATCTCTCATTTGATTTCAGACTTTTCAAGAACGTACGTATAGATCACAGAGGAATCGAAGAGTTAAGAAATGTCTTTGTCCCCTTAGTGCTAGGACATTTCTTGCTGTTGACCATTCCGGGACTGCTAGTGATACTGCTCTGACATATATGCGAACAAACACGTCGGTACCACCGGTTGGCACTCTTGTGAAGTCGCAGGACACTGGAGAATGGATTGGCCTCTGTTACCGCCGACTTCTGTTCTCAACCAAGGCAGTAAACGGTGGTTAACTTGAGGTAGCTCGGGTTGATGTGCTGCGTGCGTGTAAAAGGGGGGCGGAGAGGGGAAGGGGTGAAAAAAGGAAAATATTTTGTTTTCTTTTCTATTAAGCTTAGCTGTCCTGTGCGGAAGGAAATTTGGGTTGCGTCAATCCTGATTACTATCATTATCATTATCATTTTAATGCTCCAACATTCAATCTATTTTTACTTTTTCAGAAACCAGGAGAAGGCTCCTACACCTCTCTTACAGCATGCAACAGGGGGACCAACAGGGGAGCCTGCAGTGACTCACCCATATATGTCAATCAAGTGCCTTCTTCTCAATACACGTCCAATGGGTGATTTTCTGGCACTGAAAATCCGGCCTGCGTAGATGGCGGGATTAGCGGACGAGTGCTGTTGTTGTTGCCTTGGAACTGGTAGCAAGTCAAAAATCTATTCATAAATCGATCCTTGTTTAATCATATATTTCAAAAGTTCGTCCTCCAAGACATTAAAGTCTTATAAGAAAATTAATATTAGTCCATCATTTAGTTATTTTTTACTTAATTTTGTAACGAGAGGAATTTTCACTGCGTCAAGCGGCTTTTCGGCCTGTCAAACCAAATTGGCGGGAATGTCGAACTATCAAAACAACGGAACTGAAGCTCTTCGCGAGGGCGCCAGAATTATCAAATAGGGATCTACTAATGGAAGTTATTGACGGGGGAAACTGCAATTCGGTAGAGCGACTGGCTCGCTGCTGGCACTCGTTACTACTGCCAGAGGTACAGGGTCTAATTTCCACGTCCCACGGTTGGAAGGTTGGTCAAGAACTGAGGCTTTTCTGTAACGCTGCAACTTCTCTTTTGTAGAGTAAACCTCGTAGATAGTACTTCACACGTAATCGCAGGTAATCGAGTGCCAGGTAATAGATTTACAACTACTTTTATATAGTCTACAGTAAACACAGGTGTTCGATTATCACAAAGGAACACAAAAAGCTATTCAAAAATACACGTGCTAGCTGATCAACGCGTCACAAATTCGATTGGTTAAAAGACTTTTCCTTTATGGTGAAAATACAGTGCTTCCTATTTCTGTTCCTGGACGTTTAGAAAAACATATGTTGTAAATCAAGCAGAGTGAATAGAGTACAACAGTTGTTCTTTTGAAAAGTAAAATAGTTCTCGTCTAACAAAAAGACACGTACAGAAGTACACGTGTTCTATTGAAATTACATGTTAGATGTTCCAATATTTGTACACATGTCACTGCCTGCTATTTGAAAGACACAAAAGAATTAGTGAAACTTAGATTTTGCTGAGTAGAGCAGATTACGGCTGTGACCTTTGCAGCTGAGTCGGTGGAGCTGAGGAGTAAACACAAAATTGGATTTATTAAAATTCAGTAAACAATGATTTATTTTAGCGCCAGATAAGTGGATGCTGATTAGGAAGAAATTGTAACATCAGAAATATCCTTGTCTCTCTATTACGCAGCCTAATATTTAGCCCTTGGCTGTTACGCTATCAAAAATTATAATAAAGTAATAATAATAATAATAATAATAGTAATAATGTGAAAGGTTTGAACCTAGGACTCATTTTAAAAGTAGGTTTTGTTTGATCGTCCGGGTGAAAGTAGTCCTGAATAGGGGGACTGTTGTTGTTGTCAGTGACTGACATTTCGACAACCTAGCTACCTACACGCGAACTATACCTCTTTGCTTACGTTACGTTGACGACACATTCACCGTCGTACACAAAGACGGAATCAACGATTTTCACTAACACCTTAACAGACAGAACGCGGACATACAGTTCACCAAGGAGATCGAAGAAAATGGTAAGATACCTTTTCTAGACTTCTTGGTCACTCGAGACAACAACAAACTACAAACGACTATATACAGAAAACTGACACATACCGACCGATTACTAGACCAGTCTTCGTACAACCCCACCTCTCACAAAACTACTACTGTCCGGACTTTGACGAGACGAGCGCAACTAGTTTGCAACTCACCTGACAGCCTATAAGACGAGAGCGATTATCTCAACAACGTTTTTAGTAAGTACAATTACAACACGGACTTTGTTAGGCGGAACACTCGCAGTAACATTGATTCCAACACTCAGTATGGCCCTGTTACGACAGCGACCATACCACGTATATTACAACCTTACAACATAAGCGTTGCACACAAACCGACAACCACTTTGCGACGACTGCTTACTAATGTCAAAGACAAAGACAAACCGGAGGACAGACAGGAAGCAGAGTACAAGATCAAATGCTGCGACTGCCAGGGTTCTTACATTGGTAAAATTGGCAGAAACCTTAGCACGCGACTGACCGAACACAAACGAGCGACGAGGAATGGTGACGTCAACAATCAGATTGCTGAGCACCAATTACAGACGAAATATCAAATTGACTGGGACTCGGCGACATCTATAACGTATTCAACAGACTACTATCAACGTCTTACTTTAGAAAGCTGGTTTACTAACTTAGAACAAACGCCACTGAATCGTAGCCAACAGCTACCAGCGCCATACAAACGACTTATTGGCGAGATCAAGCAAAACTGACCACTAGAGAACGACTGGAGAACTGACAATTTGACTAACAATAGACGACTGTTTAACTGTGACAATAGACGGATCGAAACGCACCAATTACTGATTACGAGTCTTGATAGCCAATAACATCACGGCTTAACTGACAGACGACCAATATCATCGCGACGTAATTGACCAATCAGATCAACAACCAGATAAAAAAACCATCAACTGACGTGATACAACTCACTTTGACTCTGAAGATGACTACCGCACAGGTTGTCGAAACGTCAGTCAATGTCAACAACAACAGTCCTACTCAGGACTACGTTCACCCGTACGATCAAACACAACCTACTTTTGAAATATATATTTTTTTAATGAAAAAATTTTATTGACAATAATGCTAACTATTAAAATCCTATTTACAATTAATTCTCTTGAAAAAAAGAAAAAACTATTCATTCAAAACACTATTTACAATTCCCGTCGCACTTAATTTAGCTTAGAAAGAGTTAATTTAACTAAGAAAAATTTATTCGAATTAAAAACATTTCATTTCAACAAAAAAAACCGTCAGCCTCTAAAATTCAAATGTTTCTTCAACTGTTTAACAAAAAATAGAATAAAATAGATTAAAGACAATTAATAAAGCATCTATAGCTGTTGAGTCTAGGGAAGTCCTGCTTGACCCTTCTCTATTTCTAGATCCCTGTCTTTAACACCTTTTGAAATAATAATAATAATAATAATATTTATAATAATAATAATAATAATAACGAATAATAAAGTCAAGAATCTGGGAAAGGAACTTACTTATGTAAAGACCCTCGAAAAGATTCAGGCCATACGTACTAAGAAATGGATAGACCTTCATCTTGCTTCACTTTTATAATCATATAAAATGTCAATAGCAATATTCGCTTGCTTGACAGTCTTTTTACATGAGTTATCGTATATAGTTTATATACTTTCTTTTTCAAAATCAAGGACGTTGTCACATATACACATCAACATTTTAATGTTGATTTATTTAAAAGTGGCAAAAGCAACGAAACGACTAATTATTCACAACTCTTGTACAGGAAACTTTTCCAGAATGTCACTTAAAACTGATGACAAGATCCTGTGCGAAACCGAAGTGAACGCACATGCATTGAAAGACTGTGTTCAAAATTCACTTACAAATACCAGAAGAGATCTGAGCACAATTTCTCATATATTAGTACGCTGGTATTTCTCGACCAACAAACTTTCCAAGCCCCTGCCTTCCAAATTTATTTTCTATCAGTAACCCCCAAATTGATGATGACTAACCCACGCCTACTCCTCAACCCCCTTCACCACACCCCACCCAGCTGTTCCCATAAATTATGAACGCTTCCTTATCTATTCTTCCAGGATACATAACTGGAATTCCATATGTATCAAATTAGACTGACTGTGACTTTCTGTCTGACCGGAAGTTGAATGCCTCAAGGTTTGATTTTAATATTGAGCAGAGCATTGTCACTGATTTATTGGTGTTTGCACGAGGAGCCTCAAGCGGTGATATTTTTTCACGGCATCTGGCGGCACGTCAAAGAATTTGGAATTGAAGGGCAAGTTCCTAGAATACCTTCACCAGTTATAAGACACAGAGGAGGTGTTTATAAACCTCGGGATCCTAAGCAACATGTCAAAGAAATCGAAGTGATCTCGAGATATCTCGAACTAATTCGGCTTTCACTTCGTCAAACACCCGAATAAAACCGAAAACCTACAGACTTTACGTGCCCAATCTTGGCAAAAAAAGTCAACATTGATACATTCCTGAGCGTCGCGAATCCTTTACTTCTCGCGGTGTGCGACAAACGCAGACTGCAGACTTGCAGGCCGCAGACCTGCAGACTTGCAGATTCGAAGATTTGCAGACCTACATTTTTGGTGACAGGGCTTTGGGCTAAATTTATTCATCCTCTGTTTACTGTTGGCGAATCGCAAAGTATGTCTGAGGCAAACAACAGCGGGCTGCAAACACAATAGTGCCCGATTGGACAGGTGACTGGAAATCCTTGCCGTGGAAGACTTAACATCGGAAGAACTATAACCTAAACTTCAGCGAGAGCAGCGAAGAAGAAGACGGGTGGAATCGTCGAGCGGCCGTTTATATAGAGCTTAGCCTGCGTAGCAGGCGTCGAAAGGGGTAGGGGAGAAGGAAGGAATGGGAAAAAGGAAGGAAGATTGGGGAAAGAGCTCCTTTCCCTTTTCCCCACTTTCGCGCTTTTCTCCCTCCCCTCCTCTCCCCTTTCTGCGCCTGCCAGGCAGGCTATATAAAGCTCGAGAATGGATAAACACATAAATAATGCGAAATGGCTTTGGAATACTCGTTTAAGCTATTTTTCCTCAAACATATCTTGGATTCATGATAAATACACCTCCACAAGATTCAAACAGTGTGAATAGCAGAGAAGACTGAATACTTTAAGTCTATTAAACTTGAAATTTTAATTTTGTAGTGGTCGCATGGCTCAGTAGTTAGACTACGAGTAGTCCCCCATTTTTCCTCAGAGATAGTAGAGTGAGCGAAACGCGAGCGCGCGTGTAAATCACCCCACGCGAGAAAAGGTGACACGCGGTGGGGAGAGAGAAAAATGAGGGACTACAGACAAAGCCCAAGCTTTTGAACTAATGCGTTGCTCTCACAACGCAAAACTCTGATTGGCTCTTTTATGGAAATCTGTCAACATCTGTCAAAAACGCGCCAGCCGCTATCAACACTCGACATAATCACAATTACAGAACAAATAACTAGAGTTGCTCTTATACAAGCAACTAAGAAGAAGGCCAACCCGGCAACTGATGAGGTTCGCGTGGAGAACCGAAACCATGGTCTTGCCTGATCACAAAGTGGGAATAACAGAACAGTCAAAAGGCTCTTAAGCTTATTCAAAAGCTATCACCAAGGGAGGAACTACGCACTCCAGTCCAAGACTCACATTAGGGCCATTTATACGAGGAAAAATAAGACGCAAACTTTCCTGTATAAACGGCACATTTCGTCCGAAATTTAGGTACGACGCGTCTTATCTAAGAACAGCCTTTAACACCTGTTTTTTGATAAGACGCGACTTAGCTAAGTCGCGTCTTAATGTGCCGTTTATACGGGATAGTTTGCGTCTTATTTAGGACGCGTCTTATTTTTCCTCGTATAAATGGCCCTATTATCTCCTAAAAAACAAGCGGCAGTTAAAATTCATGAGTAGTCATGGCTGAGTCACATCGCAATTCTCCATAGTTGATGTAGTTTTAGTTTAAGCCGGAATCCATTCGTCGAGATTTGGATGTCACTATGGGTGCTGCTAAAAATGCTAACGAGCTGGGCCCAGCGTCACAAAACATTCCAGGAAATCGTCACATTCACGGCCAAAAAGAAAATCGCTTAAAATCATTCAGATCCAGAAGGCAATCGCCGGAGAAATTAAACAACCCCAAACCCTAATTTAGCCGCATTTAAGAGCTTTACTTTTCAAAAGAGGTCAAAGAAAGTGCTCTTGCATCAGAGGGCAAATCATGCCATAACTGAATAACCGCAGAAAATTAATATTCGTGTCACGACCTCTCAGTGTGAAATAAGCGGCAAAAATCACACTTGCTCAGTCAAAACGTTTTCCTCCAGATCATAAACTACCCGTCATCAGAGAAAAAGAATTCATTGGAACAAGCAGCATTTTAGCATGAGTAAAAGTCGTGTGTTGCTTACACTATCAAGTTCTTCACGCGAAACAGCCGCGCAGAAAATAAGTATCTGGGTTTTCTTTTGCTTGCAATAAATATCCCCCGCAGTTTACCGATGACAAGAGCAATGACTGCTCATTGAGGGAAGGAATCCCATTGGATGCGCTTAATTGATTTGGAAGGGATACGAACTTCACACTCCAAAATCAGTCGGCCGCGAAGGGTCAAAAGCTTGGGCTTTGCCTGTAGTCCCTCATTTTTCTCTCTCCCCACCGCGTGTCGCCTTTTCTCGCGTGGGGTGATTTTCACGCGCGCTCGCGTTTCGCTCGCTCTACTGTCCCTGACGAAAAATGGGGGACTACTCGTAGTTTACTCAGTAGTACGAGGCCTCGCTATTTGCGCTGGAGGAAGTTGGGGTGCAGGTTCAAATCCTGCATAAGAAAAGAAGTTGAATTTTTCGCTATTTCTCTTTCTTTTCTTGCATTCAGTTCATTTTATTTGCCGGAAAGTAAACCTTTAAATTAAGGACGTTTGATCAATTCACGCTGGCGCATTCTAGTCTTATTTTTAAAAAACTTTATAGCGGAAGGACAACTATGAGCAGGGAATAAGTCAGCACAAAATTTGATTGTCGACGAATTTCTGTAATCGTCCATCGTTCTGCCAGTGATAAGCTAGCCGTTATTCACTCGTCTTGCATGTTTGGGGCTGAGTCTAATTCCGGATTCCGGTGTCTTTACGTCATCCTAACCATTTCGTACTTGCGGGCGCAAACAATAGAAACATCATTATTACCTACCGATTCCTCGCGGCCCCTGTTCAAGCAAATCGAGAGTTTTTCTACTTTCCGAGTAGATTGTGCTCGCAAAATCATGAAAAGTTGCTCTTTTTAAAGCCAAAAAGTTGCTAAAATGTTGCCCAAAAACCCAAAAAGTTGCTACTAAAACTTCAAAAGTTGCTACTTTAATATATCAATATTTCATACAAATATTATTAAATATCATCGATCATTGTTCTTTTTGGATAATTGGAACTTAAGAAAGTTCAATATATTAATCTGTAGTGTATATCTTGGGCACATGTATTGTTGGTTTTCACATGACGTCACTAAAATTCAAACTAAAAAACTATCCATCCTACCGAGATTTTACTTTCACGATGCATTAGAGCAGCTGAAAACTAATTGTCAAACAAATTTTCGCTTCAAAAGGGTTCTTGGTTTTGTGATAGAGTACGCTTGAATTTCTAAGCTTTTGCGTGACGGGGTATTTACATGACGGCCAAGAGAGCTGTCATGTAGGTTAAAAAAATGACTTATTTCAGGAAATTTTGCCATCTAAACAGTTCATGCACTGGAAAAAGTATTATTTTAATGTTTATGAGTTTCTCGAAGAATAAATTCACGCTTTTGTAGCAAAACTCGGTAACAGATGTTTCTGTTGGTTTCCGTCCGCCATGTTGGAGCTCATCCAGGTGAGCACCAGCATGGCGTCTCCATACAAATCTCTATAAATTTGGGTAAAATATTTCTTCGGATATCTCGTATGTGAAATATTCCTCTGGCCTGAATCTTGGCGAGGGTCTTTGCATATGTACCTCCTTTCATTTCCCAGATTCTGGACTTTATCTATTGAATGGTTTTGATTTTTATTTTCATCTATTTTGAATGGCGTGACACTGAAAACCAGCAATATTATAAAAGGTTTGGTATATTAAATGCTCCCAGTCGCGTAACCAAATTTAACAATGCTACATGTTAATTTTTGTGATTCTTATTAGACACATCAATACAAAGTTGCTCAAAAGTTGCTCAGAAAGCCAAAAGTTGCTCAAGGTTGCTAAAATTGGAAAAAGTTCAAAGGTTGCTCAAAAGTTGCCGAGCACAATCTGTCTGGGCCTACGCGCGAGTGCCTCCTCGGGATTTCGCTTTCTGGGCGAAATCCCTGTGGGGGCAATTACCCCGCCCCCCCCTCCCGGCCGTGAGTTCCGAATGTGTCTGCAAGTCCACAGGTCTGCAAGTTTGCAGGTCTACAAGTCTGCAGTGCGTTTGTCGCACACCGCACTTCGCTCCGCCGAAGTAATTATAGCACACAAACATTGTCATCTAACTCCTCATTGTCATCTAACTCCTTTAACTGGTAAATGCCTAGCTACACGAGAAACAACTCATCTCACCTTAGAGAAGAGTATTAGGAAAGAGATCTAGGAAGATTTGCGTGTTTCCATTAGTTCCTTAAGGGGTCTTATAAACTTCACAACTACACGACACAATTGCACAGCGGTAGCGAGAACGCTTATATGAATACTTGGGCGCCAATACGCAGGTTTAAAGTCGTTATTCGTCCTCCTTGCATTTGCAGAAAAAGGAAGGAGATCTTCTTTATGCTAAAATTGACGTGGCTGAGTTTGGCGATACCAGAAATGACACTGAAGTACACAAACCATCTTCATATGAGCCCACGGTATATGCTGACGTAATGGTTGACACGGCGGATCCAGATTCCACGCAACCAACTTACACAAATATTCAGAATACCGGAGTGTAAATGCACTACTTTTTTACCCTGATATAAAGAGACCAAACTGTATATTCATGTAATAATTAAGGGTGTGAATTTAGTGCCGCTAAAACAAATATAGCCTGTGGAAACCTCCGTTTCTCCTCGCTCTTCGACGCTGGGGACGTTTCGCGCGAAACGTTCCCAGTGGCGAAGAGCTTGGAGAAACGGATGTTTTGGCAGGCTAAAACAAATAAGAACGAGAATGTGAATAGGGAGGTTAACCTGCCAGTACTAGTAACTCTTCAATTGTCGCAGGTTGAGAATTTATAGAAATAGATTAAATATTAATTATCGAGGTAAACTTTACTATGTACTAAATATATATTGTGTAACTTATTAGGCATTAGAGCTCAAAGATTTTGGTTATTACTACTCTTGTTTGTAATGTTTTACAAATTAAAATAACATTGTTGGTAGGATATTATTTCAGTTTTGTCTCATGATTTGGTCACTTGTTGATCTTCATCAGGTAATGAAGACAAATGGTTACTCGTCACTCTATAGAGCACGATGTTCCGCAGTTATTGTTAACAGCTGGGATTGGCGCATTTCGATCCCCGCGCGCTGTTTCGGGAAGTTTTTCTCCCAGAAGGTCCGATTTCATGAGCGCGGTTTCCTGTTCTTTTGCTAACCTTGTGTTTCTTGATCTATGCTTATAGAATTTCTTTCCATTATCATTTTGATGTTAAGGTGAAGTTTATCCTGCTTGTCTCGTAAGGGTAGACTTAACCACATTACTATGAATAGGGAACGCAGGCCTATACACCACAGCATCTTGTTTTACTGGACCCGCTTCATGCAAGGTAATCCGAGACAGCCTTGGATTCTGTATTTCACTCTTTGTTAGTGGAACTTTGAGTCTTGGTTCCAATCTTTAGTAGAATTCCGAATTCCTTGAGCTGTGTTCCGATTTTCGAAGCCCGGGATGCTGGATTCCTGAAGAAAAAATTTCCTGGAATCCGGAATCCTTATTCGCTTACATGAGAAGAACTGGACGCCTAAAGCGGCCATGATCTTTACAGCGCATGACAGAATTGTTAGAACAAACCTTACAGGGTATAAAAACCGCAGTGTATTTGAACTAGGTGCCACCACTGACTATATGAATCAAAACTGACACTTTTGCGCATTAGGTGCCATTGTAGCTATGTAGGGTTATGTTATACTTGTTACCTTTTGAGAGAGTTGAGCAGAATTCGCTTGTATTATTTTTGAACCGGTTGGTAATATAAGAGGCTATTGACGCCTGCACAGTCTGAGATGGTAAAGGTGTCGTTTGCATAACCTTTCTAGAGTCTCGTCTGGTAAGAAACCTCTGACTCGGACTCGGACTATCCATTGCTTCTATCTCCTGTCTTCTCATGACAGGTGAACACATCTTAAGACAAGCGGGAACCAAAACAAGTGATCGCACTATCTTTTTGGTTCACCTCTTTGACGTCCACTCGATCTGCTACCGCGTCGTCTTCGTGGCTGCTTTATAAGTTCCCTAATACAAGTACTTCATAATAACCAATATCTTGACAATGAATAACGCTACGGCAGTATTGATGTTCTTATACTGTTGTTGTGGTGCTGTTGTTGAACAACCAGTTCTGCTATTGGGAGCATCGGAAGAGTTTCCGTCAAAATAAATTGCGTTTGGTCGGAAACCGTTCATGTACCCGGAAGGCCTAAAGAACAATCACTGGGCTCTTTCAAATGGAGTTTCATGCAGTGCTTACAAAAATCTGGCTTTTCACCATGAAAAGTTTCTTCTTTTGTTCCTTCTTCTCCTTTTTTTTTTCTTTCTTTCCCGCTTCTTTAAAGATAACACCTGAGATCTACAGTTTCAAGATAAAAGGCTATTTACGTGATGGCGTGATTTTGATTACTGCGACCAGAATCCCTGCGGGGAGTTGCAAGAGGTCACGCGAGAGCTACACGCTATAGGAGACGCGAGTGCGAAGTGCTTCCCTCCCCATGATTGGAGAGCTTGTTCGCAGGCTAGACCTCGCTGGAATTACCAAATTTAAAGATGAAAGAAAAAATAAACGAAAAGAAGGCTGGAAGTAGTACTGTAGTAAAATAACGTCATCGTGCAAATTAAAACAAAAAGGGAATACAGGTAACTTAAAACAGTGCGACGAGAAATACAGTTGCTGAAAATTAGCAGTTATTTAATTGCGCTGTTTCGTTTTTGCCAGCCACGTGTACAAATTTTAAATAAAGCCAAATGAAAACAGTATTCCTTCTAAATTGGCGCTTTATGCAGATGTAGCTTATGAAGCATTAGCGATGACACGCAAGCTGATAATTTCATATATCGAATTTGGGAAGGAGCCACTACTGAGGATTAAGATCAGGGCGTCTGTCACCCTGGGAAACTCTATACATCGGGCAGGAATTTAATTCACAGAATGCACCTTAGAATTGTCTGATATCTATCAAAACGTTTGCTCGTAAATTTTAAAAAGGGTTTTTTTCCCTAGACCTCGATCGACACTTTCAGCTTCCTGACGGGTTTTTTCCCTAGTTCAATGTATTCCAAGGAACACCAAACAATTGCAACCTTGAAAAACTCTGAAAAATTCGCAATGGTAGGTGCGTTAATGTCTCAGAAAGAAAAACAGAAACCTGAACTTTATTGTCGTATCCCCGAGTGTTCCGGGGTGTTCCGTTTACCGAGTTTTAGTACGTGCAGATATTGCTTACCTCGTTATTTATATCAAGAGAGGATTTAAATTAGAGCAACGCCTGTTTTTGGCGTCACCCCAACTGCTTAAACGCCATTTAATTCATCAGTCGTTGGTTTTTTTGTTTGAGCCTCTATAGAAGTATGAGCGGCTTAATTTTTAAAATTATGTTGAGGCTGGCAATGTTTGCTTCTCTTCACCATCACCTTATGTACGCCGAAGGTAAGTTTAAACAAATTAAGGGTCATATTGTTATAACCTAGTAGCGGTTCTTCAGGTATACAGCATCATACAATGATTATTTATATTGCAGTATAGAAACGCTGATTTGAGGAAGCGATTTATATCCGTTACTGTAATAAAGCAGAAAGCAGGGAGGCAATGCGGACTGACGATCGACTACTAGACACAGACATACTTCTTTAATTGAAACATTACTTATTCAGTCCCGGCAATCTTAGCCTTCTACTCCAACAATCAAACTATCGTCGCTGAAAGCTGAATTCATGCCATTCGTTTCAACGCGTGAGAAGAACTAAATCTTGTTTCAGATTTCGGGAATCTGTAGAAGACTTTAAGAAAGTAACTTTCGAGATCACGGTCATCATCGATACAATAATACAAAGCATTTTTTGTGCCCAATCAGGAGCCGGTATCCGCTTGACTTTTTGGAAATAGTTCGGTGAGAGTCGGTACCCAGGGGCTCTATCGCCCGTACTTGAAAACTTTCGTCGCGCCCTTTCTCCCGACCCGACTGACTGCCCCTGGGTCTCCGAGGATGTGTAAATCCATGATTTGAAATAATTATGTAAATAATGTGCCTAATGCTTATTATTATCCCAATCAGTATTATGTTGCAGTTACATCTGCACAACATTATTTCATTATCTGGTTCCTATAAGTAAACAAGTACTCTGTCTGTGTTTTACCCTCCTACACTTTAGATCCAACTATAGGAAGACTTCCTGGTCAACCACTTTCTCTGAAACAGATTTCTATTTCATCATCCATGATCAACATTACATGGGATCCACCTACTGACATTGGTGATGGCATAAAAGGTTACACTGTGAAATGGAAGGAAGTAAATGGAACATCTGGCTCAGTGCAAAACGTTGTTCCACCTTCAATTTCCAATACAGCATTACTTGCTGTGACACCATACACATTGTATGAAATTTATGTGCAAGCCTACAATGACGAGGGGTCCGGCCTTTGGTCTGAACCTTTAAGGGTACAATCAAGTGAATCAGGTGAGTGTAATACTAAATTCTTTACCTGATACATTGTAACTGATTTTTATTTTCTTTTGATCAAGATGCATGATTCTTGAGGCAGTTGAGGTTCTATTTCCACTAGTCAGTCACATCACATCTCAGTCAATATACCATTAATTTACGGTTGTGGGCATTAATTACCCCAGCCGCTGAGTGAGGTTGAGGTTGACCTTGTTTCAATCAAAACCTCCTTTATTTTGTTATGCTTAAAAAAAATTTACATTTGTAGTTTAAGAATAGCATTATTTACATAAAAAAGGAAGGGTTGTATCAACACAAGGTTAACACCAGCTTTGTTTCCATTTATTACTGTAAAGTGAGCTGCAGCCTGACATTGCTGGGACATTCAATAATTACATTCAATGTGTAAATTCTTCTGCAGTGTTCTTGCCAGACCGTGGCATTGCGGCATTGCCGCTTTTTTTTGGGAAATGCTACACTATAATAAGCCCAAGGGTCCCAAGGGCACAAACAAGGAAAAATGACCTATCAAGAAACGTAAGCATACGTACTAATACGTACATTACCTTATAATATAAGCCAAACATAAATTGGTTATGTTGTCTTAAGAAAACACCCATCATTATCTAAGAATCAGACCTGTCTAAAAATTCACTTGCGTTTCTCCCTCACGACCCCCGTTTAGCCTCTCTGTGGGTCCTGTGGTTCCCAGTGTATGAAATCCTTCTGAGAACACTGCTTCTGAAAATATAAATTGTGTCTGATGTCTATGTGTGATAATCATGCAAACCTTTCATGATACATTTTATGATGTAATGGCTGTAAGTTTGTTCAATTTCAGTACCCTCTGCTGCACCAGCAAACTTCACTTTAAGTTCCAGGTCTCCTCTTTCACTAACTGCATCATGGGATGCCATACCTGTCAGGCAACAACAAGGAAAGCTGCTAGGTTACCAAGTCTTCTACAAGAAGGAGGGACCTGGGAATGAACAGAATTGGACTGTTGCACCAGATCAGTTTAGTTACACAATTACAGACCTTGAGTTTGCACGTTACTCTGTTAGAGTAGCTGGGTTTACTGCAGTCGGTATTGGCAATTCCACTGTGGTGCTGACAAAAACACCAAATGAAGGAGGTGAGAAAACGGCGCATTTAAGTTTGCCGATGTTATCTTAGACTGAAACTTAGATACATGTACAATGTACAGGCATCCTAATTATTTTACTAATTATTTTACTAGTTTGGTCCGACCGGAATATTCGGGACCAGCTTTGAAGGTGGTACACAGTGACTGGTCTGGTCATTTCGGTCGGTCGGACCGAAATGTCCCTCACATTTGACAAAATTTTTGTCCCCAGTACCGCTCTTTTGTATCCTGCTTACAAGAACGATTATATTCCTCCGCCTTTAGTTTTCCACCACCCCTTTTCGACAGTCGAGTGTTCTTTAGGATTGAAAGTATTTACTCTTCTCTTTTGTTAGAGTGTAATTTTGAGTCTGCTGCGAAGCCACAATAAAAAACGCGCGGTGGCTTGGGTTGGGTCTGTGCAACGGGAATGTACAGTTCCATTGACCACGTGAAGTTTCCGACATTTCAAACCGGAATTTTTGTTGAATGGAAAGCGCCCCTTATTTCACTGCTCCCCTTTAGTCTGCACTTCCATTGTTTTCCCAGCTAATCAAAAACAGTCTTTCAAATAGGTGCGGGATCGCCCCGTAAATGACCAAGTAAACGCCCAGGGCGTCTATTTTATCTTAGGGGTCCAAGCGGGGGCGTTTAATAGATAGAAGGTGTTTAAAAGAGAGAGGCGTTTATTCTCGTATTTACTGTGACGATCTCAACAAAACTAATATGCTTTCGACGACAATATCAAGGAAGTTTAAAAATAACGGGATATCTACTCCATCAACTGATACGCCTAAGTCGCTCTTTGAAATCCCAAAATTGATGTCAGAATCCTCACTTATTGTTATTGGCCGTTTTTACATTAATACGGATACGGATAATCCATCTTCAAATTCAGTCAAAGTTGAAGGAAAAACAGATGGATAACGTCAGACGGATTGTCTATCCAAAATTAAGACCGTTCCATTTTCAAATTAAGACGTTTATTATCTTTCTGACGCGAATTATCCAACGGATAATCCGTCTCTAGTGTAAATATGGCCATTGTGTTGCAATCGTTAGTCTATCCTCGCTTTATTTTTGACATCAAACAAGATGAAATACGCCAAGCCTTGTTAATCAAGCAAAAAACTGATCGAATTGAATGATTTGGCTCCCTTGTGCTAGATCCTAGTATTTTGGACTAAATCTCATTGGAGGCATCTATTAGACAGGGGCCATTTATTAGAGAAGGGCGTCTATTCTGGTGCATGGTATTCAAAAGGCAAGATAGACTAGTAAGTAATCTTAATAATTAATACTGTTTAAACTGTGGAGTACTTAAAAATTTTGTTTTCTTTTGTAAACCACGCAGCTCCTTCCTCTGTAAGGAACTTGCAACTCGATGTGCTTTCACCAAAATCAATCATGGTGAGGTGGGAACCACCGGTAACAATGAATGGAAGGCTGCGGCGTTATGTAGTGACATATGGAACAGCAAGAAACAATCTGAATGAAAGGAGGAATTCTCCGACTGAAGTCAGTTATCAACTTACTGGTCTGGAAGAATTCACAGTCTACTACGTTCAAGTATATGCTGAAACTTCTGTTTCAGGAGATCGCTCACTCATAGTTGATGCAGAAACATTTGAAGATGGTATGGCCTGTAACTTTGAATGTTTTGTTATGTTATGTTATGTTACTTACTTTACACTTGAACAGTAATCTCGGACGTCAGCATTCAAATGCGCCACCGGCTACCACCATTGATCCATTTGTGAGCTTAATGTAACCCTGGATTTTGTGATCAGTGAAGTGATTACAAATGTACATGTAGATTACACAAAGTCTTGTTTTCTTTCTTTTCTTTTTCCATTAAACGTACAGCTCCAAGTGCTTTCCCGGTCATTGATAAAACGGAAGCCGATGATGCTCACACGATCATAGTCACGTGGAAAGAGATTGCCAAGAAGGACCAAAATGGTATCATACTCGTTTACACAGTGGCATACAATGTGGAAGGTCAACCTACAAAGTTAAGCCTCAATACAACTGATACAACTACAGTTATCAGAGGACTAAAGCCATACACAAGCTACTGTATTACAGTACGAGGCTATACTAAGATTGGACCTTCAGCTTGGTCTCCCTGTACCAGAGTGAGGACGTTACAATCAGGTGCGGTATAGTTCCCCAAGTTTGATCAGTTTGAAGGCACAATCCCCAGAGAGAATATAGTTACAACGAAACAAAAACAAACAAACAGAAAAGCCACCGGTGTTTGTGACAAGCTAATGAAACGTCTTGTTAAGGCAATTTTATTGAACCTAACTTAAACGGCCTTTTATCAATTTATAGGTGTATGCGTTTGTGTAGTTCTTTTTATTTTTATCTTATGTAATCCTTTATTTTTTGTCCGCTTCTTTTGAATGCATGTAGGTGCTTAGCTTTACTGTAATTTCTCTATCAACTAAATTGTAAATACCCCAAAACGTTCGGACGAAAATTTTGTCCGACATTTTTTCCATTCGAATATCTGTCAACACGATGTTTTCGTAATCTGCAACTGTATTGCAAAAAACTATTTGAGAACCGTTCTAGGTGATTTTGTGTTGTGTTTGTTACGTTCACATGAGTTTTTTTCTATGAAATGTGTGTATTTGCTCATAGCGATCCAGTACATGAATGTCAGCCAGTCAGAAAACTGGTTGAACAGCAGCGGAAAGTTAGTACAGTTTTACTAACAAAAGAGTTAAAACTTTAGGTCCAAGTCGTCCGCGAGGTGTTCTCGTGGAAGCTTCCTCATCTACCACCCTTGATGTAAAGTGGAGCGCACCAGCAGAACCATATGGAGTTATACAAAACTATTTGATTGAATTTGGAACAAGTCCAAACCATCAACCCACGGAGAAAGAAGTTACAAACCGCACATTTCAATTAACCTTAACTGGCTTAGAAAAATTTACAACTTATTACATCAATGTCAGGGGAAAAACAAGCAAGAAAGGGAATGCGTCAGAAGTATTAAATGCTACAACATTTGAAGACCGTAAGGATATGTTTTTTTTCTCTAATATGCAGATGTCTTGGCTATGCGTTTCTATTTCAGCAGATGGGCGTGATGTTAATCTGAGCTATTCAAACATACATGTACGTACAGATGCAGCAGTAGAATGCAGAGCTGCTAGTACTTAATCCTGGTAGCAAAGCTCATTTATGGCACTTGAATAACCCGGTAGCTAAGGCGGTAGAGCTTTGCACAAGGTGTCGGTTTGAAATCCTACCCGTACTTCAATGTGATATTAAACCTTTGGTGCGATCAGGGTATGACGTTAGGGTTACTCTAATTGAGGCAATCGTTGGTTCCAACACGCATGATGGTTCTATCCTTATGAACAACGCGACTCATCAAAAGTCAGATTGCAGAAGAGGAGTGGAGTGGAGAGAGAAGCGCGAGGTGTCTGTAAGGACAGGTTCGACTGTACTACAAATTTCGGAGAAATAAAAGAAACTGGCGCAAATATGGATATTCAAAATAGCGCTACGACAACTAGTTGTTTTAAACCTCTGTAATTTATTCTTTTTCGTTGTGCATTTCTACAGGTCCTGGTCCCCCAGGAAAGTTTGCTGGTAGAGTCTTATCAGACAAAGAAATTCTCATTACATGGGAAGAACCTATTAATGCCAATGGAATAATAAGAACTTACCATATCAGAGCTTATGAAACTAAAACTGGGCAAGAGGTTTATAACAGCATTGTGACTAAGTTGCTCAAAAAGGAAGAGAGCCTACGAGTATTCAACCTTAAGCCGTATACAAACTTTACCTTCACGATACAAGCCAAGACCATTGAGCTATTAGAGAGGGCGAGCTTCAGGGCAAAAACATGGGAAGGAGGTAAATTTGAAATATTTTTGTGCGTACCCCGCCGTACCCCCTTTTTAAAAGCTATCTTCTTAGTTATTCGTGCAATTTTCCACGGCCACGGCCAAAGACCAAGTTCTATTCCTTGTTGTAGTTACTTGCCTGCGTGCAGACGTCTCCTATTTCCTTTGCTGCAGAGACGTCTGCACCCAGGCAATGTAGTTACTTGTATTTAATTTTGTGTGTATTCGCCTCTTTTTAATTCATATTCGCCCACGGAGGATTTTGGTGTTAACTCCTTCTCTGGAAGTTAACAAAAAATTGAATCATATGTCGAGGCCGGGATGAATCGTTCGAAATAACCCAGTTTTCGCAACTACGAATCGCCTTAAAACCTCAGATATTTTCACGCGCGATTCGAAATCGCACTTAAAAAGCGTGGCATGAAGAATTGTGTATCAAAAGAGCCAATACTACATCAAATTGTTATCTGTGAATTTTCTTTGACCTTTAGTGCCAGGTAAACCGGCGTCTGTGACGGCCAAGTTAGAGGAAGATAATATTAACGTATTTTGGGACAAACCAGTTAATCCTAATGGAATAATCACGAAATATAATGTGAGTGGAAAATATGTTTACATGTTCTTTTATCAATTTTTGTAACCCAATCCCCGCGCAATACCGTTAAATTCCGAAAATAAGCCCCTCCAAATTTTAGCCCCCCAAAATCGTAACGCAAAAGACCCTCCGTTAAATCGCCCCTCCGAAGATAAGCGCCTCGGGCGGCTTGTACTTGGAATTTGGCCTCGAATACAAAGTAAAACAAAGCAAAAATGGTAAATTTCCTTCCCACTACAAGCTAGCCCAATCGATTTCCCCCCTGTGTATAAGCCCTCCAAAAATAAGCCCCTCAAATAGGGCCTTTGAAAAATATAAGCCCCGGGGCTTAATTATTTTCGGAATTTTACGGTACCTCCTTTATGACCCTCTTAGCGATAGTCTATTGGCAAGGCTTGTTCTCACTAGTAATGCATAGAATAAGAAACGTAACCAGAACCATAGAGCCTTGCCGTCTTGATAAAACAGAGTCCCGCTTCCTCTAACGTCTCTGTTGCGTACTATCTGGTGAAACCAGATTGCCGCAAGGAGAAGCAGTAGAAGAAACCTAATCACTGTGTCGGCGACCCATGGGAAGGGGTATTGCGAATGGTTTATTGTTCCACTTCTCCTTCCGACTCCGTCCGTCATTCTGGTTTTCACAAGACTGTAAATGGAAACGTTTTATCCTATGTTCGCACTATACCGGATAGCTAGCTTAATTCTCGTGCTTGTCCGGTATGGTATGAGCAGCAACGGCACAGACCTTAACTGGAACAAGTCACTCACACGCATCGAACATCATGCCTGAGCGGTTGGCCGAGAGGGTTAAGTTCTCTACTTGCCTAAATAACATCCTTCTTTAATATTTTGCAGTCAGTGGTCTTGCTTAACTTGAGGGATCTTAAGAGACGTGCCCCATTTTTCATTTCTTTTTCTTAATGATTTTTTTTTTCTACGAACTTTGAAACCGTTAGCCATTCATCATTTGGGAACAATTTCGAGTACCAAATTTGTAAAATATGCAAATGGCCTGTAAAGCGTTTTCACTCACATGTTCAGCAACTGTGCGCTTTCTTTTCTCGCAATAAATTTACATAGGTCGGTCACCACACTTGTCACGTCTTACATACAAAAGAAAAGAATTCAACTTCCACAGCAATTGTTTGGGACACCAAAATGGCTCAGGGTTGGCCCGGCCGGGCTGTCTTAATGGTATTTTGACACCAACATGGCGGCTTTGACGTCATGTGAAAAGGTATAGAGGTATAGAGAGGTGATCTTTTCTTGTGCTTTGTTTGTCCTTTCTGCTTAGGTGGATTGCAAGGGAAGAAGAGTGTATAACACCTCCTTCAAATCTGAATTACAGCTGGTGGAATCTGAAACGTCTCGGTATACGTCTATCACGAAAGAAAAATTGAAACCTGGTACAAAGTACACGATATATGTTACAGCGTTTACTGTGAAAGGAGAAGGTGCGCGAAGCAACGCTGTTTCAGTGAGCACACCCGCAAAAGGTAATAGTCAACCTCATCATCGCGTAATAACAGGTTTTAAATAACACTATGACACTCTGCACTGAGTTTAAACCCTGATTGGTCGTTATACAGTATTGCAATACTTTGTAGCCTGATACCGTAGAGTGTCAGCCGTCTCGTTTGCCCAGTCCCCACTGCTTCAAGGCGAGACATATGTACGTAGTGTACGTTGCATTGATCTTATTCTGGAAAAGGTGATGAGAAAAGTATACAACTATCCCCCGAAGTGGAGGTGAATAGTGGTGAACATATACCGAGACGCGAAGCGTCGAGGTATATATCTAGCGCTATGAACCGACCCTGAGGGGAATAGTTGTTTTAGTATTTACCAAATCAGTTGTATAAAAATCAAAAAGGAAGTTTTTGTAAATATAAGACGTCACTTTGTTAGAGTTTTGTTTAGGTTTCAATTGACTGTGTTTCGGGGATCATGTTTCATGATTTTGTTGCAAATTCAGCGTGAAATTTTTTTTTTTACCGACCAGTAAACACCGACAAGCTAAATTTTGTTTCTTCCTTGGTACAGTATTTGTTGGCACAGCTGCTTAATTTACCGCTAAAATTTTATCTTTCGAAACTGTCATGAAACGAGAAGCCATTTTGAATCTCGTCCTTAAAAGGTGAATATCCAAGGATATTCCGACTTATGGGAGCCAATCAAAACGCGCGAAAATTGCTATCCACTCATTTAGTGAACACTGTTTAAAAATATCCGTTCGATCAAACTAGTTAAGGGGAACTCGTCGTCCTGTAAAAATCTTTCAAAAAAGAGGTTATTTGCAAGAAAATTATTTTAAAAAATGATAAACAGAGCAGTTCTACCCTTACCTCGCCTCTTCGAGCTCACGTTACGCATAATGTCTCAACACTTCTACGCCTCTGCTGTATTGAAAAATGTGTCTGGTATTAGTAATGATATCTTTTTACAGAGATGGGACATTAACCAATCGCCTGGCCCTTAATCTGGAGAGTCAGGCGTTGCAATTCATCTAGCCTTTTAGTCTATTTCACCTAGCCTGTACCCAAGCAAGTGGTATAGCTTTCAGGGTCATCAAGGCATGCAAACCTCCTTACCACGTTAAGGCGCAATAATTAGGGAGCAGTAAATAAGTTGCATCTTATTATGTATAACAAAGCTTTCCCTTTCTCGTATACGTCCATTTCCGCGTGATGTACAGTATGTAAGCTCAATGCCGTTTCACGATAAAAGTTCTTGTGCCAAATATGATAATAATATGATCCAAAGATTCCAACAGCAAATAATACTTCTGGTTTGTTGAAGTAAATTTTTAACCAATCAGGAAACACTACCCGGATTTGGGTAGTGACACGTCATCGGTATAAAAATTCTTCCTTCCTTCCTTAGACGTCATTTCTGTGGAAATCGTTCGTGGCATCGCTAACTGTGGGCTGTTTTCTCAAACTCATGCTATTATATAAAAGGTTAAAGCTATATGTTCAGAAATGTGAAATAAAGCCTTCCCCGCCCTCTAGGTCATTTTTATTTCTAGTCTATTACATGAGCTTTGCGTTTGCGACGTTCATCATTTTTCTCTTGCAGCTCCTTCCCCACCACCACTCCCACAGGTTGCCGAGGGTAGCATTAAACCTACCGAAATGACAATCTTCTTGACAAAATCTTCCGATAGCAATGAAAGAGTTGTGTAAGTTTAAAAGACATCTCTAATCGTAGATGTAAGAGAAATCCCTCAGACCGATTCACGTAAGTGACCACGTTTTTTTCAGAGACGTCTCTCGTCGCGAAAGTCAAGAGAAATGTCTCCGACCTGAGACCGGCAGTGTTTTTTTTCCTGTTGATTTTTTTTTCGATTCGAGGTCTGCATGAAACTCTATTGTCTAAATCAAAGGATATTGGTTTTTTTTTTATCGATACAGTTTTTGTAAGTTTTGTTTAGCACTGATTTGTCTCATTTCCATAATTCTGTCTTCTACGTAAACAGATATGGTACTGATACCTTATTCACACAAAATTTAAACATCTTTATACATGTATATGGTTGGTTGTTTACTTCCTTAAGTTGGGTCACCTTGTTATTTAAGTTTGTCCAAGACTTGCCACAGGTTGAGGCAAAGTGAGCGGGGCGAAATTTTTAGGAGTTTCTAAGCTAGAGCAGCGAGCTTTTTAGCCGTGAAGCGGCCGAGCAATCAACAAAGTCGCGAGGAAGGACTTTTTTAAGTCTAAGTTTGTCCCGAAGTAAAAGCTATCTTGGAGCCTATTGTTGGTTTTCACATGACGTCACTAAAATTCAAACTAAAAAACTATCGATCCTACCGAGATTTTACTTTCACGATGCATTAGAGCAGCTGAAAACTAATTTCCACACAAGTTTTCGCTTCAAAAGGGTCTTGGTTTTTTGATAGAGTACGCTTGAATTTCTAAGCTTCTGCGTGACGCGGCATTTACATGACGGCCAAGAGGGCTGTCATGTAGGTTAAAAAAATGACTTAGTTCAGGAAATTTTGCTATCTAAACAGTTCATGTATTAGAGAAAGTATTACTTTACTGATTATGAGTTTCTCGAAGAATAAATTCACGCTTTTGTAGCAAAACTTGGTAACAGATGTTTCTGTTGGTTTCCGTCCGCCATGTTGGAGCTCATCCAGGTGAGCACCAGCATAGCGTCTCCATTCAAATCTCTATAAGTTTGGGTAAAACATTTCTTCGGATATCTCGTATACGAAATATTCCTCTGACCTGAAGCTTGGCGAGGGTCTTTGTATACGTACCTCCTTTCATTTCCCAGATTCTGGACTTTATCTATTGAACGGTTTGCGTGACACTGAAAACCAGCAATAGTAAGTAAAGCATTTATTTAAACACGATCAAATTACAGCAGCGCTGATATGGTGGTGCGTAAAATTAAAAACTAATAAGAACTATTTACATAATTAAGAATAAAAATAAATAAAACCGATACGTTTAAGACACCCTTGTCTAAGACAATAAAAAATTGATGTGTTTTAGACAAAAAAGCTAAATTGGATCAAGAAGAAAATTAATTTTTTTACTAAGCGTTTCGAATTTTCTGAATAGATGATATTTTGAACTTACTTCTTAATTATTTCTTTCTTCGGCGTCGGCATGTTGAAACGTAATTGATTTTCTAAACTGTATTTGGTTTCATGCTTAGGTAATAAGGGTTTTAGAGGGGAGGGCATGCGCTCGTAACAGGTGTGAGAAATATACTTCCATTTGATACCCTGTTAACAGGCTCTCTGTTCGGGAAAGGGTGAAAAAATCGCGGAGAGGGAAGGTACTTTGTCACCCTTTTCCCAAACAGAGAGCCTGTGCACAGGCTACCATTTGAAACTGTTCAAAACGTCTTCAGCTGGTGCGCGCCAGTCTAGACGGTGAATTATTTTTGCAGCTTTTGCGTGGATGCGTTCAAGTTCGTCACACAATGTTTTGTTGCACCCCACACAATTAGACCATACGTAATGAATGGTAATATTACTTTATGGTAAGGGCGTCAACTGGTGGAAAATAAAATGTTTTCAACGGGTTAAGTTTCTGTGTGAACAATTTCGACAATTCAGAAACGTCCATCGTCAATTTCAATGCCCAAACAACGAGTGGAGGCCTCTTGATTGACGATAGTATTTCCAGATTTTATTTCCTTTAAGGGCCCAAAGAAGGTGCCACGTTTTAAGGGCATAAATTCTGTCTTGACGGGGTGTTGTGTTTAAAAATATGTTGCGAAACCAGTTCGTGACTTTATTCAAAATGAAATTAAGTTAGGCGGTTATCACGTCAGGATTAGGTCAATTACGTACGTGGTAGTTTCGGCAGCATGCATATGCAGTTCACCATCACAGTCACTGACAATGTCTGGCAAATCATTACAGAAGAGAGAAAATAAAAAGGGACCGAGTATAGATCCTTGAGGGACACCAAACGTAACTTTACTCGAGCAAGAACAACAGCCATTAACAATGGTGACTTGATGACGATCAGCTTGCATCTTTTGAAGCACCACATAATGCATGAGAAATAGAATCAAAAGCTAGTCCACGAATACGATCCCAACTACCATGGTTGTCAAGTGCTCTTTTCTAATCTTTGGTCACATTACCTAGTAAACGTTCAGTACAATGATCTTTCTTGTATGCTCACTGATTTGGGTTACTAACTAAAGGTTGTTGTCAGAAATGTGAGACATGGTAGATGAAGCAACTGCTGACGGACTCCTTAATTTTACCCGAAACGCTTAGCAATGAAATGGGGCGATAGCTGCATTTGTCTGTTTCATGATCCTTTTTATACGTAGGGCTAAAGTTAGCTTTTTTCCATTTGCAGGAACAACGTTGTAGTTCTAGTTCCTCTAGCAGTTTTTCATTTTCTCACTCCCTGTCGGTTAAATAAACATGTTTTGTTTGTGTAAATGAGACGTAACATTGTACTCCGTTGTTAAAGGCTTAAATGAATAAATGTGTATGATTTTGTTGTATTAAACTAGTGCTCATGAAGTTGAAGTGGAAAAGGTGGCAACAGTAAGCAAACGGTCAACCTGCTCTTTACCAGAAATCATTCTTGACTACAAAGAGGCAATAGCCAATGGGGATCAATATTATATTGCTGCCAGATTTGAGCGAGATAAAGAACAGGTTCCTAGAAAGTTTGTCCTTGGTGATGGAGAGATCTATGGTGGTTACCGGAATGCGCCGTTGGAGCCCATGACAAAGTACAAGGTGTATGTGAGAGCAGCAACTGATGTTAATGGGGTAAGAAACAAAATATAAATAATTTGTGGCGCGATCATTTGGGCCACTTTCGGCAAAGAAGGTCTTGCAACATTATTCAAAAAATTTTCGCCGAGCACAGGCAGTCTAGGAAACCTGAATGTCTTCTGTTTGAGACAGACTTTTTTTTATTCTTGTACATTAATAATAACTTCCAAATTGACCTATTTTTTTTTTAATATGCAGAAATTGGTTTACGGAGAGCCTGCTGAAATTACCCTCCCCCTTACCGGTAGGTTTCTACTTTAGCTTAAATTTGTAAGTTATCAATGATCAATCTTTCATTGCTTGGTAGAGGAGGTGTGTGTGTGGGTTCTGCATTATTTTCGACATTTCTTGTGGTGTATTAGTAGCAGGTACAGTATGAATGGAAAACATAATTGGCTTTCAACTGACTGGTCTGGGTATATGCATATGGTTTTTCTGATAGTAGTAGCAGAAGATAGTATTTTTCTCCGTTCTCGTGAGCTTGGAATCTTCTTTTTTTCTTTGGTGCAGTCACATAAAAAGTTAAGAATTCTCGCCAAGACAGTTACTTCTGATTTCGATTATGTACATTTTTCAACTTCACTCTCAATAGACTCGCTGAAACTTTATTTGTATGTTTCTCTATAATAAACCTTTATGTTTCATTTTTAACATTTAAGACACCGATGAAGTGCAACAGAGCTCGGCCTGTTTAAGTTGCTGGAAGGTAGCAGTTTTGGTAGAAGGAGTCTTGCTTGTTTTTTTAGTTGTCACTGTTGGGATTTTAGTGGTAGAAAGACGCGCCAAACGTATCAGAAAAGGTACGTAAATAATCGAAAAATGTATTTTTTAATTTTTATTTGCCAACACAGATTTTAGCATATCGTACGTAACTTGAAATTTGATCATCAACATTCAACCCCACACTTAAAATTTCTCCTCATGCTACTGCTACCATGTTTATTTACAAGTTAAGTCTATTTGGTGTTCTGCCATGACGCATAAAACGAACTTATTACATTTATTCCTTTGATTTATAATTACACGCCGATACCGTAACTCACTGAGAACGGTTTAAAATTTCCTTTTCTTTTTTCGTTTAAAAATATTCTGGGCCCGAGCATTTATTTTAGCTAAAGAAAAATCTTCCTTCCTTTCCATTTTTTAAAATAGTTTTAAAAACTATAAGTTTTTAAGTTGCACTGAAGAGATTCAACCGGGACTCCTTAATATGTCTCCGTTCAAATTGTGCTTTTATGCTGAGAATAATAATTATCATAAAGAATGAAAAGGATTTCAGTACATTGACAGGAAAAGACGTTTTATTGGTTACCGCCATATTCACCGAAGTTAGCGTAGATCATAGCCTGCGGACGAATAATCTTATTAATCTTTTTTATTTTTTCTCTTTCTTTTTGTCTTTCTTTATATAGCTGCAAGGGATAAAACTACTGAAAGGTACAGCTTCCGCCAAAGCAAGGTCTCGGGGTCAATTTAATAAAATTTTAAAAGCGTAATTTGCAATTGTGGCCGCTAGTACAATTGTAAATTACACTTTTAAACGAGTAAATTGACCCCCGCAAGAACTTCATAGTTGTCAGAACAAAAATTGAGCGCAAAATGGTTGTATGTCCATTTACACCAACAAACCATCCTTCAATATACGGACTTCAAAATCCCAAACGAACCCGCCTTTGTCCTTTTTTTTTGTGATTGGGTTCTGTACACATCATGTTGAATCAGTTACACGACGGCCACTAAGAGCGGTCTTAAAGACAGGATCATCCCACCCCACCCCACTCATCCTTTACGTACGTGAAAGTAGAGTCAAAAGAGGTTGCTTATCGACCCTGAGAAAAAGCTCATAAAATCCATAATAATTAAATGGAACTTTGCGGTACCCATACACATTTTGTAGTTACAAATTAAACCCCCTCTGTCCTCCTTGAGATTTGTCTGTGTTATGTCGCCATGATACCGTGCGCTGCTGAGAATCTTCAATTATATTTAAACAACATTCTGAATTTGAATAGCGGCCATTTTAAAAACAAAAATGAAAACACTCGTAAAGAATGTTCTTCAGATTTACCTCTCCTTTACGTTTCGTGCCTCTCCATTGAGACATATGAAACTAAACTAAGTACCTTTAATAGTCCGGAAGATTAACGTAAAATTGTTCAAATTGGTGATACAAGTACCAAATTTCATATTCTTGGTCCTTTTCAAGTAGGTAATGATAAGAAATCAAGATTCACTTGAGATCCTGATCTCTTCACCAGTTATTGCCCAACGAAAAGTTCCAATATATTTTATATAAGAAACCACAGGGCACCCAATGTTAAAAAAGGGAAAAACGTTAAAAAGGAGCTATTTGAGCTATTTATCCCACTGGTTTTACCAGGTACTTTTTTTCTTGCGGTAAACGCTAAGCAATTATAAGATTTACCTGACAAAATCTTACTTGTAAGGTTTTTTTTAACAATGTAATCTTGATAGCAATTACCATTGCAAGGGCACAGTGCAGTGAAAGAGAAGTTTGCCTTGGTGCACTTGCAAAGTTCCCGGTATGCTCGCTTGCAGCCACATCTGATGAGCTCACTGCACGCTTCTGAAGCCTTAGGTAGGGTTGTCCAATTCGGTGTTTATCCGCCTGAAGATAGATGTCATCCCCAGTCTGCTGCTCTAGGAAGTTCCTGGATAGAAACTAATGTTTGCCCCCAAATTTGACACGTTTCATATGAATGCTGTCCTCTTCATGTGCTGTTCAACTGCAGCTTGGCTTGGCAGGATCCTCTCAATGCTTCTGGTACCTTGCGAAAACATGAAATATGTGCCTTGTTGACATCTTGATGTGGGGTTCTTCGGTTATACACACGCACACACGTCTGCGGGTTCCTGTACCTCTGGCTTCATGAGTACCTTTGTTGAGGCTGTTCTCCAAGTAACGATCCCACACTAAATCGATTCTCTTTACATTTTGAGTGCGATAGTTGATAACGTACGGGAGAAAAACTGCTTCTGCGTAGTGCTTAAAGGTCTTGCACTTACCAGGTGGAAGCATGTTAACCGAAGGACGCTCAAACGTTGTGTTGACCTCAATGCATAAGGTCCGATTTCTGTCCTGTACGTATCTTCTCATTACACGAAAGGGCAGGCGGACTTGAACTCTTTTGCATCCTCGGAGACCCAGGGGGAGTCAGTCAGGTCAGGAGAAAAGGAGGGACGAAAGTTTTCAAGTACGGGCGAAAGAGCCCCTGGGTACCGACTCTCACCAAACTATTTCCAAAAATTCAAGCGAATGCTTTCTCCTGATTGGGCACAAAAAATGCTTTGTATTATTGTGCCCAGTCTGCGAACAGTCTCTCCTGAGTTCTTTTCGTGAGTTCGTACACGAAGACTAAATTTTGTCTCGATCACGGCTTGTCTGGATCATGGACCAAAGAAATGCATGCAGTCAGGAAACTTTCAGTTTGATATAAAATCCCCATTTGATTTCAAAATACTGTCTACCCCAAAAACTAAAGACGCTTTTCCAAAAATACAAGCTTGAGCTTACAACAGGTACTCACGCTTGCATCAGTCACGTCTTGCGTAACTATTAGGGAGTTTTTAAAAGACACCACCACGGCTGACAGCCACAAAAACGTCGCATGGAAAAGTGAACTCACATTTTTTCAGTCTCTATCGTGATTATTCCAACTAGCTTACTTTGTCAAATGCAAGCGAACTCTTCTGGAGCTGAAATTCCAGCTATCAACCATATCAAAGTTCACGAAGAGAATGAATTTTGTCACTGCTTGTTTACGTCCTTCACAAAACATGAAATTAGGCATTTTCACGGCTAGTCGTGCAGTTGACGGCAGAGAAATGTACAAAAAAGCGTGATGCACGTGCAAAGTTCTTGTTTTGCCTTGTGAAGCTATTGCTTACATGACTTTCTCGTCGCCGCCACATCTCAAACTTCCTAAAATTAACGATACATTGTTATCCGTCAAAAACAGAATATTTTCGGGGCAAACTGAATTGCTCCTGCTAATAGCATCCCAAACGTTTTTTATACACATTGCTAGTTCCTTCGTTTCTGGTTAGGAAAGTAGAATATAAAAGTTTCCCTTGCACGCACAAGCTTGGTGAACGAACCTGGCAAGTGTGGCGAGACGATAGCCGTCGTGTACGAACTCACGAAAAGAACTCAAGAGAAACTGCTCGCCGATTGGGCACAATAATACAAAGCATTTTCTGTGCCCAATCATGATGAGGAGCCAGCGTTCGCTTGAATTGTTGGAAATAGTTTGGTGAGAGTCGGTACCCAGGGGCTCTTTCGCCCGTACTTGAAAACTTTCGTCCCGCCTTTTCTCCCGACCCGACTGACTGCCCCTGGGTCTCCGAGGATGACTGTTTTCCTGCTTGAAAATTTCCTCGAGGTTTCCTTCTTTTTCTTGACAGAGATAAGATCGTGCTTCTTTTTACGATCTCATCCTCAAATTGTTGTTCTACAGCTCATGATAGATGCTGTTATTTTTAAACTGACTTAACTTTCCGTAAATCCAGTGCTGGATCCAGACCTTGAGATAAGGGGGGTGGCGGGGGGGGGGGGGGGGGGGGGTCTCCAAAAATATTATTTCGGCCCTTTGGCCCTCAGTTTCCGCCACCGAAATCAACTCACGTTTGTTTACAATCAAAGTAAAGTTTGGAACGTTTAATGAATGTGTGTTGTCAGCTTTTGTAATTCTTTGTTGGCAATATTTTTAAAATCATGTTTGAATTCATGTCAAATATGCGTTATTGACTAAGCGCGAGATCAAGATGGCACAAGCTTGGTCAGTAAAAGGATTTATCGAATTTTTTTTCGCGACCAAAAATAGTCTGAACATATTCAGGTCGAAGATCCCTAACTTACTGTTGTGTCACTACTTCCCAGACCGGATTTTACCGTGATCATCCTGATTTTCCTCCCTTCTTGCTCGCAAAAGAAGCATCGCTTTATGTCATCACTGGTCAAAAGTTTGACGCTGTTTCAAGTGAGGCATGTCTAGTTTTGAATGGACTCGATTGTGTGGACGTATCCTCGTCAGAGTCCAGATTAACCTCTGTATGCCTCCTCTTTTGAGCACTGGCGAGCTTTGCATTGCTGCATTTGTTAAAAGATGATTTGTGCCACGATGCCTCATGAGATCTGAGCGTTTCTTCAATTCCCTTCCCTTCGTCTAAATGGGACAAGGGCACTTGAATCGGCAATTGGCCAACGTCGGCGAACTTTGGTAGATTATCAGCTAACGTTATATAACCTGATCCGCCATCTCTTCTAGTAAAATAAACCGGTGAAACAAGCTTGTCATTTTTATTTTCCCCTGGACATAAAGCACACAAATACCAGTTAACATGAAACGGTGTTCGATTCGTTGTACGATCCACAGAATGTAACTGATAAGTTATTCCATCTTAAAACAGTCTGTTTATGCATAAGAAAAAAATCAGTCAGGCGTTACATGCTACCTTTCCTGCTTTACTTGCGAAATTTTTCCAATAAGCCGGGATAAAGATGACTTCGAATTTTTCTTCGAAAGAAAATATGGTTCTTTTGATTATATATTACTATATTAGCCTTAATTTCGTTAAGATAGTTGAAAAATACGGCAAGCTTTGAGCCTGGGATACCGAACCGCTGACCACCTTCAAAACGACTTAAAACGTACGTTCATGATCAGGATCCAAAAAAAATTCATTGGAATATGAATCTACATGCTATCACTAATTTGAACAATTCCGCAGTTTTCTGTCGCTAATCTTCCGGACTATAACAAGAAGCCTGGAAAAATTTTGGTTAGACAGTTACAATGATTTATTTTAGGTACTGTCCATATTCTCATATTTTATATTATATCTCAGTGTTTCGGATATATCCGTTTCTTTTGTTTTTATTTGTGACAATTCTGGAAAAGTAGCAGCAGCAATGCTTTCAATACTGTAATGAGCTAAGTGTATTAGACCAATTCATATTTAATTAATTTACAGAATATTCAATAAATCGCTTGTAATTTATTACTAATTATTAGATAATTAACTTTCTTTTGATATTTTCTATACATTTGTAAATTACTTTATTGTATGCTGTTCTTTATTTATATAAGTATATTGGTTTAATTAATAACTATAGTAACAGCTAAATGTGAATGTAAGGAGAAAGTCTTATCTATAAGCCTTCATGGCTTCTTGAGACTTTCTTTTCCCTTCACAATTTATATGTAAAAAACGCAAAAAAAAAAAATCAGTCAACATCACTTAATAAAGGTTACCACTACTACGACGACGGCTCTGAATTGGACGTCTTGTATGAAAAAAAAAAATATAAATAAAATATACATTTCATCAGATTGGTTCCTGACTTCAGCAATTTGTATAATTGTACTTCTCCAGGATTGAGCTTGAAGTTAAGAATACCTCATTGTTGAATCCAGCGGAGGATAAACATAGACAACAGGCTGGTGTGTCTGATGAAAACGAAGAAGGAGGATGTGAATACGAAACAGTACAACCTGGTAGGATGGAATGTGCATACGCCACGTTACGTCGTCTTTCAACAGTAAGTTGAATCATCTCTCATTTGATTTCAGACTTTTCAAGAACGTCACGGTACGTATAGATCACAGAGGAATCGAAGAGTTAAGAAATGTCTTTGTCCCCTTAGTGCTAGAACATTTCTTGCTGTTGACCATTCCGGGACTGCTAGTGATACTGCTCTGACATATATGCGAACAAACACGTCGGTACCACCGGCTGGCACTCTTGTGAAGTCGCAGGACACTGGAGAATGGATTGGCCTCTGTTACCGCCGACTTCTGTTCTCAACCAAGGCAGTAAACGGTGGTTAACTTGCAGGTAGCTCGGGTTGATGTGCTGCGTGCGTGTAAAAGGGAGGGGGGGGGGGGGGAGAGGGGAAGGGGTGAAAAAAGGAAAATATTTTGTTTTCTTTTCTATTAAGCTTAGCTGTCCTGTGCGGAAGGAAATTTGGGTTACGTCAATCCTGGTTACTATCATTGTCATTATCATTTTAATGCTCCAACATTCAATCTATTTTTACTTTTTCAGAAACCAGGAGAAGGCTCCTACGCCTCTCTTACAGCATGCAACAGGGGAGCCTGCAGTGACTCACCCATATATGTCAATCAAGTGCCTTCTTCTCAATACGCGTCCAATGGGTGATTTCTGGCACTGAAAATCCGGCCTGCGTAGATGGCGGGATTAGCGGACGAGTGCTGTTGTTGTTGCCTTGGAACTGGTAGCAAGTCAAAAATCTTTTCATAAATCGATCCTAGTTTAATCATATATTTCAAAAGTTCGTCCTCCAAGACATTAGAGTCTTATAAGGAAATTAATATTAGTCCATCATTTAGTTTTTTTTTTTAGTTAATTTTGTTACGAGAGGAATTTTCACTGCGTCAAGCGGCTTTTCGGCCTGTTCAAACCAAATTGGCGGGAATGTCGAACTAGGAAAACAACGGAACTGAAGCTCTTCGCGAGAGCGCCAGAATTATCAAATAGGGATCTACTAATGGAAGTTATTGACTGGGGAAACTGCAATTCGGTAGAGCGACTGGCTCGCTGCTGGCACTCGTTACTACTGCCAGAGGTACAGGGTCTAATTTCCACGTCCGACGGTTGGAAGGTTGGACAAGAACTGAGGCTTTTCTGTAACGCGGCAACTTCTCTTTTGTAGAGTAAACCTCGTAGATAGTACTTCACACGTAATCGCAGGTCATCTCTGGCTAGGTAATCGCGTGCCAGGTAATCGATTTACAACTACTTTTATATAGTCTACAGTAAACTCAGGTGTTCGATTATCACAAAGGAACACAAAAAGCTATTCCAAAATACACGTGCTAGCTGATCAACGCGTCACAAATTCGATTGGTTAAAAGACTTTTCCTTTATGGTGAAAATACAGTGCTTCCTATTTCTGTTCCTGGACGTTTAGAAAAACATATGTTGTAAATCAAGCAGAGTGAATAGAGTACAACAGTTGTTCTTTTGAAAAGTAAAATAGTTCTCGTCTAACAAAAAGACACGTACAGAAGTACACGTGTTCTATTGAAATTACATGTTAGATGTTCCAATATTTGTACACATGTCACTGCCTGCTATTTGAAAGACACAAAGGAATTAGTGAAACTTAGATTTTGCTGAGTAGAGCAGATTACGGCTGTGACAATTTCTTGTAATCGAACAAGTTGTGAATAGTTGAATGGCAAAAATATTGTTGGCTTTCACATGACGTCACTAAAATTCAAACTAAAAAACTATCGATCCTACAGAGATTTTACTTTCACGATGCATTAGAGCAGCTGAAAACTAATTTTCATACAAATTTTCGCTTCAAAAGGGTTCTTGCTTTTGTGATAGAGGACGCTTGAATTTCTAAGTTTTTGCGTGACGCGATATTTACATGACGGCTAAGAGAGCTGTCATGTAGGTTAAAAACATGACTTAGTTCAGGAAATTTTGCTATTTAAACAGTTCATGTATTAGAAAAAGTTTTACTTTAATGTTTACGAGTTTCTCGAGGAATAAATTCACGCTTTTCTAGCAAAACTCGGTAACAGATGTTTCTGTTGGTTTCCGTCCGCCATGTTGGAGCTCATCCAGGTGAGCACCAGCATGGCGTCTCCATACAAATCTCTATAAATTTGGGTAAAACATTTCTTCGGATATCTCCTATACGAAATATTCCTCTGACCTGAATCTTGGCGAGGGTCTTTGTATATGTACCTCCTTTCATTTCCCAGATTCTGGACGTTATCTGTTGGACGGTTTTGATTTTTATTTTGATCTATTTTGAATGGCGTGACACTGAAAACCATCAATAATTCAAAATAAATTGTAATTGATACTCATTGTCTATAAAGTAAACTTTGCAGCTGAGTCGGTGGAGCTGAGGAGTAAACACAAAATTGGATTTATTAAAATTCAGTAAACAATGATTTATTTTAGCGCCAGATAAGTGGATGCTGATTAGGAAGAAATTGTAACATCAGAAATATCCTTGTCTCTCTATTACGCAGCCTAATATTTAGCCCTTGGCTGTCACGCTATCAAAAATTATAATTAAGTAATAATAATAATAATAATAATAATAATAATAATAATAATAATAATAAGCATCAGTGAACTACAAAAGATAACCTTGCTAGGTACAGCACACATTCTGAGGAGGGTGTTATCAATCTAAAAACTGGCTATCCCCTAGTGCCCCAGGATCATGGTTTGATCCTGGCCCTAGAGACTCTAAGCAAACATTATGTGAGGACAATAATAATAATAATAATAATAATGTGAAAGGTTTGAACCTAGGACTCATTTCCAAAGTAGGTTTTGTTTGATCGTCCGGGTGAACGTAGTCCCGAATAGGGGGACTGTTGTTGTTGTCAGTGACTGACATTTCGACAACCTGTGCGGTAGTCATCTTCAGGAACAAGCCTTAGCTACCTACACGCGAACTACACCTCTTTGCTTACGTTACGTTGACGACACATTCACCGCCGTACACAAAGACGGAATCGACGATTTTCACTAACACCTTAACAGACAGAACGCGGACATACAGTTCACCAAGGAGATCGAAGAAAATGGTAAGATACCTTTTCTAGACTTCTTGGTCACTCGAGACAACAACAAACTACAAACGACTATATACAGAAAACTGACACATACCGACCGATTACTAGACCAGTCTTCGTACAACCCAACCTCTCACAAAACTACTACTGTCCGGACTTTGACGAGACGAGCGCAACTAGTTTGCAACTCACCTGACAGCCTATAAGACGAGACCGATTATCTCAACAACGTTTTTAGTAAGTACAATTACAACACGGACTTTGTTAGGCGGAACACTCGCAGTAACATTGATTCCAACACTCAGACCAACGTCAACTCTGGCCCTGTTACGACAGCGACCATACCACGTATATTACAACCTTACAACATAAGTGTTGCACACAAACCGATAACCACTTTGCGACGACTGCTTACTAATGTCAAAGACAAAGACAAACCGGAGGACAGACAGGAAGCAGTGTACAAGATCAAATGCTGCGACTGCCAGGCTTCTTACATTGGTAAAATTGGCAGAAACCTTAGCACGCGACTGACCGAACACAAACGAGCGACGAGGAATGGTGACGTCAACAATCAGATTGCTGAGCACCAATTACAGACGAAATATCAAATTGACTGGGACTCGGCGACATGTATAACGTATTCAACAGACTAATATCAACGTCTTACTTTAGAAAGCTGGTTTACTAACTTAGAACAGACGCCACTGAATCGTAGCCAACAGCTACCAGCGCCATACAAACGACTTATTGACGAGATCAAGCAAAACTGACTACTAGAGAACGACTGGAGAACTGACAATTTGACTAACAATAGACGACTGTTTAACTGTGACAATAGACGGATCGAAACGCACCAATTACTGATTACGAGTCTTGATAGCCAATAACATCACGGCTTAACTGACAGACGACCAATATCATCGCGACGTAATTGACCAATCAGATCAACAAACAGATAAAAAAAACCATCAACTGACGTGATACAACTCACTTTGACTGTGAAGATGACTACCGCACAGGTTGTCGAAACGTCAGTCACTGTCAACAACAACAGTCCTACTCAGGACTACGTTCACCCGGACGATCAAACACAACCTACTTTTGAAATATATATTTTTTTAATGAAAAAATTTTATTGACAATAATGCTAACTATTAAAATCCTATTTACAATTAAGAGCAATTCTCTGTAAGAATCAAGCAAAGTGGGAAATGAAAAATTTTGAGCTCCCCTCAAATTTTGCATGCAATTAGATATTGTGGGGGGATGTCTAAAAATGCACTTTGTTTGGGTTGCTACTTTATTGTTGTCATGGTAACACCAACTGTTTGTTGGTGGCAAAATATCTAATATTTAACTAAGAAACTGTTGTAAAAAGTGCAAAATGTGTAGCTCTGTTTCTCAAGTCCATTAAAACGCTAGAACCCAAGACTTTAAGCAGATATAATACCATCATTCTAGTTTACATTTGTGTATATTGCTCTTTATTATATCAAATTTGCGTGTCATAAACGGTTAATCAACTACATAGAGTTTCGGCCATTTGAGTTGATGGCTAAAATATGGTTATCCTTTCCCTGAATTTCTCCAAAAGTACGACAGTTCCAGAGCTAAAACTAAGCAGGCAGTTTACACACATATCCTAGTTACTAAGTCTGTAAAAATCTCTGCGGGGCGGGCTCTTCTGTTTGCAAAGGCAATTAACGAACAAACGCCAAATTTCAGTTTTTGTATATTTCATCGCAGTTGACAATCTATCTACTAGCCAACAAAATTTCTAAAACACTGAAACTACCTTCATTATCAAAGAATATTATGTACTGAGTCATTTTATGATCAAAAAATTATTACTGGCTTTCAGTTTTCTAAACAATATCGATCAAAATAAGGCTTACTTTACGGTTTTCTCTACTTCACCGCTTGAAGCGTAGCATTTACATTCAACGAACACTCGGTTTCTCGAACCATTCTCACGTGTCCAGTTGTGCTGTTTCCCATTGTAAACCATTGTAAGTCTCCTCAGTCACTTACAACAAGTTATAAAGTGATACAGAAGCCGATAAACAAGTCATACACAAGTCCTTGGCAAGCCAAGCCACATCTTGTAAACACGCACTCTTCCACTTTGCATTTACGCCGTATTTCTTCATTAGATGTCATCAATCGCTCCAGAGAGAGTTAACCTCATTAGGTTTCAGTCATTAAGCCCACAATAGGAATTGCAAACGTATTTGATAAAATCCGAAACTTCAAGTCGAAAACCGAGCTTAGAAAGCTGAAAAAGACACTCGTTGACATCTCTGTGAACATGCAACCTCTCCTGGTCAGCGGTGTTAATCAATGCAACATAAACAATTTCCGGTAGAAATAAAATCCTTTTCCCTTCCCTCCTGATCGAAGATTACATCCCACCTTGCTCAGAGAGTGAAACCAAATTATGATTTCTTAGTGAAAGTAATCGTGGTGTTTGTACCTTTCTGCAAACTTACGGGCTCAGTAAATGTTGGAAAGGTATTACCGATGAAGTTGACTTCCTACTCTGACGTGCCGGTAATAAAGTTCGTTTTATTTTCTTCACTCTTCTGTAAAGTACTAGGGGGGAAAACAAAAATTTGAACAAGGAAATTTAGGGAACATAGACTAGAAGTTATTTGAGAGACTGTAATTTCTCAGCTTGTGTATTGCTAGCAACACTAATTTTGTCTCCACTCTCCGTTAGAGGTTTCAACTCCCAGTAGATGGCTATTCCTTTTTAGTCACTATTTGGGTTGTAAATTGTTCACAAAGAATTTCGCAAAATGACACTTTACTTGGACGGCTTGTCTTCTTGCGCTACGTGTTGTTGGGACACTTTGCAGGTATATTCTCACCTTTTCCTCGTTTTCCTTCATTTGAATGCTGACCCCTCTACTTTCTCTGAAGTTAGGATATGTAGCTAAGCCTGCACGGAGTTTCTATTGGATCACGCTTGCATAAATTCCACCCCCCGCTTCAATCCCTTTTACGCCGGCCACACATGCGAAATATAGCTAGCATAAGAGTATAAGAGAATGTATAAGAGCAATATAGTTTCGGCGCAATGTGTACTGAGATTGATAATTTAACATCAGTTGTAATAAAATCATTCACCTAATACCGAATAACGAAAGCTAGAGACTTGAAGTACAGGTATACGTTTAAAGTACTTTGTTGTAGCCAGAACCCCGGGACATTCAGTCGTGTCAGGAGACAACAGGGAGACAACAAATTCTGAAGCTACTTGCGTCGACAAGTGTAAAATCGAAAACTCCTAAAGAAGGTACGGAAGCCCTTACAAAACAATATGCTCCTCATGTTATCATGATATTCAAGGGCCAGGAAAAAGTGATCTGCCTTGCTTTTAGCTAAAAAAAATTCCACAGTAAACTAGCTTTAGAGTGTATGTATGTACGAATCCGAAAGCCGATTTCTGTAAAAAGAAGCTTTCTTCTATATTAAAATATATTTAAATATCTCAAGTCCATGTTCCCAACATTCCGTTGTTCCAGATTTTCTAATTACTGTATTTCAAAGTACAAGTTACGAATTTGTGTTGGTACAACATGTTTCAAATCCTATGGTGAGCGGCCATAGGAGTTACTTGAGGGTTTCCCCCCTAGTATTTAACAGAAGAGTGCAGAAAATAAAATGAACATGCCTGCACGGCAGACGGTAGGAAGTCAGCATCCAACTCCATTGGTAATACCTTTTCGAAATTTGCTAAGCCCGTAAGTTTGCAAATAGGTAGAAAAATTGCGATTACATTCACTGAGAAGAAAAAATTTCGTCTGACCCTGCATGCAACCTTCGATCAGGCGATCCTCTTTCTCCATCATCTCCGGGAAGTGAGGGGAAAACAATGTTACCGGAAATGACCGGAAATTCCCGGAAATTGTTTATGTTGCGCGATTAACACCGCTGACCAGGACAGGTTGCATGTTCACGGGAATGTCAAAGAGTGACCACTAGTTCAGCTTTCTGAGCTTCTCGACTCGAGATTTCGGATTTTAATACGTAGATAATTCCAATGCTTGGCTTAATGACTAAAACCTAATGAGGTTTAACTCTCTCTGGAGCGATTGATGACATCTAATGAAGAAATACGGCGTAAATGCAAAGTGGAAGAGTGCGTGTTTACAAGATGTGGCTTGGCTTGCCAAGGACTTGTGTATGACTTGTTTATCGGCTTCTGTATCACTTTATAACTTGTTGTAAGTGACTGAGGAGACTTACAATGGTTTACAATGGGAAACAGCACAACCGGACACATGAGAATGGTTCGAGAAACCGAGTGTTCGTTGAATGTAAATGCTACGCTTCAAGCGGTGAAGTAGAGAAAGCCGTAAAGTAAGCCTCATTTTGATGGATATTGTTTAGAAAACTGAAAGCCAGTAATAATTTTTTGATCATAAAATGACTCAGTACATAATATTCTTTGATAATGAAGGTAGTTTCAGTGTTTTAGAAATTTTGTTGGCTAGTAGATAGATTGTCAACTGCGATGAAATATACAAAAACTGAAATTTGGCGTTTGTTCGTTAATTGCCTTTGCAAACAGAAGAGCCCGCCCCGCAGAGATTTTTACAGACTTAGTAACTAGGATATGTGTGTAAACTGCCTGCTTAGTTTTAGCTCTGGAACTGCCGTACTTTTGGAGAAATTCAGGGAAAGGATAACCATATTTTAGCCATCAACTCAAATGGCCGAAACTCTATGTAGTTGATTAACCGTTTATGACACGCAAATTTGATATAATAAAGAGCAATATACACAAATGTAAACTAGAATGATGGTATTATATCTGCTTAAAGTCTTGGGTTCTAGCGTTTTAATGGACTTGAGAAACAGAGCTACACATTTTGCACTTTTTACAACAGTTTCTTAGTTAAATATTAGATATTTTGCCATCAACAAACAGTTGGTGTTACCATGACAACAATAAAGTAGCAACCCAAACAAAGTGCATTTTTAGACATCCCCCCACAATATCTAATTGCATGCAAAATTTGAGGGGAGCTCAAAATTTTTCATTTCCCATTTTGCTTGATTCTTACAGAGAATTGCTCTTAATTCGCTTGAAAAAAAGAAAAAACTATTCATTCAAAACACTATTTACAATTCCCGTCGATTTAAAAAGCACTTAATTTAGCTTAGAAAGAGTTAATTTAACTAAGAAAAATTTATTCGAATTAAAAACATTTCATTTCAACAAAAAAAACCGTCAGCCTCTAAAATTCAAATGTTTCTTTCAACTGTTTAACAAAAAATAGAATAAAATAGATTAAAGACAATTAATAAAGCATCTATAGCTGTTGAGTCTAGGGAAGTCCTGCTTGACCCTTCTCTATTTCTAGATCCCTGTCTTTAACACCTTTTGAAATAATAATAATAATATAATAATAATAATAATAATAATAATAATAATAATAATAGTAACGAATAATAAAGTCAAGAATCTGGGAAAGGAGGTTACTTATGTAAAGACCCTCGAAAAGATTCAGGCCATACGTACTAAGAAATGGATAGACCTTCATCTTGCTTCATTTTTATAATCATATAAAAGGTCAATAGCAATATTCGCTTGCTTGACAGTCTTTTTACATGAGTTATCATATATAGTTTATATACTTTCTTTTCCAAAATCAAGGACGTTGTCACATATACACATCAACATTTTAATGTTGATTTATTTAAAAGTGGCAAAAGCAACGAAACGACTAATTATTCACAACTCTTCTGCCCCACGTCACAGGAAACTTTTCAAGAATGTTACTTGAAACTGATGACAAGATCCTGTGCGAAACCGAAGTGAACGCACATGCATTGAAAGACTGTTTTCAAAATTCACTTACAAATACCAGAAGAGATCTGAGCACAATTTCTCATATATTAGTACGCTGGTGTTTCTCGACCAACAAATTTTCCAAGCCCCTGCCTTCCAAATTTATTTTCTATCAGTAACCCCCAAATTTGTGATGACCAACCCAAGCCTACTCCTCAACCCCCTTCACCACACCCCACCCAGCTGTTCCCATAAATTATGAACGCTTCCTTATCTATTCTTCCAGGATACATAACTGGAATTCCATATGTATCAAATTAGACTGACTGTGACTTTCTGTCTGACCGGAAGTTGAATGCCTCAAGGTTTAATTTTAATATTGAGCAGAGCATTGTCACTGATTTCTTGGTGTTTGCACAAGGAGCCTCAAGCGGTGATATTTTTCACGGCATCTGGCGGCACGTCAAAGAATTTGGAATTAAAAGGCAAATTTCTAGAATACCTTCACCAGTTATAAGACAGAGAGGAGGTGTTTATAAACCTCGGGATCCTAAGCAACATGTCAAAGAAATCGAAGTGATCTCGAGATATCTCGAACTAATTCGGCTTTCACTTCGTCAAACACCCGAATACAACCGAAAACCTACAGACTTTACGTGCCCAATCTTTGCAAAAAAAGTCAACATTGATACATTTCTGAGCGTCGCGAATCCTTTACTTCTCGCGGTGTGCGACAAACGCAGACTGCAGACTTGCGGACCGCAGACCTGCAGACTTGCAGACTCGAAGATTTGCAGACCTACATTTTTGGTGACAGGACTTTGGGCTAATTTTAACATCGGAAGAACGATGACCTAAACTTCAGCGAGAGCAGCGAAGAACAAGACGGGTGTTATCATCGAGCGGCCGTTTATATAGAGCTTAGCCTGCGTAGCAGGCGTCGAAAGGGGTAGGGGAGAAGGAAGGAATGGGAAAAAGGAAGGAAGATTGGGGAAAGAGCTCCTTTCCCTTTTCCCACTTTCGCGCTTTTCTCCCTCCTCTCCCCTTTCTGCGCCTGCCAGGCAGGCTATATAAAGCTCGAGAATGGATAAACACGTAAATAATGCGAAATGGCTTTGGAATACTCGTTTAAGCTATTTTTCCTCAAACATATCTTGGATTCATGATAAATACACCTCCACAAGATTCAAACAGTGTGAATAGCAGAGAAGACTGAATACTTTAAGTCTATTAAACTTGAAATTTTAACCTTGTAGTGGTCGCATGGCTCAGTAGTTAGACTACGAGTAGTCCCCCATTTTTTCTCAGGGACAGTAGAGCGAGCGAAACGCGAGCGCGCGTGAAAATCACCCCACGCGAGAAAAGGCGACACACGGTGGGGAGAGAGAAAAATGAGGGACTACAGACAAAGCCCAAGCTTTTGAACTAATGCGTTGCTCTCACAACGCAAAACTCTGATTGGCTCTTTGATGGAAATCTGTCAACATCTGTCAAAAACGCGCCAGCCGCTATCAACACTCGACATAATCACAATTACAGAACAAATAACTAGAGTTGCTCTTGTACAAGCAACTAAGAAGAAGGCCAACCCGGCAACTGATGAGGTTCGCGTGGAGAACCGAAACCATGGTCTTGCCTGATCACAAAGTGGGAATAACAGAACAGTCAAAAGGCTCTTAAGCTTATTCAAAAGTTATCACCAAGGGAGGAACTACGCACTCCAGTCCAAAGACTCACATTAGGGCCATTTATACGAGGAAAAATAAGACGCGTCTTAGATAAGACGCGTCCTAAATAAGACGCAAACTTTCCCGTATAAACGGCACATCTCGCCCGAAATTTAGCTACGACGCGTCTTATCTAAGAACAGCTTTTAACAGCTGTTCTTTGATAAGACGCGACTTAGCTAAGTCGCGTCTTAATGTGCCGTATATACGGGATAGTTTGCGTCTCATTCAGGACGCGTCTTATTTTTCCTCGTATAAAAAAAAAAAAAACAAGCGGCAGTTAAAATTCATGAGTAGTCATGACTGAGTCACGTCGCAATTCTCCATAGTTGATGTAGTTTTAGTTTAAGCTGGAACTTGAGTCATGGGTAATGGCGGTCTTTATTGGAGGGGGAGTATTGCTTGTTATGGCATTTGGCTCTATTGCAATCTTGGTTATAAAATTACGGCGCGTGACTCAGACAGAGACGGATCTAGAGGCAAGTTCGTCAGTCTTGAATAATAATGGGAAATCATTATTCAACAATTAAGTTATAAAACTGTTCTATTGAGGCCTTGAACTGCTGTTTAAAAAGTAAAAACTAAAGAAAACTAGTTTTTACTTTTTAAGCAGCAGTTCAAGGCCTCAATAGAACAGCTTTATATGTTTTTATTATGCTGCCGGAAGGACAACACCAGCAGGTTACAGTATTAACAATTAATCCGGGGTGGAAGCGGAATCATGAATCATGAATCATACTTACAAAACATGTAAGAATCTTGAATCTTTGTTTTAAAAACTTGGGAATCATGAATCTTTGCACTTCGGCTCGGGAATCATGAATAACGAGATTCAGAGAAAAGGGCAACAAAATACACCGATAAATTAGTTGTGTTCGATCAAGGGAATGCAGGATCTGGCGTTTCCGAGAGTCCAATTTCCAAAATTTCCAGGGGGAGCATGCCCCCGGACCCCCTATATAATTCATGGAATCGGGACTGATAGTCTGTTTGTTTCTCCAGTAACCTGGTGCTTAACTTTCACTTACAAAAAAAACCTCCACACCTACGGCAAACAAATGATGATACCCAGTCTGGATGAAGTAGAAGTTTGAACGCCGAAGAAAGTATACAAAACGAGACTAATAAGTTGCCACTGAGAAAATCATTAAGTCAATAAGTGATCAATAGTCTTCGTGAATAATGAATCTGGAAGAAAAATTCTTGTAGGAATCATGAATCATCGAGGTAAAAACAGGAGAAATCATGAATATCAAGATCCAAATGATTCCGCTTCTACCCCCGAAATTAAGTTCATTATTTAAATCAGTCAAGTACTTAAGATTCAAATTGATAGCCAAAGAGGAGCTCGCTGTAACAGAACACGCAAAAAGGACAAAGATAACTGATGGATCTTTCTCAATGGTAATACAGCTTGGTCACTGTGAGAGAGAAGAACTTACTCACTGTAACTCACATTAACTCTAAAACTATAACTTGAAATGGCCATAGGCTGTCAAAAGTGAGATAAAAATGTGACATGTACATTATAGTTAAAGAAGTGCGCCAAATTTACTTTATATCCTCATATTTCCTGTTCAAATAGAACGCATCATTCAGTTTAGTACGCCCTTTTTGAACATTTTTTATTTGTTCCATTTTTGCAGATACAAGAAGTGAAATTGCTGAAAGGTAGGCAAAGAACCGCCCTAAATGCCGGCTGATTGCACTATTTTTCGGATGTTTATCGCCGTGTCATTTTTAAGAAAGATGTTTTCACTCACATTTGTCTCATAGTTTCACTATACTCCTAAAAAACATTTATTATCATAAAATTTCATGCTCTAAAGTGCTGCATTTTTCATTCAGGATTCAGCTTGAAAATCAGAGCAGCTCTTTGAATCCAGCACAGGATACAGTGGCCACCCGACTCAGTGGGATGTCAAATGAAAATGGAGATCATAGAAGACTTGAAGTCCAAACAAGACAACAGCCACGCACGACGGATTGCGGATACACCATGTTGAGTCAGAGTACAATGGTATGTGCAACTATTTATGCCAAGATCAGAATTAACAACTTAAATTGGCAGCACATAAAGAAGGAGCTTCTAGGGCCATTGTTGTATCTTTGCCTAATAGATGATATATTCTTCGATAATTTAATTGTGATAACAGTTAACCCTGTTCAGACCAAGCCTTTTTCGTTTCCTAGTGGCTGTTCGTACGGGACCCGTACATCGACTTGTATTTGCTATTCATACGGGATTCTGACTATACTGATTAGGTTAAGCAATGAAAATAGTGATTAGGGTTAAGAACTGACCATACTGATTAGGGTTATACAATGAAAATAGTGATTAGGGTTGAGCACTGTCTCGAAACGGTTAGCTTCTATTTAGGGTTACGGTTGTTGCTATATGAATGAAAATAAAACGCCTCTTAGCGGCGAGTATTCCTTGGTTAAGTGGTTAGGCTACGAACTATAGATTCTACGCCCGGCATCGGTACGCAGTCGAACCATATCGATTTTTTTTCCTTTTAGAATTTGTCATTTCCTTATAAATTGAACGGTGATTGAACAGACTTACACTTTCATGGAAATTTAATGACCAGAAATTTCAAGAGACTTAGAAATTTCATATAAATTTCAAGAAGAGACTTGATCCCGTATAAATAGCAAATACACTTCGGTTCGGTGTACGGGTCCCGTACGAATAGCCACTGGTTTTTCCTCTTATTTCCTGCCGCCGGGGAAAGAAGGGGAAAGGGAGAGGGGGCTTCGGAGGGTCCCATTTTATACTTTAAGACCCCGCTTATGATACGGTCACCAAAATTTCACAGAATTATGTGCTCAGCATTCTTTATCACGGTATACTTTGATTGACGCAATGAAGTAATGCACATCATGTCATCATCACGTCACAGGGTTTAACTTAATTTTTTTTTTTTTTTTAGGTGGGGGGGGGCTAAAAAAACCCTCCGATCTGAATTGGATTTAGTAAATTATTCATTGTATTTTTCTAACCGGAGGGTAGTGTGATGAGTTCCGGAGACTGTCTCTCTGGCGTCTGACAGTATGACTATCAGTTTTTTAACTGCTTTAATTTGTTATTGCTTCATCCCGTAATTATTGCTTCATTTAGTTTCCTTTTCTAACGAATTCTTTCCTCCATTAATTTTCAGACACAAAGTGAAAGAGTCGATCTACGCGTCACTTGACTCCTTGTGAATCATTAAATAGTGACAGCTGCAATAGACCCTGCAATAAATCGTCGATATAAGTTAATCAAGGATAACCTTTCCCTTCCGGGGGTTTACTCAACAATTGATATTTCGCGGATTGCATTTTAAGCCTTTTGGAAAAATTTAAATGATCATGTTGAGCTTTAGTTTATATTTCAACCAGAAATAAATATATCAATGAAAATTAAGCGCTTTTCGAACGTTGAGGCTGAGATTAAAAAAAATTTTACGCACATACCCAGGCCGTAAGAGTCAATTTTAAAAGAACGGATATCTATCTCTCGTGTTTATAGTCCTCTTTGTGCGACTCAGTGAAAGGCTGTAACTGAAAAAAAAAAAACGAAAACGAAAACAAAAACAAAAACCGGGACCTGAGAGTTGATGGAAAGACGCACCGTTTTCCCTAGCCCACTTTCCCCTTCATCTCGTGTAATGTGTCTTAAATTTCTTTTTACGGACAAGACGTGCCCATGCATTTATTTAAACCCATTTGTATATATCGCACTCTATTCTGTTTATCACGGTATTAAATCTGTTTCCTTTAGCACTTACATATCAAATGTCGGTTTTTTAGCGAGTAGGAAACATTATCATTACCGCTACAACTACATTGAAAACGCAATTGTAACCCGAGTAGGAATATAATCATGGCAAATTAAAACGCACGCAGTCCTATTCTTGTGTGCTTGTCCTCGCTGTTTGTTTTGCTTTGTCATTGTTGGTAATGAGCAAATTGACAACAACATATTTATGACAAATGTCTCACGACTCACTTCAGCACAATTATAGGAGGGGTCAATTAACAAAACAACCACAGTTTGCTCTTTTCGTTTAAAGCATCAACGTCCTGTTTTGCTTTAAGACACTATTTGAGATAGTGACTAGATTGGTGACTAGACTGTGGATATCCATCTCCTTAGCTCCGATGAGCTTAAAACTTCGTTCATGGTTTCAGCCGTCAAATTGAACCCAAGTTTAGCGTAAAATAACGTCACGTAAGTAAGCTTTCAGGTCTCACCTTGATCGTGCTATTTTACTTTTGATGTTGACTTATGGCGAACGAACGTTTGTTCTCGATCTCAGGGTTAATAATTACAGTCCTGTATCCACAAGTGCTTGGCATTGCTGGTAAGATAAGTACGGCTGGATTTTTAAATGTATTGTACATCCATTGCGATAGCACAGGTGATAATTCCATTGCAGTTACTAAGACAATCCCGCATGACAAAAATCTCTTTATGTGCTTGGTAATCGATATCACTCAGGCACCAAAACAATTCAGACTTTAGTTTCCCATAAGTAAACGTGGTTATTAAGAGCGGCGGTCTGGAAATATCGACCATCGAGTGGCAAGAACTGAAAAATTGATTTCCTTCATTATTTGTCCATAGATAGCTTTTAGGTAGATAAGTAATCTGATGTTAGTTGTTCTCGCAGGAAAAATTTTATTTTCGAGAAAAGTAAGAATATCAGTTTTCGTGGTCGGAGTCTCAAAATGGCCGTATTTTCAACCCGAAATTTGCTGACATCAAGACTCCTCGCGTTCGCAAATAAAGCCGCAAGGAGAAATTTGGACACTTTCCATGGATGTTACTAAAACGGGGAGCGGGGAGCGGGGAACGGAAGTCTGAGAACGAGTAGTCAGCGGTATCCTCCATAAAAATTCAAAATGGCCGGTAAGGATCAAGAACCCGGTAAGATAGGTCGCTATTTTACTAATGAACTATATGCTCATGAGGTGCTTGAAATAATACGGAGGTAATAATTTCATGACATTTTTCACCTTTTTGCGTTTTACTAAACAACAAAATATGCTCCAACAGCAGTTGAAAGAAGGTACAGTCGGGAAAAAAACTCTCAAGGCACAGCCATATTTGGAACTCAAGCGAATCTATACTGGGTCTAACTCACAAAGCAATGAACTACTTTTGCTTGACGCGTTTCGTAGGGTTTTGGCTTAAATACATGCTGAAAGATAACGTAGATCGAAGCAGCCAGGTGTACCATGGTTTAAATTTTGTTTCCCTTTGTTTGGGGTATGGTAATATGAATTTTGTGATTGTGATTATGGTAATATGAATTTTGTGATTATGAGTTGTTTTATTTTATTATGGTTATAATAAAATAAAACAACAGCATAGCCATTTGCTCTGAAACAACTGACATCTTTACTTAAAGCAAAGTATGGTTAATATTCCTGGCACATTGCACGTTAATATGTTTAAAGTTGCCTTTTATTGAAGTATTTTAAAAATAACCTGATTAGTCTTATCTTTTCAAATAATACAATTTGCACTTTCTTCTCATCATAGCTTTGTAAATATAGTATTATTAGACTTACAGTTTTATCTCCTCGCCAACATGTTTTAATTTGTGCTTGAAAAAACGCTACAGCTAGGAAGGAGCTCCACTGCCACACTATTACTGTCGAGGAAATACACCTGGCTGCTTCGATCTACGTTATCTTTCAGCATGTATTTAAGCCAAAACCCTACGAAACGCGTCAAGCAAAAGTAGTTCATTGCTTTGTGAGTTAGACCCAGTATAGATTCGCTTGAGTTCCAAATATGGCTGTGCCTTGAGAGTTTTTTTCCCGACTGTACCTTCTTTCAACTGCTGTTGGAGCATATTTTGTTGTTTAGTAAAACGCAAAAAGGTGAAAAATGTCATGAAATTATTACCTCCGTATTATTTCAAGCACCTCATGAGCATATAGTTCATTAGTAAAATAGCGACCTTAAGTGTTGTCTCGACGCTTCTCTATCATCGATCTTACCGGGTTCTTGATCCTTACCGGCCATTTTGGATTTTTATGGAGGATACCGCTGACTACTCGTTCTCAGAGTTCCGTTCCCCGCTCCCCTCTCCCCGCTCTATACGTGTTGAACCCTGCCGCTAGGTTAGTTACATTGTCTAGGAAGAATGATCACATATGCAGTACTAATGGAGCTTCATTGGTTGCCAGTTGAGCAGCGCGTACAATTTAAAACATATATAGTAGTGAATGGTATGGCACCCTTTTATCTCCAGGATGAATTAGACCTTTGCAGATCTTGCCGTAGCCTTAGATCAGGAAACATACAGCTTCTGAAGATACATAGCCTCCCCGCAGACGTCCTGTGGGGTTTGTTTTTGTTCATCTCGCATTCATTTCTCCCCACGGACGTCTGCTAAACACAGCCGACATTTACGTTCTTGTTTGTTTGAATAAGCCAATGAGCGGTCAGTTATTGTGTCATGATCAGCCAATAACGAGCTGTGATACAAGTGAAACGGCACCTAAGAATTATTTCTCGCTGTTTTAGAGGAATATTTATTCCATGCCCACGCAAGGATGAGACTCCGAAGAAAGTTGTAAGAAGCGAATTTTTTTGTTTTCTTTGCAGCTGTAATTTAGGAAAGGACCAAGTTCGCGTGTTTAGAAAAAGCGCAGTCGACATCACAAGGCTCATCAAAGGTGCTCTGGACGTTGATGTGTGCTTGTATTCTTCAAGTGAATTACTTATTTGCACTGCTATCTTCTACCTGAGACGACTCAAACGTTTTGAAAAAATCACAGAAATGATGCAATAAAACGGTAGTCAGCTGTATAGTTTTTTCGGAAGTTGTTAAGTGTAAAATAATCTGCTTTTCTTTGAAAGACTTCAGACAACAGTCTCCCACACGAGCGCGGAGCAGTATTCAGCACGGTCGAAAACAATTACTATTAACTCTGTATATATCCGAAGTATTAAGAAAAGAGAACTTGTAAACGTTTATAGGGAAGATTTTCAAAGCATTCTTCGAAAACAAAGGCCGTTTCCTTTTTTGCGAAATGTAATTCCACCAAGGTCATGGGTCGCGGACCAAACACCAATACGCGAAATTTGGGTACATTTCTTCAAGAGACGGTGCTTTCAACGGCAGAAAAAGGTTTACCTGAAAACTTGTTCTGCAAAAAGGCACGTCTTCCCGTTGCGTTTTATTTATTCGCAAGCTGAGTGCCGCCGAAGTCTAAACTTCAAGCTAGACTGCGACAAATTAACCTGCCTGTCAACAAACTTTAATTTCGCTCCTTCAAAGAAAGAAAGAACGCTTATAATCAATAAATCATTGGACCTTTCATTTTTCACCGTATTTTATTTCTCATGCTGCAGCTCGGAAAAGTCGCGGACCAAGGACCACAAGTAACCAACTGTACAAGTCACTCGCTTACATTTCCTCCACCGATCGATCTTCAACCAAGCTTCTGGGCTTCCGTAAACAACAGAGAAAGCCCCTCTCTCGACAACCTTCATATTCTCTTCGCTAATATCACTGAGCGTTACAGCAGGAATACCAATATTTGCCAGCTTTTTAGCTTGATCTTTCATAAGATTTACCGGTACCAGGGGCGAAACAACAACAACAACCAGTAGTTCCACGAAATGTGTCGCAAATAAGCGGCAAAGCTTGATATGTAAGGGATTTGCCAAATCCCGTCGGCAAATTTATGAACTCATCGATCTTCTCTATAAAATTTGCAGGATAGCTTCACAAACTTCTCGCACACCCGATCAAAAGCCTCACTGATCGTGCGAATCTGAACAAGCTGCTTGGGTTACGTTTTACAAAAATCCTTAAACGGTCTGTGATTGGTGAACGTAAATGTCGGCTGTGTTTAACAAAAACAAACCCCACAGGACGTCAGCGGGGAGGCTAGAAGATACACGAATCTTATAATTTAAAATCGCACGTGTTCAGGGCATTTCTTTTTGTGCCCCCAGCTTTGGAATGCCCTTCCACGGGAGCTAAGAGTCTGCCATTCTGAACAGGGGTCTTTTTTGCATGAGCATGCGCGACTGCTGAACAAGTGATGTGCATGGAGGCTCACCACAGTGTCTGCCTTCATCAAAATGGCGCGTCTCAAAGCTATCATCGCGATTATTTTGCTCTTTGGTCTTGGCAAATGTGCTCGTGATTTAACAAAATGTGTAGTTTGCAAAAACACTCTAACATGGTCTTAACAAAAGCGAGGTAGACCGGCTTTAACATACACGAGCTACTATCAAATTTAATCTCTCCACGTGACCTGGACAACAGCAAGTGCGTATATGTAGTGCCTGTAGGATTGTGCTGACCTCATCAAAGTCTAAACAAAGTGCCCAAACGTTTGTTGATGCAAGTAAACACTTTCAATTTTCTTTGTTTTGAAATGGGAAAGGAACAGAAATATTAAAAAAAAAAAGCACATTTCATCGAGCGGGTTCGAAGTGCGCAAAAGCCGGTGTTCAGTTCAGCAGTGAATTAATATATGTTGTACAATTTTCCCAGCACTTTAAAGCTACAAAATTAAGAGCACACGAAACGTAGATTAGTCACCTGGTGAGATGTTGGTAGTAGTCACTCTGTATGTCTCGAACAATTAAAAAATTAATATCAATGTGACAAATTCAAAACTGCATTCAAGAGGACCGAATTTAAAGTCGAATCTTGTGACCGATTTTATTGAAACAAAGGGTTAGGTTTCCCAAGAAGTACAGTAAACATGTGATGCCGACCAAAAGTTAAAAATTATTAGAGCACTTAAGTTCTGGCTAAGAGAAAATTCCTGTAAAAGATGCGTTACAATGTTAGTCCACGCAAAAACAAGAAGTTCTACAATTTTCCGATAAACTAACTTTGTATCGCTGAAATACTTAAGGGAACAACTTTCTATTTCAACTGATAACGGCGTGGTAGTCGCCCGCTGATCGTTATTATTCCACTCGCGAAATATGGCTAAATCAGCTAGCAACAAATTATTGACAGAAATCCTCTACGGCATCGAGAAAATAATTTACATCCGATTTATAGACAAACACTAAATAAAGAACATTTTGCTCAATAACTACGCATCAGCAATGCATTCTATGCCAAACTTTGCGGTTCTTGAAGGGGAATCAAGGCACGAGTCGAGCGTCAAACAATAACAAACAGCCATGTTCGTGTCAGACATCCTTGAGAAACTTGCTCTTTCACCTCGTTCAGCGCATCAGTCTCCACTTTAAATCACCAGATCTTTACTTATTTTGTACAACGAAGGTCTTTCCTAAGTTCTTGCTACCCTTTTTAGTCTCAAGCAAGATTTCAAAGTCAACAATTTGGTTCCTATGACTATGCACCACGGTCGCTGTCACTGGTCGCGTGCTCTTTGTCAAGTCAGCGGTCGCGCATGCTCATGCAAAAAAGACCCCTGTTGCCATTCTGTAGCTATTTTAAGAAAGCCCTGAAGACGTTTCTTTTCAAAAAGGTTTCTTGTTTAGTAAAATTAAGACAAGCCTTTTTATGACCGTATATTAGAGATTGGTCCCAAGATTTTGAGATTTTATTTAAGTTATATTTTATTTTTTAAGGACTCTTAAGGAATAAGCACTATATAAATAAATTGTTATTGTTTTGTTTGTTAAGGTAACTATCTGAGCTCGGACGCCAGCTGTTCTCCTCGCTTTATTAGCTCCCTTATACGTTTCCAACCTACAGCATGGCTTGTGATTATTCTTAGAAAAAGTTTGGAAAGTAGAGTATGTGGCTTTTCAGCATGATATGTTTTCATCGCCGTCGCTGTGGGGAAGTCAGATCGTTCCGATAGTTTCGTACACAGATAGCTTAATAGAACAACTTACCCTGTCTTTAAAAAATCCTCTACGGTATAACAAATAATTTTATTCTTTCCTATTATTATCAATATACGCGGCCAAATTGAAAACCGCCCTCTTGAAAACACGCGCTTTGCGGGCCGCAAATGACTCCTAGCGGGCCGTTAATGTATTAAGGGCCCTGCAGCTGATTGGTTCTCGGTTCATCATCGGATGAATATTAACCAATCAGGTTACGTTTATTGACGCGGGAAAACCATTCAGGTGCGAACAGTTTGCGTAGTGAACGTTTGCCGTTTGGAAATTTCATTTTAAAATGGAAGAACTCCCAAATTTTCAGCTTTTTTCTAGTCAAAACTCGGACTTAGACAACGAGCAACTGGATGAGATTGAGCAAAAAGCTCAAGCGAAAAACACCAAGAGAGCAACTGAGTGGGGAGTAAAAAAGTTCGAGAAATGGTGTGAGAAAAGAAAAATTACAGTGGATCTCAAAACAGTAAGTGCAACGGACTTGAGTGAAATTCTGCGAAAGTTCTTCGCTGAAGTGAAAACAGAGAAAGGCCAAGCATTAACTCCAAGTGCATTGACTGGAATTAGAGCGGCCATTCATCGCCATCTAACCTGTGCTCCACTCAGCCGAAACATAAACATTTTGCAAGACAGCGAATTTATGTCTGCCAACAAAATGTTTGAAGCGAAGGCCAAGCTATTTACGAAAGAAAACAATGCGAAACCAAAACACAAATCATCCATTCAGTCAGGAGACATGCAGAAATTGAATCGATACTTCATGGAAGGGCAGAACTCGGACGGCGTTTGGAAAGATGCGGAGAAGTTAGTTGAGTTTATTTGGTTTTCGTTGTGTTTTCATTTTGCTCGCCGCGGCAGAGAGGGATGGCGGGAGCTTACAAGGTACGATTTGGCCTTGTGTATTGATAATAATGATAATCGCATGACTTTTGTCGGTCATATAGTTTATTTGTGTCCCTCGTAGCATCATTTGCGCCCTTGCGCTTCGCGCTCGGGCGCAAATAATGCTACTCGGGCCACAAATAAACTATATGCCCTCCAAAAGTCATGTGATTGTCCTATTATGAGCGGAATCTAGTTTGCGGCCAAAAATTAATATTAGCATCTTACAGAGAGTGGCTCTCAAATAACAGCAGGGTTTGAGCGGAGACATAAGTGCTTAAGCTGAGGAACTGCCTTAAAATACTGAGACGAACACCTTTCACGCTATTTTGCTTTCGGTAATTTTGGCGAACAAACTTCTCCCAGTGGATATACTCTTTATTGTTATGGGCCTGTGCTACAATTCAAGTTTTAGGCAATACTGGTAACGAAGATAAGATCTAAACCCGGTCATACAATAAATTCCCTATAGGTCATTTTCGAAAGCTCGTAGCGCGGCAGTTGTTAAAATAAGGTCGCCTAAAACGCCCGCCCGATGACGTGTTGGGCCAATCCTATTTTCAGTAGTTTGACAACGAGCTTTTGCAACTGTTTCTGAGATGGCGCTGAAATAGAGAATGAAGCACTAAATTAAACCTGACGATAACTCAAAATTGGTACATTGAAAATTAAGAGCCAGTCTCTGTAAGATCCTCATATCGAGTTTTGCCCACGAAATGGATTTCGCTCATAATTTTTCTGTAGACTTCTTTTAATAAGTATATAACAAATATGAAACTAGATTGGAGAAATTAGCTTCTGTAAATTTTTTTTAACGAATTTTCTGTCGGCACCACATGAGGACCCGAGATGCTTGTGAAATATGCAAATTTTGTCCAAAATTCAACCGATTGTTCCGGATAAAAGAGTGCGACCCAAAGCTTCCAATTTACTAGTTACTTTAATTGAGCCTTTATCTTTAAAATAATACAGGTCAGAATCATCGACACCTTTTCGTTTAGAAAATCTGAGGAAACACACTTAGCCCCTTTGACGCCTTTAGCGAAACATGCGATTTTAGCGAAATTCAGTGGATTAAATCTCAAAAGTGGCTCACACTTACTGGCTCTCCTGCATATCACTGTGTAGTTCAATCCTTCAGCTACTGAATCCTGTTAAAAGTTTTGGCGGCCATTCAGTTTTGGTCGAGGGGTGAGTGACGAAACTTGCCTTACTTGGCCATTTCGCCAACGTTTTACCATCGCGAAGTCCAGAAGGATTGTCAGAATAGAAAGCGAGAAATCGGGTATATGCCACTCGAAAATTGTCCATTCCTAAAGACTGCATACTTTAAATCACTGTTTTCCATGTGGCTATGGTTCTAACCCAACGAAGAAGGGGGAGAAGGCGGTGAACGTGAGCCTTGTAATTACTGTCCGCCATGTTTTTGTAGTGTTTGGGAAGGTAAGGAATCTGGAATCCGGAATGCGGAATTCGCAACCCTTTTCCTTTTGTTATTTGTGGAAAATCATTTCGCATTTACAATATTTTTTGTCTCTCTTATTTTTAACCATAGAATATTAAGCAGGAAGTCTCAGAAGTATCCCTGCTCTAGGCACTAGGGGAATTCCCTATCCAAACTGTCGCTGCTGTTGAAAGATGTCTCAATTTAAATATCTTACTTCTCATTAAAGAACAGCTGAACAGTGCAGATGTGAAGTGTCAATACATCATTTTAAACTTATATTATTTTCCTCGCTCTCGCTATTTTTCCTCGTCTTTTCCTTTCTAAGTGCGTGATTTTCGGGCTCACAAAGTTAACGGGGATAACTGTAAACAAGCTCTAGCATGTGATAGGGAACGCCCTCTTTCCCTCGTGCCGCTGTGCCCTTACTCCCGCTGATGTCTCAGCTCTTATATACCGTGGTTTTTTAGCAAACTTTCTTTGCTGTGGAAAACATTTCAACAAACTGAATTGAAGCATTAAGTCTCTCACATGAGGTCGCCTTCAAAAGGCAAGTAGGTGATTAGGCAGACAGTTTTTTTTTTCACGTCATGCTAGCCTGCGTAGCTGGCGGTATTGTGTAGCAGTCTAGTGAGATTTGGCGGCGGAGCAGTTGTAATAAAGTCGAGTGAGATTTGACGGCGGAGCCGTCACGAGCGGCGAAGCCGCGAGAAATACCGCCTGCCAGAGAACCATGATTTTTCGAATGCCGCCCACTTTTATCACCTTAGCTGATCCCAATTAAATCAACCAATCAAAGAGAAACCTGCAATTTGAAACTTCCCATTCTTTTCGCGCGAGACAGTTTAGAAATAATCGTTGACAGGCTAAACGCGACTCCTAAAGCGAGTCGTGATAATGTGAAACGTGACCTTGTAGGTTTGCTTGAACAGAGGTTTTATTTATATTCTCGGCTTTCGCGCGAAGGTTACTAGCTCTACACAGTGCATGTATCATTCTAAACTTTGACTGAGTAAATCTTTTTTTGCCACACTAGGCTTAATAACATTAAAAGGTCATGAAGCTGGTTTGTCACATGCATACTGAGTAACCATTTCCTGTGGTTTATTCTTCTGTAGGCGTTCCTGATAGGAATTGATCTCAGATGCAGTTGTAAAGTGTTTTAATTTTCTTTGACCTTTGTTTCTTACGGCTAAATAAAGACAATTCCAGCGCTGTGAAGTTTAAAGACGCCATTTCGGCAATTTGGTCATCAACTATGCTCTTTTTTTTAAGGGAAACCACAATCACTTACGTCTTTTCCAGTTTGCCATCTGCTCTCTTAATTGGGAAATATATGCGAAGGATCATCTACTATGATTGACACATGTATAGCCCTCGACCAATCAGTTTCCCCGCACACTGGTGTGCGGGTTATTCAAAATACCGGGGTTTTTCTGGCAGGCGGTATTTCAAACGCCTCGTCCCCACTCCTTTTTTTGGATCGCGGCTCCGCCGCCAAAACTTTAATCTCACATACCGCCAGCTGCGGAGGCTAACGTCATGCAAAAATCTAAAATGAGCTTAGTGGCCTAGCTATTCTGGCATGAAGTTCATTCGATGATACGACTCTGAAATCTTCAATTTTCGAACACTGGAAAACTTTGCAAGAGGGCTGGGTAAATGTCCTCGACACCCTTTATGACTTATTCTTGATACTTGATAATCGTCTTTGTAAGGGTGAGAGCCTAAATAAATACAACACGTTTTCACAGCTACGATAAATAGAATCTACCACATGGTTCAAATAAAGAGAGTTTCTTTAACTGAGCAGTTTATGATATGCTTAATAAATAAGTGCAGATGTATATTTCTCACACAAAGCAAATAAAACGGAATTTTCACAATTGCAATGAAAAAAAGATACAATTTAGATGTTCTAACATAACATAAAGTGTTATGTTATGTCATGTTAGAACATTAAGCCTGGCAGATAGTCAGGCTCTTCATTTGCTTTTAATGCATTCACAGAATGTTAATTGAATTACTACAGCACAAATAAACCTTAAACATGAAAAAATGCAAAAAAGCTTTTACATCAACCAGTTCCCGTTATGAAATAATTCTATGTTCTTAGCCGGAAACATTCTGTTTTTTTTATTCTGTACACTTTTCTTTACTTGGTTTCTTTTATTTGTATGTATTTATTTTAGGAATGTCAGGTATGGAATAGTCACTTTGTAGTAAACATTGGGTGACACGCGACTCCTCTGGCTACTTGACGTAGAAAACGAAGCAAAATTTGAATCTTCCTTACACTTAATTTATCCTTTTTCCCCATTTATTTATGCCCAACGACTTCTTTAATAAAATAAAGGACAGGGATAAAAACAGAACAACTGAAGATACTTACGTAACTTCACATG